>CAJQZP010000295.1:8180000-9380000 GCA_907164705.1 Parnassius apollo
TCTATTTTAGATGGATTTTAGAAGCGTAGAAGGCAAAATTGTTCAATGGTTAGCTGAATCGGACACCGAATTTTTATCCGACAATGAACTTCATTCATCCGATTCTGAGGAAGAGAATAATGTTGAGACGGAAGTACATGTCCCTTCTGAGGAAAGTAAGGAAGAAGCTTCAGACTCTTCGGGGGACGAATTGTTAGTTTCACGTCGCGGGCGTAATCGAAGGTTAGTGTTAGATTCTGATGATGATACAATAAACACGGATCAGGCGGAATCCAGCAGTGATACTCAAACACAAGTACCGCAATTACATCCGACAGTTATTCAGCCGAGCCAGCGTAACTTGTACGGTAAGAACCGACACAGATGGTCAACAAATCCTCGTGACCCACGCACACGTACAAGTAGTCGTAATGTGATACATGTCGTACCTGGTCCTTCTGGATTGGCTAAAGAGGTCTCAGAGCCGAAGGAACTATTTCAGCTTTTTGTGACGGAAGAAATGATCGATGCCATCGTGCAATTTACAAACGCAGATATTGATATAAAGAGTAATAAGTACAAACTTTCTAAATTCACCACTTCTCAGACGTCGGCTAATGAAGTCAAGGCTTTACTGGGTCTACTTATTCAATCTGCTGCCCTGAAAAGTAACCATTAGCCAACTCGAATTTTATTTGATACAAAAAGAAGCGCAAACACCTATAAGGGCTGCATGAGTGCTGAAAGGTTTGATTTTTTACAGAGATGCTTGAGATTTGACGACAAAAACACAAGGCAACAAAGAAGGGTATCTGGCAAACTGGCTCCCATTAGAGATTTCTGGGACAAATTTATAGATAATTGTCAGCAATGGTACAAGCCAGGTTCATACGTTACGATAGATGAACAACTTCTTGGTTTTAGAGGACGCTGCCCTTTCAGGATGTACATCCCTAATAAACCGGCCAAATATGGTTTGAAACTGGTTATGATGGCGGATTGTAATACAAAATATATGTGCAACGCTACACCTTATCTAGGAAAAAACACACACCGGTAACGAACCATTGGCTAGTTATTTTGCTAAACCCATATATGGATCAAATCGGAATATCACAATGGACAACTAGTTTATGTCAGTTACCCTGGCTACAGAATTGCTAAAACCGCCTTATAAGCTGACAGTCGTGGGTACATTGCGAAGCAATAAACGTGAGATCCCGAAAGAAATGCAGAACAACAAAAATAGACCAGTAGGCACATCGATGTTCGCCTTTGACAGAGATATGACTTTAGTCTCATACAAACCAAAATCAAATAAAGTCGTATACCTTCTATCTACTACTCATGACCAATCTGCTATTAGCAACGGCTCCAAAAAACCGGAAATTATTGAATTTTACAATTCAACTAAAGGAGCAGTCGATTCAGTGGACCAGATGTGCTCAATTATGAGCTCAAGCCGCAAAACCAACCGATGGCCGTTGTGCTTGTTTTACGGTATACTAAACATATCTATAATTAATGCTTATGTCCTGCACGTATCACACGAGATCCGTAATAATAAAAAACCCACAAAAAGAAGGGATTTTGCCTTAGCAATGGCAGAAGAACTTATGGCACCTTGGCTTCGTGAGCGATATAACACTGTGACTTTGCAGCCTAATTTGAAGCAAATTATCGGCGAAATTCTAAAAATAGATGTTTCTGACGAACAGTCATGTCAGGAGCAACCAAGGAAACGAAAAATTTGCAGTTATTGCCCAGCGAAAAAACGTCGCATGACCAATACTTTTGCAAGGGCTGCAAGAGGGTCATTTGTGGCGAACATACAGTATCTACGTGTAATTCCTGTACTGATTAAGATATTTCATTATTTTTTAATATTATATGATACGTTAAAAGCTTAATTACTGTGAACTTTAATTTGATTAAAGAAAATTAAACAGATTTTTAAAAGTGATGTTTTTTTTTCGTAGTCTCAGAGACGAAAGGTTAGTTACAGCGTTACTCGAAAATAAGGTTAGTGAGCTAGGGTTAAAAAAATTAACCCCTAAGGGTATGTTTGAGTATTTATATTGCTTTCAACTTACTATCGCTATTCGATCCTAAGAATAAGGGAACTGCGGTTTTTCCCTACCATTACCACTACCACAGCCTATCAAAAGTCCACTGCTGAACATAGACCTGCCCCGTAGATTGCCTCATAGGGGGGACATTTGCCATTTGGACAGTTGGCCTGTTTGGCAAGCGAGTTAGCAACAGCAGTTTTTATATTTATTTTTATTCAGCTGTTATCGGAAAGATGCTGCTACACATCTCCTGTTTTATTTACTCTTTGTCGCCCATGGAATGGTATATGTTAGTGGATATTCTTACACCGCCACTATACGGTTTTGAAGAGCGGAAACCTAAGAAACAAGAACACCACTGAGGACTCATCGATTAAGCGTAATATACTTTATAAATTCCTATTTTACTGTCATAAGCATAGACTAATTATACTACTGCCTAGTCTTTTCATCACCAGCAATACTAAAGTAAATTGTTTACAAATGGAAACAAGTAGATTGTATAACTTACAATGTAATTAATGGTTACAAAATGAAGAGAATCATCGCCTACTTACAAGAGCATAACAGCAGTTATTGTTACTGGTAGTCACCGCCACCTACACATGTCTTAATTTGTTCCCAGCTTGACTGAAACAGACGTAGCCCTTTCGCACCCGAATGAAACGATCGTGAGTTTCTTCTTTGAAAAATTGTAAGTTCGCGCCAAATCCGTTTCTCCGCGTTAAACCGACATCGCATGGTCGTGCGCTCATCAATCTATCCAATAGGAAACCTTTTTGGCGTCTAGCGCGATCAGTACCCGCGAGCGCACCGACAAGATGGCTGCGTTTCTTGACCCCGTCACTGGACGCCGTAAGTTATATTTATTTTTTTGCAAATTTCGTAAGAAATCATTGATATTATGATTGTATTACATCATTAAGTATATGATTCATCTGAATGACTATAACTTTCTTCTATATTTTTAGTAATAACCAACTTAATTTACGACAAAATTGTCAGCTCACTGTCGTGACATCTGGGTTGCAATTGTACCAACGCATGATCGTGAGTTCATTCATTTTTAAGTTATTTTTCGATTTATTTCTTTAACTACAGCCATGCCACTGAACAATGACCTCGTCTTGGGCATCCTCAATGATGGTAACTGTTCCGAGTTGGACTTCGACGACGACGATGAAGAGTTTATTCCTCTGCAGCTGGAAAATGATGAAGAAGGTGAAGTTGGGCTATCCTCTCCGCCTCGCTTATCTGCGGCAGCTGTGAAATCGGAAAATATTAAAGGTAAAGCGTCTAAAAGGAAGTCTACATCTGATAACATGAATGAGAGTGAAGCAGGCCCATCTTGTTCTAAAAAGTCAAAACAAACACCTTGTTCAAAAGTAACACAAAAATCAAAGGCTGTTATAGTGAAATTGCCTGCTCGTAAAAGGTTATGGAAGAAAACTGATTACATCGATAAATCACATAACTACTCACGTCATCCACAACCAAATGAAATAAGATCGCCGGTGGAATATTATAATGATTATTATAATGATAATTTTTACGAGCGCATGGCATTGTGTACAAACTTATACTATTCAAGAAAATCTGGGCGAGTTTTAAATACAACCAAACCGGAAATAAAAAACTGATTGGTATCCATCTACTGATGGGTATACTATCATCTCATCCCAGGATCGCAATGTACTGGCGAAGAAATATTAAAGTTGACATGATTGTTTCTGCAATGACAAGAGATAGACCGACAACTTTAAGAAGCAGTTTGCACGTAGTGGATTCCGACTCTCCACCCGTCTCGGAAGCAAATAATCCTCTCTGGAAGGTTCAGCCGATGATCGACATTGTGAGAGAAGGCTGCAATAAAATTCTAAGGATCCCGGGCAGGTATTCGATTGACGAACAAATGATACCTTTCACTGGCAAGTGTCATATTCGCCAGCTTGTAAAGAACAAGCCTCGCCCAGTGGATCTTAAGAATTTCGTGGTTACTACTAGTGAAGGGCTAATGGTGGATTTTGAAATTTATTATGGCAATAATCCCGCTCTTTCGCATCCTTTGGGGCTTGGCCCGGCTGTAGTTCTTCGCTTGAGTCAAAGTGTTCCACGCGGGAGCTGCATTTTTTTTGACCGATATTTTACAACGATTCCCCTGTTGGAAGAATTAACGAAAATCGACTATCATGGCACAGGGACAATTATGCTTAACCGGGTACTAGATCGACAGCTGCTTAAGTTTAAAGATGACAAAAAAATGACACGAGGAGAAATTGAACAAAGGGTATCGTACGACGTAGTTTTGGTAAAATGGAAGGACAGCAAGGCGGTATTGACAGCATCAAATTGTACTGGGGGCACGGCAACCGACATAGTAAAGCGGTACAATAAAACAGAAAAATGCTACGTCGATGTTGGTGCTCCAAAATTGTAACATCCTACAACTCTTTCATGGGCGGGATGGATGTTTTGGACCAATCTATGGAATACTCCCGTACATTCATGAAGACCCGTAAATGGACTCTCAAGGTCATACTACACTTTATAGACCTAGCAATGGTAAATTCGTGGCGGCCCTACAGATCTGACTCATTGGCTAAAGGCATTCCTAAAAATCGAATATTAGATCTCCTTTCATTCAGATTTGAAGTTGCTGAGACACACATCTGCACTCCTGACAGAGATCGGCGCGATTCATCCTCATTACTTGAAACGCAGGCACAAACTTCGGGCAGATACAAACCCGCTAATCATCCGTCTGTGGGAAAGAGGTTTGATGGTTACGAACACTTTCCTATTTTTGACGACTTGAAGGCTCCTCGCAAATGTCGCTCAGAGATTTGTTCATGTCGCTCTAAAATTAGGTGCCGTAAATGTGATATTTACTTATGCTTGAGTCGTGATAAAGACTGCTTTTTTGTATCACCAAAGAAACAAGTCTTATTTGATAACGTTTCCTATGTAAAGACTGTGATTTAGAAAGATATTTCAAAAGATTATCTAAGTATTAAGTTTTATGTTATTTTTGTACAGCCAGAAAGGCTTTTGAGTTGATTTCTATGTTTTTGTGTTAAGTTTTTGTTTCCTAAGAAGCATGAGTTTATCTCATTGTTTATTTCGTAAAAATATTTTTGTTTCCTTTCTTTTAATTTCTAAGTTGTCTGCTGAAAGAGCATTTTTATTACAATGAAAACAAAAGACTGAAATTTTGTACCTAAACTGTAATGTTGGCAATAATTAAATAAGTCTTTTCTAATAACCAGATGCGTTTTATTTCATTATAAATATTTTTTGAAGTAAGCTGACACCATCAATGCATTAAAATCTCATCAAAACTTAAAAACGCACGATCGTGAGTTGATAGAAGTCAGCCCTAGAGCTCACTGTCGTGCTATCGACTTTCACGAGTTCTGGTGTACGCTGGATTTTTTTTACTATTTTTTACATTAACATTACAACTTCTTTGCCAAAATATTATAGTTTTCATTTCAAATCAAAGGAACAAAAATCTCAGGTGCGAAAGGGGTAGCTGACGAAATATAAGTATATATATGAATATGACACGTGTTGTAACGAATTTGAATATGAGACGTGTTCTGTGACTACCAGTTTTGAACATTTAAGCAATAATTCTCTAATTTTAGGACACGCATAGGATTCGATCTATTTTACTTACGACACATATTTTAATACATATTTTACCTAACAATGCCAGTACTCCAGTTATTACTTAAATATATATATATATATATATATATATATATATATATATATATATATATTTATATATGCAATATGTATAAAAATCGTACAATCGGCTTTACTTTCGATTTACCGACGATATACTCACACAATCACTGGAGGACGTTACTACGTCCAATGATCTCAATAGTGTCTGGTAACAAATAAGTCCATATGCGCAAGACGAAGGGGCTGATTGTACCTACTCTTCGGTCTTCTGAACAATGCACTGAAGAAAATGTTTGTGACCCACATACATTTCTTTCAGTGAATTGTATTGTTTTTGAATTGTAGGTGAATTGTATTGTAGTTACATTGTAATATGGTATTAAAGCCATAGAAACTGGCTTCTTTAGGAGGCTTTAAATTGTCAAGCCTGCGTGCAAAGCAATTCATTGACATTAAAACCCAATAACTGATTTTGGCTTTTACCACCACCAACGTAGCAATCTAAGAAATAATTACTGTCAGTAATTATTTGTTTGGCAGAATGAGCTGTTATTTTGTGTTATTTGTTTTATGAAGTGTATGTAAAGGCAAAAAAGCCTTTATTTTATAATTTGTTAGTATATTAAACATCTGTTTTATATATTAATGTGCAGTTTAAAGTGAAGCAAGCCATATTGATTACATACAAACTTTAAAATTTAATTAATTACAGTCCAGTCAAATTTCGAGCACTAGGCGACCACTACTTTAAATAAATTTACAAGTAAAATTTTTATAAAATGTATCTTGGCCTATCTTATCTGTCCCGCCTATATTATAGCATTCTACGTTAGTCCTCAAGGGTGACAACTGACAACGCTTCTTCCTTTTGATTCTTAACTGAGGATAGACGTAGTCATCCATGGGCTACTGCATCCACTTACTATCAGATGGAATGTGTGCTCGTTTGTCACCCTTGTAATATATATATATATATATATATAAAAGCTATGAGAATCTATAACTGACTTACACTTACTTTGTGATCCGCCACCTACGAGCGATCAACAAGGGTCATTCATATTCATGATGTGTTGTTATGTTTGGACAACCAGTCCCTCTGGGAACACAATCGAAGTTTAGGAAGCGTATGCCCTTTTAATGCAGTGCCACTGACGTGTGATAGGTACTCGACATCAATTTCAATACTTGTCTTTCTGTAGTATATATAACCTACTTACGCCGACAAAAATATTAAAAGTAAAATACCTTACCAAGACTTTTTGTCGTTGCTCATGGCGGAATATTTCCAACATACCACGCCACTAACTAATATTAAGTAAACTTTTTCTTTTACTTTTAAATAATTTTTATTTTAAAGGAAGATGAGGGGGTGTATAAGCTTCCACTACCCCATAGCAAACCGTAGGTGTCGTAAGAGGCGGCAGGGAGAACACCCCGATAACACATGCTGCTGTTTAAAAAACAAATTTAAAAAAAATTAATTTTTTTAAATGTGTTTTTTTTTTAATTATTTCTATAGATTCATTTTCATTTCATTTCATTCATTTCGCTAGAATACTGATTCTGATTACGCAGTCAACGGGAACCACAGGGTTTTTGTTACACGTTGTATAGTTCCATTTTTTGAACAAGGAAGAGTCCATCATGCAGAGTTAATGCGTGCTGACGGAAGCATTTTGTTTTATTTACTTCTATACGCTTGAATACTGATTCTGATAACGCAGTTACGAGGGTGGATTGAAAAGTACTCGGCCTAACACAGATCCATTCAATTCTAAAAATCAAATCTACGCACATTATTTAGTTCAGTTCAGACTAGTTCATTGTGTGAAGTTCGAAACGTGTGCGATAATTAGTAGTGATTTTATAAATTTATTAACAAAGTAATCGGACATAATTTCCGCGAACGGAGCGAATCGAGCAGCGTGCCGTCATTAAGTACCTCCATAAGAAGGGGCTATCATCAAAAGCCATCCATGATGACATGGTCAGTACATTAGGCGATTGTGCTCTGTCATATTCATCCGTCAAAAAATGGATAGCAGAATTTAAGCGTGGTAGAGAGAGTGTGAAAGATGAACCCCGCTCTGGAAGGCCTTCGACGTCAACTACTGACGAAAATATTAAAAAAGTACTTGATTTAATAATGGGAGACCGCAGATTAAAAATTAGAGAGATAGCCGAGATTATAGGCATCTCTTATGAACGAACTCGAAACATCATTGTCGACGAGTTGGGTTTCCACAAGGTGTCTGCGAGGTGGGTTCCGCGACTGCTTTCAGTTGAACAAAAAAGGACGCGATTGACTATTTCACGCGACTGTTTGGAGTTATTTGAAGCCGATGCAGATGATTTTTTGAATCGTTTTGTTACTATGGACGAAACATGGGTTCATTACTGTACACCGGAAACAAAACAACAATCAAAACAGTGGAGAAGACCTGGTTCACCACCCCTAAAAAGGCTAAGTCGATTTTGTCGGCAAATAAGGTGATGGCTTCCGTATTCTGGGACTCGAAAGGTGTGATTATGATTGATTATCTTGAAAGGGGTCAGACTATAAACTCTGATTACTACTGCACCTTACTACGTCGTTTACGAGAGGAAATAAAAGAAAAACGTCGAGGAATGCTCAGAAGAAAAGTCCTGTTTCATCAACATAACGCCCGTGTTCACACGTCAGTACAGTCAATAGCTGAAATTCACAACTGTGGCTTTGAACTGTTACCGCATCCGCCGTATTCACCTGATCTGGCACCATCAGACTTCTTTCTGTTCCCTAACCTAAAAAAGCACTTGGGAGGTCAAAGATTTTCGACAAACGACGAGGTCAAAGCAGCTGTAGACGCATATTTTGACTAAGGAAGAATCATTTTTTTTCAACGGTCTAAATGCTTGGAAGGGGAGGTGGCAAAAGTGTATTGAACTTGATGGTGATTATGTAGAAAAATAAAAATATTACTGATTTAGTATGTGTTTATTTTCTTGGTTAGGCCGAGTACTTTTCAATCCACCCTCGTAACGGGAATCACAGGGTTTTTGTTACATGTTGTATATACATACATACAAATAAACACTTTCAACAGAAACTACACCCACTCTTGGAAAAAAAAATTTTTTTTGATATCAGACGGAATTTCAACATTTATACATATGTTATAATAATAGCGACTCGCCCCGACTTCTCCTGGATAGGTTGTATTAATGTGCCGTTATTCCGTTATTTAGCAATTATTTAGATTTAAGATAGTCATAGACAATCGTTTCAGAAATTCCGAGACAGGCATACAATAGACAAAAATGTTAAAAATGTTTATTTATGTCTCTAACAGCATACGAATAAATCCTTGAGCTTAATGGAATTTATTCTGTGATAGAAGGCAGTTACTTCAATATTAAAGAGAGGTACTTCAATTTAGTTTATCTATCTATCTATCTATCTATCTACATATATATATATATATATATATATATATATATATATATATATATATATATATATATATATATAGATAAAATAATGAAAATCCTTACTTACTGCATATTACAGTTCTAACTTTTGTTGTGGTGTATGTAGACAGTAGACACTAAGATTATAAATAAGTTGTTATAGGTATATTCAACTAACATTAAAATGATAATATAACATTAAGAGACAGCAAAATTACTTTAACAGATCAAAGCTGGTTTCCAATGCAACAAAGAGCCCGGTCTTGTTTCACGGGACGTCAACTTACAAGTCGTTAAATGAGCTAACGTATAAGAATTAAAATATATTTGTCTACTCTATATTCGTCTTTACTCAAAGCGCTTGGAATTTGGTCTTAATTTGGAACGGTTGGGTTCACTGAACTGTCTCGGTATAGTACCACAAGGCCATCGGTATTGTCCTCGTGGTTGAATGATAGCTTTAATTGACTAGTTAAACCTCGAGGTTTGCGTGGAAGCAATAAAATAACAAGCCTTACAAGTTTATCTTTAGCATGCCAAATTCGCTATTAAAAATAGTTGTAATATCGAATATTGATTTAGGATCAGTGAACGCAAATGAAACATTATTTGTGTATACGTCATCATCATCATCATCATATAAACAATCAAAGTTGAAGAAAGGCTTCCTCAAGGATTGCCTCATAAGGGGATATTTCTTAGAGAATAATACATAATAGCTTGTATATGTATACTCTCAGGGATATTTGCTATAGTTACCACTTACCACGCTTGACAGGCGAGTTTTCAACCGCAGTTTTTTTGCCATATCGATATTAGAAAAAGTATACAACATGTTGGCGGACTTCACACGTCTGCGAAATATTTGTTTTAATTTCTCAACCGTGCAAGTTTCCTCATGATGTTTAACTTCACCGCTAAGGTACGCGGTAAATCAGCTCTTATAATTGCAATCAACGATTACATTATTGGTGACGAAGATCCTAATATTTATGCTCGAGTACTATGAAACCACGGATCGCAAAACATCAATCAACTATCTACGCTTGAACAGATGATCCATTTTACACTAAAATCGTTATTATGAAAGTCGATTGTCTAAATCCAAAGTAATATCTCGGTACGGGTCAAGCTACGAAGCGTAAAATTACTTTGATCGCTTTGAAGACTTGAGCACTCGACCATGTCTTAATAATAATATCGACTAATTATCCTTGACGTTCTATTATTTTTACATGGTACACTGTTTTAAAATATTAATTATAGTATAATTTTTTGGAGTATAGAATGATAAACGAGCACACAGTCCACCTGATGGTAAGTGGATACCGTGGCCCATAGACATCTACATCTATCCTCGATTAAGAAACAAATCGCAGATGCAAATAAAAAAAAGATGCGTTGTCACCCGTGAGGACTAAGATGGAATGCTTCGTTTCCAGTAAAAAGGGTCTTCAGTTTTCTACACTCATCATACGAAACGGCAGCATTGAGCTGCTATTTTTCACTGGTATCCTGTGAGAGCCTAGTCCTACCCCGGTCGAGCCGACCCAGTCGTGCTACAGCTTTACTCGTCATATAGCTGCTGCGTGGCTCTTACCGCGTAAAAAGTTACAAGGCAATCATGGACAATCATAAATTTTTGTTAGGTTTTTATAACACAATTAATAGCAAATGTCTTACCTAAGTCAGGCAGATTATTCCATGTGATGCGTTGCTCATCGTAAATACCTGAAATTAAAAAGCGGTAAGTAAATTGAGATACATATCGTCGTGTTTTAGGCTTTAATTTATATTAACGCTCATTCAACAAATTTCAAAAAACCCTAGCAATAAATTGACATAAGTTTGCATCACCAGGGCGGCCCTACTTTAAAATAAGGTCTAATATTTGACAGATTTCATAGCGGGGAAGTAAATTAGTTGAAAAAATGTAAAGTTTGATATTTCTTTCTTTGCTAGTAGTTACACCTTATATAATTAGATTAATAATAAATAAACCAGACCACGGTTATTCATAAAAGGGGTAAAATAAAAAAACGAGCAAAAAAATAAAGAACAAACCAGTGGAGCATTGTTTTATGTACTAATATAATACTTTAGTAACTGAAACTTTTATTTAAAAACAACTTCTTAATTAAATGACATTGTGCAACAAGAAACTTCACATAAGTGTCTGCTAGCGACTTCTGGTGAGCGGAATTTTATTAGCTCTCATTACAACAGATGTAAACAGCCACTTATATAATTATTTATCAAAAAAAAGTATCAAGCCCTAAAAAATCCAGATCTATGAAATAAGGCCAAGTGAGTCTAATGCTGCAAATCCGCCAAGCATGGCGTTTTTTTTTAACTAAGAACTTTTTTATTAAGAATAGACGAATCAGCGTTGTCAGCAATGAGGACTAAGATTGAATACCTCGTTACCAGTAAACAGGGTCTCCGGTTCTCCACACTTACCGTACGAAACAAAGAAGCGTTAAGCTGCTATTTTACGCTGGTATTCTGTGAGAGCGTGGTCTTTCGCCAGCCGAGCCGACGGATTCGTGCTACAACTATACTACTAATATAGCGGCAGCTTGACTCTAACACGTAACAAAAACTATTTCTCATAATATATTATATGTCACAAGTACATAGTTACTAGTAGTAACAGGTGGTACGACTCCTTGTTTGCCTAGTTCATCTGGGTAGGTACCTTACTCTTACATAATTGTGAAGCCAAATAGCAGTGGAGTATAGAATAGGCAGGACAGTAACAGGTGAACGGAATAGAACCCTATGGCACTGAAATTTTACATTTTTTTTTTAAATTTTACATTAACATATTATGAAATTGATCTATCAATAAATACTACTAATTGGATACGTATTATTATAATTTTGATAGTTTTTAATTGATATATTTATTTAGTTTAACAAGTTTGTCGTTAATTTTTTAGTACCGAAAGTTTATTTCAAATTAGTAATATTTATTGATAGTTCATTTTCATAATATTATGTTAATGTAAAATAAAAATAAATTAAAAATATCAGTGCCATAGCCTTCTATTCCGTTCACCTGTTACACCTTATTTTTTACCAGAGAGTAAAAAAATATACAGTAGTATAGAGAGCCAGTATAATAAGAGACTGCACGGCATTCCATTTTATCCTTGGAGAAGACAAGACATCTGTAACATTCTTGTATGAAGTTATTTGCAGGTGACCGTGGACTACAGCAGCCACTTACCATCAGGTGAACTATAAGTTCGATTGCCACTTCGGTTTTATTAAAAAAAAAGCTGTTTTATGTAAAAAGAACCGGTAGTCACTGGAGTGCCGTATTTAATACTATATTCAATTTTAAAATGCCTTTCCTTTCGTTATTCTGATTGTATACGTAAAGCGAATGTTGTGTACATTCTACTGCACCGTAATTTGGAAACTTATCAAAACATTTTGCCGAGTGCAGCGGAAAGCTAATGTATTGGATTATTAACTTTGATTTACATTCAGCACTCTTTCTCATAGTCCATCTAACGAGATGGGCGCAGCGGCTGTTGGCACATTTCCAAGTTCCCGTATATTTCTGGAGGCCCTTTTAGGTGTTTTATTCATTTATCTTTTCTCCGTATTGGCTACCGTAGCACCAACAGAATATAATATCATAATACTAGAACGCCGTTTGAGATACTTGGCTGTATCGACATGAATTCCTTTGGCTGTATCTGGTTTACGCAATAAGGGACGTAATATGTTGTCAGAGATATATTATTTAACAATTCACCTACATTCCTAGTCACATAACAAACTATAAATATATAAATAACCTTTTTCTTGTTAAATTAGGTGGTATATTAAATTTAGCTACATGAAACGCTAAGTTTAACGTTCGCAACAATAAATCTAACGCATTAATTATTTAACCATTTAATGCTTCCAGTGCATTAATGTTGTAGTCTGAGACAATATTGACATAGCATCGACCAATATCCCTGGGAACTACTCTAATTATACAGACTAAACAACGGTGCTGATTGCGCAAGCGGTGGCATTTTAGCAGCGCCTTCGGAAGTATCACTTTCAACACGGGCACTGTAAATAAGACCGATGTCGAACATTTTACTTTGTAAGCTTATTGTTGCTTAAACAATGCAATTCTTAAAGAAAGGATAACATATGCATAATGCAATAAAAATAAAACGAAACAAACACAACCGTATAATAATTATTGAACATACAATAATTATACGTGTATCCAGTTATTTATGGGGTACTACTGTCATATACGGGCTGGTGGTGCAAAATGCCACCATCAGAGTTGGACACAGTGAAGAGGGGTGCTACGAAGCTTATTGGTATCCTTGATGTGGTTGAAACCAATATTTTTAAGCTCAAGCACAGGCTCAGAGTAGGCAGCCTCTTGATAATCTATAGGATGCACTTCGGAGTGTGCGGAGAAATTATATGCTATAATTCCTTCCTCCTTCTCCCACTATAGACAAATAGGCGTTGCGCGGGTCATCGACCTTTTGTTGTCAATATTCCACTTATTTGCACTTAACAGTAAGCTTCTCCTTTCGTAAAGCGTACAGCAAATGGATGGATTAATCTGCCAGCGTCCATCGAACTATATTACTAACGTACCTACGTAGTAGTAATACCTCAGTGCCAGCGTCTGTCTTTCCGTCTGATTACAATCAAAAGTGTCTTCATGATTTACATTTACCATCTACGGCTTCACATCACTTAGGTGGAATTGTAGTTAAGAACTTCTTATAAACAAAACGACAGGCAGGGGGGGGGGAGTAGTGTAATGGGGTAAGATGATACTTATTACAACACACGACAATACCCTTACCTCTATCCTCTCAACACATAAGACTATTTTAATACATTTAAATCATATTGTAAATAATACATGTTTATTTAAAATAATTAAAAATTTCGAAAAAAAAACCTTTATTTACGAATACGAATCTATGGTAGCCGCGGTTAACTATAACATCTGGACGTTGGAACATCTCAGTCCCCCCGTTACCATGGGTGCTGTAAAGTGCTCGAAAGGTCGGGTATATAAAAAAAATAATATACGGGATAAAATCCGTAAAAAATAGTATAATTTAAATTTAATTACGAAGCTAAATATCAATAAACTTTAACAGCATTTATGTATTTATGCAATACTAGTTAAGACCTATTTATATTCGCAGGCTCCAATTACGCCAACTCATACACGAATAAAACTAACGTTGACACAGTCTAGCTCAAGTTAGTTTTGTTCGATTTTATATAATGAGGTGGATAATGTGTTGGAAATAAATTTAATAAAACAATAAGTATTTTCTAAGTCAAATCATAATATTAATTAATGAAATGTTTGTTCAGTTTCTTTCATGGTAACTAAAAAAGGTAAAAGTTAAATAAGTTATGCAATAATTCATTCCATTTTAATAAAAATATCTTACTCCTACTGGTGACTATAATGCTGGAAGTATTTAATGTGTATAAAATAAATTTATTTTGTAATCGTAAATATATAAATATATAAACTTCTTACTGAAGAATAATTATGACACAGATTTTTATATCGCAATCAGCGATTCTAAATCTGTTCCTGGAGATTGACCTCGCCTCGGCGGGAGAATTTACTCTTATTTTTATCCCATTTTCGTTATCTGTGATTTTGCCAAATATAGTCTTTAGACAATTTCACACAAACCACCCAATAATTATTAATATATTTTTCTGTAAGTCTAATTGAATTTATTTTGTCTTTTTAAAGTACCGACTATTTTTAAAATGAATCACGCTCGCATCGCAACGAACAATTAAAACTTGATTACACACTTCAACGACCTTGTAGAGACCACGATGATATCCTACGCGTTTGTATTGTACGTAAATTAAATTGAACAAAAGAAGCCAAGTGCTTAACATGAACAATGTTGCAACATAATATTGCAAATGTTCGTCGGTTCGCAATCAAAAGAAACAGTTTCTATGCAATCCAAAACGCTTTTCGTAGTGACCGAGAGCCGCCGGTCTCGTGGCAATAGCACCCTAGCTGAATAAACATTAACCTAGCGTTTTGGTGAAGTTAGATTCCGTTCAATGCAGGTATTAACGGTTACCGAGGAATCTTGTATCTTATGGTACCGAATAGAAGTTGCAAGCGGATTACATTCCATTAAAAATCATGTTCCATTATTAATGTTTTCATCCAAATTGTATAAAATATTATAATGTAAATTTATGCTTTTAGAAAAAAGTTCCGCTGGGTTCCTGCTGGTTCTTCCCAGGACAGAGGTTTTCTCCGAACCAGTGGTAAAGCTTAAATGTCTTTCAATAAGAGTATCTTTGTAATGTATATTGAATGAAAATTAGAGATGGGCCGAATATGGATTTTACCGAATACGAATATTCGGCCGAACGTTCGGTAAAAATTTTACCGAACCGAATATTCGGCCGAAGATTATTCGGCAGGATCATCTCAGTACCTAACCAATTTATGTCGAAACTTGTTATGACAAAGCGCGCGGAATTAGTGCCGGACCCTGCTCCTCGCTTCCCGGCCACACCTGACATGTTATTGCATCAACTAAATCTACAACTAATCTAACAGTGGTAGAGCCACGCGGCAGCTTTGCTGTCGCACGTATGGGCCGGCTCAAACCGGGGTGGTACCACGACCTCACAGAATACCGGCGTGAAGTGGAAGCTCTGTTTCCGCGTTTCGTCTGGTGAGTGCAGGTGGCCGGAGGCCCAAATCCCCCCCCCCCCATCAACATGGTAGCGGAATTAAATGATAGACTACCCCAGGAGGGTACCAGCACCCCTGGAGAATCCCTCGCTGAGCATCCACGACCATGTTTCTCCACTTCTGAGCGTGGGTGCTCAGGCTGCCCCGCGTATTCTGGGGGGGCAATATTCCGCTCAAGACTAAAACTGCTCGGGGCAAACGGAGCAACAAGACCAAGGCGACCCCTGCCACGCTGTCCGTGAATTTCTGCAATATCAGGGGACTTCACTCTAACCTAAACGCCGTCCACTACCATCTCGAGACGGCGAGGCCGGCTCTGCTCTTTCTGACCGAGACGCAGGTGTCCTCTCCGGCTGATGTCTCGTATCTCTCCTGCCCGGGGTACAAACTGGAACACTCCTTTGTGCCTCGGGCTGGAGTTTGCGTTTACGTCAGAGAGGACATCTGTTCTCGACGCCTCGGCAGACTTGAAGGTTCGGACCTGTCCATCCTTTGGCTACGCGTAGACAGCGACGACCATCCGCGCATCTACGGGTGCCTCTATAGGTCCCATAGCGGTAATGCCGAAACAGACCGACTCTTCGACCACGTCCAAATGGCTGCAGATTCGTTGCTACAGCAGATCCCCTCCGCAGAGATCGTGATCCTCGGCGACTTTAACGCCCACCACGCCGAATGGCTCGGTTCACGTTTAACCGATCATGCGGGGAGATCTGTTCATGATTTTGCCTTGGCATATGGTCTGACACAACTGGTTACTTCGCCTACGCGGATTCCAGATGTGGAGGATCATGCACCTTCCCTGTTGGACCTTCTGCTGACCTCTCACCCGGACGGATATCAGATTTCCGTCGACGCCCCTTTAGGCTCCTCGGACCATTGTCTTGTCCGGAGTGTGGTGCCACTCACGCTGAAATCGCGGTTGCATTCTGCAGGCTGCCGCCGTGTTTGGCACTATAGGTCAGCCGATTGGGATGGGATGCGGTCTTTCTTTGCATCCTACCCTTGGGGGCGGGTTTGCTTCTCGCCGGATGATCCTAACGTTGTTGCGGATTCTGTCGCTGATGTGGTACTTCAGGGTATGGAACTTTTTATTCCTTCCTCTGTGGTGCCCATTGGAGGCAAATCTCAGCCATGGTTTGGTCGCTCCTGTAAAATAGCATCATGCTATAAGCAGGAGTGCTACCGAGCCTGGGCTGACGCTTCAGCGTCCAGGGATGTAAACACCAGCGCTCTAAAAAAGAAGTATAATTCCGCCTCTAGGTCCTTCAAAAGAGTCATTGCCAAGGCAAAGTCAGAGCACATAGGCAGAATTGGCGAGAGACTAGTTCGTCTTCCTTCTGGAACCCGTGCATTCTGGTCTCTCGCCAAGGCTGTCCAGGGGAATTTCTGTCAGCCATCTCTTCCATCTCTGCACAGGGAGGACGACTCACTGGCCCACACCGCAAAGGAGAAAGCCGATCTTCTAGGCTCTTTCTTTGCGTCTAACTCGACTCTCGATGACGGGGGGAGTACGCCGCCGACCATCCCGCGGTGTGAGTGCTCCATGCCGGAAGTGCAGTTCACTCAGCGCTCGGTTCGCAAAGCACTCCTCTCCCTGGACATCTATAAGTCGAGTGGGCCTGATGGAATCCCCCCAATTGTGCTGAGGACGTGTGCTCCAGAGTTGGCACCGGTTTTAACGCGTCTTTTCCGGTACTCCTACTCCCTAGGCGTAGTCCCAAAATCATGGAAGACGGCTTTCGTCCACCCGATCCCTAAAAAAGGCGACCGCTCAGACCCGTCCAACTACCGGCCTATCGCCATCACCTCCTTGTTCTCCAAAACAATGGAGTCCATTGTAAACTGCCAGCTCATGAGGTACCTTGAGGATCACCAGCTGATTAGTGACCGCCAATACGGTTTTCGCCGTGGTAGGTCAGCTGGTGATCTTCTGGTCTACCTAACTCACAGATGGGCGGAGGCAGTAGAGTCCAAGGGGGAGGCATTGGCCGTTAGTTTGGACATTGCGAAGGCCTTCGATCGGGTTTGGCACAAAGCGCTTCTTTCGAAGCTCCCTTCCTATGGGCTTCCCGAGAAATTGTGCGATTGGATCACCAGTTTTCTTGCAGATCGGAGCATCAAGGTCGTTGTAGACGGTGCAAGCTCCGATTGCAAGCTTATTAATGCTGGTGTTCCACAGGGCTGCGTGCTATCGCCAACGCTGTTTCTTCTGCATATCAATGATATGTTGCAAACCCGTAGCATTCATTGCTATGCAGATGACAGCACTGGTGATGCTCTTTACACCGGCCGAGCCAATATTTCTCGGGAAAACGTCTCTGAGTGCCGGGACAAACTTGTGTCTGAAGTCGAGTCTCTGCTGGACAGAGTCTCGGATTGGGGGCGACTAAATCTAGTCCAGTTTAACCCCCAGAAGACACAAGTTTGCGCGTTAACCGCTAAAAAGAACCCCTTTGTCGTATCCCCTCAGTTTCAAGGCACTCCCCTTGTTGCCTCAGCCAGTATCGGAATCCTCGGCGTCGACATATCGAGTGACGTGCAGTTTCGTGGTCACTTGGAAGGGAAGGCCAAATTGGCCTCTAAAAAGCTTGGCGTGCTCAGCAGAGCGGGACAGTATTTCATGCCGGCACACCGCCTGCAACTTTACAAGGCGCAGGTTCGGCCGCTCATGGAATACTGTTCCCATCTCTGGGCTGGGGCTCCCCAGTACCAGCTCCTTCCACTTGACCGCATCCAGCGCAGAGCGGCTCGAATCGTCGACGACCGAGTGCTTTCCGATCGGCTCGACTCACTGGCGCTGCGAAGAGATGTTGCATCTCTTTGCGTATTTTATCGCATCTATCACGGGGGAGTGCTCTGAGGAATTGTTCGGATTAATCCCAGCCGCCAAATTTCGTGAACGCACTACACGGCAAACGTCCCGATACCATCCACACCATCTGGATGCTTGGCGGTCCACCACTGTACGTTTCAAAAGGAGTTTTCTTCCGCGTACAACCTCTCTGTGGAATAATTTACCACCGGTGATTTTTCCGGACCGATACGACCTGGGGACCTTCAAGAAAAGAGCTTACTCCTTTCTAAAGGGCCGGCAACGCACCTGCAATTCCCCTGGTGTTGCGGTTGATCATGGGCGGCGGTAGTCACTTAACATCAGGTGAGCCACATGCTCGTTTGCCCCCTCTTCTATAAAAAAAAAAAAAAAAAAAAAAAAAAAACTAGTACTGTGCAAATAGCCGGCACGTGATTATATTTTGACTATTTTTGTAAGAAAAAATTATTTCGTTGTGTTATTCTCAGAGAAAATTGATAGTTATATGATAATAATGAGTGACTTATTTTAGAGAGACTGGTGACCAAAGTAAAGTGAAATGTACTAATGCAATGTAATGTTTCTTTGTTTGATACCTAAACATTTCATCAAGCGTTATATTTGCTATAATTGGAAATAAATCGACAGTACCTAAAAAACATAACGCTATACAAGTAGATTTAACCCATTAATAAAATATACTTTCAACAGTAAAATTATGAAAGACATGGCATTACACAATTCGTCCATTTCAATACAGTGGACACCTTGAGTAGCACTTTAACGAATGTTCGGTGATTTACCCGAATATTAATATTAACGATACGAATATTCGGTAAAGATGCCGAATATGCCGAATACCGAATATGAAACGAATATTCGGCCCATCCCTAATGAAAATGATTCTATTGTACGAAGAACGTACTATATCGTTTAAAATTTTCGTTCTTACCAATGTAAAAAATGATTTATAAGTGTTGACCTGCATTCCCAACCGAGTTCAAAAAACGAGAAGTTTCTATATCGTTACGTATATTCACATATTACTCTGAAAATGCTAAACCGATGTAAATGATTCCATTTTTATTAAATAGGTCTTTCTTCTGGAGTGATCCCATGTTAATTTTAAAATAAATTCCATCCCTAAGGATGGAGAAATAAGGAATGAACGTTTTAATGTACCTAATTAATCGGCGCTTTAATATTTCGATACGCAATGTGTTATCACCGACTTCAGAAGCTCTTCTACGCGGAAGTAATTATTATTTTAGTTTATAAGACCACATCAACCGCTCTAAATATAGGGTAACATTAAAAAGAAAAAAAAACTTGACACCTAGACCTATTGTTCAGACTCATAAGCATATTTTATAGGATAAGGGTGACAAACGAGCACACAGTTCACCTGATGGTAAATTGATGCTGTAGCCCATAGAGATCTACATTTATTCTCGATTAAGAATCAAGAAGCAGATGTGTTCACCCCTGAGGACTAAGATGAAATGCCTGGTTTCCAGTAAAAAAGGGTCTCCGGATCTCTACACTCACCATACGAAACACAACATTATTAAGCTGCTATTTTACGCTGGTATTCTGTGAGAGCGTGGTCCTTCCCCGGTCGAGCCGACCCATTCGTGCTACAACCATAAAATAGCTGCAGCGTGGCTTTATTACGCATAGAGGATAATAAAGGAACAGTAGTAATCGATAATTTGGCTGATATTTCTCATCAACACTCATAGGCAGCGGCTAAAGCTCTGCCAATATATACCATATTGGATAACGAACGTGTCTTACGTGTCGCATGAAGTATTGCCGCCATTTCTATTTTCTTTAGAATTGCATCTGCCGCGTACATCATTTAACTCGCCTATAGATCTACCACCTCGTCCGAACATGCTATTGACCTGCATGCAATCTTGCATCGTTGCTTTATCGCACTGCATAGTCCCGAACCCAACCATTGACACTAACTGATCTGTACGTAATAATAAAATATTGACATACAAGCCACTGATTAGTACCTATGTTGCGACTCGTGGATCTTGAATTTGCATCCCAGATGAAGCTAATATATTGTATTAAACTAGCTGTCCCGGAAGACGTTGCTTTTCATATGGGCTAAAATTACTCCCAATCATATTACTATGTGCTGGTTTGGTTACAAAAAAGAAATTCGCAAAATCTTGTGCCGATAAGTGGTGCAGTTTTAGCTTAGACCATGAATGGTCTAAAAATTTAATATTTACACAAGTCCGGAATGAATTTGGAGTGAAGCTCACCGCGCCACCTAACGTGTTCTATCTGGATGCAATTCTGCATCTGTGGCCTTCTATGCTTGAAGTTAGCTGCAGGACCCATAGACAAGGAATTCAAAATGGATACATAATTCCACAACGGGGAATTCCCGAGAAGTTCCGGTTCTTTGGTAGTTGGACGGAATAGTTTCTGCAGAGCAGCATCCCGTTTCTCCCGGTTCTTTCAACAATAAATTAATTGTATCATGATTTCGTATAGTGTTACTATTTATTTTTTACTGACTTCAAAAAGGGTTAGGTATTCAATTCGATTGTATGTTTTTTTTTAAAGTGTGTTACCTCAGAACTTTTTTCTGGAACCGATTTTCGTGATTCTTTTTTATTTGAAAGCTAGTGCTTCTCGTATGGTCCCATATAAATTTGATCAAGATCTGACTAGTAGTTTTTGAGTTATTCTTAAATAATGAGTATTTAATTGATTTCGAATACATTGATTAGGTCGTATTGAACTCGGTTGTACAAAGTTTTTGATTTTACCACTTGTTTTGTAACAAATGATTAGATAAATTACCTATTTTTAATTATAATTGTCATTTCAGTTTTTAGTTTTGTTAGTATTTTATTCTGAAATTAGAAAAAGTTTTAATTGTGTTTAATAGATCTCAGAAAACAAAATATTTAGCTGCATTTATAGTTGGTTATAAAATAGAATTGTTAGCTTTATATAGTTAGATTAAAAGATACTTAGTTAATAACAGTTAATTCTTATTTTCTTTAAAAGTTTTTGAATTTTCTTAAACTATTTAGATAGACTGGATCTTTTCATAAATATATCATATTTTTTTATTTGGAAGTTTAAGCGCAAGTGTTTAATTTTGTAAGAACACGCTAACCGATTGGCTAACAGTGTGCCAAGAATAACGTTTGATCAAATTAGAAAAAATAACATCTTTTAAAAATACATTATGAATCTGGAATCCCGTTTCCAAAACGCATTTAGAACCGAGTATAAAAATTGAGGAACCGGATCCGGTTCTGCAGCTCTAAGCTGCAGTAAACAATTACCATCAGGTGGAGTGTAAGTTCGTTTTATAAAAAAACTGAAGTTCCTGTCCCACTGTGCTAAAAAAAACTAAAATTTTACACATATTTATATCGTACGTGTTTAAAATTAGAAAAGTACATATCCATTGCTCAAAATTTTATAATTTTTTGTTGTTTTTTAAGAAAAGTTTTTTGCCATTTATTTTTTTTAAAACGTTAGCCCCCCACACTAGGATTTTCTCCTGTATCGTGGAGGCAGTTTACATGCATAAATTGCACAAGTGCAAACATACAGACCCGGAACAATTACTTCTAGGCCATACAAATACTTGTTCCGTGCGGGATTCGAACCCGCGGCCCTCAGTGCTATAACTCAATACTTAACTACTGCGCCACAGAGCCGTCAGCATCAGTCGTTAATACAGCAAAAACTTAAGTTTCTATCCCACTGTACAAAATTAAAACTTTAAACATATTTATGTCGCACGTGTTAAAAATCAGAAAAATACAAATCCATTGCCCAAAATTTTCATTATTACACCTTATAAATTTAACGTAGTTTGACATTTCAGATGCAAATATCTTATAAGATAATTGATATAATCAGGCGTTACTTTGCGGAAATCCATTATAATAAAGATATTGATTAATTTGCAACCTTCCGCTAACTAAATACAATGATGTGTCTTACCTGGATTGCAGAGCACCTCCCGCCCTCCCTCAATTGCGTGCACTAATTCCGTCACCACTCTCTCTTCAATCCAGGTAAGACACATCATTGTATTTAGTTAGCGGAAGGTTGCAAATTAATCAATATCTTTATTAATATCTTATAACATTGTAATCATTAGTAATAAACAATTTATAGTGTAAAAACAATAAGGGTACACCCCCAAGGGAAAAAAAAAAAAAAAAAAAAAAAAAAAAAAAGCAAAATTGCGGTTATCTTCAGATTAGTGTATACAACAAACATCGAAGAAAGAAAACAGACTTAACATTACGTGTCAGTAAATAATTATTTAGGTTAAGCGACACAAAATTATTTATTACACGTAAATTAAATAACATCATTATTGTTTACGTTTGACGTGAATTCAAAAAATAAGTGTGTATCACTTAAACGCAAGTAAACAAATACTAAACGTGAGAAAGCATAACTGCACTTTATAATTACCTCATTATTTACAAATTACTTTATTCTCATTACCGACATACCACATACTTATTTTTTTACTCTAATTATAATTTGGTCTTTTGTGTAAATAACAATAAATTTGAGACAGTTAAAGTTCATTAAAGAAGATTACGATAATGATATTGGGCGTTAACTTTTTTATAGCATTGTGTGACAAACGGGCACAGTCCACCTGATGGTAAGTGGATTCTGTGGCCCATAGACATCCACATTTATCCTCAATTAAGAATCAAAATGCAAACGCGTTGCCATCCCTGAGGACTAAGATGGAGTGCCTCGATTCCAGTAAAAAGGGTCTCCGGTTCTCTGCGCTCACCATAGGAAACACAGCAGCTGATTTACGCTGGTATTCTGTGAGAGCGTGGTCGCCCCATCCATTTTTTTGCGCCCGAAGAAAGGCTACCTATACGTAGGAGGCGGAAAATGCATTAGATACCACGATACCTTCTTAGGCTCACTGTCCACCGGGGACCTTACCCAAACCGCCTTTGGGGACAGGCAACCGGCTAAAGCTCTATGTCCTTACTACACCCTCTGGAAAAAGGCGCATCCAGTACCTACAAGGCATCAATGATATACAATAATTTTATTTAATTAGAGTTGGAGCAGATCCATTCATGCTACGACTATAATATAGCTGCAGCGTGGCTCTACTGCGTATTTTTTTTTTTTGTAATATTATTATTAATTCATAATAGAAAGTCAGAACCCGAACTACACTTCAAATTGGAATTGAAATGGGGTACTTCCGTTAATTACCCACGACAGTACCTTTAAAGTAGGTTTTTAAAGGAGGTTACAG
This sequence comes from Parnassius apollo, assembly GCA_907164705.1. Lineage (NCBI taxonomy): Eukaryota > Metazoa > Arthropoda > Insecta > Lepidoptera > Papilionidae > Parnassius > Parnassius apollo. The sequence goes on from CAJQZP010000295.1 coordinate 8,204,057, forward strand.
TCGAGTGTTTACAACCATTATGTTGTTTTACATCACAATACAAATATGTTATAAATTTACATTACAAAGTATCACATTAAAAAAATAATGAACAACGTGTTCGAGGGCAATACCTCATCAATAGATAAGCAAGACTCAAAAAAAGCAATTCTAAAATAAAAACTATCTTGTGTCCCCATTAGAAACACAAAAAATTAAATGAATTACATGGAATTGAGGACTTTAGTGATGTATGTAAGCTTTTTTTTCTTAATAATACCTACTGCTGACTAACGCTGGGGTACAACACAACACAACTACAATTATCAACTCAATAAATAAGAAAGTTATTATTACAAACCAAGAAACCAGTCTGCAGTGATCTATTATTACGTACGTTGTATTGGTGTTATGTCTGAGTATTATGTTAGTATGTAGTCTGTATTATGAATGTAATGTCTATGGGCCATAGTAACCAGTTACCATCAGGTGGACTGTGTGCTCGTTTGTCACCTTATCCTATGAAAAATATATATACTAATAATTATTAACATTTTTGAGATTGTTATGAAATTGTTAAATGCAATTTTAAGTGCTGATTTACCACGTGCTCGGCGGTGAAGGAAAGCATCGTGAGGAAACCTGCATGTCTGCAGGTAAAATAAGAAAAAAATATTTCGAAGACATGTGAAGTTCGCCAACACGCATTGGGGCAGCGCGGCGGACACTTCCTTGCCCTAAAACCCTCTCAGAAATGAGGGGGAGGCCTGTGCCCAGCAGTGGGACGTATATAGGCTGTAACTTTACTTTACTTTACTTTTTATTTTTGAGATATAACTACTGTATAGTATATAACTACCATAGAAGGTCATTTTGGCGTTTCCATAAATGCCTCGTACGAAATGCACGGGGCGGGATTGCGGTGATGGATTTTCTTACGCCATCCCCACACGACAAATACACAAAGATAACATATACACCCGAGAAAAATCCTTCTTTTGGAACGGGAAAATTGCAAATGATGGTGTCAAACCATGGGCTAGAAGGATATTAACACTTTCACTGTCCGGTTTTCAGACACAATAGTAACACAACAGCAATGACTTATACATAGTATCAGTCGTCCTTTGACATTGTCGCTAAACACACGCTTGTTCGTTTGAATAGTTATCTCAATCTTTCTCAATCAGTCTTTCTCAAACTTTTCATAATGTTTACCTGCTCTGGTTGCGGCCTTCAACACTCTGACGGTCCTGTTTGCAGTTTATGTAAGAATCGGTACGACTTCGGTTGTGCTGGAGTTACTGAGACCGGGTTTCGGAAGCTTGGTGACAGGAAGAACAACTGGCGCTGTCCGAAGTGCAAGGCGGGCCCACCACTTTCGCCGACTCCTAACTCACCAGCGATTAGTCAGATGGATAGTGTGCTAGAACAGCTGAGCCATATTAATCTACGGTTGGCTCCATTGGCGTCGCTGATGGAAGACATCAAATCCATCAAGTCGGATGTCATTAGTCTAAAGTCGTCGTTAGAAATGGCACATGAGTTAATAGATAAATTTTCGAGTACTGTTAAATCCCTGGAATCGAGGATAGCTAAAGCGGAGGAGATGGCGAATGACGTATCAGGGCTGCGTGCGGAAATAACCAAGTTAAACCAGGAACTTGACATCAGGGACCAGTGGGCTAGATCCAACAATATTGAAATCAGGGGAATACCACAAAAAAATAATGAAGACCTCTATGATTTAACTCAGAAAATTGGCAACATGTGTAATTTTCCTGTAAAAAAAAGAAGATATAAATTATATAGCCAGAGTGCCCACTCGTGTACCGAATGTTGAGAAACCAATAATTGTTTCCTTTAACAATCGATATATTAAGGAAAATTTTGTTTCATCATCGCGTAAGACTCGGCTGTCGGTGTCGGACATGGGCTTTGCATCTACTGGATATTGTTATGTGAATGATCACCTAACTCAACGGAACAAGGTTTTACTGAGCAAAGCCAAATCTCTGGCGAAAAATAATAATTTTAAATATATATGGGTTAAGCACTCAAAAATTATGGCCAGGAAGTCTGATACTTCTCCTATATTTTTTATAAGGTGCGAGAAAGATCTTGTCAGAATAGTTTAAATATTAATTTGACCTTTTTTCTTTTGTACTCAAAAAATTTATTGTCTTATGAAATATTGTTACAAAGTTTGAGAGCCGTCACCGTCTGTTTGTTAACGTTTTATTTTATCCATAAATATGACTGTGTTGCAGAGTTCAAGCTAATATCATATGTAAGTATGCAGCCATTGACGCAACGTTCACCCGTATGGGCACGTTTATACATCAGCGTACTACCCATTTTAGATTGCGCGCTACTAAACTTAAGTCTGATTTTGCCTGTCATTTACTTCGACTGCACAAGACCTATTATTAACTATTTCATATTTACCCTACTATTTATTGCTGTTATTATTTGCTATTTTAATATGAAATTATCTCGAATTAATACTAATATCAATCGAAATAGTACCACCAATCGTAATCTATTACCATTTATATTTTCTGGACTTGTCGTCTTAATGTTAATGTTAAACTGGAATTTGTTACGCGTTTACGCTCAATTTTCTCTCCTATGTTCAAGTAATTGCCAGTACATAGGAATTGTAAATGGCTGTCTCTTCAAGTACTATACGCGTAAAGGTATATTATTATTACAAAATATATTTTATATACTCTTATATTTTACGGATGCGAACACTTTGTTACTAAGTCTGAGTACCCGCCTCTCCGGGTATTATCGGCCTGAAGGTGTATCCTTATTTGTATTTTTATCATTATATACACATTCTTATATATACGTAATAATGAAATTATACTTCATGTTGTTATTATGGGCTGAGAGTGACTGTTACACTCATACGTCCACTGGTCTTGTGATTATCTATAGTGATAATTGGTACCTCATGTTTTATTTTTTTGATAATAATCTTATTAGTTGCGGTTTTGCTCAAGTTGCGGATTGTATGTATATTTATGTATCACATGTGTGTGTATATATGTTTTTATGCGTAGGTATGCGTGTGCATGTATGTGTATGTTTATGTGGTTACATATGTAAGTGTATGCGCACGTGTTTGTATATGTTTTTCATGATTACTAATGGCTTCGTACGACCTTAAACTGTATTACCAAAATGCTCGGGGTCTACGCACCAAGACTTACGCATTCCAGCGGAGTTTACTCCTGTCCTCTTACGATATTATCTCACTAACGGAGACCTGGCTTACGGATGGTCTAAGTGATAGCGAATTATTCGATGATAGGTACATTGTCTGGCGGCGTGATAGGAATTATCAATCGACACAGTTGAAGTATGGAGGTGGGGTATTGTTGGCTACTCACCGTCGGTTAGCTGCAGTGGAACGCCCAGAATGGCACTCCTCTGCCGAAGACATCTGGGTTACAATCACATTGAAAAAAGGAAAACGGGGATTACATTCAAATAATATTCACATTTGCACCTTATACTTGTGTAAGGAAAATCTAGGTAATTCTTTCAATACGCAATTGCAAAACTTCTCAGAGAAGCTGTCACTCATTGTTAGTTCATGTCCGAACGACTTATTTTTAATAATGGGAGACTTTAACTTAAGTAACATCAACTGGAATGGTGAGATTGACTGTCTGCAACCTATTGGGATCCTTGGTGAATCGCAGTTATTATTTTTCGATACATTAGCCGAGTGCAACCTTAATCAGTTTAACTTGAATAGAAATATTAACAATAGAATACTCGATTATGTTTTGTGTAACAAATACGTGTGTGTATCGGCATGTAACGATCCTCTGGTACCAGAGGACCCTCACCACAAGTCGTTAGATCTGACCTTGACCTTTGCTCTAGACGATTCACTTGGAACTAATCTCAGACTCAAATATTTTTATGATAAAGCAGATTACGAGGCCATTTCTTCCTCACTAAATAAAGTGAACTGGGTGATAGACTTGAACAATGGTCCGTTGGACAATGCCGTTGATATATTTTATGCCCACTTATATAATGTTAGAGATAAACATGTCCCTCATAAAATAATAACTTCTTCCTCTTTTCCACTTTGGTATAGCTGTTCACTCAAGAAACTATTGAAAGAAAAATACAAATATTATAAAAGATATCAGGTATATGGTAACATGGTTGACCTCGATACTTTTCGACTTCTTAGAACTAGGGCTAAACGCCTGGAACAGGAGTGCTATAATAATTACATAAAATGCACGGAAGATGCGATAGTTAGGCAACCAAAAAAGTTTTGGTCGTTTGTAAAATCATTCAATAAGGGCTCTAACTCACTTCCGTCTAAATTACACTACGAAGGACGGTCTGCAGATACTGGTCATGGTATTTGTGATCTTTTTGCTTCGTATTTCCAATCCACTTTTCTTACTCCATTGTCACATAGTAATAACTTCAAATACTCACCTTTAAACTCAAATAGCGTCTCTGTTTGTATTAGTAATGTGGAAATCAGTACGGATTCAATTTTAACGTTATTAAAGGCTTTAGACTTAACCAAGGGTTCAGGGCCAGACCAGATTGTACCGATCTTTGTCGTCAAATGCGCAGAGTCAATTTCCGTACCATTATCTATTCTATTCAAGCGCTCAATCACGGAGGGACTTGTACCTCGTATTTGGAAATCCGCATTTATTTCCCCGATACATAAAGGTGGTAGTAAAAATGACATCAAGAACTACAGACCTATATCTAAATTATGCCTGTTCGCTAAAGTGTTTGAACGCATAGTGTATTCTCAAGTTTATCAATCATTATCATCATTTTTTATTCCAGAACAACATGGATTTTTAGCGATGCGTTCTACTTCGTCTAATCTTTTATTTTTCACAGATTTTCTTACAGCTGGCATGGATTCTGGGGGTCAAGTTGACGCTATTTTTACGGATTTTAGCAAAGCCTTTGATTGTATTGATCATCAAATACTGCTACAAAAGCTCCTGTTTGCTGGAATTCATGGTAATTTATACCGTTGGTTTACATCCTACATTGAAAAAAGATCGCAAGCAGTAGTAGTGAATGGATTCTCATCAAACTGGAATGATGTCCCTTCTGGAGTTCCCCAGGGATCTTTGCTGGGACCTTTACTTTTTAATATTTTTATAAACGACGTAGCCTCTTGTTTCCAACACTCTAACTTCCTTCTATACGCGGATGACATGAAGATATTTAAAAGGATTGATTCACTACGCGATACTAAGCTATTACAGGAGGATTTGGAACGTTTTGAACAATACTGCTTTCGTAATAACTTACGGCTAAACATTCAGAAATGTTACTGTATGACTTTCACTCGCAAATTTAAATTTGTGGAAACTCTATATAAACTTACTGATCAGGTGTTACACAGGGTAGATGAGATTCGTGATCTGGGTATTATGCATGATCGTAAATTAACATACGAAAGGCATATAGACCAAATCTGTAGAAAGGCTAATAAAACTATGGGCTTTGTTTTTCGGTCGAGCTCCCAATTCCATAGTATAAAGGTAATTAAGGTCCTTTATTGTTCCTTGGTGCGTAGTATTCTTGAGTATTGCTCACAGGTATGGAATCCACGTTACAATGTATACATTGATAGGATCGAGTCCATACAACGTAGATTTTTGAAATATCTACAGTACAGGCTGGGAAGCAACGATTGCAATTATGAGGCGGGGTGCCGTAGACACCATTTACTACCCTTAAAGGAACGGAGACAAATTGCCGACGTGGTTTTCCTAGTCAAAATTGCTCAAAACCGTGTAGATTCTCCGCATTTACTCTCGAAAATCAACATGAGGGTGCCTTATAAAACATCAAGGCAACCTATATGTTTGGATATTCCACAGTCCTCATCCAATTACAGACAAAACACTTTCTTTATTCGTGCCGCAAAAACTTTAAATAGTGCAGTGGCGTCTACGCAGCTTGATCTCTTTACTTCTTCAACACTTCGTTTCAAAACCACTTTGACGGACTCTTGGTTTGATGGCTCTCGAACTGATCCTTAGGTGTCATTTACCATCTTAATAAAAGTGTATCAAGTGAACAAGCTCTTTTGTAATTCAATTGCGAAAACATGTAAATGGTGTATAGTTTTAATTCAGTTATGTTGTTTTGTAATAAAACACTGTTTGTTTTCCTAATAAATAAAAATAAATAAATAAAATAAATAGTACACGGGACTGCGAAAGGGTTTAATTAAGAACTATTATACACTGCCTTCAAGGCTTCGCCTAGTTAGGATCTATTAGAGTGGCGTCCTAAAGATGTAAATCTACGAAGACAAATAGATTTTATCAACTTTTGATTTCTCAAAAAACTCTCTTTCAAACAATAACATCTAATTTCCATATTACAGACATTCACTTCAATTTTGTTTATATGTATGTATATATTATGTATAAAATAAAAGAAATTTAGTTAAAAAAAAAGAAGAAGAAAACAAAATCTATCCAGAAAACAGATTCTTAAATACACTACAAGAATATTCAAATTAAAAAAGGTCCGGGTATTTAACTGTTCATGAAAAACTTTTACCAAGATTATAAGATATAACCACATAACAACCTATTAAGGTCAGAGGTTTAATAAATTAAACACTTGTCCGACTTGCATCGCTTTTCACATGGCGTTTGTAAGATAATTTATAATAAGGAGAACCATGAAGGAAAACCGTTGTGCCCTAGCTAACTGTATGATACAATGGTATTGCTAAGATTCGAAAGCGTGTAATTCCTAAAGTATGGAGGAAACAAAGTAGTAAATCGCATTCAAATCAATACGTAAACTTAACTGTTATAATAGGTATTTATTTTGAGTTTCTACTAGATATATAGTTAGATATACATATATATCTAACTACGTGGTAGAGCCACGCTGCAGCTATATTATGGTTGCAGCACGAATGGGTCGGCTCGACCGGGGAAGAACCACGCTCTCACAGAATACCAGTAAAATAGCAGCTTAATACTGCTGTGTTTCGTATGGTGAGTGTAGAGATCCGGAGCGCCTTTTTTACGGGAAACGAGGCATTCCATATTAGTCCTCAGGGGTGAAAACGTATCTGCGTTTTGATTCTTAATCGAGGATATGATGAAATGTAGATGTCTATGGGCCACAGCCCACAGCATCCACTTACCATCAGGTGGACTGTGTGCTCGTTTGACACTCTTATTCTGTAAAAAAAATATATGTTTAATATCTAAAAGCTTTCCCGTCCACGGATTTTATTAATTTTAGATAATCAAAGAAATGTAAATTATAATATTTCAATTACTTCACCGAAAAAAAAAATGAGAAAAAGACTGCTCGAACTAAGAAGCACATTAGTGTTTGCTCCAGAGGGGTATAAGAAACGATTAAAAAAATACTTCAAAAATATTTCGTCAACTAATTTTTAATAGAATGACAAACGAGCTAACAACTCATCCGAAAGTGTGTATCACTGGCTAGTGCAGCTTATGGGCAGCTGCATTTAAATTAGTCCACTGTCGATCGCGATTGATCGAATCTTTTTGATTCGCTTGCAACCTGTACACAAGTGATCGAATCTTGGATCTCTAAAAGATTCGATCTTATTTGACCCGATTTTAAGGTGACAAGACAAACAAAATTCTACTTTTTTGCATATCTTTACATACATATCGCCGTGTAGCGGCGGTTGAGAATATCCACTACCCCATCCATATCTTCCCGTGGGTGTCGTAAGAGGCGACAGAGGGAGACAGGCAGGAGATGGGCAGCAGCATCTTCCTGATAACAACAGTGATATAATAAAAAAACTGCGGTTGCCAACCCGCTCGCCAAGCGAGGCAACTATGGCAAATATCCCCCCATGAATAACGACGCAAACAAACGGCCCCCAGTCCCCGGCGGCCCCGCTATTCCTGGCTACGGTGGCGACCATGGTAACAGCGGGGCAGGGGGGTGCTAGGAATCTCCGGTGGAGGTTCGGTTGCCACCTACGACGACTCGACCTGGCAACATATAACGCACGCACCCTGAGGACTGACGAGAAGATACTGGAGCTGGAAGAAGAGGTAGACAAGTTGCGCTGGCATATTATTGGATTATCCGAGGTCCGAAGAGAGGGGGAGGACACGGCAATCCTCGAGTCCGGCAACTTGTTCTATCACCGGGAGGGCGACCATCTGTCCCAAGGAGGTGTCGGATTTATCGTCCATAAGTCTCTCGTCAACAACGTTGTAAAGATTGGGAGTATGTCGACGAGGGTCGCCTACCTGATACTCAGAATCACCAAACGGTGTTCACTGAAGGTCATACAGGTTTACGCACCAACCTCGACACATACCGATGAGGAGGTGGAGGAAATGTATGAGGATATTTCCAAAGCCATGCGTTCCTCCAAAACCCACTACACGGTGTTGATGGGAGACTTCAACGCAAAACTGGGCACAAGAGAAAGCGGTGAGCTTAAGTTAGGGAAATTTGGAGTAGGGCAACGGAACCGAAGGGGCCAGCAGCTGGCCGACTTTATGGAGAAAGAGGGACTCTTTATGATGAACTCTTTCTTCCAGAAGCGGCCCCACAGGAAGTGGACTTGGTCGAGCCCCGACGGTTCGACAAAAAATGAGATTGACTTCATTATGACGACCAGACGCCAACTGTTCAGTGATGTCTCAGTGATCGCAAGGGTAAAAACTGGCAGCGATCACCGAATGGTTAGAGGCACACTGAACCTAAACGTTAAGTTTGAGGTCTCGTCTAATGAAGTCAACGCTCCGTCCCCCTCGTGCTCTAATCCAGAATCCCGAAACCTTTCAGCTCGAGTTACGTAACCGCTTTCAGTACCTAGAAGATTGCAATGACAAGCTCGTGGAAACTGTCCATGCAGTCGGAGCTAAGTTCTGCAAGACCCGCCGCAGAAGAACACAAAAACTCTCCGATCACACTCTTAATCTCATGGCTGTTTGCTCAATCGTCAACAGATTTGACAGCATACAGGCAACTGAACAGACAGATCTCCAAATGCATGCGGCGAGACTTACGCAACTTTAATACTGCTCGTATTAAAGAAGCGATCGAGCGGAACCAGGGCTCCAAAGTCTTTGCCAGAGATCTGTCTGCCAGAAGGAGCCAACTGTCAAAGCTGAAGACTGAGTGTGGCAACATCGTTTCCGGGACACCTGAAATTCTGAGTGAGATTGAGAGGTTCTATGGGCAGCTGTACACATCATCGTTGGAGCCACACGCAAGTGTGAGTAACGATCCAAGAGCAAGTCTTATCCGACACTATTCCGATGATATCCCGGACGTCAGTCTGAGCGAGATTAGAATGGCTCTCCACCACCTTAAAAACGGCAAGGCACCGGGCGAGGATGGAATTACAGCGGAGCTTCTGAAAGCGGGTGGAACACCGGTACTTGAAGTCCTTCAGAAGCTCTTCAATTCCGTCCTCCATGGCGGCACTACTGCGGAGGCGTGGAGCAGAAGCGCGGTGGTCTTGTTCTTTAAGAAAGGCGACAACGCTCTCTTGAAGAACAGACCGATTTCCCTACTGAGCCGCGTCTACGTACTATTTTCGAGAGTCATTACGAATCGTCTCGCACGCAGACTCGACGACTTCCAGTCTCCCGAACAAGCCGGTTTCCGAAAAGGCTTCATTAACATAGACCACATACATACCCTACGGCAGATTGTACAGAAGACCGAAGAGTACAATCTGCCACTCTGCATGGCAAATGTGGACTATGAGAAAGTCTTTGATTCCGTCGAAATTTGGGCGGTGCTACAGTCCCTTCAGCGGTGCCAAGTTGACTGTCGGAATATCGAAGTGCTGAAGTGTTTGTACAGTAGGGCTACGATGGCTATCCGAGTACAGAACTAGAGTTCGAAACCTATTCAACTGCAGAGAGGTGTAAGATAGGGTGATGTTATATCCCCGAAACTCTTCACCGCTGCGTTGGAAGACGTTTTCAAGCTACTGGACTGGAAAGGATACGGTATTAACATCAATGGCGAGTATATCACTCACCTTCAATTTGCCGACGATATAGTCCTTATGGCAGAATCGCTGGAAGACCTTAGCACTATGCTCAATGACCTCAATGGTGTCTTCCAACGTGCCATGTTATCTTAGAATGTCTTAAGATTAACATGGACAAAACAAAGATCATGTTTAATGTCCATGTCACACCTATGCCGGTAATTGTTGGTAGAACTATGCTCGAAGTTGTTAATGAGTACGTTTACCTGGGACAAATAGTCCGACTAGGTAAGCCCAACTTCGACCGAGAGGTCAATCGAGGGATTCAACTCGGCCGGGCAGCGTTCGGGAAATTACGACACATCTTCTCGTCAGGTATACCTCAATCTCTGAAAACTGAAGTGTATAACCAGTGCCTGTTGCCAGTGATGACTTACGGATCTGAGACGTGGTCCTTTTCTGCTAGCGTTATGAGGACGCTCAAGGTCGCTCAGCGAGCTGTGGAGAGGGCTATGTTCGGAGTTTCTCTGCGTGATAGACTCAGAAATGAGGATATCCGCAGTAAAACCAGAATGACCGACATAGCCCAACGGATTAGTAAGCTGAAGTGGCAATGGGCCGGCCATATAGCTCGAAGAACATAACCGATGGGGAAGAAAGGTTCTCGAGTGGCAGCCTCGTACCGGTAGGCGTAGTGTAGGGCGACCCCCCACTAGATGGAGTGACGACCTGGTAAGACACGCAGGAAGTCGATGGATGCAGGTGGCTCAGGACCGTGCTTTGTGGCATTACTTGGGGGAGGCCTATGTTCAGCAGTGGACTTGTGAAGGGCTGTAATGATGATGATGACATACATATAATCGATCGAATCGTGCAATCAATCACATAACGACGTAATAAACAAAATGTCTTCTGTCCCCTTCGTTTACATACAATTCAACCAATAAACAAATCGTAGTATGTATTATTACTATTATAGCACCCATTCAGCATTCTTCACAGTAGTCATTCACAAAGTATACAAACGAGCTGCGACCCAAATGATCAAAACGATCGAATCTTTTTAACCCGATCACCATACGAGTGGGTCATAATCGACCAGGGTTACGAGAAATGATCGATCGACACAGGTCTAATGTAAATACTAACAAAGAAGGCCACAATTATCGCAGGCTACATTATAACCTACTACCAAGTGATATTATAAGTGAAGCACTAGGTTAAAATAGGTAAAAAAATATACTGATTCTCTTACCCTACAAACCTACTTGGCGTTAATGATAGGTAATAAATCCAGATACAAAAGGACCACCTAGAATCCGTTATAGGAAATTTTAAATTACTTTTATTAAGCCATTTCTCTTTCTTTCTGTAACAGTAAAACATAAGTCTTTTTTACTAAATTATATAGGGAAATCGTTAGAAAATAACATAATTGTTAGAAAATTATTCCGATTTCTAATATTAACTCATGGTTCTACGAACAATATGTCAGCCAGATACTTGAGAGATAATGATAAAGTAACAGTTAGTGGGTTTATAACGAATGGCGACATCCATATATTTGATGCAACAGGCATGCTTTGTATGCATATCCCATTTTCATGGTATGCATATATGCATTTCTTGAAAATGTTTCTTTATGATCTAAACTAATTGATAACTATGGAAATTACTAGCTTTTTAGAAATATAGTAACTACAGTACTGTCTAAACTCTGTACTGGCGTAAAGCTATTCCGATGTAATCCTTAGATATTATAAAATAGCTGCTTCTAGGCCCATCATCAAGAATAAATGTGTAAGGTGCAGGTTGCAAGATCTTTGAGATCTGTTTCCATATCATGACAGACATGACATGAGATGACATGATATTAGTAGTCTTGTAGACTGCAGACTTTTAGATATATTGTAACATCGTCATATCATCAACATCGTTCCCTCCACGCATTATTTGATAAACCACAAATCCTTGCAAAAAAACATTGGTTACCAAAACTTATCAGCGAGGCTATTGAAATTAAAACACATCCAAATTTCAAAAGTAAAATTAAATGCAAACCCTACCGTTACACCATTCAAGATATATACTATAAGGTAAATAATAATAATATTATATATATATATATATATATATATATACGCATATGTAGGTCGGAACAAAAATTAATATTCAAAAGCCAAAGATAGCCTACAAGAAAGATAGGTTACTTAAAATATCAGGATGGCAATTTCTCCTCCCCCCTCTCCCTAGCCCGTTACGAGAAGTGCTGTAAAGCACACGTAACGTCAGGAATTTTTAGTCGTGTCGTTTACAAAGAAATCAACATTGCATAACAGTCACTTTGTATATGTTTACATATTTGTACACCTGGCGGCGTTTCTCATGTTGTTCTAGCAACCGTTTCACGCAACAAGTGTGGGTCAACTATAAACAAATTTTCATCTTTGAACACTACTACAACTGCTCAAACAGACATAAAAAAATTTCACTTTCAGAACGTATGAAGATAGAAAATAATTGGTATAAGAATTTAATGACTTTTATAACTTTTTCATTCAAGCATTCTTCTTCATCAACCAATAAATAGTTCACCGATGAGCATCGAACTTCCCTGTCCCTAGTGACAAGGCGCTTGCAATAAATACCCTAAGTATTTACTGCAATCGTCATACTTGAAATGCAAGTAAGCTGTCGCCAATACCAGAGGTTTCGCACGGCCGGCCACATACATTCGGAATTCCGATTTGGGATACTGAATGCAGCAAATCCATATAAAATCAAGGACACATGTGCAGTAATTTTCCGTTCAAAATTTAGCGGGGAAAAACGGGATTCCGAATGTATGTGGCCGACCTAAAAACATACTGTGACGGCCCGATATTATTATTAATAATTAAATTTAATATAAAGGGGCGTCAAAATAGTCTTAAAAGATATATATTAAGCAATAAAAATACATTAATAAGCATAAAATTAATATAAATACATTTCAGACATTAGACCAATAACATAGTAAATTAAAGGCAAAATATTGTCTTCCATAAAAAATAAATTTATTAAAAACTTGAAAAAATATTTAAAATAAGATAAATAATAGAAATACAAGTCGAAAATGTTATAAAAATAAAGATAAATAACATATAAGATAATTAGGAAATTTGTTAAAAATTGTCTAAGTCTTGGAAGTAGTTCATGTATAAAAGAAAATTTTCCTAAGTTATGGAAGGTGTTCATGTATAGATGTCTTGTATGGAAGAGCTGCCGTAGATACATGCCTGCAGTTGTACATATATATGGGGTGGTCGGGAGCCCGACTGCCTGATGTACTGTAGCACAATGACTAGTCCTATATTAGGGACTTATGATATTAAACTCAATGATACAAAAGCAATACTATAGAAGGTCTCTATGATAAATATGCATTACAATAGTAGGGTCGTGGGTTCGAACCCTATATATTAATGACTTATGAAAGTAAGGTCTATGATTTCTTAAATTTACGCGAACACTACACATTGAATAAAACTAAATTTACGGATTTTATCGCGTTTATTTCACTACTTTTACTTATTTTTTAATTCCCGACGTTTCGGGTGCTTTACAGCAACCATGGTCACGGGGGGGGGGGGACTGAGATGTTTGACGTCCCAATGTCATAGTTAGTCCGGCTACCTTCAGTTTTTGAATATTAATTTTTGGTCCGATTTACGCAAAACGAGCTTATAGTATCATGAAGTCTTGCAGTGGTATGCTTAGGTTTGGGTTTAATTTTGTTAATTATAGGATCCCAAGCAGTCCTTGTTACGTCGTAGTTCAGTGCCGAAACCAAACCTTCCTAAAGACGAATTTACAGCGTTGATTAACTTACGGAACAGACCAGATCTAACGATTCTCCGCGCGGATAAAGGAAATGCTACGGTAATAATGGACACGTCAGAGTATAATTTTAAAATACTACAGCTTTTATCGGACGAAAGTACATACAAAAAGGTCAAAACAGACCCCACAACTAACACGCTTAAAGCAACTAGCGATTTAATAAAGAAACACTCCGAAAAATTAAATCTCGACGTGAATTCGCTAATACCATCATGTACCAAACCACCGAGGTTGTATGGGTTACCAAAGATACACAAACCAAACGCTCCACTACGTCCGATAGTGAGCCAGATCGATTCACCAACTTATAAGCTGGCACAACACTTGGCAAAAGTACTGTCACCACTGAGAGGACATACCAGAGTACACACAAAGGATTCATACCATTTTGTTAGTGAGATAAAAGACCTACATCTCGCTGACAATGAAACTATGGTCAGTTTTGATGTTCAGTCACTATTCACATGCCTACCTATTGAAGACTGCATATCAATTGTAACTAGGAAGCTAGAATATAATAACATGTCTGCTGAATATGCAATATTACTCAAACACTGCCTCACATCTGGCTATCTATTGTGGAAGGAAGAGTTCTACAAGCAAGTAGATGGTGTGGCGATGGGCTCACCTGTATCTCCCATAGTCGCTGATATATTCATGGAGGACTTCGAGGAGAAAGCCCTTCTTACTGCTCCTGTAAATCCAAGATTCTACAAGCGGTACGTAGACGACACTTTCACAATTTTACCATCTGACAAAGTAACTGCATTTTTAAACCACCTTAACTCTATAAACTCTAAAATACAATTCACAATGGAGTTAGAGGCAAATAATTCTTTAGCTTTCTTAGATGTTTTAGTCATTCGAAATCCTAATAACACAATTGGTTACACTGTCTATAGAAAAAAGACCCATACCAACCGATATTTAAATGGTGAATCTCACCATCATCCTTCACAGTTAGCTACCGTGGGTAAATCTTTGTTTCAGAGAGCACGAGGGATCTGTGACAGAAAACATCTGGCCGCCGAACTTCAGCACGTCAAGCAAGTATTGCAAGACAACAAGCTTTGGGTCCCGCGCCTACAATCGAGCGTGTACCTGCTGTACTACCATATGTCAGAGGAGTCACAGACAAGGTTGGCTACATCTTGAAGCGAGCTTCTATTAAAACATACTACAAGCCGCCGAAGAAGATTAGTCAATTTTTACCATCCGTCAAGTGTAATATCCCTCTACAAGATGCAGGAGTGTACAAGTTAGATTGTGAATGTGGTCTCTCTTACATAGGTCAAACAAAAAGATCCATAAAAACCTGCGTGAAAGAACATATAGCTGACGTGAAGCACCGACGCTCCGGGAAATCTGCAGTCTGCGAACATGTTCAAGATCGTCCCCACCATTACATTCGTTTTGATAAACCACAAATTCTCGCAAAAGAACACCGATTCCTACCAAGGATGATACGCGAGGCTATTGAAATTAAAAAACATCCAAATTTCAATAGAGAAGATGGATGGGTGCTGCCACCTGCTTGGGATCCTATAATTAACAAAACTAAACCCAAACCTAAGCATACCACTGCAAGACTTCATGATACTATAAGCTCGTTTTGCGTAAATCGGACCAAAAATTAATATTCAAAAACTGAAGGTAGCCGGACTAACTATGACATTGGGACGTCAAACATCTCAGTCCCCCCCGTGACCATGGTTGCTGTAAAGCACCCGAAACGTCGAGAATTAAAAATAAGTAAAAGTAGTGAAATAAACGCGATAAAATCCGTAAATTTAGTTTTATTCAAGGTCTATTATACAAAAGCAATACTATAGAAGGTCTCTATGATGAATATGCATTACAATAGTAGGGTTGTGGGTTCGAACCCTATATATGAATGACTTATGAAAGTAAGGTCTATGATACAAAAGCATTATTATTGAAGGTCTCCTTGATGTATAAGCATTGTATGGGGTGGTCGGGTGACCGACTGCTCCTAGTACTGTAGCAAAATGACTAGTCTAGTAGACTAGTAGTATTAAGGACTTGAAAAGGAATATTGTGGTGGCGTGTATGCTGCTTCACGAGCAATTGGTCTGAGCTAAACTTGGGCTCGCTAACCGATGTGTCCTAGACATATCATCTTAGTGCCGGTGGTAAGCGGGTTTGTTGTAGCAATACGGCTTTCCCGTGGACATCGCACACTCAGTCAGTAACAGGCATACTCAACTTCATGTCTTAGTGCATTAGCGCTATGATACGTGGAGTTTTGATCATTGGCGTCTTAGTAGCGTGCTACTATGATACGTTTGTGATATTTTTTAGCTAACAACAATACAAACTTTGTTACCAAAGTCGATAGGGATCATGTGGGTGTGTTGTGAGGGGGGCGCCATCCGTATGATAGTTGCATTGATGCTTACTGCTACTTGCGGTATTGCGTCTTGTGACGGATCTGCGGGTGTGCTGCGCCTGATTCGACTCTCTCTTGTGGTTCTGGTCGATGGAGGTATGCGGGTGGTGATGTCTGCTGGGATGTATGGGGGACCTTGGGATGGTGTAAGCCCGACGATAGTCGTATTGATGCTTGTTGCGTTCTGCAACATTTCGTCTCTGCGATGGTTGTTTGGTGGGACGCTATTCTCAATGGCGCTCTCTGAGTCTTGGTTTGACTCACGCCTGAGTGGCTTTGCCCAAGTCGGGTCCCTTGATTACGGGGCTGCAGACTGTCTGCCTCCATGATGTTTTATATAACAATATAATAATATATCTCTGTAACTTTCCCACCTTTGAATGATTGAAGGCAACTTGTTGGTGGGTGAGACAGACATGATCGAAAATGCATTTACTCAACGTCAGTGACACAAACCCTTTCTGATGGCGAATTATTACTTTTATCTTATAACTGCCTTTTGGCTATATCTGCCGTTGTATTGGTTGGTGAAGCATATGTGTCGACCTCATGCGGGTGGTAGCTGGCGGGAGGATCTGAGGAGACTCTCAAGGCTGCAGCCGAAAGCCGCACAACGTGGGATCCTATTCCCTTGAGGTGAGCAGTAGACTCATGACACGCTCTGCGGCTAGTAGCCGTGCTGATCATGCAATTGGTGGTGATGCCATACACTTACATCACGTCTGCAGGAGCGGCAGTCTGGCAGGTGGTCGCGCTCACGGAGGGTTTACGGCCAGTGTGCCTATTTGCCTAAACTGTGTGACGTACATTCACTGTGGCTGGATTCGTTCGTATTCTGTATGGCGTTTACACGTATTGACATGCGCAACTTCGGTCGATGTTTGTGCTTACGCACTAACAAGGGGCCAAGCCTCTTTTACTGGTTCGCCAGTTATTTTGCTGTGGACTACGGTCCAGTTCCCGAATTAGCGTTCCCTTCGGGAGGAGTACATCAAAATGGTTGGCACTCACCGTGCACGGCGTGGGCGTGGGCATAGTGGGGCCGTGTGCCTCCCCTACATTTTTTTAAATAAATGTAGGAGAGCGAAGCCCTTGTATCGGGTATTTTGTATAAATATATTGTGAGCCTTTTCCAAGCGGGAAGGGATAATTAATAAATAAATTAATAATGCAAACCTGATACAAGTGGAATAGGGACGTTTTATGTTCTTAACCTTTCTCGAGCCCTGTCTTCGTGAACGGGGTTCACTTAGCTTATAAGGCACTACCAACAGTTTTCAATTGCTCTAGTGAATATTCATTCCTCCAAAGACACCTAAAAGAACTAAGTTACTAAACAAACACAACGTAAATAAGGGTCCTAACTAAGACGATCACGCCAAAATATTACAAATTTAGAAAGATCAAAACATATTTTATTAATCCTGGTCACAAATATATAATGTTATTGAAAAGGGGTAAATTAATTATATTTAATATAATATCATTATTATTATGAAAAGGGGAAGCGTTACAATACGATCGGAATTAATCCGGTATCTAGAATATATAATATAAATAATAAAATATATATAGAGAGCATCGGCATACAATTATCTAATCCGTCGCGAGAGTAAGTAAGTTATCCAATTCCTGCGCGCACTCTCCGAAATGTATCCTGTAGAAGTGTAGAATAACGAAAGGTTGTCTACTTTCGAAATTACATATACATATATAACGCAGCAAACGCAAATAAAACAGCGTCTACTGATATTGTAGATCTACCATACAATAAAGCGATCCAAAATACCCTCGCAAGGAAGTATGAGCCCCATCATTGAAGACAATTCCACGTAATTTACACGTGGTGAATGGGTCGGCTCGACCGAGGAAGACAACGCTTTCACAGGATATCACTGTAAAATAGCAGCTTATTGCTGGTGTGTTTTAGTAAGTATAGTATAGACATGGGAACTCATTTTAATTAAAACATGCCACTCCATCTAGGTTCTCAACGGTGACAAAGCATCTGCATTTTAATTCTTATTTGAAGATAAAATATAGATATCTATGGACCACGGATCCACTTATCATTAAAAAAAATAGCAAAAATTAAATACATGCGCTGAACTATCCCTAACTTATAATACGTTAATCAAATAAAAATTTATATCAAGTCAAAGTATGGTAAAGGTGAGGCGTAAGGTCGATCGACTAGCCAAGTCAAAGTTAAAAAAAATGCGCTTAATAAATCAAAAAAGTAGCTACGCTAAAACGCCTGACGTTAGACGTCTCGCTCGGCCTACAAACTTCAACAGCGCGGGCACTGATATTTGACTGCAGCATACGTATTATACCGACTAGATAAGAGCTTCGAGTTGCTGCTATTTAATTAAAAATCGTTCCCCGAATCCCACAGTCAAATAATTAGGAATTTTTGTAAATAACCGAAAAAAAAAAGATTGAAGTAGTTTTTTAAAAACTTCTCAAGGATACTAAAAATCTACTTTAACAAACTTTACGGAGTATCTAAGTGTGGTGTGATAACGCTTTTCTTTAAACTAAATATATACTATTTATACTAAATAAAAAGGATATAAAGTTTGATTATAAAAATGACCGAATAATCAACATGAAAATTTATTATTTAGGGAGGCTATACAATTTCGGCCCCTCGGGATGTTTACCCCGATGTAATCGACCGCCTACGAGGCTCAATGCATTAAGTCAATTTCATAATAAAGAAGGCGCAGTAAACGTATATGGACAATATATAAATGCACCCATTGACGATGTAAGTAGAGGGTTGTTACCCCCAAACTTTTATAAATAAGCGCAGAGAACAAAGAATAAACATAATGTAGATTATTATTTGTTTTTAATACGATTTAACGTTTTTCTTTGCTTTTTTCATGTATTGATTCAAGCAATTGCCTATTTATTAAATTTATAGATAAAAGTTTTATTTTCTAAAAGAATTTAGTACAAGTTGCATTCAGAGTTTTATCTCAAAGGTATAAACGATCTTCCCTCGAGGTAACAGAAATGTTTAGATAATAAGGGTAAATGCTACGATTAAATAAATTTATATTTTTAGGAAAATACGTGTTTGAATTATTCAAAATAAAATGGCAATGTCAACTTTTTACTTAATAATTCTTGATGTATTTGACACAATAGGTTTGCTCTGAATAAATTGAATTGAAATTGACACGCCACCGTCGATAGTACGACACTTGTTTCATCTCTACACGATACATCCTCAGGTGAAATAGACTCCGCTGACCGCTTTAGGAATCTTAGCGATCAGCATAATGCATGCAATTGAGGGAGGGCTGAAGGTTGTCTTCAAACTAGGCAAGGCACATTATTTTATTTCACTACGCGGATATAAGCAAATTAATTTTTAACAACTTTATTATTCGAAACTTGTGTACTTGTATTGTTGTACGTGGTAGAGCCATGCTGTAGTTATATTAGAAGTATAGTTGTAGAACGACTGGGTCGGCTCGACCGGGGAAGGACCAGGCTCTCACAGAATACCAGAGTGAAATAGTAGCTTAATGCTGCTGTATTTCGTATGGTGAGTGTAGAGAACCGGAGACCCTATTTACTGGAAACGAGGCATTCTATCTTAGTCCTCACGGGAGACAACGCATCTGGATTTCGATTCGTAATCGAGGATAGATGTAGATGTCTATGGGCCACAGCAACCACTTACCATCAGGAAGGTGCACCTGTGTGCTCGTTTGTCACCTTATCCTATAAAAAAACTGTATCATTAACTATTACATCCATAAACACTAACTGATAAAAATATTACTTGTTTTTGAGCGACAATAATGCCAGAAGCTTCAAGTTTTTCTTTCCTATCGGTCGCCGGATTCATCAGCCAATTAGAAAAAGAACGAATGCATCAAACTCTCCTAGGCGCATTACGCACGTAATCATTTTTTTATCCCTTACCGCACCACTCCAACGACTGACGGGAACCGGGGCCTGTTTTACTTTTCTTATTTTATATTTACCATAATGACATTCAATGATTACCAACCTACATCGAACCAAACACAACATATTTCGAAGTTTCCTACTCAAGAACACCAACAAAAAAAGGCGTATCATTAATACAACAAAGGGTCAAAACAATCTTTGAAGGAATAAGTACTATGTACGTTGAAATAGAAGAGTTACTACATGTCGATATATAAAAATATAAAATTGTTTTTGACATAATATGTCTAAAACATATAAGTTGATACCTTATACATTTTATTAACGAAATTAAAAAATATCTAAGACGTATTTAATAATTCAGTTACATATGATGACAAAATCAAAAATTTACAAATTAGCAATAGTTAATATAAATAATTAATTTGTAAACAATACGTAAATGAATATAACTTTACAGCAAGCAACTAATGGTAAAAAAATCATGCCACTATATGTAGATGATTCGTTATGCGTGGCACTATAGAATTGACACAATATTAAAAACTAAGTACCTAGGTACAGTAGTGCAATATATACAGTTTTTACACTTAACATCAACATTTCTCGGAAGTAAAGTAACGGCCTGCAAGCGGCACGGCGCAAGATTATTTTTATTTCTGCGAATGGTTTAGAGTTTTTTAAGTTGTAGAGCCACGCTGAAGCTATGTTATAGTTGCAGCACGCATGGGTCGGCTCGACCGGGGAAGGATCACGCTCTCACAGAATACCAGCGTCAAATAGTAGCTTAATGCTGTTGTGTTTCGTATGGTGAGTATAGAGAACCGGAGACCCTTTTTACTGGAAACGAGGCATTCCATCTCAGTCGTCACGGGTGTCCGTTTTGATTATTTATTGAGGATAAATTTAGTATTGTAGATATCTATGGGCCACAGCATCCACCTTCTATCAGATGGACTGTGTGCTCGTTTCCCACCTTTATTTTATAAAATAAGAGCATGTACCGCGCTGCTGCACAAAAGCGTCATCACTGTCAAATGTCAATCATCATCATCATTAGAGCTCATGTATGCGTGGTATGCATACGTGGTAGAGCCACGCTGCAGATATATTATGGTTGTAGCACGAATGGGTCGGCTCGACCGAGGAAGGACCACGCTCTCACAGAATACCAGCGTAAAATAGCAGCTTAATACTGCTGTGTTTCGTAGAGATCCGGAGACCCTTTTTTACTGGAAGCGAGGCATTCCATTTTAGTCTTCAGGAGTGACAAAACATCTGCGTTTTGATTCTTAATCGAGGATAGATGTAGATGTCTATGGGGCACAGCATCCACTTACCATCAGGTGGACTGTGTGCTCGCTTGTCACCTATATTTTATAAAAAAAAAGCCTATCAAAGTCCACAGCTGAATATAGACCTCTCTTATAATAGGAATATTTGTCATAGTTGCCACGCTAAGCAGGCAGGTTGGCTATCGCAGTTTAATTTCTAGTCATTAATTAGAAAGACATTGGTGCCATCTTTTGGTTTGTTTCTGTCGTCACTCAGAAGTGCATATTCTTACACCGCCTCTACATAAATACATACATAGTCATAAATAACCTTTTACATGTTCTCAGAATATTTCAGTTTCTCAAACATGTTTTCAACAACAAGTTTGCTTATTTAGATGTCTTTAACCACCAGGTACGTGATAAACCAGCACTGTAAATTATTAACAATATCGCTGATGCAGACGAAGGTCGAACTGCGTATAATTAATTTATTACACAAAAACTTTTACATTGGTTTCGAACCATGAATTAGCTGGCAGATCTGATATGTAAATGACGTACGCACAAACTGATAAGTAATAAGCAGAATCAAAGATACTATGTCTACAAATTCTAATAGACAAAACAAAGAAACCATTCGAATAAATCATATCTAATTTCTAGTCGTTAGTGCAACAAGGGGCAACAGGTCTAACAGCTGGTGATATATATCAACTGTTGTTTTAGTGAATAAAACAAACGTCGAACGCAAACCACTTTCGCTGAGCCTCCGTGTTAGCGACTCTGAATAAGCCAGGTTCAACTTAATTGATACAATATTATAACGTATAACTTTCTTTAAGAAAAAAAAAAACTGAGTAAATGTGATTGCGAATTTTGGACTTTAAGGCAACACCGTGAAAAAATGCATCTCATTTCATCGAATAGTATAGGACTATGACACCACTAACTTACTTATCTTCACGCACAATCCCTAACGGGGTAGCCAGAGAGAACAGATCGCTAAGTGTCACGATCCTTACATACCTCTTTCGCTTCTTTCAGGTTCATTAACTTCTTCATACATGCACGTCTAGGTATCCGAGTACTCTTGACCTTCCCCTCTTCGAGCAATTTGCTCACATGGTCTTCTAAAGTTATGACGGCGTTTTTTCAAGTTTTTATAGAAATTATGTATTCACTCGGATCAGCACGGCGATAGCCTTTTCGATATGTCGTCTTAACTCTCTTCTAGTCTCTTTCCGACTCGCGTCGGCGAATTTGCTTTGTCCCTCTTTCCTCATTCATTCTTTATATTCTTTCTTTGTCCAATATGAAATACTGATCAGTTATAATATTAGTGGATAATAAGAATAACCTTATTAATGCTTTATTAAAATGACAAGTTATAATTTCAGCAAACAAATAAAATCGGTCACTACCAACATCACATCAATCTAATATTTATATACACCGCAGACACGTTTACAAACACGTGTCAAAGCACAAACGCACCGCTAACGATCCGTTCATTTGGAATTTAACCCGACAAGCTACTTACGAAATAGTCATGATTACTTAGTTACGCTACAGTTCTTTCCATAATCAAATAATTAATTCTCGTAATCAAATAATTATTGTTAATCTTTTGTATAAAACACAACACTTTGCGAGCACAACGCATACTGTCTGGGTTATTTTAGATATAAAGTACCTGGATGCTTTATATCTAAAAACGGAGCTTTGCTCGGTTTTAACTAAAAAGTTTTATGCAATTAAGTATAATAAAAAATTTCGTATTTTTAAAAAATACTAAAAAAAGGGTTCGAAATAATAGATTTTCTCACTAAAGAAGTGAACTTGAAAAAAAAGGAAAAAAAGTCGGACCGAAGACAGGACGCGAACCAAAGCATTACGATTCCGCTCGATATCCACTTGAGCTATTACCATCATTAACATAATGTCAAAATTTACCTTCTTATATTGTAGCAGTTTTTTTATTGCCTGAAAACACGGACAAAAGGACATTTTCTAAAAATAAATCCTAGCTAGATCGATTTATTGCCCCCGAACCTCCCTGCACACAAAATTTTATGAAAATCGTTGGAGCCGTTTCCGAGATAACGATTTTATATATATATATATATATATATATATATATATATATATATATACATATATATATACAAGAATTGCTCGTTTAAAGGTATGGGATAATTGGATAATAAAAATTGGTTTAGAGAACGGAGAGCCAGACCCAAATTCTAATGGGTAATGGTTTTAATGAGTTTACTCATACATCAAATTTACGTCCTACTTTAGTTACGTTTTATTTACGTTCTCAATGAATTACGATTTAGTGGAAAGACTTGCTAAGAGTCTTATTGGTACCCTTGATTTGCTTTAAACCTATCTTGTCAGCGTCCAGCAGGCCGAGCGGGGCGCAGTGTAGCTTTCCTCTCCGTATTCTCTCCATATGATGCGTTTCTGAGAGTTTGCGCAGGAATTACATGACTTAATTCTTCTCTTCCCCTTTGGACCATTGGACAACCAGGTATTCAGCGGGCTTTCAATCTTTTGCTGTCTATATTTCACGCATTAGAACCAAATATTTTGCTTCCTCTTTCGTAACAATAAAGGAATGGAATAATCTGCCGGCATTTCTCCGATTACCATCTGACTGTTTTCAAGGCAAGAGTGAACAAGGTTTTGTTATGCTGACACAGTGCGACTTACCATTTAGTGCTTCATCACCACTTACTACAAGGTGGGGATCGTAATCAAGCACAGGATTATTTTAAGCAAAAAAAAAATGGGACGCCCCAAATAAAATTATTTTCTTCGCTCCAGATATGAGCAGTGACGTACCTGTGTACCGACGTATGTGTGACCGAAAGTGCATGAATAACAAGAGCAAATCTTAAATGTATTTTTAAATGCAGTCGATTTGTTCAATTCAACTTGGGCAATTTGGTAATGTAAACAAATCAGACCACCGCAGAGTCGTAAATAAAAAACTATCTAAAAAGATCTGTCACATTGTAAGCGTTACCATCAAAAGAGTCCAGTTTATAACGGATAAAATTATATCTAAACATAGCTGTTGATGCGTCTATGGAGGTCTCTCAATATGTTAAAGACATCAAATAATATGGTACGTAATATTATTCAAATTCTAGCATAAATTCCCATCAACCAAATTAAATTTTAATTATGATAAATTAATATGCTAATTTTGACTTACAATATCAAAATTTGACTTGTAAAGTGCATAAATTTACAGAAACGAAAACTAACTTTAGAACTTCTAAACTTCCCACGTCATCTGGACTTACTGTTATACTATAGCAATATCGAGAATATTTCTCGCGTTTTAGATATTTTAAAATATGTCTTGTGTTAATGATTAAGATAATTCGGTCTCACTATCCTTTCATCGAGATAAAAGATTAAACATAAACGTCTACCGATTTTGTAACCGTTAGATGTTTAAGTAATTCAACCGAAAACCATCAACTGCGCAGGACGTATTAGTGCCGTAAGTAAGAATGGCCACACGCCTGCGATATTCTACACCGGAAGATCCTCGATCCGGCCCCTCCACAATTCAGTATTTACAGACTGGTGATGGGGAGCAGTCCTTCGTATATGAAGGTATCCACAACCCAATCAAGTAATGCATACCTGTTAGTGATTCTTGGAAAAGCCTTTTATTGGTGTATAGCAATGAATTTCACATACAATTAGTAAAACTTTAAAAAATGGTTATAATTTATGCAGTGGGTTTTTTGTGTTGGTCGGAACCTAGTCCATCAATTAGAAGGATGTGCCGATTGTAGGTAAGGTTATTTAGAAAAAAAAGTTAGCATATACACTCCACTCAAGCGACAAAAGTGAAGTGATAAAAGCGACAGTAACAGTAGGCAGGGTGCCGCGAACTCAATGGTCGTGGGTTCGAATTCGCAATTCGACTACTGTCGTGAACCACTCCAAACACAAGCATTTTAACTTTTCTAAGAGTGGTTAAAAGTAATACTATGTAGTAATATAATTGATAGAATCAGGCGTTACTTTGCGGAAATCCATTATAATAAAAAATAAAAATTTCTTTGCAACCTTCCGCTAAATAAATACAATGATGTGTCTTACCTGGATTGAAGAGCACCTCCCGCCCTCCCTCAATTGCATGCACTAACTCCGTCACCACTAGTCCCAACAACACTACTCCCAACACCACTATTCCCAACACCACTATTCCAGGTAAGACACACCATCGACCGGCTGACCGCTACGATCTTAGCGGTCAGCCGCCGTAGAGTCTACATTACCTGAAGATGCCTCGTGTAGAGGCGAAACACGTGTATTATCGTCGACGTTGTGTCTTACCTGGAATAGTGGTGTTGGGAATAGTGGTGTTGGGAATAGTGGTGTTGGGAGTAGTGTTGCTGGGACTAATGATGACGGAGTTAGTGCATGCAATTGAGGGAGGGCGGGAGGTGCTCTTCAATCCAGGTAAGACACATCATTGTATTTATTTAGCGGAAGGTTGCAAAGAAATTTATATTTTTATATTTTATAATACTAGTAATTTCAATAGCATTGCTTGTAATTTCATCATAAAAATCAATAATAATTAGTCACAACCGTAACAAATTGATGAATTCCCACGATCTTGAACTTTCAATATCGATCGCTGCCTTTTGCCTTAGCCTAGAAAAGGCGTATGTAATGGGCGATAAAGACAGACCTATTGCAAAAAAATCTAAGCAAATTCACGTTAACATTTTAGCAATTCAAACAACGTTGAGGCAAGCATCTCTATCAGACTGCGTGATAAGCGCCGTCCGCGTTGCCCAGCCGGCCGGCCCTTTAAAGGCACAGTTTAGAAAGCCGGAAAATCGTGAACGATGTTAAATTGCCGCTTATATATGCAGTAACGGCTAGATTCCACGCAGACCCAAACCGGAACGTTGGAAGGGTACCTAAACAATTTTCAATTACAGTGATTCTATTTTACTACCCGTCACTGTAGACGTGTCATCAGACTGATGTAAAACGAATATAGATAAGTTTAATCTTTTTGTATATTATTATAAAATATTTCGTATATACGTATCAACTGCGCTGCATTATAATATTTATTGGGGATTTATAATTTACTACCTGTGATTTTCTTACGAATTCAAAAATATTACAACATATAAGATTATTTCATATTAATTAAGCCAGTATAATAATTTAGATCCCGGGTTTAATTCCCAGGTCAGGGCAAATTTTTCCATCAAGAAATTCTCAGTAGCTGCCCGAAGTCAGGAAGTTGTCGGTGTCTCACCCCCGTGCCTTGGAAAGCACGAACAGCCGTTAGTCCTGTGACTGATCGCTCTCCGGTCGTGTTGGTTTACCGTTCCATCGGACTCTGAGGGTGAAAGAATAGAGAGTGCACCCGTGCTTGCGCATACCCTTGGACACTATAATCCTGTCCTGCACCGATGGCTAGTATCCGTCGAGGCTGGCCGCCATGACCGATATACGGTCTAGAGGACATTATTATTATAATTTAAGAAATCTCCGATCAACCTTGTCTCTATATCTACTTTTATTGTTTTAATATCGTTGCTAGTATGACAATTTGACTTAGTTACTGGTGCAGTTAGTTTCTGTACTTGAAACTCTCTACAGCAATAACTTTGTCGATATTTAATTCTTATAGTTTTAATAAACAAAAACAGTGAAGCTTAAAGCAATAAAATGCAAGAAAAAACGTTGAAGGTCATGTATTTATTTTGTAATCAAAAGTATAAAACTTTTCGTTAAAAATTAAAAAGTGAAAAGGCGTCGTCTATTGCGTCGAACTCGGTCTAAGTTCGACGCAATAGCGGTTCCAAGAAAGTCGTAGGACTACAGAACCTATGATTTCAGCAACTGCTATCTTGGCGTCCGTTCACATCTCATCTCTTTTATCGACCACACCAAACGTCGTTTTTACCTTCATATTGCTTTTTATTGCAATATTTAACTACAAAATAATTGCTGAGAAAACCCTCTAACTTCTCTCTACTTTACTTTATATAGAAAGAGAGTTAATTTCTAAAATAACTGGTTTAATATATATATATATATATATATATATATATAGTTAAGCAAGTCAACAATAAATAAAACATCTAGAATCTTCAAAATTAATGTAGATAATGTAATTATTTAAAATAAATTCATAAATTTAAAAAATTAAACAACAAATATTAATGACCTAAGTTGCCACATAGTAACATTAAAGTGAATGCAAACGTACAGTATATGTTTAGTTTTTTTTTGGACGCACATTTAGCAAATCGTGGCGTTGGAAATGCGTTATAAAGTAGGTATGTACGATATAAAAATATAAATACACTATTATAAACATAAATATTATTTAACGTAATGTAGTATTTAATTATCTTTGTATAAATATATCTTACAAAAACAAGAATATTATTATTATTGCGGGTTTTTCTCAGTCAATCAGTGTTGCGAAAAATAGTTTGAGATGAGAATGGGGTAAAACTTAAGGTAAAATTTAAGAAACATAAAATCGACATCAAGGCTTCCGATAAAAGAATTTCAGTTCTGATAACTTATTTGGCATCTTTAAATATGGAACGAAGGATGCTATAGCGGGCTACATACGACATGATATCGGTGGCGATCTAGGGTGGAGTAGTGGGGATGCCTCCTAGATTGCCTCTAAATCGTGTCGTATGTAGGGCCATCCTAAGTCGTGGCCGATATCGCCTCCTTAATCGGCTGGCAGGAGCAAAAATGTCAGCCGATGCTTCCTAGATCGGGGCCCCGCCCCCTCCGTACTGCGTGTGTGTAGGCGCATCGGCCCGATTTCTTTTGGCAGTCGCTGCCGGCAGCCCTCGCGGAAGGAAGTTAACGAAACGGTGATGATACTAAATGACCTTTTTTACATAACAAAAATTTTACATTTTAAACATGTGAACGGAGTAGAAACCTATTATGGCACTGATATTTTACAAAATACAAAAAAAAATGAATAAATAAATTAATTAAAATCTATCGAAATTCAAATCATATCCACCCTAGCCTGTGACCCTGCGAAGTCAAGAATGCCTGTTAAACTAATTGTTTTATTGCCGCTCATAAAGTAGGGTGTATGAAGTAAGTAAGGAGAAGATAAAGCCTCTCCTCAACAACTAACTCCTATTCCAACGCTATCGACACAAGACCGCACTCATAACATCTCTTACGTACCTTCATCCTCTCATCAACAACTAACTTCTACTCCTTCACCATCTCCACATCAACAAACAAGCTATATAGAAGGGAGTATGTCCGAAATTAAAGGTTTCTTTATGTTTAAAAAAAGATATAAGCTATTTTATTTTTTGATAGTTTTAATCCATAAATAAAGATTACATTATACTTTTTATACATATTATTATACAAAAGTATTTTATTTCTTTGTGTGTAGTACATAACCCGATTTTGACCAAAGCAGAAATGAACAAAGAGAAGAAATAACTAAATAGCATAGGTAGGAGAAATTGACGTTTTTATATAAGTGGCGAAATCATATAGAAAAATTCTAAAAGGTTGTAAAAACTGTCTTCATCCATCCGGAGAAAATTAATCACGTCCTCGGATTACAGACCATTTAGTACGTTTATGTGGCTTAATTTTTGTCTCTTTTGGAGCCATTTTTTCACCCAGCAACTCCTCTTTTTCTATTTTCGAATAAATTAACCGAGAGGGCTAATACCAAACCAACACGTTGGTGTTTTAAGAGAGTCGGAGGCATTTTGAAGAACTCTACCGCATATGCGTTCCGCTCCAAGTCCAAACGCGTACTGCTAGGCAGGCCCGTGTGTAGGGTCTGCCTCGATAAAAGTCCCGATTTCTTTCCACCCTAGATCGCCACCGATATCGTCTCGTATGTAGCCCGCTTATGACGGACTAAGTAAAAACGATCAACGAATGTATGCAGATAGTATTGCTCCTTTTTTTACTTTTCAAAAACATTAATTTATTCGCTCACACAAACAATTTGTGTTAGTATTTAAAATATGTATCTATATGGATGAAATTAACCAAAAAAATAAACAAACGTTAATACATACATATATAATAATACCTTAAACATCCACAAAATTCACAGAAAAAATTACTGACGATTAATTTAACTTATAGAAACGAATATGAACTTAAGAGTTTGAATCTATGGCGGATTCAGTTAGAGAAACTTTACATAATTGTGATATGAAGGAATTATCCGCTTAAACATTCGCTTATTTATTACGTAATATAATAATAACCAGCAATGCAGTTGTGCCCTTGAATCAAGTTCAATTTCAATGAGTGGGTTTCGTCCTCAATATTACAACTAGTATTAAGTGGTTTTCTTATGCAATTCAATGTTATAATGCGTTTTAACAATTTGTTTAATTTTATAAAATGTATCACCAAACCGAAAGATATAACAAATTTTGGTACTATTTAAAAAGTAGTAGTGAATTTGTATGATGTAAAGTAAATACGAGGGATGATCCAAAAGTAATGATAATGAAAATAAAACACGGTAATTAAAGTTAAAATAATAATTTATTTTTCTACATAGTCTCCTAACAAGTCAATACATTTAGTCCATCTTTTTTCTAAACCCAGGATTCCCTTTGAAACAAAATTCTTTGTCTTGACCCTCCCAAAACGCTTCAACAGCGGCCATTACTTCGCTATCGTCTTCGAATTTCTTGCCTCGGAGGCGTTCCTTGAGCCGAGGAAAGAGGTAGAAGTCACTAGGAGGTAGATCTGGCGAATAGAGAGGGTGTTTGAGCAGTTCGAATAACGTTTCTTGAATGGCAGCCATTGCAACTGCGGCTTTGTGAGCCGGTGCGTTGTCTTGGTAAAACAACACTCCAGCTCGCAGTTTGCCGCGTCTTTTTTCCTTAATGGCCTCCCGTAATCTTCTTATTTGGTCTGCGTAGTAAGAGCCCGTAATAGTGGCTCCCTTTTCCAAATATTCCACCATAATTATGCCTTGAGCGTCCCAAAAAACAGATGCCAGATAACCTTTCCCGCCGAACTTGAAACTTTGAATTTCTTTGGCGTCGGTGAGGAGGCTCGCTTCCAAGTCATCGATTAATGTTTCGTTTCAGGATCAAAATGGTGGATCCAGGTCTCGTCCATAGTCACAAAACGGAACAAAAAATTTTCTTGATCTGCTTGGAACTTTTCGAGATTGACCCTCGAAATGTCAACTCGATTTTTCTTTTGCTCGTCGGTTAACATTCTGGGTACCCAACGCGCAGAGACCTTTTTCATATGCAACTCGTTCGCAAGAATTCTTTGAAAGCTGCCACATGTGATCCCTGTGACCTCAGCTACATGCCTGATGGTCACTCTTCGATCTGCCAACACAACATCTTCGACTTTTTTCACGTTGTCTTCAGTGAGGGACGTGGACGGGCGTCCTTCGCGATGTTCATCTTCAGTGGATGTTCTGCCCAGTTTAAACTCCTTCGCCCAGCGTGCAACTGTAGAATATGGAGGAGCAGAGTCCGCCAATGTTTCCTCTAAGTCACTGTGTATGTCTTTTGAAGACATTTTTTTCAAACAGAGGTACTTGATGACAGCTCTAATTTCGTTTTTCTCCATGTTGATGTTATCTCTTTGACAGTTCGTATTCAAATGAATGTATCTCCCGGAAATCGTCATCTATTTATATGATTCTTTTAGGCTGACGTAGTGAGTATATAAGCAAGCAAAAAATATTTTTTATGGATTTTTATGCGGACCTGAAGTAACCGATTATCATTACTTTTGGATCACCCCTCGTACTTAAATGTCTTTAAACAAATTTCACAAATATGAGGTTAAGGACATAGAATCGTCCAGCAAATTCCTTTAGGGTGGGTTTGCGGACTTTAAATAAAAGGAAGAAAGCAATAAATAAAGAAAAACATTTATTTATTGGAACTGCACACACCAAAAAATTAAAAATTTACAGTTAAAAGTATGGTAGATTAAAATTACAAGTGATGGAATGTGTATCGAGTCAGTGAAAAGGTTATGACTCAGAGTAATGCTGTAGGGTAAACTACAGCGCTGATGATTCTGTGATAATACATACACGCACGATCCGCCTGGAATGTTTTCGAACTCAGATGAAAAGTACATGATTCTCTCGAGTTTTTCCGTTACCATGATTACTACTTCTCCGTCAACCCGTATAACTCCATCTTTTTGTTAACTTTTGTTAGTAGACGTATCTATGTATATACTTTTGTGGTGGAGAAGTAAATATAATTTTCGTAAGTCTACAGCTGGAAACGGGCCTTTCCATTGTTGAGATTATGATATATGTAGTATACCTACCAAATATATTTACAAGCTTCGCCACTTTTCTTAATATAGAAGAGTAGCGAAGGGTTAGGGTGTTATAAAACGTTGAGTGATACTTATATTGATGTCAGTAATTTTACTCATCACTTATTGGCCTCTACTGCAATAACCCTTTATAGGTCAGCAATGACTCGACACTTGTATTAATTGCGTAGCGATGAGCCTTTTATTCGAGTTTCATTACTCGGTGTAATTGGTTGTAGAGTTCTTTGTTTTAATAAGAGGATGCATGTAAGACAGTAATGTATATCTAGTATGTAATAAACACCGTTCACCTTAGGTAGACTTACAGACAGTAAAAATAAGCTTCTATTGTTGACTAATATTTCATTTGCTTTTCTTTTTCGATTTAAATCATTAAGTCGTATTTTTCCAGGTTTAAATTATTTTACTTAAATGAAGTCCCAGAGTAATTACTAGCATAGAAATAATCCTAAAATAAAAACAAATTTCTCATAGCTGAACTCTTTATATACATATATAACTCTTAACATGTTACAAAATAAGATAACTATGTTATTCTCACCTCCTTTCTTTAACAAGGTTGTTGCCCTTTTTCCATTCCATAGACATCTCATATAAAATATAAATTCATTTCGTCTATGACTTAGTAAAATTTAGCATTTTTTATTAATCCGGTTCGTAATAATTATTTATATGAATGAAATACGAAAGCATCAATTTAAAATATATCGTGAAAAGGTCAGTATGAAACCTACTTAAATTCTCCTTTGTCACTAGTATGGAGTGTAGAAGTAAGGAGTAAGTACAGACTGTGTATTAAAAAGTGTTCATAGAAAACCGTTAAATAAGGGTGGCGCCACTATAACTACGGGGTAAATTTTAAAGAACGCACCGAAAAATATTAATGGGATAGACGACATTTTCGAGGTTATATTTACTAAATAAAATTATTTTAGATTTTAGAGCTACTGAGCAGTTTAGCACCACACTTAAACCGTCGACAACTGCTAAGTTCATTTCATCCCAGTAGCTAATAAAGCGCTGTTGTGGAGAGTTTTTAAACTGTTATTTACTGCTTACAGATGGCCACTTTTTCAACTGTTCTACTATGGAAGTTGGTACTCCTTACTTCTACACGCCATAGTCACTAGATCACAACTACCAATAAATCGATTACGAACGTATTATCCGTTTTCTTCTGATCCCTCAAGGCATTATCCATCATTCATCCATTAATTACAGCCTTTCGAAAGTCCACTACTGAACATACAATATTCGCCACATTTGCCATAGTTCCCTCTCTCACCAAGTGGATTGACAACTGCAATTTTTTTATTATTTTGAGTTATGATCAGGAAGATACTGTTGCCTATCTCCTGTTTCACTTCCCTCTGGCGTCTTTTACGATACTCACAAGATTTTATGAGGTATTAAGAGCTTCTAAGTAATAATATACATTATTTGGTAACTGCTTTAACTTCATGATTTCGAAATATTTACATCCATGCAGGTAAAGTTAAATATATCGATGGTTTTATTTTCCGCTAAGAAAGTGCTAAATCTATATAAATAAAAATCTATTACCGCATGTACGAAAGATTAACATTCGAAAACGGCTGAAACGATTTTGATGAACACTCACGCTAGCAATTGGACCTGGTAAATGGCGCTGTTGTCGAGATCTAGAAAATAATCGTGCAAATCCGGGGCGGATCGTTAGTCAGTATATAGAATTGGGATTACAAATGGGATTCAACTCGCTCATGTACCGTGTATCTGTTAAGTCTTAGTGTTCATACCTCCCTAACTATTAATTTTTAAAGTCTGCAAAACAAATTTTAGCAATGTAATATAATCATCATCACTTGATTTAGAAAACGATGGACTTGATCTTTCGAATAATAATAGTCTAGTCCTATTTTCTTTACATTTTTAATAAAGTAGTAATAAATAATAATACATAAACAAATAAAACCGGCCAAGAGCGTGTCGGGCCACGCTCAGTGTAGGGTTCCGTAGTTTCCCGTCCGTCACAATAAGTATTCCCACGTATGAGTTTAAAGGTGGGTATCCATTATGTTCGCGCTCCAGCAGCGCTCCGCGCTCCTGCAACTGCTCCCGGTAGTGGGCACTGTTGTTTCCATCCAAGTTCAAAATGATTTTCCTAGAAAGTTCTTATAATGTTCTACTTTTCAGATTTTTTTCATATTTTCTAAACTTATGGTTCAAAAGTTAGAGAGGGGGGGGACACATTGTTTTTTACTTTTGGAGCGATTATTTCCGAAATTATTGACATTATCAAAAAATGATTTTAGTAAACCCCTATTCATTTTTAAATACCTTTCCAACAATATATCACACGTTAGGGTTGAAATTAAAAAAAAAAATCACTTCCCACTTTACATATAAGGGGCTACCATAATAAAACATTTTTTTTCCAATTTTTATTTTACCACTTTGTCGGCGTGATTGATACACATATTGGTACCAAATTTCAGCTTTCTAGTGCTAACGGTCACAGAGATTAAGCGAGGACGGACAGACGGACAGACAGACATGGCGAAACTATAAGGGTTCCTAGTTGACTACGGAACCCTAAAAAGAGTTAATAGATGTCGATTGTTGCTAACATTTAACAGTCACTATAGATTAAAGACGTCATATCTTCTAAAATAACATCACATTATCACAAACAATACTACTAGAATATGGATATCATTTTCTAGTGAATCAGAACATACTCTCATATTTTTGCATGGTATGAAGAGATCAAAAATAACCATTTGACATTTCTATTCACACGAATGAATTACACAAAACATCTTTCAATAGATTTCATCTTTTTGCCTTATTTGAAAATTAAATTAGAAAAAATGAGACTTATAAGTATATTGAACCAATTTATGTAGAATTGTAGGTTCCCCCTATGCATACACATGTATGTAATTACTCTAAGAATGAAGTCGACTGTGACATTCATCTGAAGCAAATGATTGTTTATCATTTTGTCATCGTATTCCATGTATATAGCGATCTGCTACTTTTTCCTATGTTGCATAGAATATAATTTGTGACGGTACAATTACTTTCAATCGAGTGATTACTTTATATAAGTTGGCTGATGCACCCATAGTCTTAATTGCAAATAAACTGCTGCTGCCGCTGGCGTTATTTTAGTTTTATATAGCTACGGAAGCAATAATGCACGGATAATATTGTATAAGTCTTTAACGAGCTTGATGAAACATGGATGTTTGAGCCTGATGCAACGGAAATGCTTTAATAATGGCTGTCCGTTAACTGTAGTTATTTATGTCTTTAGTTTTAAAAAAGTACAGTTTAGTAAGTTCACTAAAAGGATAAAAACATTACCAAATGCCAATTAATAACAACTGATGGTTAATTAACTGTTTTATCCATTAGTTTAAAAGGCTTTTTTTTATTTATGAGGAAGTTACTAATGCAAACACTAGTTTTTTGAACTAAAATAAAACATATGCACTTAATAGTATCAATTAGACCGAAGACTGTGACGACGCGGTTAAGGGCCTTTTATGCGACAGATTTGTAATTAGCAATAATATTCATTACGCATAGTTAAGTTATAGCTTAACGAGGGTGTTATGGAAAGTCACGCAGGTCCTGTGCGTGTTGGCGAATCTCACACGTCTGCGAAATATTTATATTCCTATTAAGATATGCAGATTTCCTACGGTTTTTCTTCCACATCCAAGCAAAAGGTAATTCAGCACTTAGAACTGAAATTAACAATTTCGTTGGTTACAGCAGGAATCGAGTCAGGTTGCTCAGGTACTGTGAAATTTACGACTAATAGCCCCTGAGCAACTACGGCTAAAGTCTAGGTCTAAGGTAAAGCCAAACAATAATATTTACAACGAAATTTCAAAAATAAGTTTTCCAAGAACGATAATAAATTGACCTCTCCAAGACTGCTGTTGCCACAGGTGTCTTTAAGCTGACATGGAGATTACATTGAACTGCAGTACAGTTTAGTGTTACGTTAATATTGAAATAAAAAGGGTACGTGAAGTTACGACAGGATGAATTTAATAGCTAACACCTAATGTTTTATTTTTATCATCAGAAGTACGTTATCACTCTTACACTGCACCGCCATCTACATATTGTGTTAGGTTTCTTAACCACCTAATTAGTGTTAAATGTCAAGATTGCATCACAGGTATTTTATGAAAACTCAGATAAAGAAGTAATTTACATACGACGCTATTCAAACAGTTTTGGAAGCATGATGAATGATACCAGTTTCCTTCAAAAATATTTTTTTAACGAAGGCGTATATGTAAATTCTGTGAAGTAATGTTACAATATTAATACAAGAAATACATAAAAGATCTGCAACTTCTCAGTTCTCACCGGGATATTAAGAATAATTTATATTACATTAACTATTATTATATGCAATAGATTGCGCTTAATTGAAGAGGCAAATGCTTTATTGATTTTGTTAGAAAATCTTAAAAATACTTAAGCCTGAAAAAAATTACCAGTCTTTGTATCCGATAAAAAATTTAATTTTATTATATAATGAGGGGTAACCTTTTTTAACTTTAATACAAATATAGATAAAAAATGTTATTAGTCTTAATTTCCACGTATTAAAGCCTGGGCAAACAATTTAGCAGAATATTTTAACCATTTACAAAATAATAATTCATACATAATAAACTCTCACGCCTGTCACCCAGAGGGATGGGCAGAGGCTACGGACTTCCATTTGGCAAAATTTAAACTATTACAAAATTTGACTTGCAATACGTATCAACTTGTGATGTAAGTCATACTTCCATCAAAATGATCTTCACAGAAGTATAGTCTAGTTTTTGTAGACAATGTATTCGAGTATCTTCTTGCCAGTTTTAACCAAGTATTTCTCATATTTAAATCAGTTGACACCTAAATCCATAAATTCCCTGCCCGTATTTTTGCATTCACGCACAGCACACCAGTGATAAAAAGATGATAACTCATTATTAAACATACAAAAATATCTTATTCCTTTGCAAAAGCCGAAACATCCTGGGACAGTGATGTTACGAGCTTAACAGCATGGCGGCTAGTTTTCGCGCGAAAATTTAAGACGATAAATTAAAAGTAATTTTTATGGCACTATTCGGTTTTAAAAAAATATATAAAAATTATAGTGGTTTATTATCACTCTAGGATTCATTTAAAACACTATTTGAAATGAAAAATTATACCCTATTCGGTCTAGGACACCCCTTGCCGGCACACCACTCATTTTTGCAGCACAAACTTACTTTGTCACTCTTCTCATTCAGTCTTTCTATGTATTGAAACCATTGAAACTTTGAAACATTCCTTTCTTAATCCTAGTTACGGATGTCGTGACTAGGATTAAGAAAGGAATGTTTCTTATCAACATATCACACAATTTACGCTACGTACAATATTAACTCAGTCCTTCAGCAGTGTCGTGTTGATGGTATCGGTACATCGATGCTACAGAACATCTTCAGCTATCATATGAATGATGTTACAGAGTATGAAACTTATCTAACTGCAGAAAGGTTTGAGACGGGATGATATTATATCCACAAAACTCTTTATCGCTGAATTGAACCACTTTTCTAACTGCTTTTTATACGTACCATACGAAATACAGCAGCATTAAGCTACTATTTCACGTTGGTATTCTGTGAGAGCGAATACCAACGTGAAATAGTAGCTTATTGCTTATTGTATTTCGTATGGTGAGTGTAGAGAACCGGAGACCCTTTTTACTGGAAACGAGGCATTCCATCTTAGTCCTCACGGGTGACAACGCATCTGCATTTTGATTTTTGATTCGTAGTAGGTGTAGATGTCTATGGGCCACAGCAACCACTTACCATCAGGTGGACTGTGTGCTCGTTTGTCACCCTATCCTATAAAAAAAACTGCTTGAAAGTATACGGTACCAACATCAGTGTCGACTACATCACTCACCTTCAATTTCCCGACATTATGGCGGAATTGCATAAGGACCTCGATGTCCTCAAAAGTGTCTGGTAATAGCCTATCCGTTAGAAAACACTATTGAGGTGTGAGATGAACGTAGACAAAATAAAAGTCATGCATAACGTAAATAAAATTATCCAATTAAGTAAGTCGAACATCGGCCGAGGGTCCATCGACGGATTCAACTATAACGGAGATTTCGAAACATCTCGTCAACTATACCTGAAAACTAGAAAACGAGAGTGTACCAGTGAGTGTTGCCAGTGATGACATGGATCTAAGGCGTGTATTTCACTGCTGGCCGTATGAGGAAGCTCAAGGTCTTAAAATAAGTATATCCTAGGTAGTAGAACCATTAGGCTTTCGGAAGTGCAACGGATTGTTAAAAGTTGCTAGGAATGTTATTTTTAATAAATTTATATTATCATCATCATCATTACAGCCTTTCACAAGTCCACTGCTGAACATAGGCCTCCCCCAAGTAATGCCACAAAGCACGGTCCTGAGCCACCTGCATCCATCAACGTCCTGCATGTTTTACCGTCGTCACTCCATCTATGGGGTCACCCTACACTACGCCTACCGGTACGAGGCTGCCACCATTTTTTCCCCATCGGTTGTCCTCGCCACAAGCTAAGAAATAAAAAAAAATGTAAATTTTTGGTAATTCACAAAATTGTGTTTTTTTTTCCTTATTAATACCACTTAAGGGGAAATATAATCTCAAATGGCTTAGCAAGATCCTCCGTTATGCCGAAAGTATTGCAGCATTAATTTTGAAATAAATATATGGTAAAGTTGAGGATTAATGTTAAGGACTATGTTAGACGAAAACACGATTCCGTAAAATTTTCTCGATAGAAAAAAAATCCAAAGTTACCTCCAAACTGAACAATAAACCGCTGTTATTCATAAAATACTTTAAATAAGATCATGAAACTTTGCATACTAACTGAACTAACTATAAAGCAGTGCTTATGTTATTTACTTTTTTTAAAATACCATTATTTTCACTGTAAAAAGAAATTACCTAAACTATCGGCGCGTAAGCTTGATTCCTGTCGCCCAGTTAGTATCGCTCCGGCTTTTGAAGGGAGAAGTTGTGTCGCTTACGATCAGAATACAAATTACGCAACAGGACGACGTAAAATTAAAATGGGAAATAACCGTTATAAAAATAAGAAGCGACTGGGTTGGCGTTAAGAAACAGGCATAAATATGATAAACCTAATTAAATAAGTATCTAACGACATTTCTACTTACAATATTATTGATTACAAACATGTCGGTACATAGCATACGACGCGCGGGGAAGTGGGGGCGAAATTAGAATTTGAGCTGACTTACTCTATCCTCTTAAGAGGTGACTTATTTCATTATGTTTATCATATATATGCCTGTTTCTTAACGCCAACCCAGTCGCTTCTTATTTTTATAACGGTTATATCCCATTTTAATTTTACGTCTTCCTGTTGCGTAATGTGTTTTCTGATCGTAAGCGATACAACTTCTCCCTTCAAAAGCCGGAGCAATACTAACGGAGCGACAGGAACCAAGCTTACGCACCGATAGTTTAGGTAATTTCTTTTTACAGTGAAAATAATGATACTTTAAAAAAAGTAAATAACATAAGCACTGCTTTATGGTTAGTTCTGTTAGTATGCAAAGTTTCATGATCTTATTTAAAGTATTTTATGAATAACAGCGGTTTATTGTTCAGTTTGGAGGTAACTTTGGATTTTTTTTCTATCGAGAAAATTTTACGGAATCGTGTTTTCGTCTAACATAGTCCTTAACATTAATCCTCAACTTTACCATATATTTATTTCAAAATTAATGCTGCAATACTTTCGGCATAACGGAGGATCTTGCTAAGCCATTTGAGGTTATATTTCCCCTTAAGAGAAGAAACTTTAATTAAATTACGCTTATATTGATGTATAATGTATGTAATATATACATACACTATTTTCATATGAAAAAAAAATTGGTTGACCCTGCCATCCCTGGAACTTCCCGCTAATTTCAAATACAAAGCGCCCCAAAATTTCACCAAATTATGTTGCGAAATCTCGAAGTTATGTTAAAAAAAAACGTCTTTTTTCGAATTCTTTCTCCTTCGATATCTCACGAACGAATGAACCGATTTTTATTTTCCAAACAGCATTCGACGTCATTTTTTGATGTTAAGAGCTGGTTAGTTTTTGAAATCGATCGGTAAAGTCGTTTAAAAGTTATACCAAAAAAAACAGTTTTTCAACATTTTTTTTTGAGATTTCTCAACATCATCAATCGAGTTCATATTATCACCAAATCTATTCCACATTGAGATCTTTAGAACGCCGCCAGCCGCATCTCGTTCAAAAGTTATAAAAGGTTTACATACTTACACACACACACAGTATACATAAATACATACGTACGGACGTCCACGTAAAATTAGTCAGAATAGCTTCCTGTGATCTCAAAACGTCGAGATCTGATGAATACTCGATTTTCGAAAATCGGGGTGAAACCAATAACTTCCCTATTTTTGAACGGGAAGTTAAAAAAATTACTTTAATTCCCTGTTTCCCAGACATCGTCGAATAGTGTAAAGGTAGGGAGTAGCATAGTAGTTTTCATGTGGTGGCGCCGTAAGAGAAACCATCGACTTGTTTAGTCTTCGGAGTATCGTAAAAATCAACTAATGGAGATGTCGGGAAAATCTTGCAACCCTAGACAACAGCGGAATAAAAATTTCTACATTATAGCTTCCAAACTAGCGACGGGAAGTCATCATAAGCGAAAGATATCTTATACTGCGATCGCCAATCCGCCTGCTAAACGTACCTATTACGGACATCTTCCATACGTAATATTATAGTAGTAGGAGAATCTTGGCTGATAACAACGACGACAATATATAATAAATAAATTTATATAATTTTATATAATTAAAAGAAGCAAACAAAACTTCAAACAAACAATAAAATATTCTTGAACTAATTTCACTAGGGCTCTAATTCCATTAGCTTACAAGCTTTAGTGTGCTTAAGTGTCGATGTAAGATAGTGTCGAGAAGATTATCGGCTGTCGACCTTCCGATGAAAGATATACTTTGTAAGGAAAAAAAATTATGGAAGTTGTTAGGCTGTGCACACATGCACTTCCTGTGATTTAATTGATTTGTACGAAATGGTGCATGTGGACATAAAATATATTTTGGTAAAAAACTAGCTGACCCGGCAGACATTGAAATAATACTAATTTTTACGGAATTTATCGCGTATATTTAACTTTTTTACCCGACGTTTCGAGAGCTTTACAGCACCCATGGTCACGGGAAGGACTGAGATGTTCAACGTCCAGCTGTCATAGTTAACCGCGGTTACCATAGATTAAAATTTAACTTTTGTTCCGATCTACACAGTATGAACTTATGGTATCATGGAGTCTTGCAGTTGTATGCTTGGGTTGGGATTTAATTTTATTTATTATAGGATCCCAAGCAGATGGTAGCACCCAGCCATCTTCTCTATTGAAGTTAGGATGTTTTTTGATTTCAATAGCCTCGCGAATCATCCTTGGAAGGAATCGGTGTTCTTTAGGGAGGATTTGTGGTCTATCAAATCTGATGTAGTGACGGGGGCGATCCTGTACATGTTCACAGACTGCAGACTTCCTTAAATTTTAATCTATGGTAACCGCGGTTAACTATGACAGCTGGACGTTGAACATCTCAGTCCTTCCCGTGACCATGGGTGCTGTAAAGCTCTCGAAACGTCGGGTAAAAAAAGTTAAATATACGCGATAAATTCCGTAAAAATTAGTATTATTTCAATGTGTAGTGTTCGCGTAAATATAAGAAACCGGCAGACATTGTTCTGCTCTGGTAGGTGTCGCGATCATTCCGAAATTTTGAAGTACCTACAAATATAAAATTTGTAAATAACTCTGTAACAGCACCACTTACCACCGTTCCAGACCTTGTGATTTTCTTTTTTTGTACAGAATGGGGTAATAAACAAGCACACAGTCTACCTGATGGCAAGTGGATGACGCAAAATGCAGATGCGTTGTCACTTGTCTCCCCTGGGGACTACGATGGATTGAATCATTTCCAGTAATAAGGGTATCCAATTCTCTACACTTATCATACGAAACACAACATAAAGCTACTATTTAACACTTGTATTGTGTGTGAGTGTGGTCCTTCCCCTGTCGAACCGACCCATTCATGCTACAACTATAATGTAGCTGCAGCGTGGCTTTAACATGTTTTTTTTTTTCATTTAACCAGTATATAATGTCAATGAGTCATAATTAGAGATTAGAAGTATTGAGTCATATTAGTCCATATTTACGATATATGTAATAGAATTTGTTGATAACTTGACTACAGTGTCACCTATCGGATCCTAGCATAACTATTGACCATCACCTCCACAAAAAAAAAACATCGCCACCAAGACCAGATTTTGTAATTTTCGTTTTTGGCACTAAAACAGGATGATAATTCATTATTAAACATACAAAAATATCTTATTCCTTTGCAAAATCTGAAAAATACTGAGACAGTGACGTTACTACTACGATACTAATATAGCTATGCAGTCATCATCATCATTACAGCCCTTCACAAGTCCACTGCTGAAGATAGGCCAACCAACCCCGGGCCCCTCCGCCGCCTAGTGTGGGGTCGCCCTACACTACGCCTACCCGTACGAGGCTGCCACTCGAGAACCTTTTTTCCCCAACGGTTGTCGGTTCTTCGAGCTATATGGCCGGCCCATTGTCACTTCAGCTTACTAATCCGTTGGGCTATGTCGGTTGCTCTGGTTCTACTACGGATATCGTCATTTCTAAGTTTATCACACAGAGAAACCCCGAGCATTGCCCTCTCCATAGCTCGCTGAGCTACCTTGAGCGTCCTCACATGGTCAGCAGTGAAGGATCACGTACAGGTATACCTGACGAGAAGATGTGTCGTAATTTCCCGAACGCTGCCCAGCCGAGTTGAATCCGTCGATTGACCTCTCGGTCGAAGTTGGACTTACCTAGTCGGACTATTTGTTCCAGGTAAACATACTCGTCAACAACTTCGAGCATAGTGCTCCCAACAACTACCGGCATAGGTGTGACACGGACATTAAACAACATCTTTGTTTTGTCCATGTTCTTCTTAAGACCTATCCGTTGGGAGACCATTTGAGAATGACCATTGAGGTCATTGAGCATAGTGCTTAGGTCCTCCACCGATTCGACAATAAGGACTATATCGTCGGCAAATCGAAGGTGAGTAATGTACTCGCCATTGATGTTAATACCGTATCCGTGGAGCGGTGAGGAGTTTCGGGGATATAACCTCACCCTGTCTTACACCACTCTGCAGTTTATCCAACTTTTGGTTGGTTTCGAACTCTGGATTTGTACTCGAATAGCCATCGTAGCCCTACTTTACAAACACTTCAGCACTTCGATATACCGATAGTCAACTTCGCACCGCTGAAGGGACTGTAGCACCGCCCAAATTTCGACAGAATTAAAGGATTTCTCATAGACCACATACGCAAGGCAAAGTGGCAGATTGCATTCTTCGGTCTTCTGTACAATCTGCCGCAGGGTATGTATGTGGTCTATGGTACTAAAGCCTTTTCGGAAACCGGCTTGCTCGGGAGGCTGGAAGTCGTCGAATCTGCATGAGAGACGATTCATTATGACTCTCGAAAACAGCAAGTAGACGCAGCTCAGAAGGGAAATCGGTCTGTAGTTCTTCAAGAGAGTGTTGTCACCTTGATTGAAGAACAAGACCACCACTCCCCACGCCTCCGGAGTAATGCCACCATGGAGGACGGAATTTAAGAGCTTCAGAAGGACTTTAAGTACCGGTGTTCCACCCGCTTTCAGAAGCTCTGCTGTAATTCCATCCTTGCCTAGGGTTTTGCCGTTTTTAAGCTATGTAGTATGTACTATTATTTCAAAAAAAGAATATATTGTGTAAATATGACTTCAATTATTTGATCATGTCGTTCAGAAGTTACATTATCAATCAACACATGCAAAAACAAATATCCTAGAAACAAATTTAAAACGTTCTGATCTATGCAAATCTGCATTTGCGTAGATCGGTCTGAAAATTAATATTAAAAAACTGAAGGTAGCCGGGCTAACTATGATATTGGGACATCAAACATTTCAGTCCTCTCCATGACCAAGGGTGCTGTAAAGCACCCGAAACGTCGGGAATTAAAACTAAGTAAAAGTAGTAATAAATAAGATACAGCAGTAAATTAAACAAATCCATAAATATAGTTTTATTCAAATTTAAAATGTAGTCACAGTGTCAGAATTAACACTACATGTATGGGTGTCGTAAAATGTAGTCACAGTGTCAGAATTAACGCTACATGTATGGGTGTCGTAATATGTAGTCACAGTGTCATAATTAACACTATATGTATGGGTGTCGTAAAATGTAGTCACAGTGTCAGAATTAACACTACATGTATGGGTGTCGTAAAATGTAGTCACAGTGTCAGAATTAACACTACATGTATGGGTGTCGTAAAATGTAGTCACAGTGTCAGAATTAACACTACATGTATGGGTGTCGTAAAATGTAGTCACAGTGTCAGAATTAACACTACATGTATGTGTGTCGTAAAATGTAGTCACAGTGTCAGAATAAACACTACATGTATGGGTGTCGTAAAAGGCAGCACTATAGTCACAGTGCCAGAATTAAATACACTACATGTATGGATGGTGTCGTAAAATGTAGTCACAGTGTCAGAAATTAACAGCTACATGTATGGGTGA
Organism: Parnassius apollo; assembly: GCA_907164705.1. Lineage (NCBI taxonomy): Eukaryota > Metazoa > Arthropoda > Insecta > Lepidoptera > Papilionidae > Parnassius > Parnassius apollo. The sequence goes on from CAJQZP010000295.1 coordinate 8,248,686, forward strand.
ATCGTAAAATGTAGTCACAGTGTCAGAATAAAACAATATAAAAAGACATCATCAATGAAATCAATTAAATACGCATTATTAAGGATAACTCAAAAACTAGGTCAGATCTTCATAAAATTTATATGGGACCACATGAGATTTCATGAGCTTTTAAATAAAAAAAATCATAAAAATTGGTTCACCTAAAAACACATTCTGAGATAACACATAAAAAATACAGAGAAATTGAGAATCTCCTCCTTTTTTTCAAATTGGTTGATAAAATTAAAAATGCACAGTCTTCATGTGATTTACAAATCAATTTATTCTTTTAAAATTTCAAAAGCCAGTTCAGTCTACTATTTCATACCAAGAGCCTAAGGTCATATAGTGCAATTTTTTTTTCACATTTTTGTAATCTATATATGCTAGCAAAAAAGTCAGTTTCCCAACATTACTTATAGCCTATCATGGTTGTGTTGTGTCTAGGCTTAGATATACAATAATCTTTTGGGGATACGCCACTACCTGGGATAAAGTGTTTAAATGTCAAAAAAGGTGTATACATGCTAAGTGTGGTTTAAAAAAACTGATAGCTGTGATTATTTCATCAAATTAAAATTATTTACCATACCATCACTACATATATTTGAAATAGCTTTATTTAGCAGGCAATATCCATCACTATTTAAACTAGAGATTTCGAGATTTCACAATAGAAGCAGACTATATAATAACCTTGCTAGAAAATATAAAACTACCCTGTATGGGAAAAGTGTTTTAGCTATGGCTCCAAATATATACAATAAGATCCCGAATAACATCCAAGAATGTAACAATATACAGATTTTCAAAAGTAAATTGTTCCACTTTCTATTTGAACATTCATTTTATTCTACTGATGAATTTTTGTCGAGCTTTCAGAGTTAAAGTCCGGTTGACTGTATTGACATATAATAAAATTGTGCATATAATATTTATGAATAATCTAATCTAACATGAATAATCTAATCCAATGTTACTAATAATATTTAAGATGAATCTAACAATTTAATCTATTATTATATGTAATATATGAACTACCAACGGTATTTGACATTTGTATGCCCATGAGGCTGATCACAGACTGAACTTTATTTGTATTTAATTACGACCTTTTTGTAACCTGTGAATCACAAATAAACTATTTGGTATGATTTGATTTGACTTACAGCACTTGGTATACGGTATTCAAAAAATAGCAGAAAAACAGCAAATAAAATTAGGGGAAATAATTATTCCCACAGAAAATTATAAGTGGGTTTAATTCGATGCAATTTTTTCCATATTTAAGCAAATAACATCCGTATAAACCATTGTTTATATTAGCATATCATCCTTTCCTTTTAAAGTAAAATAGGAAGCTCAGCAGGGATGGGAAGATTAACAGTATTGCCACTTGCAAACCTTACGATGCTTGCAAGGTACTAATTTATATTGGGTAGATGTATTACTATTTATGTCAATATTCCCCGTAATATTATTGATTTGCCATAGCATAAATTCAAAGTGTGTGTAAAAAACATTCATATGACGAAAGGATATTATAAATTAGATGACTATTTAAAAGGTAAGAATGTTAATATTTTTATAAGGGTATCTTGTTAACTGTGTGAGAAAATTCTATTTGTGAGTCTTTTGTCGCTTCATCTCACATCTTCTCGCAGTAAGTTTTGTTTCTGTTACGTCTATTTGAACTTTCAAAACATGCTTAATAGATTTGTGCCAATTTTAAGCAAAAATATTTTACTTACTTTATTTCAAATAAATTTAAATGATGTTTTAAGAAACAACTATGAAACATTGACTTATGAAAATGTTATTGAATAACTGAAAAATAAAGTATTTTTAGTGTTATTTTAATAATTTATTTGTACAATTTTTACATTTTTGTACATTAGGTTATTTCCAGCTTTATTTAGCAAAGTCTTCAAATACACAAACTCTTTTTATGCAAGTAATAATGCTAGTTAAAATCATCATTGCACATTGAAATCATCAAGATTCTGAGTTGAAAATCCACAATATTTTCAATAAACTGGCAAGTTTTAACATGAAGCATAAATATCACACAACATTCAAAGACTAGACCTAAGATCGTTTTAAGCTAAGAAATTAAGTATAAATAATAATAGCTCGCATTACAGAGTCACATAAACCTATTTAGTAAAAAAAAAAATATAAATTTCTTTCAACTTTCCGCTAAATTGTAGCGAAGTAAAGAAATTTATATTTTTATTTTTTATTATAATGGATTTCCGCAAAGTAACGCCTGATTCTATCATTACTATTTGAGTTCATATAAATGGAGACCCCTAAACTCTCAAGTGGTACTATGTACATAAACACAAAAAGTAAAACATTAATGCCTGACTTCATTGATGTCCACATCACTAGAGTTTGCTTTTTGAGAGACGGTGAAACAACGAAATGAATATAAACATCAGAGACGTAATCGATAAATCAAGGTTGGCAAAACGCAGTTGCAATTTTATGATTATGACTTATGACACGAAAAACGACATCCTAAACGAAATAATGAATTAAATTCTAATAATGATAGTATGGTTGTGTGAATAAATGCAACTCACTCAACTTGAACAACGAAAATGAATCAAGTTTCGAATCGGAAAAATGATTATGTACTTACCCGGCGACAGGTCTTATATTTATTTTAAATCGAAGTGCAATACATACAATACTATTTATTACTATTTCACTGCACAAACTTAACTAAAATTTGCACACTTTAATTCAAAATTCATTCACAATTGAAATAACCGGTACATAACAAAAAGTGCATCAAAGGTGCATTGAATTGTCGAGCAAATCATACATAGACATAGGTACACAGCCACAGTATAGATATATAAATCAATGGTATAGAGTAAAACAATGTCAAATTGTCAAAGCAAATCAAAACATCTATCATCTATGGAGTGTAGAAGTAAGGAGTACAAACTCCGATAGTAGAAGAGTTAAAAAAGTGGCCATAGCTATACGCAGTAAATAACAGTTCAAAAACTCTCCACAACAGCGCTGGAGTAGCTACTGGGATGAAATTAACTTAGCAGTTATCGACGGTTTAAGTGTGCTGCTAAACTGCTCAGTAGCTCTAAAATCTAAAATAATTTTATTTAGTAAATATAACCTCGAAAAAGTCGTCTATCCCACTAATATTTTTCGGTGCGTTTTTTAAAATTTACCCCGTATTTATAGTGGCTCCACCCTTATTTAACAGTTTTCTATGGACACTTTTTAATAAACAGTCTGTACTCCTTACTTCTACACTTCATAAAAACATCACTTCATTAGATTTGACATAATAGTTCCACCTGTTGTAAAATAATAACAATTTTACTTACAATCGGAATCAGAGGATCACACTGATAGATATCATTATCATATCTACTATCTTATTTTATTAATGTTTTGATTATCTGTCTACTATCATTAATCGATGGCTCAATTAAAAGATGATAAAAGTATATTATTTCTTGTTCTGATCTGAAAAGATCAAAGATTCCTTGTTTATGTCACCGAAACTTTGTTTTAAACCATTGAGTTACACAAAACTAGAGGAGCAAACCACATTACCGCGCGCCGAAAAAAGTGTAACCACTATCCAAATGCGACGACGTAGCTTTGAAATTACTAAACATTTTAAATAAACATATATCTGTCGCACTTACACAAGTTTCGAAAACAATACCGTCGCTAAGTTTAGATAAAGATAGACATACAAACATGCAATGAGGGGTTGGTGTGGCTTACTATATGAAATTTTACCCAAATTACGCAATAAAAAGGATTTTTTAAGCTGCAGTTAATTGTTTTTATTTGAAAATATATATATATTTTCTTATCACACGAATAGATATAAGCATAACTCATGAAATAAACATATTTTTTAAAAGTATTTTCATTGTACGAATTAATCAAACAATATAAAATAGGTTGGTGGCGCGGAAAACCATTCGTATTTATTTTATTTGACGGTAGGCTGCCAAATCGGTTATCCCTTTCCAAAACGATATCATTCATACCCTCCTATCGACACATCGGGGTGGTGGGGTGGGAGGGGAAAGAAGATGATTCTAGAACATCACGTAATCATCGGAACCGAGGATATATAAGGCACGCGCGACCGACGCGTGGCCTCTTCCCGCCGCGCTCGTCGTTGAAACCACACCGCCTAGGATAATAGTGTCCTAAAGAGCTCTCTTCCCGCCGCGCCCGTTGTTGAAACCGCACCACTAGTAGAAACCGCTTTAGCCTGGAAGCAATCGAACTCCAGGAAACCCGCCTCACCTCGTGTGAGTTATAGTCGCGCACCGCCTCTCTCCGGAGTGTTCCAGAAGAAGTTCCAGAAGTCGCAGTTATAGTGCTCGACCGCATAGAAGAAACATCCCGGTGAGTCAATATCCAATATTATAGCCTTCTTGATATAATTGTTTTAACCCGCTCCAATTTTGTGTTTTCCTAATCAAGCAGGATTCCTTTCATCGATTTGGCAAATAATAGTTCGTTTTTAGGGAAGAGCGAGTGCATTGTACCGCATATATAAGTGTAGAAGCATTTTGTAGATACAGTCCACTTAGATTAATATCTCGCGTAATAGGTTTAAGGTTCGACCGGGGAACTAGACTTCGGCAGCCTTAAACACGTGGCTCCACTTATGGTCACTTCGGCAGGATTTGCACTGGTGTTTAGTGGTCATCCAACCATTTTCTGGTCGAATAATTAGTGTTCGTAAATAGTGTAAATAGTGTTCGTTTAAATTTAAATTTTGATTAGGCACTCGCAAACAGAATTGTTTATTTCATAGCGCTCGTATTTGGTTAAATTTAAAGCTTTAAAATTGAAACAGTGTGATAGCAACCGTTTGGTACGCTTACCCGACAATCTTGATAAAAATATTGAGTTAGCGAGCAACGCGTCGCCTCGACTGTAACAGGTGTTCGATTTAATTACGTAATACGGCATACCGAGTGTCCATCGTCCATCGTTTATGCGTGTCAGATTAATTGTGATTAATATAACTTCACTATAATAATTTAAAATGGCAGTTAGTGGAAATGAATTTAAAATTAAAACGCTTTATGCCAAGAGGGACGTACTTTTTTCACGTATACAAAGCATTAGCGATCACGTAAAGAACATTAATGTAGAAGCGGTGCGGGAAACTTTTCTGAATGAAATTGAAACGGTGGATTCTTTGCGGACGGATTACGAAAGAATAGACCAAATTAATCATTTGGAATTACAAATCGACCCGAAATACATAGTGAACTACCAACCGCTGCTGGCATTCGAAGATATCTTGTGTCGCGTGAAAAGAACGGCAAAACTCCTACAATCTCAAAGCGAAGCAAAGCCGGAATTACAGGTACGTCCTCGTGACTCAATTAGGTTGCCGCCAATAGATATTCCGGTATTCAATGGTGATATTAAGACGTGGCCCTTCTTCTTCAGTAGTTTTCAAAACAATATACACAATAACCCATCGTTATCGGACGCTGAAAAATTATACTACTTAATTAGTAAACTTAGTGGCAGGGCACAGTCGATCTGCTCTGGTTTTACACCTACAGCAAACAATTACTTATTAATATTCGAAACGCTTAAAACTAAATATAAAGATAGGAGAATGTTAGCTTCCGAATATTTGAACCAGATATTCGATCTTAAACCTATATCATCCGCGAACATCAACGGCTTAGAGCAGTTTTTTGTGGCAAATTTGTGGCATCGGTGGCTGCACTTAAGAATTTAAAATTTAATGACCTTATGGACGTGGTGTTTCTCCATATTGCACTAAAGAAATTAGACCCCGACACCGTGCGTGCGTTTGAAATGGAGCATCGTAGCTCGGAGATGCCTTCCTTTCATTCATTAGCATCGTTCGTGCGAGATCAAATAAAGGTGATGCAGCGCTCTCCGAACGTTAAACAGGAGATTAAAAGGTGCGTCGACCGTAGACAGACTCAACCATCTAAAATAGCAGGGTCGTTAACGTACATAATCGCGACGTCAACATCACTTCAGCATACTTGTATCGTATGTAAAGATAAACACGGTAATTTATATAATTGTGCGACTTTTCGTAAATATTCACCAAGCGAACGTTATAAATTAGTAAAGGCAAACAACCTATGTTTGAACTGCTTAAGCGATAAGCATTTAGTTGCAAAATGCAATTCGAGTTCCGTATGTAGCAAGTGCGCCAGGAAACATCACACGCTATTACATTTTGAAAATAGCAACATAGCGGCGTCAAGTAAAGCGGATAAGGAATTCACCCCTACTAAAGTCAACTATTCTAGCGGTCGACCTGGTGATGTCGCTCTGTGCTCATTGGCAAATATGGGAGCACAACCTCCTTCAACCGTGTTACTGGGTACGGCGCGTATTTTGGTTAGGGATTCGCGTGGAAACGAACAAAGCGTTCGTGCACTGCTGGACAGTGGAGCCCAAAATAGCTTTATAACGCGACAATGTTGTCAGCGCTTAGGCTTAGTAATAAATAGGTTACTTTCATGTCCTGTAGTCAAAGGCATCGGAGGTACTAGTAAAGCTACCCAGGGATATATAAATTTAAAATTTTATTCTCGGATAGATCGTAATGTTAACTTTGATATAAATGCACTAGTAGTGGATAGGGTCACTGAACGGCTGCCAACCGTTTCGGTTGACACCTCGGCAATGATTGAATTTAAAAATTTGATTCTAGCGGACGACACTTACGCCGTTCCTGGAAACATAGACATGCTCATTGGAGCATCGCTTTTCTCTCATCTTTTGTTAAACAGTAAGGTCAGGGGCAACTCCTCGCATAGCGCGCCTTACGCACTGGAAACCGTATTGGGCTATGTTATCGTTGGCTCCGCCCCCATCATAGATAGTATTTCGGCAACCTCTTATTGTGGTATGGCTGTCGAACCGCTCGAGTCCGCAAATTTTGGGAGATGGAGGAGGTGAACGTCCCACCCATAGCTAGCTCAGATGACAGGTTATGCGAGGAAATTTACGTCCGCACGACCGTTCGTGATCGCGACGGTAGATATAGTGTAGCGCTACCCTTTATGTTTTATCTCTCGGTGATTCGCGTCAAATGGCGGAAAAACGTTTCTACAGCTTGGATCGTAGGATGCTCGCTTCACCCCAGTTAAAGGAAGCTTACGACGGCGTCATTAACGAATATATAAGAGAAGGTTACATATCACTTGTGGCTTCGAAATTAGATAACTACGAAGACACACCGTCGTATTTCATACCACACCACGGGGTCGTTAGGGAGAACAAACTTACATCTAAGTTACGTGTAGTGCTCGACGCTAGTGCTAAAACTAGCACTCACCTGTCGCTTAACGATATCCTCTATAGTGGGCAAAATTTACAGGGCAGTTTATTTAATATAATAGCCAATTTTCGTGTGTTTAATATAGCACTATCCGCCGATATTCGCCAAATGTTTCTTTGCATAGGGGTCCGTGAATGCGACCGTAGATTCCAACGCATTTTATATCGTTTCGACCAAAAGGAACCTCTAATGGTGTTTGAATTTAACCGCGTTTGTTTTGGTTTAAAGTCGAGCCCATTTCATGCGTTACGCACGGTGAAACAGCTCGCCCACGCTGAAGGTCCCTCTTACCCTAAAGCTAAGAGGGCAATTGAGAGCGGTTTATATATGGATGATTTTGTATACTCGGTCGATAGCGTGGAGGAAGCTACCCTAACCACCGCCGAGGTTATAAAGCTCATTAAATCGCGTCAATTCGATCTTGTAATTCGCTAGACTAGTAATTCGCGTCCGGTTTTAGATACAATCCCACTATCACACCGTCTTTCGGCGATAAAGGAATTCGACGATTCTGATACACACAAGGTGCTCGGTCTGTGTTGGTCACCAGAGCCCGACGTGTTTAGCCTTAAGGAAAATCCGCCCGTAGAGAAATGCACAAAGCGCACAATACTGTCATGCGTTGCTAGATTATGGGACGTCATGGGTTTCGTAGCTCCGGTGGCATTATACGCTAAGCTTTTGATTAAACAACTTTGGTTATTTGAATGCGATTGGGATGACTCGCCGCCTGACAGCATTGTTCTTTTGTGGCAGCGCTTTAGAGAGGAACTTCCTTTACTAAGAGAAATTAAAATACCGCGTCATATAAACGTAGATAGAAATAGCGTCATAACGGTCGTTGGGTTTGCAGACGCCAGCGAGAAGGCTTACGGGGGGCGTTGTATATTTCCACGTTCAGAATAATGGTAGAAATTCGATTAGCCTCATTAGTTCTAAGTCGAGAGTCTCCCCCCGTAAGGTTGTCTCTCTGGCGCGCTTAGAGCTTTGCGCAATATTAGTACTCACAAAGCTTATTACCGCAGTTATCAGCGCATGTAGGGATAGAGTTCACCTAGAAAGGATATTTGCCTTTTCCGACTCCACCGTCGCCTTATGTTGGGTTCATTCTTCACCCCACCGTTGGGATACGTTTGTCGCGAACCGAGTGGCTAAGATCCAAGACGAGTTAGAAACGCGGAACTTTTATCACGTGTCCGGTACGGAAAACCCTGCCGATTGTCTATCCCGGGGACTCACCCCAATGCAAATAATGGACCACCCGCTTTGGTTCCATGGACCTTCTTGGGTTCATTTGGATCCCTCACAATGGCCGATAACCGATTTCGAACCTTCGTCAGTGTCACAACCGCCGGAAGAGAAGAGACACGCTCTAGTGGCGAACGTTTCGAGCGAGGTTTCTCCAATCATTGCTTTGGCGAACCGCTTGTCCTCTTTGTCGAAATTATTGCGTAGCGTAATTTACGTTTGTCGATTCGCGAAGCTTTTACCGCGACATTCGTATGTCTTAGCGTCGGATTACAACTATGCCGAGTCGCTAGTATTACGTTAACTCCAACGTGCGCACTTCTCTGAAGAAATTACAAGATTACAATCGAATAGAGCTTGTAGTCGCGCCTTTCAACGCCTTAAGCCATTTTTACAGGATGGGATTGTAAGGGTAGGTGGACGCTTGTCCAACTCTCAATTGAGTTTCGACCAACGGCACCCTATAGTTTTACCGCGTAGACCATATCATGAACTTATTAGTCGATTACCATCATAAATTGAACTCGCACGCTGGCCCTGACTTGCTGATGTCGATCTTGCGTCAGAATTATTGGATTCTTTCTGCACGTAGTTTAATACACAATCGGGTGCACAGATGTATAGCTTGCTTTCGGGCACGCCCCAAGCCGTCATTTACGAAAATGGCGGAACTTAGATCTTGTAGAGTAATACAATCAGTAAATCCCTTTACGCACACCGGGTCTGATTTCGCTGGTCCGTTTAAGGTCATGCTCACTCGCGGGCGTGGTATAAGATCCACAAAGGCTTACGTCTGCATTTTCGTATGTCTAACTACTCGAGCGGTGCATTTAGAACTCGTTGGTGATCTAAGCACAGCAGGCTTTATGGGTGCATTTAAAAGATTTCTATCCCGCCGTGGCCCTGTAAGTAAATTATATTCGGATAACGGTACGAACTACGTCGGTGCAAAACGTATTCTATCGGAACTACATGAGCTCTTAGCTAGCAAGTACTATAATTCGGAGTTCGCTCACATTCTAGCCGAGAACCGCATTGAGTGGTCTCTGAACGTCCCAGCCGCGAGTCATTTTGGGGGCAAGTGGGAGACTAATATTAAGAGTCTAAAGAGTCACTTATACCGAGTCGGAGATCAAATTTTGTCCTTCGAAGAGCTAAGTACGGTGCTCGCTCAAATTGAATGCGTAATGAATAGCCGCCCACTTTGTCGTAGGTTGTCTAGTGACCCCTGGGAACCGCTGGCTCTAACTCCAGCACATTTTTTGAATTTAACACCTTTAAAGTATTTGCCCGCCGCAGATATGGATGAGAACAGACTTAGCATTTCCGCACGCTACAAATTATTAGACCGGTTAGTGCAATCGTTTTGGAGACGATGGAGGATGGAATACTTGCATACTTTGCGGTCTCGGCAAAAATGGAACACAGCGACTGAGCCTTTAGCTGTAGGAACTGTAGATGTGCTCACCAAAGAGAATACGCCGCCTCTCCACTGGCCGTTAGGAATTGTCGAAGAGGTCTTTCCCGGTTCCGACGGAGTAATTAGGATAGCTCGCGTTAAGACCACGGTTGGGTCTTACCTACGTCCTGTTGTCCGTTTGTGCCCCTTGCCTCTTCCATAATTTAAATTAGCTTTCTAGATTAGAAATTGTAGTTGAATTTAGGTAATCTTAGCGTAAGTTAGTTATTTTGTTAGTTTGATCTAAGCTCTAGTTGTTTTAGTTATATTTTGAAGGAGATCCTTCAAGAGCGGGGGGAGATGGTTGCGCGGAAAGCCATTCGTATTTATTTTATTTGACGGTAGGCTGCCAAATCGGTTATCCCTTTCCAAAACGATATCATTCATACCCTCCTATCGACACATCGGGGTGGTGGGGTGGGAGGGGAAAGAAGATGATTCTAGAACATCACGTAATCATCGGAACCGAGGATATATAAGGCACGCGCGACCGACGCGTGGCCTCTTCCCGCCGCGCTCGTCGTTGAAACCACACCGCCTAGGATAATAGTGTCCTAAAGCCCGTTGTTGAAACCGCACCACTAGTAGAAACCGCTTTAGCCTGGAAGCAATCGAACTCCAGGAAACCCGCCTCACCTCGTGTGAGATATAGTCGCGCACCGCCTCTCTCCGGAGTGTTCCAGAAGAAGTTCCAGAAGTCGCAGTTATAGTGCTCGACCGCATAGAAGAAACATCCCGGTGAGTCAATATCCAATATTATAGCCTTCTTGATATAATTGTTTTAACCTGCTCCAATTTTGTGTTTTCCTAATCAAGCAGGATTCCTTTCATCGATTTGGCAAATAATAGTTCGTTTTTAGGGAAGAGCGAGTGCATTGTACCGCATATATAAGTGTAGAAGCATTTTGTAGATACAGTCCACTTAGATTAATATCTCGCGTAATAGGTTTAAGGTTCGACCGGGGAACTAGACTTCGGCAACCTTAAACACGTGGCTCCATCATAGGTAATAAAATATAATTAATATAAATCTCGTATAAAATTATAATTAATATAAATTATTAATATTAAATAGGTAATAAAATCTGTTAATACATCGTTCATGAATAAACTAAAATAAGAATAATTAATTATTTTGAATGAAAGTTAAAACGTAGTTTTTATTATAATTTCCAAAATATTTAAAATCAGAGGTAACAAATTAACTTACTCCAAGTAAATAACAGTTCAAAAACTCTCCACAACAGCGCTGAAGTAGCTACTGGGATGAAATGAACTTAGCAGTTATCGACGGTTTAAGTGTGCTGCTAAACTGCTCAGTAGCTCTAAAATATAAAATAATTTTATTTAGTAAATATAACCTCGAAAAAGTCGTCTATCCCACTAATATTTTTCGGTGCGTTCTTTAAAATTTAACCCGTAGTTATAGTGTTAATTATACATTAATGTGGGATAATCACAAAGGCGGAAAAGTGGCAACATTTAACCTAAATCGCAATATTCGATAATTTTATTAAATTATTTTAGGTTGTTACGTTTATATGAAAACATGAACTAAAACTTACGTGTGGAAAGTGATTTCGCTTGATTTGTTATGTTTTTGTGTCCTTGAATCGCATTCTTTCATTACGCATTTACCTATTTTTTGTCGCAGCTCAACTCTGTTGGCGTCACAATGAACACTGAACTGGAGTTAGCTATGCATATGGCTGTGGCCATATGTCCAGTGGTAACGCTTCGGCGCGGTAATTACTAATCTAGTGTAATATATAAATCAACGGTTTAAACTGACAACTATTGAAAAGTGAAGGAAAATAAACAAACTCTAATTCTTACGTAGGTAATATTTCGTGTAAATCGTACTGGACGGCAAAACATTGACACGGAATGATATAATTAGTATAATAGATTTAGATTAAGTTCAATCAATATTGATTTAATCTGCAATTTAAAAAAGCGGTTTATATGTTACGTAATAAAACAAAGTATTACTTAAATATTTGTTAGTTTCATTTATCCAGAAAATAAACGAATAATAACCGTTTATTTGTTAGAGTGGCCTTCCATGGTACACCCACCTCGATTCCCGAAATCAATGTTGCGACGGGCCGTACTGCCAAAATAGTAGCGCGAGCGATTCGCCGCCGCATCTGATTTGCAATTTGATGGGTATTTGTGTAAATAGAAGGAATTTGTCATCACATGACTTACTACTACATTTTAATAATTGGCCTTCGAAGGAGCATGGCCTTCCATGGTCCACCCACCTTATTTGTTAATCATTTCAGTAAATTGTTTGCTGGTATTATCATTATGTTTTCAAAAATTGTAATGAATGTATTTTCTATAATATACATATAAATTACACTAAAACAACTATTTTATCCTATAACTAAATATACTCAACAATAAACAAAAATATTTATAAAAGTGTTTGCATAGTGTTAAAAAAAATTGAAATTCACTCGTATTTCGCTTACTTAAGGGGAAATATAACTTCAAATGGCTTAGCAAGATCCTCCGTTATGCCGAAAGTATTGCAGCATTAATTTTGAAATAAATATATGGTAAAGTTGAGGATTAATGTTAAGGTTTATGTTAGACGAAAACACGATTCCGTAAAATTTTCTCGATAGAAAAAAAATCCAAAGTTACCTCCAAACTGAACAATAAACCGCTGTTATTTATAAAATACTTTAAATAAGATCATGAAACTTTGCATACTAACTGAACTAACCATAAAGCAGTGCTTATGTTATTTACTTTTTTTAAAATATCATTATTTTCACTGTAAAAAGAAATTACCTAAACTATCGGCGCGTAAGCTTTGTTCCTGCGCAAGAACCATTTTAAATAGTAATTTCTTTTTACAGTGAAAATAATATTTTAAAAAAAGTAAATAACATAAGCACTGCTTTATGGTTAGTTCAGTTAGTATGCAAAGTTTTATGATCTTATTTAAAGTATTTTATGAATAACAGCGGTTTATTGTTCAGTTTGGAGGTAACTTTGGTTTTTTTTACTATCGAGAAAATTTTACGGAATCGTGTTTTCGTCTAACATAAACCTTAACATTAATCCTCAACTTTACCATATATTTATTTCAAAATTAATGCTGCAATACTTTCGGCATAACTGAGGATCTTGCTAATCCATTTGAGGTTATATTTCCCCCTTAAAGCCCGCTAGCCCTTACTGTGTATGCAACCTGAGGTTCGGTGTTCCGCGTGATTGTAGGCATTTATTTCACGCAGGTAAGAAGTGACGAAGCCTGCCTGATAGACCAACTAATAACTTACGTTAGGCCACATCACAGTTTAAAGATAGTCTAATATCTTTAAACTGTGATATCACAGCCAAGATTAGCCAGAGCCAGAACGCGAATAGATTTTAACTAATGCGTCCTCTTCCCATTCACGCATTACCTTTTTGTTTTTTGTTATGCAGTTACAGAGACTTTCTTGCATTTAAACTGCTCATTTATTTTTTATTATGACTATTCTGATAAAACTAATTATACTTTTCTTTCAAAGAAGTTCATGAACTTTAGACGTGTAATGTCCTGCAGACCGAATTTCGGATACGGCGATGTATCTCATCGGAGACTAGCCATAACGAAGCCACAAGCGCAGAATAGGACTACAAAGCGCAAACGCAGACGAAGTCTCTGTTCCCTCACTCTCATAGCCCGATAAGACGGCATACCGACACGCCCGGAAAGAAATCAGGCGCAGACACAGTTCAACTAATAGTTTGACGGTGGACCATCGACTTACGTGCTTTCCGGGGCACGGAGTAATCACCGCCAACTTACTGACTCCAGGCTGCTACTAGGAATTTCTTGACATAAAACTCAATAACCGAATTTTTTGGCCCGACCCAGGATTCAAGCTCGGGGTTTCAAAAAAGTCCACTGCTGACCATAGGCCTCCCCCAAGTAATGCCACAAAGCACGGTCCTGAGCCACCTGCATCCATCGACTTCCTGCATGTCTTACCAGGTCGTCACTCCATCTAGTGGGGGGGTCGCCCTACACTACGCCTACCGGTACGAGGCTGCGACTCGAGAACCTTTCTTCCCCATCGGTTATCGGTTCTTCGAGCTATATGGCCGGCCTATTGCCACTTCAGCTTACTAATCCGTTGGGCTATGTCGGTCACTCTGGTTTTACTGCGGATATCCTCATTTCTGAGTCTATCACGCAGAGAAATTCCGAGCATAGCCCTCTCCATAGCTCGCTGAGCGACCTTGAGCGTCTTCGAACGGCCAGCAGTGAAGGACCACGTCTCTGATCCGTAAGTCATCACTGGCAACACGCACTGGTTGTACACTTTAGTTTTCAGAGATTGAGGTATACCTGACGAGAAGATGTGTCGTAATTTCCCGAACGCTATATATATATATATATATATATATATATATATATATATATATATAATAGGAATCTCGGAAACGGCTCCAACGATTTTCATAAAATTTTGTGTGCAGGGAGTTTCGGGGGCAATAAATCGATCTAGCTGGGATTTATTTTTAGAAAATGTCGTTTAGTCCGTATTTTTAGGAAATGAAAAACTGCTACAATATCGTTAGAATAAGAAGGTAAATTTTGACAGTTTATTAATGATTACAAATAGCTTAATACCATGGTTCGAGACCACATTTTGGCATGCAAAATATACAGAAATATAAACTAATCACCTAAACAGCTATAACAAAATAAAATAATAACACAAAAACAAAAAAAATTCAAATTTTTAACATTTTACAATCTTAATCTCAAAATGAAAAATTTTTTTCAGTCAAGAATTCTGTTACGCTATAGTATGCTTTGACTGTCAAGAAGCTTCGAAGCCTTTTTTTTAAATATCGATAGCGGCAATTCTTTCCAACTTTTTTGGTATTTTATCATATATGACTGGAGCCATGCAGTATATACTTTTGCGCATTAGTGCTGTCTTAGCGGATTGATGACATAAAAGGGTATTGTCGCGTCTATTACGTGGAACTACTTGGTCAAGGCGTTTAAAACGTTTCGGATGCAATTTAACAAACACTGCTACTTCTAGTATGTATAAGCAAGGTAATGTCAGTATTTTATACTGTTTAAAATATGGTATGCAACTATCGGTAGTTTTGAGCTTAAACATCGCCCTTATGCATCTTTTTTGAGCCTTAAACGCTGATTCTTTTTCGGCTGAGTTACCCCAAAATATTATTCCATATCGGAGGTGGGATTCTGCTAAGCCGTAGTAAGCAGTGAGGAGTGCATCCGTGTATACTATTGAAGACAAATTATGTAAAGCATATGCGGTTTTACTAATTTTTTTACATAAAGTATTAATGTGTGCTTTCCAGTTAAGATGTTTATCTATTTCGAGACCCACGAACTTTGCAGTTTCAACTTCTTTTACAACATCATTATTGTAGTGTACATTTAGGCTCATGCTAGGAATCCGTTGACTGAAATGGATAATTTTTGTTTTATTTAAGTTTATTTTTAAATTGTTTTCGTACAACCAGGTTAGATGGCGCTTTCCAACGATAATGATTATTATATATATATATATATATATATATATATATATATATATATGTGTGTATATGTATATTTATAATGTATTTATAACAAAAGACAAACATAATTTTTAAAATAAATTGTCTGTCTGTCTGTTTGTTCCAGCTTATAGTTGACACTAGCAGATAGGTTTTTTTTTGCGCCCGAAGCAAATATGGGCAACCCACCGGAAAGCGGGGGAGGGAGGGGGTGAATGCGCATAGCATACCACGCAGCCGGCTGCGTGGTTATGTGGAGACTTTTACCCACTAAACACCGCCTTTATGGATTGGCTTACAGATCTGACGAGAGATCTCTAAGCCGTATACGAACGCGACCCTCCTTGGCAGAAAGGATGGTGCAAGCGGCGAAAAGCCGCTTAGAAGTGTGCCTAACTAAGGCAGATTAAGAGATATGTTGTGTAGGTTCGGCCTGAGCCGCCAGGAGGTAGTTCAGGTCAGCCGAAAGCTTGTTGGGGGGACCAGATAGGTGATGTTATAAGAAGTAACACAGGCTTCGATAAATTTTGCTTTGCTTTATGTAATGTTAATCGCCTTTTTAAAATCGATTTAACATTGTTCCATCTGTAGACACGCAGGCCTAACTGTAAACTGTCAACCGCACCATGCTATAATGCAAAGACTATAAATCTTTCAATTTTTATCCATATAAAACATAGTTGTAATAATGTGAACACCTAAATATTTTTTGCATAGTGAACATGAACATCAATATGGAACGAGTAATAATCGCCCCGTGTTACGGGTGCGATGTAGAAAATTAATTCTATAAAGACATAGATTCTAGTTTAGTTGAATTAAAATAATGTTAACCACATATTTCAAACTATATTTAATTAACACATTAATCATTTTATTATCCTAGTTGCGGCTTGGGTGTGCTTATTGGACGTTTTTTGAACATCTTCTTACGAGAAAGTCTTAGTTGATTCAGCTGGTTGTGAACTTCACCCCAAATCTCAGTTTGATCTTCAACCGGAATAGTTTTTCTGCAAGTACAAAATAACTTTAGTCATATTAGTATTATAAAGTTCTTAGGTACTTCATTCATCATAGCACAGCAAAGTCCACAGCTGAACATATGCCTTCAAAGGTACTACATAGAATGTATTACGTAATGCATTCGAAAAGTATTATAAAAGGCCACTATATTGAGGGTCAAGTGTTCACACTGAATGTGGTGGGTGGCATTATTACGATTAATCCTTAATTATTATTTTTCAGTTTTAAAACTTGTTCAAACTTTCCATAATTATACTTTCAAAATATATGTCATATCGTAGTACAGTAATTAACACGATAAACTCTGATCTTCCTTAGGGCTCTTATACACGCTAAGAAAAAACGCCGCGTCTATACAAGAATTCGTGTCGTTTCTACACAAGAACTGTGTACAATGTTCCGGCGCTGACAAAGAAAAAATCTTGTCTGCGCTAGACAAGACGTGCTCTGTGTTGTTGCGGTGAAGGGAGGGGCGCGGTATGGATATTAATTTATATTCTACGTTCAATACGTACGTCATTTTCATTTTTTTAATAAATTTATTTATTGATTAATAAATTTATTTATTGAATAAAACCATATTGACACTACAAATTTGAAGCCCTGACTCCCGAACTAGCAATAGCTGTGTGTCGGAAATCAGGTATGTGAGTTGCTTCAGATAATTTGAGTTTTTTTGTACATGTGTGGACATGTTTACGTACTATTTCATATTTTTTATATATATAATATGCAATAATCATTTTTTGCTTCATATTTAACATGATTTTATTCATTATAAACAAACTTCACTAATACACTATACCCTACGCACAACTGACCGAAAACAATCTTATCGTTTACACGTCTTCTGAAGCATACAAGACAAATTTTCGTTGCTAGATCCGGCAAAATTCTTGTCTTATACATGATGAATTGGCCTTATCTTCCGCAGACACGGTGAAATTTCTTAGCGTGTACAAGAGCTCTTAGGATTATACATTAAGCGTCTCCCCCACACACAAGCGGCTTGCGGTGGGGGCCGCCTCCGCGTGTGCGTGAGTGAGCGCGCGCCCTAGGGGTGGCTGCAGCGCGGTCACTAACAAATTTTTACAAATGGCCGCATGTACCGCGTGAAAAATGGCGCTAAATACATAGATTTTAATAGAAACAGTGCAAAATTATCTAGTACTTTATGATACTTCACGTGGTTACAAAAGCGTTAAGATTAAAAACGAAATATGGGATAATATTGCTGGATAAAATAAGAGTAACAAGACTTCGTCACGGTTACCCATGTTGACTGATGTCCGAACGTAGCGCACACAGCACAGCAAATGGCGTAGCACTTCAGGGTGCCACTTCGGCTACTCCAGTGCTCGCGGTTAGCAACCAACGTATTGCGTGTGGGAAACACTTTATACTCGTACACATCATATTATTTAAACTTTTCAGATATAACACATAAAACTAACATTTCTTTTTATTCTTAGTTTTTTATAGTTCAATACTAATAATAACTATTATTTTACTGATAAATACTAACAATTAATGATTTTTATCAACACCACACATTGAATGAAACTAATTTTAAGTTTTACGCGTTTAATTTTAACTTTTTTAATTTCCGACGTTTCGGGTGCTTCACAGCACCCATGGTCATGGGTGTTTGACATCCTGATGTAATAGTTAGCCCGGCTTCACTCAGTTTTAGAAAATTATTTATATTGGATGACTTTTTTTAGTCTGGAAAAAAAATGGGGTGTAACACGTGAACAGTGTCGAAGCCTATGGCACTGCTTTTTTTTCTTTCATTAACATATTATGAAATTGATCTATTAATAAATACTAACTTGAAAGTAAACTTTTCATACTAAAAAAATAAAAATAATAATTTCGAACTACATATATAAATTAATTATAAACTACCGAAATTCAAATTGCTAAAATGCTAAAAAGGTAAGATTCAAAAGCGCTTTTGCTTTGTGTCGCAAAGAAAGTGTACCAAACTAGTCTTTCTCAGGCTAGACATTATCTACAGTTTTAGAGCCTGCATTCGTGTAAATGGTGCCATATCAAAAAACACTTAGCTGCAAGCACTACGAAGGCAAGTATTGTAGCTAGGTATTTTTGAATACGCCTAATTCCAAATGTTGGCTGCAACGATGTGTCGCCTGCTCCCAATCAGCCGCCTAGTGCCTATATAACGACGATATTCATCGTAGGCATCGGTAGGCATTCGCCTAACGAAAGAAATATGCATGTCTCGCTCGCGCTTACAACTTTCATTCACAAGCCATTGTATGTAGCCTACGCCGCGCCGTTTGAAATAATTTAACCTATTTTTAGTTTTACGCAAATGTCGTAGGATCTATTTTTTTGGATATTTGAAAATTTAGCCTATCAGTTATATTTTACAAATACTATCGAGGACAGCTTCTATTCCACTTAAACAAAACACCATATTATTTTCCAGACGGTAAAAAAAGTCACCCATTTTATATATAATATTTAGTCTCACAGAATACCAACATAAAATAGCAGCTTAATGCTGCTGTGATGGTGAGTATCCATCTTAGTTCTCAGGGGTGACAACGCATCTACATTTTAATTCTTAATCAAGGATAGATGAAGTTGTCTATAAGCCGCAGCATCCACTTATCATGAGGTGGACTGTGTGCTTGTTTGTCAACCTAATTCTATAATAAAAAAAACTCGTACTTAATTTCCTCTCACTTAATCTTTAAATTATTAGATGGTAACGATTTTATTAAAGAAAATTATATTGTAACATAATTTCGCTTCCATATATAATACTTTACATTTAAATGTAACTGTAATATTACATATATGCCTCAAAATACCTGTATTCTTTCATTAAGTCATATTTCTCCCATGGTGTCTTTCTCAACTCTCTTCTAATCCTATCTTTTTCTTTTAAGTGTTCTTCAATGTTAGCAACTCCTTTGAGTTCTTGTCTCTCCCATCTTTCAAGCCAAGGCCTCGGTTTGAGTTTTACCTTAAAAATAAAAAATGTATTTTGTAGAATGGAATAACAATATATTTTCATTATTTAATCTTCATCCTAATCATCAGTTTAAAATTGATAGTTTGAGTTGCCTAATAGTAAACACCTACTAGACTAATAATATTTTAGTGTTCAATGTCCATCTATGTCACTGTAATTTTCTCAAAACCCATTTGATGTAAGAATTTAAAATTTAGTTTATTATTGGTTCTGTGTGATAATTTCAAAGAACTGAAAGATGATGTGGATACAAATGCGTTGGCACTGTTTAAAGTTTAACATTATACTTAAATTGTACTTATTTAAATTAGTATGCACTTTGTCTATACATCAACAGCATTGCCATCATTTTTAATTAGTAATGTGAATTTAAAATGTCTCCTATTTTTAAACATTTGTTTTTTACTTAAATAAACCTGTACATTATAATTTAATAATTGAAACATGGATATTTGCTTTTATGTCAATGAGGCTGGTAAGGTTTTACTTTAATAGAAGATGATCAACCCTTGTAAGGGTTGATCCAAAAGCAATAAAATTAAAAAAAAAATTATTATATGACCGTATGGTGGTGTAAGAATATCTACTAAGTCACATCATCCCGTGGATTACGTAGGAGGCCACAGAGGAAAACAAATCTGGAGATTGGCACCTTTCTAATAACGACTAAAAAAAAACTGAGGTCACCAACCTGCTTGCCAAGCGTGGCAACTATGGGAAATAATCCTCCTATGAGACAATCTATGGGGGAGGCATACATTCAGCAGTCGACTTTAATAGTATCAGTAACGAAGTATGTAAAACAACGGCAATCATTTGACAATCAAATATCAATTGCCTTTGGATTCAACAGGATAGGCCCATGTCCAGCTGGAGACTTTTAGGCGCAAATGAAGATGATCATGTTGGAGATAATTAAGCAAGTGTTAACATCCTTATTTGTATTTATGTGATCAACATAATAAATATTAAACAAAAACATTATTAAATTAAATATGCTATTAGAAAATATTTCAAATGAACAGTTATAAAATTTACCTGTACTGTATTAACAGGAACTGGTGTGCCTTCTGGAAGAATCTCTGGATCCATATCAAATGGAAACGTACTATACTCTGGTAGAGCATCCCGCAAATAGAAGAGTTTGTCATCAAGCCTCTTTTCAAGCCGAAGAACTTGTATTGACTGTATGGTAGGGTCATAAAGATCATATCGTATCTAAAAAAAAATTGTTTTGCTTTGTGGTTATAATATAAAATCATTTTCTAGTATATGATTGGTTATTTAATATTTATAAACAAACACTATTATTCAAACCGATGATTAACAAGGGAAGTATTCCTTAGTAAGAAATCAACAGCTTGGTGGTGGCATACCTACTTTACAGAATTAGGGATCCTGAGTTTGGAGCCAGTCAAAAGCAAAATTATAGTTACATTGTTTTTTCAGACATTTGAAAATTCCTTAAAATAAATTGAAAGTCTATATTATACTACCTACATATTCACAAGTGTCCTCCTAACTAGTAAGCTAGTTGCCATCAGGAAAACATATAACTGCAACACAACCTAATGTTGTCAATAATTGAAATAAAATGCCATAACATCCATATTTGAATGCCTAGGTACTGTTTGTTTCTCACATAACCTTGTACTCAAATGTTTTTACCATTAAACTGAGAGGTTATAGAAGTGGATAATATAGGACACATCATAAGTCATTCAACATAAATCAAAATTCCACTTTATTTGTTTTCAAATAAATGCGAACAACAGTCAAAGATCATGACATAATATAACAGATCTTGGAGATTTTTTTAATGAATTGCAAAACTGACAATATATCTCAAATAATAAAAATATCATAAGATATAAGAGGTGATAATAATCATCATCATCATTGTAATTAATTAAAACTACTTTTACGGATTTTATCGCGTTTTATTTATATTAATTTTAATACCCGACGTTTCGGGTGCTAAAATTAATATAAATAAAACGCGATAAAATCCGTAAAAGTAGTTTTAATCAATGTATAGTGTTCGCGTAAATATAAGAAATCATTATCATTGTAATTATTTTAGCCCTTCACAAGTACACTGCTGAAAATCTGGCCTCCCCCAAGGAATGTCATAAAAAATGGTTCTGAGCCACCTGCATCCATCAACTTCCTGCATCTCTTACCAGGTGGTCACTCCATCTAGTGGGGGGATACAGTACACTTTGTTAATGATAATAGAAAAATATATATGTAAATAACTTAATACCTCCACTCCCTGATGATCCACTACATTCCTAAGTGTAAACTCTGCTCTTAGACCACAGCCTTTTCTTTCAATGCATATACCCACAAATCTGTTAGTTTTACCTTGTGCATGTGGATCCGATATTGTGACAGCTAAAACTGATCCTGGAAACAGTATCATTGCCATGTTTTATTGAGAGCTAATAAAGTACCACTCAGCAGATGTTGTAAGTTGGAGCTGAGGTGAAGTTTTTTTATTAATAAATGTTATTTAAATAAAAAGTTAGTTTCAAATACGAGTTTATGGGTTTCTAAATTATTATATTAATACACAATACAATGCCTCCACAATTTGCTTTTTAATTTTTTGCCCATTTTGATTCCTTTTTTAATTTTTTACTTTTAGTAAAATCTAGAGTTTGTTTATTAATTTCTAATCTAATTAATATAAAATGTAATTAATATTACAGAAAGAGATATTAACCCTTACATTTAGACAGGCCTGTTGGTCTAGTGGTTAGTGACCCTGACTGCTATGCCGGAGGTCGTGGGTTCGATTCCCACCCAGGACAAATGTTTGTGTGATGAGCACGATCATTTGTTCTGTGTCTGGGTGTAATTTATCTATAAATTATGTAGTTAGAAATATATAAGTATGTTTATCAGTTGTCTAGTACCCATAACACAAGCTCTGCTTAGCTTGGGACTAGATGGCGTTGTGTGGTAGTTGTGGAATATTATTATTATTATTATTTACCTAACAAATTAACTTTCCTACCATGAAATCTGTCAAATATTGCAAAATTCATCTGATTCCAAAGTAGTGCCGCTCTGGTGACAGAAAAAGTTGTCAGTGCCCTCATTCCTATATTATTCTTTTTTAAACTTAACCCTTAATAACAACTAAATAACTACTCCTTTGTCCATTCAACAAAGCATCCGTGGACATTCTTCACAGGCCATTTCCTTGTTTACCTCAGTTTAAAATCCAAGAAAATATTACACAATATAAACCAACTAAAAAAAGCCTTGAAAAGCACTTCATCATATGCATGTTGATAGACCGTTGTAGCAAGGATGTTTTCCTCTCCAACTCTTTGCAGCCGATGTGGAGTCATGGAAAAAGAGGAGTATAGGTGTACAATGAGCAGCTCTACCTACCCTCCACAACCAAAATGGTAGATGCTAGTGTTATATAATTGATAAAAACATACAAACATTCACATTAATAATATTATAAGATTAGGTACAAAGTTTTAAGCTCTGCTATTTTAAGAACATTCGAAACAATCAAGTCCAGATCAAGAAAAGAAAGAGCAATATTAAAAAAATATTTTTTACAGCTGAAGTCGAGAAATCAAGAATGAAGAAGAAATTACTGAAGGAAAACCTAGGCAATGATAAACTGAAGAAAATAAACTGTAATAACTGAGAATCAAGCTTAAAAAAGAAATTAAGACAATTATTTTTAAGACATGACATTTCACATGCACATATGTTAATATATTTTCTCATATGTTACCAAAAATTTCTCAAAAAGTTTAGCTTGAGTTTTTGCAGAATTGATCTTCTTGGTATATTTTTTTTCTATAAATGAATGCTGATTCCTTTGCATTTAAGACTGACTTAATTGAAGTAAATTGTTACAAATGTCTAATAGATGTAGAAAAAAAGATATCGAAAAGTTTTTATTTTTAAAAAAGAGTAACACAGTAGAATAAAAAATTTAAATATTGGTTACATTTTTCAATTAACTTTTACATTTTTTGTGCATAAAGGTTGCTTTTATGTATCAATAAATGATTTTTGTTAGAAAGTACTGCAATAGATTTTTATTTATTAAGAAAAATCATTTCTATTTATGTAACGCAAGAGAAAAATTTCAAGCCCGGCTTACAAAATTAACTTAATAACTTAAATAATAGAAATTTGATATTGTGACAGAAATGAAACCGAATGAATGAGAAATGGAATGACAGAAATGAAAACTACGACATATTAAACTTCATCTTATACAAGATTCCTTTTAATTTTAGTCCAAAAAAAATATATGTTGGTTCTTACAAAATGTCAACAAAGTAGGTTCTTAAAAGTTGATTCACCCACTTACCAACTGGCATGACCAATTTGGTGGGTATTCAGTAAGTTTTACATACAGGAAGTTGATAAATTTTTAACCCTTCAATTCCCATAAAATCCCCATGCAGTCGCATGCGCCTGGCAAATCCCAAGGGTTCGCATGCGACCGCACCCACCCATAGCACTTAAAAAAACCATTAAGACTTATATTTAGAGACTACTTTTCTATGAAGAAGTTTGGCATTATAAAATCTATACATAATTCTTTATCCTGTGCTCTAAACAAAAGTCAGGTTTTACTTCATTACAAAAGGATTTTATTGTATTTTGATAACAAAAAAAAAAACATACCAAGCGGATGTCGGCAGAATGAAAATCACAATTATTTCTATATATTACTTGAAATGATTTACGTAAAAAGATAAATTATATTCACACAAAAACTTTTATAGCAATTTTATAATAAAACACTATAGTAAAACACCAATAAAACACTAGAAAAATCCAAAAATCAACACAACAACATCCAAATGAAAATGGCGTATGTAATGAACGTAGAATATAAATTAGTATCCATAGACTAACTGTTTTTTTTATTCCACTACTTGAGGTAAAAAATTTCATATTGATTCTATAATGCCAAACTTCTTCATAGAAAAGTAGTAGGGTTGGATTAAGGTGTTTTATTTGGTAGAGATTTGGTCCCCGATTATAATAATACCACTCACATTAAAAGGTAATGCACCGTTATCGAAAAAATAAATAAAAACTATTATAACCCTAAATACGTAAAGTATGAAAAGTGTTACATTTTTTATTATTAACTAAATTTACTGCTCTGGGTTCTAGACTTAAAAAAAAATTATACGATATTACTGTGAAAGCTGGATAGCATACAAAATTTTGTGGCTGTGGCGGGAGCAAAGGCAACCTGACTATAGATATCTGATCTGATCGAATCTGTACTAAAATTAAATAAGCACTCCCCGAATCCACGTAGTCTTGTCTGCCCTACTCCTAGTGTTTTGTAAAGCCGTAGGTGCGGAGGGAGAGCAGCCCGTCGTAGCAAATCGCAGGCACCTGTGCGAGCCGTAGTGTGGTTATTATTGTATTACATATTATGTTTATAATTTAAAGTAATTAGAAAAGCTAATATTTTGGTGTTTTGTTGAGTGCAAGAGCGAGCGAAGCGGAGGGACTTAGGCACCCCGACTCGGACAGGTTAGGTTAGAAGGGGATGGTGGGGTCGAGTGAGCGAGCAAAGCGAGCGAATAGACCACGCCAATTCCTTCGTGGTTATTTGTTTGCAAACCACTCAGAAGTAGGAGCCCCGGGGCTCCGTCGACCGGCCTTCCCTCGTCTGCGCTATGTGGTGCTTCCCTCCTCCAACTCTCTCCACCCATAAATCAAGATTATAGTCAAAAACATTAAAAAAACATAACCTCAAAATTAGATTTTTAAAACTTTATAAAAAAATAACTAAGCATGTCCGGCAGGATGTGGAAGTGGAGGGCGACTATACAACACCCCCGCCTCCCTCTCTACCACCTCCCATTCCCTTAATTCATTTTGAGTTATGATTTTGAGGTTAGTTCTGTGGGATTTTGTTTTTGATTTTTCTCAAGAACAGTGCATTATCTTTTAATGGGAGTGGTATTATTATAATTGGGGACCAAACCTCTACCAAATAAAACACTTTACTCCCCCAAATTCCTGCCAAACAAATCTAAATGTCAACCAAGTAGTCTCTAATTATAAGTTTTTATGGGTTAAAGTGCTGTGGGTGGGTGCAGTCATATTTGACCGCTTGAATTTTGACAGAATATCGAAGCAGTCAAATTTGGCCGCTTGGTGTTTGAGAGGTTAAAAAGGCTTATATCCAATTGTGGATAAATAAATGCTGTTATAGAATTATAATTATCCTACTTTGATATTTATGAAATATATATATTTATAGTGGTAGTTTATAAAACAGCAGAAGTGTTGCTTTCTATTTACTAAGAATTATAAGTCATAAGTAATATTATGTCAGTTTTTGTCATAGAAAGAAATTTAAAAATAAATGATATACCAAATTTGTTACTGCAGAATACAAATATAATCTAGAGTATATGTATGTATAAAATTGATTAAATTACTTCAAAAATCTTATAAAGATATAGGCAAAAATAAAATATATAAAAAGATTTTATAGCACACAACACATACCAACATAAAATTCTGGAATATCAATCTGACTTCTCCTTTTTAGCATATCTGCTCTTTCCATTTTCTCACGTAAGCTATTTCGCCATTTAGGATTTGGATCTGGTAAAAATTCTGGAAAAATGTGTCTATATTCTAAAGCTGGATTTTGGAATCTTGCCCGCCGACCTACAGGTCGTTTCTCCGTTTCCTCTGTTTTTTCAACCAAAGAAGATAGGGCTCGACAATCTATAAAATATGAATGAAATTTATAAGCATTTTTTAAAAAATATAAATATAATAAAAATTTAAACAAATAAATAACCTTTTCTGATCATCCACTTTGCAGCTGACAAAATATCAAATGTAGGTTTTCTTATAACTAATGCCATTCTAGTTGTAGTGACAGACTATCCTACAAAGCAACGTTATCTCAAGAAGTTTAAGATTTTAAACCATTAATATTTTTCAGTAATAATATCTAAAAAAAATTTAACCATCAAATCAAACCATGATTTATTGATTTTAATACAATGACAGTAACACTGACAAATGACAAATATAACCATAGATTACTGAATACTTTGAGCATAGAAAACGTAGACAGAGAAATAGAAAATAAAACTGAATACCGTAGACAGTTCTCTTTTTAAATTATTTCTAGGCAAAGGAATCTTTGCCCATATTATAGTCAGACGTATTTTGTTGTCAAAAATTCTCAATAAAATATTCTTCACAGTCAGTTTATATTAAACAAAGAAGTTTTGTCGGGAACCTGACCGTTGGTGGATTGTTACACCTGTTTTATAGTTTAAATAATGATTTAGAATGGACTTTGATACGTAAATGATGCGATTTTGTGTATTAAGTGTCTGCGCATGTGAACTAAGAAAAACAACGAAACAAGTTTTACTAACAATTTTGCCACCATATTTTTTCTTTTGTTTTTTTTTTTATTTGAAAATATAATAAAAGAGGTTTCAATCTATATCTATAACTTGTTATGGAAACTAAAAAGATTTTAAACTATAAAGTCATAAATAATACAGGTTTTTGGCAAAGCTTATTAGAAAGCTGTTGCTGCCAACTAAAGAAAAAAAATATTATTTAATTATTTATTTACGATGTAAATAAATAACTTATGGGTAAACTGATATCGGGTGCTGATTGCGCATGTGAAAATCAACAATTTTACATTGTTTTATTATTGTTTTACCATCATTTATAAACAAAGAATAAAAATTTATTATTTCACAGCACCCGCCTTATTTTTTTAATCATCTAAACAAATATTTGACGCGCAAACGAGTAATTAGTACCGATTAACATCATTTTTTACGCGCAATCGATTTATACTAGTCGCATTTTTAATAATTATTTTCGGGTGCTAACTTCATGGACCTAGAGAAACCTACCTAATATTAATAATAATAATAATATATGTATTTTTATATTTATTTTATGTTATTGATATTTATGTATATTTATCTTTTCATTTTCATTTATAATTATATATTTATAGAACCCAACTGATTGAGAAAACTATATTTATACCCCTCATAATAATAAATGGCGTGGGGAAGTGACGACCCCATCGCCCACTGACGTTACAGTTTTGTGACAAAACTGCTACATCGGCGCAGTCAGTCAGCGCCCTGCTAAGAGGTGTGAGCGCCGTGCCTAGGCAAAATTATGGGTGCAAAGTAGAGCATGCAATTATCGGAACTTTTCGATAATCGATAATTCAATTTTTATCGGTTTTTTTTTCGATAAAAACCGAGAATTACCGATTTACATTAAAAAAATACCTGCCTCTTAAAATTGCTTTCTTTGTGCATTCTACTCTCTACAAGAAAATTTATTGTTTTTATAATTCAATGAAATACGTTATTTAATTAAAATATGGTTTTATTTCCATAAAACTAAAAATCAATATAGAAAAAACAAGTCTTAATCATAATAGCACTAGCTATACTACTATCTTTTTCTCACAAACAAAACCAAAAAAATATATAAACAATAAAATAAAATATTAATATTAACCTATTACTTAACATTTTTTGGTTTCATTAGGAATCAATTATTGTAACATTTAAATCAGTCGTTTAATTTAGAATAATTTGTAGGTATATTATTAACATACATAATCTATTTACAATTTTTTTGTTATTGGAAATAAGTGCGAAGAAACGACAAGCAATTTATAGTTTTGTCGCTAAGGCTTGTGCGCAGTTTATTACATAATATTCCAGCCGCAGAAAACGCGCGTTCACTCTCTACACTTGTTGGCTTAATTGAACGAATCCATCGATAAGCTTTTTGACAGCAATTGGCCTCGATCACCTCCATTTTCAAATAACAGCATTTCAACCTTCAGTAGTGTCAATAAGTCTTCTTTAGACGTTGAAAGATTTCCAATTCCAACTCTTCTCGTGTCATCAAAGATAATTTTGCTGATTTGTTGGTTAATTAATTCTTTATTTGATAATGAGGAATTGCTGCCGACTTCATTCTGCGAATCATCAGTAGGTAAGTCATTGACATCGTTGCAAGTAAAAGATTGTGCGGCCGAATCGTATTTTAGAAGCCCCAATACCATCTCTTGCAGACAATCGTTAGGCAAGCGCGGATAAACATCTGCGTCATATTCATTTTCTTCAAAATATGTTGCTGGGTTGTGAAGGTATTGCATTAGACTTGCAACTGGTAGCCGCCTTTGTTTGATCCTTTTGCTCAGACTTGCATGAAGCTCCTTACTAAGCAACGTGTTACGAGTTTCAAGTTTTTTAAGTGCAAAAATCATGGCAGCATCAGCACTAAGCAGAGTAGCATCTTCGCGACAAACAGCTTCAACAGTAACTTTCATTACATCGAGATTCTCATAAATGTCTTCGAGAATAGACCACTCCACTTCATTAATCTGGATATCACATTTTACATCAATGAGTGCTTTTAAGACTGCTCTTTTAACTTTAATAAACCTACCAATCATATTGCAAAGAGTACTCCAGCGCGTCTTGCAGTCTAATATCAGTGCGTATTCTTTACCAAGCTCCATTTTTATGTAATTTTGAAGAATATCGGATTTCGTTGGTGACTTTCTGAACATCCGCACAATATTCCTCACCTTTTCTACAACAAGCCCAAACTTAATATTTGTCTCCACGTCAACTGTTACAGTTGGAGCTTGCTCTATTTGAAATCCACCAGTCTCAGTATCATCTTCAGTGCCAATGCAAACAGTGTTCAGATTATTTTCGTTTTCGGCAAGTTCTTCTTGAGCCTCATTTACGTTTTCTTGATTTCTTACGTAGAACGTATCCACGATGGCCAATTGCAAGCCATGAGCTAAGCATAACTGATGTATGCAGTTTAAATTTCCTCCTAGTTTTGTCATAACAGAAGCTCCATCAGATATAATGGCGATCACATCAGTGTCAAAATCTAATTTAAATTCATGTAGCCTTTCTCGCAGGTATTCTTCACACTTGATAGCGGTAACAGAGCCATACGTCCTACATAAACCAAGATTTCTCGTCGTGTGGTGGTTACCTTTGAAAAATGCACAGTGAAGATTCACATTCATATATCGCCTATTTCTTGAAGATGTCCATTCATCTATTGAAACCGAAAATTTGTGTCCTTCATCCTTTAGTTCCTGTATTTCCTTTATAAGGTTTTTCTTAGTCTTATCATAAAACTTTATAGTCACATCTTTTATAGTATTTGCGCTCGTAGGTAATTTATAACCAGCTTTTTTAAATAGATGCTTCAGGTCTTCAGATTCTGTAAATGCCCTGTATGGCATACCGTCAAGTGCTGTCATTCTTGATACCATAACATCCAATGATCTGTTTGATTGTGAGAAGTAGTCGGTCATTCTGCAATTTTTCGCTGAAACTGGTGACTCCAATAAAGAGTTATCATTTTTTCTTTTGGAAGTCCCAGCAGTTTCCCTAGCTACTTCTGAAGCAAGCCTTTCGCTGTCAAGTGAAATATTATGTAATCTTAAATGGCTGCGTAGTCCTGTTGTAGTACCACCCGCACACTTAATAACTTTTTAACATGTTTTACATTTTGCAGAATCACCGTATCGGCCTTTAGGAAATGATACCAAACCGACGTTGGATCGGAACTTTTTTTGTAAACAGGAATGTAGTTTATTTTATTTGACATTATTGATTAATTCACTCGTTGCAGTAAGTAGTAAGTACCTAAAACAAAAGATATTTTTAATATTCACACTACTAATAATATTATGATTCGAAATTCGAAGCTACGGGCAACACTGGTAGACTGAGACACACTGAGACGTGATCTCGATAAAAATACGGTAATTTGGTAATACTGCGAATGATATTTAAGTATTGTGTAAGTAAATAAACTTTTAAACACACTACGTAACATTTAAATAACGTGTGCCTACCTAAAATTAAAATATTATATAAAATTACCTACTTATATGACTGACCACTGTGGGCTATGAAGTAAAGAAGATGTATGAATATGAAGTGGGCTTATAAAGCGAACGTCAAACAAGTACATAATATAAAAAATCTACTTAAAATCTATCTATCTAGATTATTTTACTTACCTACTGTAAGTCCTTTAGCGTCGTGTCGACAAAAAAGCGAAGCACGCTCAACAGAACACAACGCAACCAACCAAACATCACACCACACTGGATCACACTGAACAAACTTCCCACGCCGCGCTTAATGGCGCGTTCTGTCCTGCACGCGACTGCGCACTTGTGTTGGTCATAAAATGAGTGAGCAAGAGAGCTATAGACACGGGCTAGTGGAATGCCACTGCACGCAGCGCGAATTCCAAAAAATAACTCGCGGTAGTGTTGGAAATGATTGCATAAAACCTTTATGAAATTATCGTTTATCGGTATTTTTAAGAAATTTTTCGATAATTATCGGTGAAAAAATGAACTGATTACCGATAAATTATCGGTTATTGATTATCGGTTTGCATGCGCTAGTGCAAAGGTCCGTTTGTGCATATGACCCAACCACGAAACGGTGCCGGGCTTGGGCGTCTCCCGTTATTTGGCGCCCATAAAATGGATGATGGCACAGAGAGGAACGCGCATAGGGCCGCTGCCTGGGGGTCGCCGGGGCGCGTCTGGAGCTGGCGCTGGACGCGGCAGCATGCGGGCCGCCAGCCGAGCGCGAGGAGCTGCACGATCACCTAGCAGCCCCTCGCATCCATCATCCCCACCAGAAGGCTTGGTGTCGGCTGGGTCTTCTCGGACTCAGCAAGCGGCACCCTCCGCTGGTGGAGCACGTCGCATGAGTTGGACAAAAGCTACGAACGAAAACGCATTGCGGGCGTACTATAGGGCGAAAGGGAAAGAAACTGTGGGATGGCGTATAGGGCTCGGATGCATTGCTGTTTTGCTAAACTGGAGCCGTCTATTCCCGTCACGGAACAAAACCTAGCAGACTGAGTTCGGTACATCATGCGCTCGAAAATATTTGATAATGCCGAACTCGAACGACTACGACGTGAGGCTATTCCGTCATCGAATGAATCGGCTATGGCTGGGGTTGCAGCTCCACATGCGACAGACCAGCATCCACACGTGGAAGCCGCCATGGATCTTCCAGTTGTGGTTGATTCGAACGACGATGAAATAGTCTCCCACGAACTAGAGCAAATGAGGAGCAGATTTTGGAAACACGCAGCATCCCTCTCGAAAATCGACCGCGACTTCCCCGCTTACCCCTAAGCAAGCGAAATCGGGCTGTCATGAGGCTCTTAACCCAATGCTGGTGACCTATTTGGAAGCCAGCCGGGACCTTTGCGAGACGGACTCAATTCTTTTTGGCGCTGCAGTGGCAGTTTGCCGTATTATTGGTGCCAAACTTCCCATGGCTGGACGCGCTACTAGACAAAGCGCCATCCCAGCCTGGAGAAAAAGAATCGAGGACCGTATCGCAAAGGCAAGGGCCCTTATCGGCAGACTGACAAGCTTCAGGTCGGGTAATAATAGACCGAGGATTATGCCACCGCTGGGACAAATATCAGTTTGCCCCAGCCGGATATCACGCAGAAACTAACGGAGCGCATAGACGACCTGAAGCAAAAGATCGCTGCTTGGGGGAAGCGGATTCGAAGATTTACCGAGAGGTCAAGGCGGTTCAACCAGAATCGTCTCTTCCAGAGTGATCAAAAGAGGCTCTATAAATCATTGGGGCGACCAGAGGTATGTGGAGCGGGCCCAGGACCGGATTAGGCTGACATTATCGCATTCTGACGTGGCCTGTGGTCAGAGCCCGTAATCCACAGCGAGGGTCCTTGGATGGAAGTTGTGGCGAGCCAGGGTGCGAGCGTTACGCCTATGGACCCCATAACCATAACGCCGGAAGACGTGGCTGAGGCGGTCCGTAGGGCCCCGAACTGGAAAAGTCCGGGGCTCGACGGGTTGCATCATTACTGGCTGAAGAGGTTCATAGTGTGTCACGCTGTGCTCGCCCTACAGTTTCAAGAGTTTCTCGACCAGAAGTCGCTCCCGAGCCTCTTCACTACTGGGATTACTCACTTGGTTCCTAAAAATCAGGATACCACAGATCCGAGCAAATACCGCCCCATCACGTGCCTACCCACCATATATAAGACACTGACATCCATTTTGAGCGCGAAAATCACTCGTCACCTGGAGCTAAACCAGGTGATGTCACGCGCTCAAAATATCGGGGCGGTGGTCGTGGAACCAAGGAACCACTCCTCATTGACGCGATCATAGGCAAAGTTGTGAAACGCAACCGTCGGAACTTCTCTGCCGCCTGGATAGACTACAGAAAGGCGTTCGACTCGGTGCCCCATACATGGCTAAAGAGGGTCCTCGAGCTGTACAAGATTGACTGTACAGTTAGAGACTTCCTCGAGCAGTGCATGGGGCAATGGAGTACGATCCTTTGTCATCTGGGCGAGCGGATGATGGCTGCGGAGAACCACATAAGGATAAGAAGGGGTATCTTCCAGGGCGATTGTCTGAGTCCAATCTGGTTCTGCCTTTCTCTGAACCCTCTCAGTACCTTACTGGAGGGCTCCGGGAGGGGATTTCAGCTACGGAAAGGAGGGACAAAAATGACCCACCTTTTCTATATGGATGACCTCAAGTTATTTGTCTCCAGTCGCTCCCATCTTATGGAATTGCTAAACATCACTTGTGAATTTAGCAATTACATTGGAATGGAGCTGAGGACGGATAACTGTGCGGTCCTCCATGTTGAAAGGGGAAGGATTGCTAACTCTGAGGGCATAGACTTGTCTATGCCCGTCAACTTAAGGACCCTTTCCGAGGCTGAAATATACCGATACCTGGGTGTGTCATAGAACATCGGTATCGATGAGGCTGGTATGAAACAGTCAGTTTACGACGTGTTTTATCCACGCTTGACCAAAGTGCTTAACAGCCTTCTGTCCGGTGTGAATAAGACACACGCATATAACGGCTGGGTCATGCCTGTCCTCATGTATACCTTTGGCATACTCAGGTGGACTCAGACCGAACTTAACGCCCTGGATAGAAAAGTCCGCACTACCATGACGTCCCATAGGATGCATCATCGGAGATCGTCGGTAATGAGGCTGTACTTACTTGATGGACGTGGTTTTCTGAGCGCGCTCACCATGCATAATCGCGAAGTGTGCAACCTCCGTCATCACTTCCTGGCGAGATCGGATAATCCATTCTATAATGACGTCATTTCTAGTGATAAAGGACTTACCCCTCCATCCTTAGCCAACGAGCAATGGCAGGACCCGGCAGTACAGAGTATTTCCGACCGGGAGACCGTATGGAAGGAAAAGGAGCTCCACGGGAGGTACTACAGGGCGCTACATGAGCCCCACGTAGATACAGCCGGCTCCCTCAACTGGCTACGTTTCGGCAACTGACTTCTTCGGGGAAACCGAGGGTTTTGTCTGTGCAATACAGGATCAGGTTATTAAGACCAACAACTATCGGAGATATACACAGTGACAGTACATCCTAAAGGATGGCACTGTCGACGTCTGTCGAGCTTGTCGCCATCCCGGGGAGTCACTTAGGCATGTCATCTCCGGTTGTTCGGCGCTTTCTAACTCTGAGTACTTTCACAGGCACAACCTAGTAGCCAGAATTCTACACCAGGAGCTCGCTCTGCAATACGGTCTCGTGGACAGCAAATTGTCGTATTACAAGTACTTGCCGGAAGCCGTGCTCGAAAATGACCGCGCCAGGCTCTACTGGGACCGGGCCATCATCACGGACAGGACTATTCTTGCGAATAAGCCTGATATTGTACTGATGAACCGGGCATAGTCAAGGATATTTTTGGTCGACATTACCATTCCGTATGAAGAGAACCTCGTGAAAGCCGAAACAGATAAACGAACAAAATATCTGGACCTGGCTCACGAAATGACCGACATTTGGGGTGGTATGCCGGTCGAAATTATTCCTGTAGTCGTCTCTGCGAATGGGCTAATCCCAGTCAGCCTCTCGGGTCATCTGAGGCGACTGGGACTCCGTGACGGACCGCTCCGGGCTCAAATGCAAAAGGCGGTGCTCCTCGATACCACCCGCATCGTCCGCCGGTTTCTTTCCCTTTCCTCCTAACCCTCGGCCGTTTGGTTTCCCCTGCCGAGGGCTTCCATCTGGTTGGGCTTTTATTTATTTATGTATTTTTGTATTTATTTTAATTATATTTATGTATATTTATCTTTTCATTTTAATTTATAATTATATATTTATAAAACCCAACCAGATGAGAATACTATATAGATACCCCACATAATAATAATAATCTTTATTTCTCTCTACAATTGCAGTTTATAACATCATTACATCAAAAAATTTTTAAGTAATTTGCAAATGCTAGTTGTAGAGACTGGTGACAATACGAGGATTCCCTGTGCTACAGCCACCAGGCCTCCACCACCTGACGAATAATCATGGAAAGTATGTACGCATGAAAAGTGTATTTCAAAAGAAAGAACCTAGGTTACCCGTAGACAGAGAAACTAACCTAGGTTTCTCTGTCTACGGAGAAACCTATAGACTAATGATTTGCGTGGCCTCGAGTGAGTAAGGACGATAACGTAGTTTTAGGTTATACAATAATCTTTATGACTTTTAAACATATTTAGATAAAATTTTTAAGTTGATACTCCCTAGGAGTTAGAAGCAAGGAGTACCAACTCCTTGCTTTTACACTCCATACACGTAGAATAGTTGAAAAAGTGGCCATCTGTAAGCAGTAAATAACAGTTCAAAAACTCTCCACAACAGCGCTGTAGTAGCTACTGGGATGAAATGAACTTAGCAGTTGTCGACGGTTTAAGTGTGCTGCTAAACTGCTCAGTAGCTTTAAAATCTAAAATAATTTTATTTAGTAAATATAACCTCTAAAAAGTCGTCTATCTCAGTAATATTTTTCGGTACGTTCTTTAAAGTATACGCAGTAGTTATAGTGGCGCCACCCTTATTTAACGGTTATCTATGGGCACTTTTTAATACACAGTCTGTACTCCTTACTTCTACACTCCGTAACTCCTTACTTCTACACTCCATATTCTGTGTGACTTATGGTAGGGATGATCAATATTACAGAAACATCGATGATGAGATCGATGTTGTCATTGATAACTCCACATCGATGTTCAATGTTTATCCTACTCACAACATCGATGTTTATTTTATGGATTAGAATTAGATGAATAAAAAATATGCATGCCGTTTATGGTATATTATTAATGAAATAAAAGAAATTAATAAACGATTTACTTAGTTTAAAACAGTAATAAGAAAATTGGAAGAAGTAACCAATATCTAGTGCATTTGTTAAACAGTCAAATATTTTTTTACTATTGATTGAAGAGATAGTAATTTACATAAAGAGCCAGCTTCTAAAACTCTTTATATAATCTCCCAATAATTGATTATGGGTTCATTAACTATGTCCACACTGTGCCTTTTTTCGTACATCAAGTGCATGCGTCACAGCGCAGTCCACAGCGCACGTGAGGCAGCCCGAACAGCAACAAACAAACACGAAGAAAAAGATATTACATTGAATTTTTCATTCATTTTCAAAAGCTATTGAATTTCTTTCCGACATGTGTGTGTGATATGCTATCACTAAGTAAGCGGCACATATTCCACCAAGTAAAATGTTCTAGTCGCTCATGTTTTCAACACTGACAGAAACAAAATGACTACGTTGGCGTCGCGTTCATCGACGAATTCAATTAATGAATGCATTGAACGAAAGTTGAATAGAAAGATGACGACGAAAGCTGAAGATGAAAAGGCATAGTGTGGCCATAGCTAATGACAACGATGTTTCTTTGACATGTGGAAACATCGATGTTAAAACATCGATGTATTAACTTTTAACATCGATGTTCAATGAACGTCCCTAACGTCCCTAACCATCCCTAACTTACTTATAGTGTTGCCATTTTAGCGGCTTTCTCGCTAGATCTAGCGGATTTTAACAATGTTTAGCGGATAAAAAATCGTTTTAGCGAGAAATAATTATTTAGCGACTTCTAGCGACGTTTGGACTTTTGAGATGGCGACTTTTTTATAAATTATTTCAAATAAATTATTTACCTTTATCGTATGTTCAATTTTGTAATCTACCGCTGGTAAGACTGCACATGTAATATCATATCACGGGAATTCCCGAACAAAAAGTAACAATTCAATGACGTTCGTTCACTTATCATCTGTTTCGTTTATTACTACCACTAATGAGCGAGATAAAAATACTGCTCACGTTACCAATGTTTAATTCGGCAGGCTCATTTCTTTAGAGTTCATATTTGTGACTGTTGTGTGTGAATATTCCGCGTGAAAAATATAACTTATCAAGATTTGGCAGTTTGGAAGCTCCGTTGAAAAAACAGCACTACACCCAGCATTACAGAAGTGAGTGGGAGAATAATGAAGAATTTAAAAATTGTCTGAAACCCGTACCAGGTGACTCTGAAATGTACGCGAAATTAAACGACCTTAAAAAGGATTTAGTAGCGAAGAAACACAAAAAACAATACGAATTGCTTTCCCAAAATAAACAGCTGACATTTTCTTCCACTGCAACAAAAATATGCAAAGATTGTTCAAGAGCTGAATGCACATTAGCTTTGTACATTGCTAAACATGGTTCAATTTGCCTTCTTCTGATTAGAAATCAGTAAAGGATTTAAAAAAAATTTGCGCAACGTATGACATTCCTGAAGATGTTGTCAACCAAGTCGGTAAAGGCAAACCAAAGATAGGAACTGGAGACATTGGCGAAGCTTCAACTTCCGCTGAAGTTCTTTTTGAAGATCTGGATCCTAACTTCGCTATTCATTTTGAAATTGAGGTCCAGGAACATACTGACCTAATTGTTTTATTTTTATTATGGTGACTAATGTTTGAACGTGGTTTAAAGATTAAAGATTTATTTTTCACAATATTTTTTTATTTTGTACATGAATAATTTTTGTTTTGGTTGTCATGTCATAAACCTACACTATAAATAACCGATTTATATGAAGTAGAGTCCGCTCTTTTTAAGGTTTTTCTAAATTTATAGACACTAAGTATTCATTGTATACGATTTGGCAAGATTTTTCAGTTCAGCCGTTTGGCTAACTGAAAAATCTATAGGTAGTAGCACGACAATGTACCTAGGGACATCTAGCGGATTTTAAGAAAAAGAAAAATGCTGTTTCTGGCCATAGATAAATAAATATGTAGCAAGCTTTTGTGTTTCTGGCGGATTTTTTCTGTTAGTCTAGGGACCACAGAGTACCTTTGTATAAACTGAAACTAGGGACTTTAAAATTTAGAGAACGGCAACCCTGCTACTTATGCGTGCTGTGTTATTATTGATTGCATGAAAAAGATTGACCGCAATTTATTTCTATAAGATTTCTACGTTTAATAATTGCAAAAAAATGTCATCTATTATTCAAAAATGTAATGATGACAATATACCGTTGGCAGATGACGATCCACAAGTCATCATTACCGATGATGTAGAAAACAATCATTTGGATCACGGCCGTTCTATGGATTCTTTACCAAGTTCGTACACAGGTGGCTCTTCAAGTCCTGGTCTTAATGGGCCGCCCAGCTTCGAACCTGATTCAGGTATTGATGAACAAGAAGAAAAAGCTCGTTTAATATCACAAGTACTGGAGTTGCAAAACACATTAGATGGTATGTATCAAAGGATTTGACGTTTTCTTTTAAAATTGACGTGACAAACGTTTTATAGGCCACCTGATGGTTAGTGGCTACTGCACCCCATGGACACCTTTAAAAAAGAAAACTATAAATAGACATTTCAACTAGGAAAGAATGTACAAACTTACATAGATTTTAAGAATGCGGAACCGAAGTTATTGAAAAAATCTCAAATTTTGGTAACTCCAAATGCCTTAAGCGCTCACGTTATACATCAATGTTTTTAAGGATTTTAAATACAGACAAGTTTTCACAAATAATTACTTTAACTTTTAGGTATTTGTACTCGGGCATTATTGTAAATACTAGCCTTTTTTACCTGACTTCTTAATAATTTTTTTCCCATCGCTTTATTTCATTTTGAAAAAGTTTCTCATCTAGTCATAACCAGTATTTTAATTTAGCATTCACCAAAGTACACCTTCAAGGCACTCCATTAAGTTCAAGACGTATAAGTCTATTTATATATAAATCCTATATACTTTTAGCTAAACAATATTTTGTAATGAAAATCTGTGATTATAAAAATAAAGATAATATCTTACCTTGGTCAAGTATATCAAATTCGGTTTTTGGAATATTTTTTGTTTCTACAGCGATTTTATTTTTCATCACAAGCCGCTGTCAACAAACGATACAGCAGTAATCCACTCACAACTGCAGCTGTATATTTTAGTAAAATATGTTATTACAAGGCTGCTCAAGACACCGAAAATATCTGAATTTTACAGTGGAAAAATTAATTGTAACTAAATAAAACAAAATGAAACTGCCATTTGCATTCCATGACTTCACATGATAGATAAAGAGATTTAAAAATAGATTATGTTGAATAATTGATATTTTCAAAGTTATTGTGTTTACCCCACCATGTGGTCTTTGATGTCTGACATCCACACCATATGCCACTAATGCTACTTTTTTAATGTAGAAATAGAAATTAATTGATTACCTTTCTAACAATGTGCTTTTTATATCTTTTTACATCAATATGATTGTTAGATGTGATTTCATGCGACAAAACATTGGATTCTCGATTTTTAGGCGCTTGTAGATCAAACCTATGCATTTTGCGCTTACAGCATGGAGTAAAACTTTTTTTTTAACTACACACTGATAAATATTTTCTAGTATCCTGCTATGTGAAAAGAAAGGTAGGTTATGGAGATTTGTTGGCATTAGTGTCAATTCAGCCATATCTCAGTGTACTAATGCTATTTTCAGTGCTTTTGTTTTCTTTTTTGACGAATTTAAGAGAAGTCATGCTTATTTTTATTATTATTCATACTTTACAACATCCTTATTTAACTAAAATTCAAAAGGCTACTCCTACTTTAATTTATGAATAAAACAAATACCTCTTATTTAAATTAATCACTATTGGTTATACCTTGTAACCACCTAAACTGTAATATAAGTACATAAAATTTAATTATTGATCCATTGATCCTGTTACTAGACTATGTGCTCGCTTGCTTCTGGCAGTGATACGAAAATTCAAACTTTGCTCTTGGAAATGATTGTTTCCAATTTTTTTTTTAATTAAATGATGCTAACCTTTATTTTAAAGACTAGTACGTCTTTTCAAAACATTTTAAACCATAGTCTAAAAGATTATCTAGTATCTGGATGCAAGTTTGCAATTTCATAGTACAATTTTTTTTGTGCAATTATGAAGTGAAGTTTGAAGTCGGCATTTTTAGTGGTAAATTGTGCAACTGCGGGTAGATTCTTTTATTTTTATGAAGATTTTCTACCACAATTATTATTGTTTCTTGTTAAATAGTACAAATAACTATTCTAGTTTAGATACTATATAGCTTTTGCACAAATTTTTTCACAATTTCACGTTGTTCGCTGAAACCGCCAAAATATGCTCAACCTTAATTTTAGTCTCATATAAAATATTATATTATATTATACACACATAAAATATAGCCGTGGTAGCTCAGATAGTTAGCACTCTAATGTGCAGGTTTCCTCACAATATTTTCTTTAACTGTCTGGCATCAGATTAATCAGCACATAAAATTTAAATTAATATTTTTTTAAATGTTACCTACAAAGTTGCTTAAGGACAAACATCCAGACCCAGAATAATGATTTGTAGGCCATACAAATACTTGTTCCATGCCAAATTCGCACTGCAACTCATTGCTAAACCACTGCACCACGGAGCCGTTATTGGTGCTGGCTGTTTAAACACGGGTAGCTAACTTTCTGTTAAATTTACGGCTAGCACTAAGTAACATGAGAATTTTTAATCTTTCAGATCTCTCACAGAGAGTGGATTCTGTAAAAGAAGAAAATTTAAAGCTGCGCTCAGAGAATCAAGTTCTTGGACAATATATAGAGAACCTAATGTCTGCATCCTCAGTATTTCAGTCCACTACTCCCAATGTACATAAGAAGTAAAGTTACCAAATTACAAATCCAATATAGCACTTATTGTAATGACTGTTCTAATGTTGGCAATAGTGTTTATAATAATTTAATAAAATTTGTGGTTGCAATGACAATCAATTTAAAGATTACTAGGAAATTCTGATAAAATATCTATAAAAATATTGTGCATTTATAATATTTAATTATTTTTAGTCCCTTTCAATCATTTTTGTCTCAAAAATATACAATGTACAGACACATGTAATTTACATTCTAATTATATGTATAGTTATTATTAATTGATTTATAACATATTTATCATTCTTTGTTGAGATGTTGTTATGATTTTAAATTATTAATGTGCCTGATATATCTAGTGCCTACATTTCAGATCTAAACTCTAGGAATAATAGATTTGCATTATATATCAATGACTAATTGGGTTAGGAACCAAATATTTAATGTAATTAGACAATCACAATGGAATATATCTCACTGGAAAATAAATGTAGTACAATACACATATATAATACAAATACAAAACAAATTAGTAGTGTGTGTAAATAGTCACATTTTAGGTAAGTGTGATAAATAAATAAAATGCAAATTATTTTGGCTATCGAAAGAAAGGGGGACTTAATCCGCCAGGCACAGTGCTTAGCTGCTTAGCCCGGGGAGCAGTCAAATTTTCTATGGCGTATTTCGTATGGCTTTGGTTCGTTTACACCATTTTGGTGCAAGCTTCGGGCCATTCCAAGGTGAAAAAGAAATGGTGCAAATACATAACGGTTTCTTTTTTATACACTGAATGATTCTTTTTACCGTCTGGAAAAATAGGGTGTAACAGGTAAATACTAATAATTGTAATTAAACTTTCCGTACAAAAAAAAATTTAAAAACAAACATTTTGAACTAAATAAATAAATCAATTCAAATCATACCCACCCTGCTTTACGAACGACATTAAAGCATTAAATTTAATAGGTCTCTTTGTCCTTGCCCTTTCGCAGGGTCACAGTCTCAAGGGCAAAGCCGCTCGCGCTCACTCATTTCAGTGATCTACAATTAGCTGCGGTGTGACGTCGCGTCGCCTTCATATTGCTTATGTTTCCGCGTGTGTATCGTAAACATAAACCAATACTCTAATGTCGAGTTGTCTGATGAAAACTAAGACGGTGCGACGAATCGATATTTACCCGTGTTGGAATTTACAGCGTGCACAATAAGCACTGGTGGAGTTTCCAAAACACACACAAAATCAAAGAACATGCTAATCAAGTTCGTTTCAGTGTTTAACATTTGGGCGGCAATTATTAACGACCACATCATTGGTCTAAAACGGATTCAAGGTCGATTGACGAGAGTAACGTATTTGCAAATGATACGTTTCGTCATTGACACAATGTTGAAAAACGTTCCTCTGAGCCATCTGTAAGAAATGTACTTCTAGCACGACGGATGTCCAGCTCATTACAAACAATCTTTGTGCGCATATCTGGACACCCAATTCGATGATAGGTGGATAGGTCGCGGTTGAACTGTGAAGTGGCCGCCGAGGTCACCTGACCTAAAACCTCTAGACTTTTATTTGTGGGTTGAACTAAAATGATTGTATTAACACAGAAGAAGCACAACACATTTTGAACAATT
The DNA here is from genome assembly GCA_907164705.1 of Parnassius apollo. NCBI lineage: Eukaryota > Metazoa > Arthropoda > Insecta > Lepidoptera > Papilionidae > Parnassius > Parnassius apollo. Next base: position 8,291,140 of record CAJQZP010000295.1, read on the forward strand.
ACTGCAATATCGCTAAAAAGGTTTTGTAAATAAATTGATTGCAGTCTACGGTAGGCATAAAATACGTAGCCTACGCCGCGCCGTTTTAAAATTATTTTTAGTTTTATGCAAATGCGGTATGATGAATTGTTTTTAAGTATTCTTTTGGTTATTTGACAATTTTGCCTATCAGTTATATTTCACGAAATACTTTCGAGAAAAGCTTTTACTCCAATACATATAATATACAAAATATTTGTTTACCACTATATTAATTTCCAGACAGTAAAAATAGTCACTCCGTATATGTAATAAGTCAGTATGCAACTTGACTTGCCTTTTTTAAAGATCCAAAGTGAGTTCCCAGCACTACATGTGCCGTTTTACATGGTGAGTAGGACCACAGTATGTCTGCTATTCCTCAAAAACTTGGTCCTGACCTAAATGCTCGATATAATTGTATGTGTGTACTTACGATTATTTTTTTATTTTGCTAAATTGTAATCTTATAATTATTTTCCAATATATTTTATATTATTAAAACAATATCAACTTAAATGCATATGTTATAATATGATAAATATTATAATTTATGCATTTGGGAATTTTATAAAACATCATGTAAAGAATAGTCGGGGCTATTTATAAGAAAACTTTATATAAACATGGGTTTTACAAGGAAACCCTTTTTATACATGCAGGCTTTTTATTGAAGTATATTTAAGTCTTTCATTCAGAGACCAAACTTAAATTTTAAGCTGTGTAATATTAATATTATTATATAGCAACATGTTTTATAAAGAATTACACTATCAGCTTACAAACTGATCGAAGAAGCTGTTAAGAACAACTATTTTTTTGTAATAAGTACATTTAGACCATTTCACTCTTTACAATGTTATAATTTATGCCTAGTTTCGTAAAATTATTGTACCTATAATATCGGACCTATAATTACCAATGCTGTGTATAAGGAACAGTTATAAGTATTGCCAACATTAGAACATACAGATTATTAAGGAAAAATTGCTTTGCTTTCTAAAAGCATGTTATAAATTAAAGCAGCACAAACCTATTTGTAATTGTGGTAAGCAGTAAGTCTAACTGTAAAAAACGTGTTATTTACAGTCGCATTCAATGACTTGATGCTGTGTTGACTACTATTTATTTTGAAGCCCTCAACTTTGTCAGACATTAATTGTAATTGAAATCTCTTACATTCCAGTTTTAACACTGCATACATACTTTAAAATCTTTTGAGCTTTAACTTAATCAGTAAATATCTCAGTTGTAAACAGATTGTATTGTTTTCTCTTAAAATAGCTTTTAAATATATTCATTTATAATTTGTGTGTTTGCATATTAATTTTATTGATAAATTATATAAATAAAAAGAAATGCCTGCCCATTATTTTGTTACAGTTCAGATTTAAAAAAAGAAAATTTCAAAATTGGAAAATGTAAATATAGTTTTTTTTTCCTTCAAAATAACCTTATTAAAAGGCTGAGAGCATACTAACGAAGTTTTCCTAATTCGAATTGGTTTTCAATAACACTCAATTCAATTCTATGCAATTCACAATTTACACTCCCAATTCTATTCTAATCGAGAAACACGATCAAATTACGATCAAGTGTTATCAGCGTCGTTTGAGACATTCGGATATGTCGTTATCTAGAAATCATTTTTATAAGTTAAAAATGTACTTCTTAAATACTTTATTATATCTTCATCATTCAGCCCTTTACAAGCCCACTGCTGAACATAGACCTCCCCCAAGGAATGCCACAAGACACGGTCCTCAGCCAACCTACAAAATAGTCAAGAAAAGCTTTAATTGAAAATTCAAAACATTACCGAAACAAAAAAGGTGATGATCTTCAAACGGTTGAACCTATTTTGATAAAACATATCTAAGAACCACCGCTAGAAAACCTGCTTTTGAATAAAAAACCGCACCCAAATCGATTGAACCATATATGAGCTATGGTGTCAAAGACAGACACATAGCGGTCAAACTTATAACATCCCTCTTTTTCGTCGGAAGTTAAAAATCGTTTTCGTAGCATTAAATTTCGAGCGCAATTTAGTCAGCTGCAGCAGCATTTAGAAGCTGAAGCTAAAAACTTCGTTCTGATAATTGCAAATTTAACCACAATTTAATTGTGTTTGTGCACTGAATATGATTCCAAGAATTCAAAATTTAAATGAGTTCGAATATAATTCGATTTGATTGGTTCAGCACTCGATATCTTCGGGCGTAAGCCGGCTCCGTCAGACAAGCTACCGTAGAGTAGACATGAGAAGAATTAATAGATGCACAGAAATTTCCTCTAGTTATAGTTGTATACCTTGAAGAACGGGCACCCAGTGGGTGAGAAAGGTTCTTTAGCGGCACTAGTGCCGGTAAGTGAATTGAAGGGTGACCCCCCCTCTACTAGTGAAGTGACGACCTTCTTTTTATAGAATAAGAGTGAAAAATGAGTACACAGTCCACCTGATGGTAAGTGGATGCTGTGGCACACAGACATCTACATTTATCCTTGATTAAGAATCAAAATGCAGATGCGTTGTTACTCCTGAGGACTAAGATGGAATTGAAATGGAATAAGGGGGAATTGGATAGTTTTAACTGTAAATTCCAAAGTACGCGAATAACCCTGGTTCTATCCCGCCGGCATAAATGAAATTGTTAATTGGAAGTTTTAACTGGTGATTCACAGCGTGCTCGGCGGTGCGGGGCAGTTTTTTTTTAAATTTATGTCCAATAATTATGAAGTAGATAACATATACATTGATAATAAAACCGTACATTTCGTAAATAACTACGACAGTTATTGCATAAAATACATCATTTAGCGATACCTACCTCAGGCCGCGTTTTACTAAAGAATACAGCGTCGTCTAGCGAGCAGGGTACAGTTTCGAAAACTGAAATGTGTGTGGCGCATCTGTTCTATATCTGGTATATAGTGTTATCTATGATGTAGACATTAACTGCCTAGTGGTTGTAGTAGTGTGACTGCTGATCATGAGGTCCTGGGTTCGAATCCCGGGTCGGGCCAAAAAATTAATTTTTGAGTTATTCCGTCAAGAAATTCTCAGTAGTTGCTCGGAGTCAGGAAGTTGGCGGTGTCTCACCCCCGTGCCTCTCCAAGCACGTAAAGTCGTCGGTCCTGCGCCTACTCTCAGTAGTTAGTACCAGTTCTGGCTCACTGATTCAGAAGTGGTACAACGTTCGTCGAGACTCACGATCTTAAAAAAAAAAATGTGCAGATCAATTAACTCTTATCTAATTGATATCCGATGAGGGCCTCCACCGTCATTAGCGCCACATTGTTATTTATCTATTGTTCATTGAATACTGTCATTGTCTATTCGTGCGTCGGATTATCAGTGCTATTATATTATACTCCCTTGTTCCTAACTGCAACGGTAATCTGAATCATCAATAAAACACATTACCTAATTTTGTTACAATTTCTCTTTAAAAATACAAAATCTTATTACTTCTTGTCTATAAAATAGGAGCGAAACATCTCATCCACTACATATCATTGTACAATGTGTTCCCTGTAAATATACTCGTAAAACTATGCATTGTACATCCCAGAAACTTATATAGCAAATACATTAAGCAATATTCCCCACAAACTGAAGTCCACTCATTCTGAATCCTATCAACATTCCAGTTCCATCTTTTACAATTCCTTTATAAAACTCTAGATGATATCGTACAGGTGATCGTCGACATATAAAGCTACCCAATGTGACCCTGGTTTATCATCTGTATCCAAATTGCATATTATATACGTTGGTACGTGGGTATATATGGGCAGTCTATTATTTGATTATTTTTTATAAAAACGTTACCCCTACTCTAGGATTTTCTCCTGTATCGTGGGGGCAGTTTACAAACATAAATTGCACAAGGACAAACATCCAGACCCGGAACAATTATTGGTAGGCCATACAAATACTTGTTCCGTGCGGGATTCGAACCCGCGACCCCCAAGCGCAGCCACTCATTGCTAAGCCACTGCGCCACGGAGTCTATTAGCAGCATAAACATTATTTTCTAGACTTGGGTGAATCGTTTTCAGATATTGTTGTACATCTAGTGTATCCATGATATTACTGCTATTAATAGATTATTACAGTACCAATCTACTCAATGACTAACATAGGAATGATCAATTATAGTGATGTCTAAATATTAAATTGCATTCTTTTGTGTTATACAAATCGTATTTGAGTCATCAATACACTGAACAAGACGTAACATGAAGGAATGTTGAGATAAGCAACATAATGTGAGATAAGCTTGTTTACGTATAAAGTTACTCGTACTATCAGTTCCACTGAAGAAATTCTTTAGATTAGAATTATTATTTACCGGTACTATATAAGACCGAGCAGCTGCAGTCATGGAGTTAGTGTATGGTCGTTTGACCGCAGTGGATCTATCAATATTACATTTGTGTTACTTCAACGCATCAAAGGCCATGGATGTAAGTGTTTATTCTATTAAAAAAACTACTTTTCTTTCTGTTATTTTCTTACGTGTGTATGATTTGGTGTTAACAAATTATATTTAAATATTGTGTGTGTATATGATTAAGCCGTGGTAGCTCAGATGGTTAGCGCAAGCTGTAAATTTCACAGTACGCGACCCGAGTTCGATCCCCGCCGGCACCAATTAAATTGTTGTTATATATAATTTAATTATTAATTTTCGGAGTATGCGGACTCAATGATGGGCGGAGTATGTCGTACCGGCGGTTATTTGTGACCACTGCTAATCACAAACAACGCACATGTAGGAGATCCTTAGGTAACAAATTGCGAATAAATCGCCCTACCAAAGTACTTCCGTAGCTAGCATAGTATTTATAAGGTGAGCCGTGTGCAAAAACCCCCCAATTCACGCATTATTTTCGTTATCACATTTCCCTAATTTGTAAAATATCTTTATTTTCCTTATCAATATACACAATAATCATGTTTTCTCAAAAGGAATAAACAAGATTACATAATACATAACATTATTACTTAATTTACAACTTAATATATGTGGTTATACCTACTCCTTAAAATCTCAAAATACAAATTTATTATGTTTTAAAATGCTATATACAATTTTCCTAACATAGTTCTTATCATTGGTTTTATTTATCTTAAGGCTTTTACATTGCTCAAATCGTGAAAAACGCCCAGGTTTACAAAAAGTTATAGCCGAATCCTTTTGTTTATTTGCTACAAAAAAATTATGTTTTATAGTTTAGATCGTCACAGTTCATTTGTATTGTTTAAATTTTTTAAATATCTGACCATTATTACAATAAAAAATCAAATACAAAGGCTGTTTTAAACCTATTTTGTATTTTTCTCAAGAACGGCTCAACAGTTTAAGATTAAATTTATATTAAAATATTTGTTAAATCATAATAAAAAATGTATTGTTTTTATTGTATTTTTTTAAAATATATTTCTTAAAATATAGTAAAACATTATTTGGACCCTTTCCGCCACCCGAAGCTCAGTGTTAGTTTGACTCTTGGGACGGGTTATTTTCTAAAAAAAGTTCGCAATATTTCAAATTTATAAAAACAGATTTATTGTAAACAAAACGTACATAAGTAATATATGATAAAAAAAATAGGAATTAAGTTGATTTATATTAATAAAATTGTTTTTGTTTTAGTTTTGTATATAATCGTATCATAGAATAGACTAAGCTTGACAATGCCGAAATACAAAAGTAAGTCAAAAGTGAAGCGTGGCCAAGCTCTTCAAAACTATTGGTAAGTAAATTATCCTTGATATATTTTCTTTTGCGTAAATACTTATACAGGGTACGGCAGCCTTCCGAAAACTGTCGTGTTCCCTTCTATTGTATAGGTGCGGAATTTATTTAGCCGTAAATAAGCTTGGTACTACAAAAACGCCTAGTGAAAAAGCACTAATGCAAAAACTATGGCAAATACCCCCCAATGAATAAATACACAAACAGACGGCCCCCAGTCCCCGGCGGCCCCGCTATTCCTGGCTACGGTAGCGACCATGGTAACGGCGGGGCAGGGGGTGCTAAGAATCTCCGGTGGAGGTTCGGTTGCCACCTACGACGACTCGACCTGGCAACATATAACGCACGCACCCTGAGGACTGACGAGAAGATACTGGAGCTGGAAGAAGAGGTAGACAAGTTGCGCTGGCATATTATTGGATTATCCGAGGTCCGAAGAGAGGGGGAGGACACGGCAATCCTCGAGTCCGGCAACTTGTTCTATCACCGGGAGGGCGACCATCTGTCCCAAGGAGGTGTCGGATTTATCGTCCACAAATCTCTCGTCAACAACGTTGTAAAGATTGGGAGTGTGTCGACGAGGGTCGCGTACCTGATACTCAGAATCACCAAACGGTATTCGCTGAAGGTCATTCAGGTTTACGCACCAACCTCGGCACATCCCGATGAGGAGGTGGAGGAAATGTATGAGGATATTTCCAGAGCCATACATTCCTCCAAAACCTACTACACGGTGTTGATGGGAGACTTCAACGCAAAACTGGGCACAAGAGAAAGCGGTGAGCTGAAGGTAGGGAAATTTGGAGTAGGTCAACGGAACCGAAGGGGGCCAGCAGCTGGCCGACTTTATGGAGAAAGAGGGACTCTTTATGATGAACTCTTTCTTCCAGAAGCGGCCCCTCAGGAAGTGGACCTGGTCGAGCCCCGACGGTTCGACAAAAAATGAGATTGACTTCATTATGACGACCAGACGCCAACTGTTCAGTGATGTCTCAGTGATCGCAAGGGTGAAAACTGGCAGCGATCACCGAATGGTTAGAGGCACACTGAACCTAAACGTTAAGTTGGAGAGGTCTCGTCTAATGAAGTCAACGCTCCGTCCCCCTCGTGCTCTAATCCAGAATCCCGAAACCCTTCAGCTCGAGTTACGTAACCGCTTCCAGTGCCTAGAAGATTGGAATGCAGTGGACGATATGAACGACAAGATCGTGGAAACTGTCCATGCGGTCGGAGCTAAGTTCTGTAAGACCCGCCGCAGAAGAACACAAAAACTCTCCGATCACACTCTTAATCTCATGGCTGTTAGACGGGAGATGAGGCTGCAATCGTCAACAGATTTGACAGCATACAGGCAACTGAACAGACAGATCTCCAAATGCATACGGCGAGACTTACGCAACTTTAATACTTCTCGTATTAAAGAAGCGATCGAGCGGAACCAGGGCTCCAAAGTCTTTGCCAGAGATCTGTCTGCCAGAAAGAGCCAACTGTCAAGGCTGAAGACTGAGTGTGGCAACATCGTTTCCGGGACACCTGAGATTTTGAGTGAGATTGAGAGGTTCTATGGGCAGCTGTACACATCATCGTTGGAGCCACACGCAAGTGTGAGTAACGATCCAAGAGCAAGTCTTATCCGACACTATTCCGATGATATCCCGGACGTCAGTCTAAGCGAGATTAGAATGGCTCTCCAGCACCTTAAAAACGGCAGGGCCCCAGGCGAGGATGGAATTACAGCGGAGCTTCTGAAAGCGGGTGGAACACCGGTACTTGAAGTCCTTCAGAAGCTCTTCAATTCCGTCCTCCATGGTGGCACTACTCCAGAGGCGTGGAGCAGAAGTGCGGTGGTCTTGTTCTTTAAGAAAGGCGACAACGCTCTCTTAAAGAACTACAGACCGATTTCCCTTCTGAGCCGCGTCTACGTGCTGTTTTCGAGAGTCATTACGAATCGTCTCGCACGCAGACTTGACGACTTCCAGCCTCCCGAACAAGCCGGTTTCCGAAAAGGCTTCAGTACCATAGACCACATACATACCTTGCGGCAGATTGTACAGAAGACTGAAGAGTACAATCTGCCACTTTGCCTGGCGTATGTGGACTATGAGAAAGCCTTTGATTCCGTCGAAATTTGGGCGGTGCTACAGTCCCTTCAGCGGTGCCAAGTTGACTGTCGGTATATCGAAGTGCTAAAGTGTTTGTACAGTAGGGCTACGATGGCTATCCGAGTACAGAACCAGAGCTCGAAACCTATCCAACTGCAGAGAGGTGTAAGACAGGGTGACGTTATATCCCCGAAACTCTTCACCGCTGCATTGGAAGACGTTTTCAAGCTACTGGACTGGAAAGGATACGGTATTGACATCAATGGCGAGTACATCACTCACCTTCGATTTGCCGACGATATAGTCCTTATGGCAGAATCGCTGGAGGACTTAAGCACTATGCTCAATGACCTCAATAGTGCCTCCCAACGGATAGGTCTTAAGATGAACATGGACAAAACAAAGATCATGTTCAATGTCCATGTCACACCTATGCCGGTAGTTGTTGGGAGCACTATGCTCGAAGTTGTTGACGAATACGTTTACCTGGGACAAATAGTCCGACTAGGTAAGTCCAACTTCGACCGAGAGGTCAATCGACGGATTCAACTCGGCTGGGCAGCGTTCGGGAAATTACGGCATATCTTTTCGTCAGGTATACCTCAATCTCTAAAAACTAGATTGTACAACCAGTGCGTGTTGCCAGTGATGACTTACGGATCTGAGACGTGGTCCTTCACTGCTGGCCGTATGAGGACGCTTAAGGTCGCTCAGCGAGCTATGGAGAGGGCTATGCTCGGAGTTTCTCTGCGTGATAGACTCAGAAATGAGGATATCCGCAGTAAAACCAGAGTGACCGACATAGCCCAACGGATTAGTAAGCTGAAGTGGCAATGGGCCGGCCATATAGCTCGAAGAACCGATAACCGATGGGGAAGAAAGGTTCTCGAGTGGCAGCCTCGTACCGGTAGGCGTAGTGTAGGGCGACCCCCCACTAGATGGAGTGACGACCTGGTAAGACATGCAGGAAGTCGATGGATGCAGGTGGCTCAGGACCGTGCTTTGTGGCATTACTTGGGGGAGGCCTATGTTCAGCAGTGGACTTGTGAAGGGCTGTAATGATGATGATGATGATGAAAAAGTATAAAATAATATGAACGTGACTATTTTTGACTGTCTGATGCTACAGTCCTGCACTCAGTCCCAATGTGGGTAAAGGATCTCAGTGACGGAACCACGTAGAACCATCGTGTTTGTACTCATTTGAAAGGGCTCGCAGCTAACTAGCTGGCCGTGATGATTTCACTTCCCTGATGCTGCACTCCGAAGTAGTCCGAAGGTGGGTACAGGATCTCAGTGACGGAACCACGTAGTACCATCGTTTTTGTGCTCATTTTAAAGGGCTCGCAGCTAACTACATGGCCGTGATGATTTCACTTACCTGATGCTGCACTCCGAAGTAGTCCGAAGGTGGGTACAGGATCTCAGTGACGGAACCACGTAGTACCATCGTTTTTGTACTAATTTTAAAGGGCTCGCAGCTACCTAGCTGTCTGTGATAATTTCATTTACCTGATGCTGCACTCCGAAGTAGTCCGAAGGTGGGTACAGGATCTCAGTGACGGAACCACGTAGAACCATCGTTTTTGTCCTAATTTTAAAGGGCTCGCAGCTAACTAGCTGGCCGTGATGATTTCACTTACCTGATGCTGCACTCCGAAGTAGTCCGAAGGTGGGTATAGGATCTCAGTGACGGAACCACGTAGAACCATCGTGTTTGTACTCATTTTAAAGGGCTCGCAGCTACCTAGCTGTCTGTGATAATTTCATTTACCTGATGCTGCACTCCGAAGTAGTCCTAAGGTGGGTACAGGATCTCAGTGACGGAACCACGTAGAACCATCGTGTTTATGCTCATTCTAAAGGGCTCGCAGCTATCTAGCTCGCAGTGATGATTTCACATACCTGTTGCTGCACTCCGAAGTAGTCCGAAGGTGGGTACAGGATCTCAGTGACGGAACCACGTAGAACCATCGTTTTTGTACTAACTTTAAAGGGCTCGCAGCTACCTAGCTCTCTGTGTTGATTTCACTTACCCGATGCTGCACTCCGAAGTGGTCCGAAGGTGGGTACAGGATCTCAGTGACGGAACCACGTAGAACCATCGTTTTTGTGCTCATTTTAAAGGGCTCGCAGCTAACTACCTGGTCGTGATGATTTCACTTACCTGATGCTGCACTCCGAAGTAGTCCGAAGGTGGGTACAGGATCTCAGTGACGGAACCACGTAGAACCATCGTTTTTGTGCTCATTTTAAAGGACTCGCAGCTAACCAGCTGCTCGTGATGATTTCACTTACCTGATGCTGCACTCCGAAGTAGTCCGAAGGTGGGTATAGGATCTCAGTGAAGGAACCACGTAGAACCATCGTTTTTGTGCTCATTTTAAAGGGCTCGCAGCTACCTAGCTCTCTGTGACGATTTCACTTACCCGATACTGCACTCCGAAGTAGTCCTAAGGTGGGTACAGGATCTCAGTGACGGAACCACGTAGAACCATCGTGTTTGTACTCATTTTAAAGGTCTCGCAGCTACCTAGCTGTCTGTAATAATATCATTTACCTGATGCTGCACTCCGAAGTAGTCCGAAGGTGGGTACAGAATCTCAGTGACGGAACCACGTAGAACCATCGTGTTTGTACTCATTTTAAAGGGTTCGCAGCTACCTAGCTGTCTGTGATAATTTCATTTACCTGATGCTGCACTCCGAAGTAGTCCTAAGGTGGGTACAGGATCTCAGTGACGGAACCACGTAGAACCATCGTGTTTGTGCTCACTCTAAAGGGCTCGCAGCTAACTAGCTGGCCGAGATGATTTCACATACCTGATGCTGCACTCCGAAGTAGTCCGAAGGTGGGTATAGGATCTCAGTGACGGAACCACGTAGAACTATCGTGTTTGTACTCATTTTAAAGGGCTCGCAGCTACCTAGCTGTCTGTGATAATTTCATTTACCTGATGCTGCACTCCTAAGTAGTCCGAAGGTGGGTACAGGATCTCAGTGACGGAATCACGTAGTACCATCGCTTTTGTACTAATTTTAAAGGGCTCGCAGCTACCTATCTCTTGTGATGATTTCACTTACCCGATGCTGCACTCCGAAGTAGTTCCAAGGTGGGTACAGGATCTCAGTGACGGAACCACGTAGAACCATCGTGTTTGTACTCATTTTAAAGGGCTTGCAGCTAACTAGCTGACCGTGATGATTTCACTTACCTGATGCTGCACTCCGAAGTAGTCCGAAGGTGGGTATAGGATCTCAGTGACGGAACCACGTAGAACCATCGTGTTTGTACTCATTTTAAAGGGCTCGCAGCTACCTAGCTGTCTGTGATAATTTCATTTACCTGATGCTGCACTCCGAAGTAGTCCGAAGGTGGGTACAGGATCTCAGTGACGGAATCACGTGGTACCATCGTTTTTGTGCTCATTTTAAAGGGCTCGCAGCTAACTAGCTGACCGTGATGATTTCAATTACCTGATGCTGCACTCCGAAGTAGTCCGAAGGTGGGTGTAGGATCTCAGTGACGGAACCACGTATAACCATCGTGTTTGTACTCATTATAAAGGACTCGCAGATACCTAGCTGTCTGTGATAATTTCATTTACCTGATGCTGCACTCCGAAGTAGTCCTAAGGTGGGTACAGGATCTCAGTGACGGAACCACGTAGAACCATCGTGTTTGTACTCATTTTAAAGGGCTCGCAGCTACCTAGCTGTCTGTGATAATTTCATTTACCTGATGCTGCACTCCGAAGTAGTCCTAAGGTGGGTACAGGATCTCAGTCACGGAACCACGTAGAACCATCGTGTTTGTGCTCATTCTAAAGGGCTCGCAGCTAACTAGCTGGCCGTGATGATTTCACATACCTGATGCTGCACTCCGAAGTAGTCCGAAGGTGGGTACAGGATCTCAGTGACGGAACCACGTAGAACCATCGTTTTTGTACTAATTTTAAAGGGCTCGGAGCTACCTAGCTCTCTGTGGGTACAGGATCTCAGTGACGGAATCACGTAGTACCATCGTTTTTGTGCTCATTTTAAAGGGCTTGCAGCTAACTAGCTGACCGTGATGATTTCACTTACCTGATGCCGCACTCCGAAGTAGTCCGAAGGTGGGTATAGGATCTCAGTGACGGAACCACGTAGAACTATCGTGTTTGTACTCATTTTAAAGGGCTCGCAGCTACCTAGCTGTCTGTGATAATTTCATTTACCTGATGCTGCACTCCTAAGTAGTCCGAAGGTGGGTACAGGATCTCAGTGACGGAATCACGTAGTACCATCGCTTTTGTACTAATTTTAAAGGGCTCGCAGCTACCTATCTCTTGTGATGATTTCACTTACCCGATGCTGCACTCCGAAGTAGTTCCAAGGTGGGTACAGGATCTCAGTGAAGGAACCACGTAGAACCATCGTGTTTGTACTCATTTTAAAGGGCTTGCAGCTAACTAGCTGACCGTGATGATTTCACTTACCTGATGCTGCACTCCGAAGTAGTCCGAAGGTGGGTATAGGATCTCAGTGACGGAACCACGTAGAACCATCGTGTTTGTACTCATTTTAAAGGGCTCGCAGCTACCTAGCTGTCTGTGATAATTTCATTTACCTGATGCTGCACTCCGAAGTAGTCCGAAGGTGGGTACAGGATCTCAGTGACGGAATCACGTGGTACCATCGTTTTTGTGCTCATTTTAAAGGGCTCGCAGCTAACTAGCTGACCGTGATGATTTCACTTACCTGATGCTGCACTCCGAAGTAGTCCGAAGGTGGGTGTAGGATCTCAGTGACGGAACCACGTATAACCATCGTGTTTGTACTCATTATAAAGGGCTCGCAGATACCTAGCTGTCTGTGATAATTTCATTTACCTGATGCTGCACTCCGAAGTAGTCCGAAGGTGGGTACAGGATCTCAGTGACGGAACCACGTAGAACCATCGTGTTTGTACTCATTTTAAAGGGCTCGCAGCTACCTAGCTGTCTGTGATAATTTCATTTACCTGATGCTGCACTCCGAAGTAGTCCTAAGGTGGGTACAGGATCTCAGTGACGGAACCACGTAGAACGATCGTGTTTGTGCTCATTCTAAAGGGCTCGCAGCTAACTAGCTGGCCGTGATGATTTCACATACCTGATGCTGCACTCCGAAGTAGTCCGAAGGTGGGTACAGGATCTCAGTGACGGAACCACGTAGAACCATCGTTTTTGTACTAATTTTAAAGGGCTCGGAGCTACCTAGCTCTCTGTGGGTACAGGATCTCAGTGACGGAATCACGTAGTACCATCGTTTTTGTGCTCATTTTAAAGGGCTTGCAGCTAACTAGCTGACCGTGATGATTTCACTTACCTGATGCCGCACTCCGAAGTAGTCCGAAGGTGGGTATAGGATCTCAGTGACGGAACCACGTAGAACCATCGTGTTTGTACTCATTTGAAAGGGCTCGCAGCTAACTAGCTGGCCGTGATGATTTCACTTACCTGATGCTGCACTCCGAAGTAGTCCGAAGGTGGGTACAGGATCTCAGTGACAAAACCACGTAGTACCATCGTTTTTGTGCTCATTTTAAAGGGCTCGCAGCTAACTACATGGCCGTGATGATTTCACTTACCTGATGCTGCACTCCGAAGTAGTCCGAAGGTGGGTACAGGATCTCAGTGACGGAACCACGTAGTACCATCGTTTTTGTACTAATTTTAAAGGGCTCGCAGCTACCTAGCTGTCTGTGATAATTTCATTTACCTGATGCTGCACTCCGAAGTAGTCCTAAGGTGGGTACAGGATCTCAGTGACGGAACCACGTAGAACCATCGTGTTTGTACTCATTTTAAAGGGCTCGCAGCTACCTAGCTGTCTGTGATAATTTCATTTACCTGATGCTGCACTCCGAAGTAGTCCTAAGGTGGGTACAGGATCTCAGTGACGGAACCACGTAGAACCATCGTGTTTGTGCTCATTCTAAAGGGCTCGCAGCTAACTAGCTGGCCGTGATGATTTCACATACCTGATGCTGCACTCCGGAAGTAGTCCGAAGGTGGGTACAGGATCTCAGTGACGGAACCACGTAGAACCATCGTTTTTGTCCTAATTTTAAAGGGCTCGCAGCTAACTAGCTGGCCGTGATGATTTCACTTACCTGATGCTGCACTCCGAAGTAGTCCGAAGGTGGGTATAGGATCTCAGTGACGAAACCACGCAGAACCATAGTTTTTGTGCTCATTTTAAAGGGCTCGCAGCTACCTAGCTCTCTGTGACGATTTCACTTACCCGATACTGCACTCCGAAGTAGTTCGAAGGTGGGTACAGGATCTCAGTGACAGAACCACGTAGAACCATCGTGTTTGTACTCATTTTAAAGGTCTCGCAGCTACCTAGCTGTCTGTGATAATTTCACTTCCCTGATGCTGCACTCCGAAGTAGTCCGAAGGCGGGTACAGGATCTCAGTGACGGAATCACGTAGTACCATCGTTTTTGTGCTCATTTTAAAGGGCTTGCAGCTAACTAGCTGACCGTGATGATTTCACTTACCAGATGCCGCACTCCGAAGTAGTCCGAAGGTGGGTATAGGATCTCAGTGACGGAACCACGTAGAACCATCGTGTTTGTACTCATTTTAAAGGGCTCGCAGCTACCTAGCTGTCTGTGATAATTTCATTTACCTGATGCTGCACTCCGAAGCAGTCCGAAGGTGGGTACAGGGTCTCAGTGACGGAACCACGTAGAACCATCGTGTTTGTACTCATTTTAAAGGACTCGCAGCTACCTAGCTGTCTGTGATAATTTCATTTACCTGACGCTGCACTCCGAAGTAGTCCGAAGGTGGGTACAGGATCTCAGTGACGGAATCACGTGGTACCATCGTTTTTGTGCTCATTTTAAAGGGCTCGCAGCTAATTAGCTGACCGTGATGATTTCACTTACCTGATGCTGCACTCCGAAGTAGTCCGAAGGTGGGTATAGGATCTCAGTGACGGAACCACGTAGAACCATCGTGTTTGTACTCATTTTAAAGGGCTCGCAGCTACCTAGCTATCTGTGATAATTTCATTTACCTGATGCTGCACTCCGAAGTAGTCCGAAGGTGGGTATAGGATCTCAGTAACGGAACCACGTAGAACCATCGTGTTTGTACTCATTTTAAAGGTCTCGCAGCTACCTAGCTGTCTGTGATAATTTCATTTACCTGATGCTGCAATCCGAAGTAGTCCGAAGGTGGGTACAGGATCTCAGTGACGGAATCACGTAGTACCATCGTTTTTGTGCTCATTTTAAAGGGCTCGCAGCTAACTAAATGGCCGTGATGATTTCACTTACCTGATGCTGCACTCCGAAGTAGTCCGAATGTGGGTACAGGATCTCAGTGACGGAACCACGTAGAACCATCGTTTTTGTGCTCATTTTAAAGGGCTCGCGGCTACCTAGCTGTCTGTGATAATTTCATTTACCTGATGCTGCACTCCTAAGTAGTCCGAAGGTGGGTACAGGATCTCAGTGACGGAATCACGTAGTACTATCGCTTTTGTACTAATTTTAAAGGGCTCGCAGCTACCTATCTCTTGTGATGATTTCACTTACCCGATGCTGCACTCCGAAGTAGTAGTTTTTGTGCTCATTTTAAAGGGCTCGCGGCTAACTAGCTGGTCGTGATGATTTCACTTACCTGATGCTGCACTCCGAAGTAGTCCGAAGGTGGGTATAGGATCTCAGTGAAGGAACCACGTAGAACCATCGTTTTTGTGCTCATTTTAAAGGGCTCGCAGCTACCTAGCTCTCTGTGACGATTTCACTTACCCGATACTGCACTCCGAAGTAGTTCGAAGGTGGGTACAGGATCTCAGTGACGGAACCACGTAGAACCATCGTGTTTGTACTCATTTTAAAGGTCTCGCAGCTACCTAGCTGTCTGTGATAATTTCATTTACCTGACGCTGCACTCCGAAGTAGTCCGAAGGTGGGTACAGGATCTCAGTGACGGAATCACGTCGTACCATCGTTTTTGTGTTCATTTTAAAGGGCTCGCAGCTAACTAGCTGACCGTGATTATTTCACTTACCTGATGCTGCACTCCGAAGTAGTCCGAAGGTGGGTATAGGATCTCAGTGACGGAATCACGTAGTACCATCGTTTTTGTGCTCATTTTAAAGGGCTTGCAGCTAACTAGCTGACCGTGATGATTTCACTTACCTGATGCTGCACTCCGAAGTAGTCCGAAGGTGGGTATAGGATCTCAGTGACGGAACCACGTAGAACCATCGTGTTTGTACTCATTTTAAAGGGCTCGCAGCTACCTAGCTGTCTGTGATAATTTCATTTACCTGATGCTGCACTCCTAAGTAGTCCGGAGGTGGGTACAGAATCTCAGTGACGGAATCACGTAGTACCATCGTTTTTGTACTAATTTTAAAGGGCTCGCAGCTACCTATCTCTTGTGATGATTTCACTTACCCGATGCTGCACTCCGAAGTAGTTCGAAGGTGGGTACAGGATCTAAGTGACGGAACCACGTAGAACCATCGTGTTTGTACTCATTTTAAAGGGCTTGCAGCTAACTAGCTTACCGTGATGATTTCACTTACCTGATGCTGCACTCCGAAGTAGTCCGAAGGTGGGTACAAGATCTCAGTGACGGAACCACGTAGTACCATCGTTTTTGTGCTCATTTTAAAGATCTCGCAGCTAACTAAATAGCCGTGATGATTTCACTTACCTGATGCTGCACTCCGAAGTAGTCCGAAGGTGGGTACAGGATCTCAGTGACGGAACGACGTAGAACCTTCGTTTTTGTGCTCATTTTAAAGGGCTCGCAGCTAACTAGCTGGTCGTGATGGTTTCACTTACCTGATGCTGCACTCCGAAGTAGTCCGAAGGTGGGTATAGGATCTCAGTGAAGGAACCACGTAGAACCATCGTTTTTGTGCTCATTTTAAAGGGCTCGCAGCTACCTAGCTCTCTGTGACGACTTCACTTACCCGATAATGCACTCCGAAGTAGTTCGAAGGTGGGTACAAGATCTCAGTGAGGGAACCACGTAGAACCATCGTGTTTGTACTCATTTTAAAGGTCTCGCAGCAACCTAGCTGTCTGTGATAATTTCATTTACCTGACGCTGCACTCCGAAGTAGTCCGAAGGTGGGTACAGGATCTCAGTGACGGAACCACGTAGAACCATCGTTTTTGTGCTCATTTTAAAGGGCTCGCAGCTAACTAGGTGACCGTGATGATTTCACTTACCTGATGCTGCACTCCGAAGTAGTCCGAAGGTGGGTATAGGATCTCAGTGACGGAACCACGTAGAACCATCGTGTTTGTACTCATTTTAAAGGGCTCGCAGCTACCTAGCTGTCTGTGATAATTTCATTTACCTGATGCTGCACTCCGAAGTAGTCCTAAGGTGGGTACAGGATCTCAGTGACGGAACCACGTAGAACCATCGTGTTTGTGCTCATTCTAAAGGGCTCGCAGCTAACTAGCTGGCCGTGATGATTTCACATACCTGATGCTGCACTCCGAAGTAGTCCGAAGGTGGGTACAGGATCTCAGTGACGGAACCACGTAGAACCATCGTTTTTGTACTAATTTTAAAGGGCTCGCAGCTACCTAGCTCTCTGTGTTGATTTCACTTACCCGATGCTGCACTCCGAAGTAGTCCGAAGATGGGTACAGGATCTCAGTGACGGAACCACGTAGAACCATCGTTTTTGTGCTCATTTTAAAGGGCTCGCAGCTACCTAGCTCTCTGTGACGATTTCACTTACCCGATACTGCACTCCGAAGTAGTCCTAAGGTGGGTACAGGATCTCAGTGACGGAACCAAGTAGAACCATCGTGTTTGTACTCATTTTAAAGGTCTCGCAGCTACCTAGCTGTCTGTGATAATACCATTTACCTGATGCTGCACTCCGAAGTAGTCCGAAGGTGGGTACAGGATCTCAGTGACGGAACCACGTAGAACCATCGTGTTTGTGCTCATTCTAAAGGGCTCGCAGCTATAGCTGGCCGTGATGATTTCACATACCTGATGCTGCACTCCGAAGTAGTCCTAAGGTGGGAACAGGATCTCAGTGACGGAACCACGTAGAACCATCGTGTTTGTGCTCATTCTAAAGGGCTCGCAGCTAACTAGCTGGCCGTGATGATTTCACATACCTGATGCTGCACTCCGAAGTAGTCCGAAGGTGGGTACAGGATCTCAGTGACGGAACCACGTAGAACCATCGTTTTTGTACTAATTCTAAAGAGCTCGCAGCTAGCTGGCCGTGATGATTTCACATACCAGATGCTGCACTCCGAAGTAGTCCGAAGGTGGGTACAGGATCTCAGTGACGGAACCACGTAGAACCATCGTTTATGTACTAATTTTAAAGGGCTCGCAGCTACCTAGCTCTCTGTGATGATTTCACTTACCCGATGCTGCACTCCGAAGTAGTTCGAAGGTGGGTACAGAATCTCAGTGACGGAACCACGTAAAACCATCGTGTTTGTCCTCATTTTAAAGGGCTCGCAGCTACCTAGCTGTCTGTGATAATTTCATTTACCTGATGCTGCACTCCGAAGTAGTCCGAAGGTGGGTACAGGATCTCAGTGACGGAATCACGTAGTACCATCGCTTTTGTACTCATTTTAAAGGGCTCGCAGCTACCTATCTCTTGTGATGATTTCACTTACCCGATGCTGCACTCCGAAGTAGTTCGAAGGTGGGTACAGGATCTCAGTGACGGAACCACGTAGAACCATCGTGTTTGTACTCATTTTAAAGGGCTCGCAGCTAACTAGCTGACCGTGATGATTTCACTTACCTGATGCTGCACTCCGAAGTAGTCCGAAGGTGGGTATAGGATCTCAGTGACGGAACCACGTAGAACCATCGTGTTTGTACTCATTTTAAAGGGCTCGCAGCTACCTAGCTGTCTGTGATAATTTCATTTACCTGATGCTGCACTCCGAAGTAGTCCGAAGGTGGGTACAGGATCTCAGTGACGGAACCACGTAGTACCATCGTTTTTGTGCTCATTTTAAAGGGCTCGCAGCTAACTAAATGGTCTTGATGATTTCACTTACCTGATGCTGCACTCCGAAGTAGTCCGAAGGTGGGTACAGGATCTCAGTGACGGAACCACGTAGAACCATCGTTTTTGTGCTCATTTTAAAGGGCTCGCAGCTAACTAGCTGGCCGTGATGATTTCACTTACCTGATGCTGCACTCCGAAGTAGTCCGAAGGTGGGTATATGATCTCGGTGACGGAACCACGTAGAACCATCGTTTTTGTGCTCATTTTAAAGGGCTCGCAGCTACCTAGCTCTCTGTGACGATTTCACTTACCTGATGCTGCACTCCGAAGTAGTCCGAGGGTGGGTACAGGATCTCAGTGACGGAACCACGTAGAACCATCGTGTTTGTACTCATTTTAAAGGGCTCGCAGCTAACTAACTGTCTGTGATAATTTCATTTACCTGATGCTGCACTCCGAAGTAGTCCGAAGGTGGGTAGAGGATCTCAGTGACGGAACCACGTAGAACCATCGTGTTTGTACTCATTTTAAAGGTCTCGCAGCTACCTAGCTGTCTGTGATAATTTCATTTACCTGATGCTGCATTCCGAAGTAGTCCGAAGGTGGGTACAGGATCTCAGTGACGGAACCACGTAGAACCATCGTGTTTGTACTCATTTTAAAGGGCTCGCAGCTAACTAGCTGACCGTGATGATTTCACTTACCTGATGCTGCACTCCGAAGTAGTCCGAAGGTGGGTATAGGATCTCAGTGACGGAACCATGTAGAACCATCGTGTTTGTACTCATTTTAAAGGGCTCGCAGCTACCTAGCTGTCTGTGATAATTTCATTTACCTGATGCTGCACTCCGAAGTAGTCCTAAGGTGGGTACAGGATCTCAGTGACGGAACCACGTAGAACCATCGTGTTTGTGCTCATTCTAAAGAGCTCGCAGCTAACTAGCTGGCCGTGATGATTTCACATACCTGATGCTGCACTCCGAAGTAGTCCGAAGGTGGGTACAGGATCTCAGTGACCGAACCACGTAGAACCATCGTTTATGTACTAATTTTAAAGGGCTCGCAGCTACCTAGCTCTCTGTGATGATTTCACTTACCCGATGCTGCACTCCGAAGTAGTTCGAAGGTGGGTACAGAATCTCAGTGACGGAACCACGTAGAACCATCGTGTTTGTCCTCATTTTAAAGGACTAGCAGCTACCTAGCTATCTGTGATAATTTCATTTACCTGATGCTGCACTCCGAAGTAGTCCGAAGGTGGGTACAGGATCTCAGTGACGGAACCACGTAGAACCATCGTGTTTGTACTCATTTTAAAGGTCTCGCAGCTACCTAGCTGTCTGTAATAATTTCACTTACCTGATGCTGCACTCCGAAGTAGTCCGAAGGTGGGTACAGGATCTCAGTGACGGAATCACGTAGTACCATCGTTTTTGTGCTCATTTTAAAGGGCTTGCAGCTAACTAGCTGACCGTGATGATTTCACTTACCTGATGCTGCACTCCGAAGTAGTCCGAAGGTGGGTATAGGATCTCAGTGACGGAACCACGTAGAACCATCGTGTTTGTACTCATTTTAAAGGGCTCGCAGCTACCTAGCTGTCTGTGATAATTTCATTTACCTGATGCTGCACTCCGAAGTAGTCCGAAGGTGGGTACAGGATCTCAGTGACGGAATCACGTAGTACCATCGCTTTTGTACTAATTTTAAAGGGCTCGCAGCTAACTATCTCTTGTGATGATTTCACTTACCCGATACTGCACTCCGAAGTAGTTCGAAGGTGGGTACAGGATCTCAGTGACGGAACCACGTAGAACCATCGTTTTTGTACTCATTTTAAAGGGCTCGCAGCTACCTAGCTGTCTGTGATAATTTCACTTACCTGATGCTGCACTCCGAAGTAGTCCGAAGGTGGTTACAAGATCTCAGTGACGGAACCACGTAGTACCATCGTTTTTGTGCTCATTTTAAAGGGCTCGCAGCTAACTAATTGGCCGTGATGATTTCACTTACCTGATGCTGCACTCCGAGGTAGTCCGAAGGTGGGTACAGGATCTCAGTGACGGAACCACGTAGAACCATCGTTTTTGTGCTCATTTTAAAGGGCTCGCAGCTACCTAGCTGGTCGTGATGATTTCACTTACCTGATGCTGCACTCAGAAGTAGTCCGAAGGTGGGTATAGGATCTCAGTGAAGGAACCACGTAGAACCATCGTTTTTGTGCTCATTTTAAAGGGCTCGCAGCTAACTAGCTCTCTGTGACGATTTCACTTACCCGATACTGCACTCCGAAGTATTTCGAAGGTGGGTACAGGATCTCAGTGACGGAACCACGTAGAACCATCGTGTTTGTACTCATTTTAAAGGGCTCGCAGCTACCTAGCTGTCTGTGATAATTTCATTTACCTGATGCTGCACTCCGAAGTAGTCCGAAGGTGGGTACAGGGTCTCAGTGACGGAACCACGTAGAACCATCGTGTTTGTACTCATTTTAAAGGACTCGCAGCTACCTAGCTGTCTGTGATAATTTCATTTACCTGACGCTTCACTCCGAAGTAGTCCGAAGGTGGGTACAGGATCTCAGTGACGGAATCACGTGGTACCATCGTTTTTGTGCTCATTTTAAAGGGCTCGCAGCTAAATAGCTGACCGTGATGATTTCACTTACCTGATGCTGCACTCCGAAGTAGTCCGAAGGTGGGTATAGGATCTCAGTGACGGAACCACGTATAACCATCGTGTTTGTACTCATTTTAAAGGGCTCGCAGCTACCTAGCTGTCTGTGATAATTTCATTTACCTGATGCTGCACTCCGAAGTAGTCCGAAGGTGTGTACAGGATCTCAGTGACGGAACCACGTAGAACCATCGTGTTTGTACTCATTTTAAAGGGCTCGCAGCTACCTAGCTGTCTGTGATAATTTCATTTACCTGATGCTGCACTCCGAAGTAGTCCTAAGGTGGGTACAGGATCTCAGTGACGGAACCACGTAGAACCATCGTGTTTGTGCTCATTCTAAAGGGCTCGCAGCTAACTAGCTGGCCGTGATGATTTCACATACCTGATGCTGCACTCCGAAGTAGTCCGAAGGTGGGTACAGGATCTCAATGACGGAACCACGTAGAACCATCGTTTTTGTACTAATTTTGAAGGGCTCGCAGCTACCTAGCTGTCTGTGATAATTTCATTTACCTGATGCTGCACTCCGAAGTAGTCCTAAGGTGGGTACAGGATCTCAGTGACGGAACCACGTAGAACCATCGTGTTTGTGCTCATTCTAAAGGGCTCGCAGACTAGCTGGCCGTGAAGATTTCACATACCTGATGCTGCACTCCGAAGTAGTCCGAAGGTGGGTACAGGATCTCAGTGACGAAACCACGTAGAACCATCGTTTATGTACTAATTTTAAAGGGCTCGCAGCTACCTAGCTCTCTGTGATGATTTCACTTACCCGATGCTGCACTCTGAAGTAGTTCGAAGGTGGGTACAGAATCTCAGTGACGGAACCACGTAGAACCATCGTGTTTGTCCTCATTTTAAAGGACTCGCAGCTACCTAGCTGTCTGTAATAATTTCACTTACCCGATGCTGCACTCCGAAGTAGTCCGAAGGTGGGTACAGGATCTCAGTGACGGAACCACGTAGTACCATCGTTTTTGTACTAATTTTAAAGGGCTCACAGCTACCTAGCCTCTTGTGATGATTTCACTTACCCGAAGCTGCACTCCGAAGTAGTTCGAAGGTGGGTACAGGATCTCAGTGACGGAACCACGTAGAACCATCGTGTTTGTACTCATTTTAAAGGGCTCGCAGCTAACTAGCTGGCCGTGATGATTTCACTTACCTGATGCTGCACTCCGAAGTAGTCCGAAGGTGGGTACAGGATCTCAGTGACGGAACCACTTAGAACCATCGTGTTTGTACTCATTTTAAAGGGCTCGCAGCTACCTAGCTGTCTGCGATAATTTCATTTACCTGATGCTGCACTCCGAAGTAGTCCGAAGGTGGGTACAGGATCTCAGTGACGGAACCACGTAGAACCATCGTGTTTGTGCTCATTCTAAAGAGCTCGCAGCTAACTAGCTGGCCGTGAAGATTTCACATACCTGATGCTGCACTCCGAAGTAGTCCGAAGGTGGGTACAGGATCTCAGTGACGGAACCACGTAGAACCATCGTTTATGTACTAATTTTAAAGGGCTCGCAGCTACCTAGCTCTCTGTGATGATTTCACTTACCCGATGCTGCACTCTGAAGTAGTTCGAAGGTGGGTACAGAATCTCAGTGACGGAACCACGTAAAACCATCGTGTTTGTCCTCATTTTAAAGGACTCGCAGCTACCTAGCTGTCTGTAATAATTTCACTTACCTGATGCTGCACTCTGAAGTAGTTCGAAGGTGGGTACAGGATCTCAGTGACGGAATCACGTAGTACCATCGCTTTTGTACTAATTTTAAAGGGCTCGCAGCTACCTATCTCTTGTGATGATTTCACTTACCCGATGCTGCACTCCGAAGTAGTTCGAAGGTGGGTACAGGATCTCAGTGACGGAACCACGTAGAACCATCGTGTTTGTACTCATTTTAAAGGGCTCGCAGCTAACTAGCTGACCGTGATGATTTCACTTACCTGATGCTGCACTCCGAAGTAGTTCGAAGGTGGGTATAGGATCTCAGTGACGGAACCACTTAGAACCATCGTGTTTGTACTCATTTTAAAGGGCTCGCAGCTACCTAGCTGTCTGTGATAATTTCATTTACCTGATGCTGCACTCCGAAGTAGTCCAAAGGTGGGTACAGGATCTCAGTGACGGAACCACGTAGTACCATCGTTTTTGTGCTCATTTTAAAGGGCTCGCAGCTAACTAAATGGCCGTGATGATTTCACTTACCTGATGCTGCACTCCGAAGTAGTCCGAAGGTGGGTACAGGATCTCAGTGACGGAACCACGTAGAACCATCGTTTTTGTGCTCATTTTAAAGGGCTCGCAGCTAACTAGCTGGCCGTGATGATTTCACTTACCTGATGCTGCACTCCGAAGTAGTCCGAAGGTGGGTATAGGATCTCAGTGACGGAACCACGTAGAACCATCGTTTTTGTGCTCATTTTAAAGGGCTCGCAGCTACCTAACTCTCTGTGACGATTTCACTTACCTGATACTGCACTCCGAAGTAGTCCGAGGGTTGGTACAGGATCTCAGTGACGGAACCACGTAGAACCATCGTGTTTGTACTCATTTTAAAGGGCTCGCAGCTACCTAGCTGTCTGTGATAATTTCATTTACCTGATGCTGCACTCCAAAGTAGTCCGAAGGTGGGTAGAGGATCTCAGTGACGGAACCACGTAGAACCATCGTGTTTGTACTCATTTTAAAGGTCTCGCAGCTACCTAGCTCTCTGTGATAATTTCACTTACCTGATGCTGCACTCCGAAGTAGTTCGAAGGTGGGTACAGGATCTCAGTGACGGAACCACGTAGAACCATCGCGTTTGTACTCATTTTAAAGGGCTCGCAGCTACCTAGCTGTCTGTGATAATTTCATTTACCTGATGCTGCACTCCGAAGTAGTCCGAAGGTGGGTACAGGATCTCAGTGACGGAACCACGTAGAACCATCGTGTTTGTACTCATTTTAAAGGACTCGCAGCTACCTAGCTGTCTGTGATTATTTCATTTACCTGACGCTGCACTCCGAAGTAGTCCGAAGGTGGGTACAGGATCTCAGTGACGGAATCACGTGGTACCATCGTTTTTGTGCTCATTTTAAAGGGCTCGCAGCTAACTAGCTGACCGTGATGATTTCACTTACCTGATGCTGCACTCCGAAGTAGTCCGAAGGTGGGTATAGGATCTCAGTGACGGAACCACGTAGAACCATCGTGTTTGTACTCATTTTAAAGGGCTCGCAGCTACCTAGCTGTCTGTGATAATTTCATTTACCTGATGCTGCACTCCGAAGTAGTCCGAAGGTGGGTACAGGATCTCAGTGACGGAACCACGTAGAACCATCGTGTTTGTACTCATTCTAAAGAGCTCGCAGCTAACTAGCTGGCCGTGATGATTTCACATACCTGATGCTGCACTCCGAAGTAGTCCGAAGGTGGGTACAGGATCTCAGTGACGGAACCACGTAGAACCATCGTTTTTGTACTAATTTTAAAGGGCTCGCAGCTACCTAGCTCTCTGTGATGATTTCAGTTACCTGATGCTGCACTCCGAAGTAGTTCGAAGGTGGGTACAGAATCTCAGTGACGGAACCACGTAAAACCATCGTGTTTGTCCTCATTTTAAAGGACTCGCAGCTACCTAGCTGTCTGTAATAATTTCACTTACCTGATGCTGCACTCCGAAGTAGTCCGAAGGTGGGTACAGGATCTCAGTGACGGAACCACGTAGAACCATCGTTTTTGTGCTCATTTTAAAGGGCTTGCAGCTAACTAGCTGACCGTGATGATTTCACTTACCTGATGCTGCACTCCGAAGTAGTCCGAAGGTGGGTATAGGATCTCAGTGACGGAACCACGTAGAACCATCGTGTTTGTACTCATTTTAAAGGGCTCGCAGCTACCTAGCTGTCTGTGATAATTTCATTTACCTGATGCTGCACTTCGAAGTAGTCCGAAGGTGGGTACAGGATCTCAGTGACGGAATCACGTAGTACCATCGCTTTTGTACTCATTTTAAAGGGCTCGCAGCTACCTATCTCTTGTGATGATTTCACTTACCCGATGCTGCACTCCGAAGTAGTTCGAAGGTGGGTACAGGATCTCAGTGACGGAACCACGTAGAACCATCGTGTTTGTACTCATTTTAAAGGGCTCGCAGCTACCTAGCTGACCGTGATGATTTCACTTACCTGATGCTGCACTCCGAGGTAGTCCGAAGGTGGGTATAAGATCTCAGTGACGGAACCACGTAGTACCATCGTGTTTGTACTCATTTTAAAGGGCTCGCAGCTACCTAGCTGGCGGTGATGATTTCACTTACCTGATGCTGCACTCCGAAGTAGTCCGAAGGTGGGTACAGGATCTCAGTGACGGAACCACGTAGTACCATCGTTTTTGTGCTCATTTTAAAGGGCTCGCAGCTAACTAGATGGTCGTGATGATTTCACTTACCTGATGCTGCACTCCGAAGTAGTCCGAACGTGGGTACAGGATCTCAGTGACGGAACCAAGTAGAACCATCGTTTTTGTGCTCATTTTAAAGGGCTCGCAGCTAACTAGCTGACCGTGATGATTTCACTTACCTGATGCTGCACTCCGAAGTAGTCCGAAGGTGGGTATAGGATCTCAGTGAAGGAACCACGTAGAACCATCGTTTTTGTGCTCATTTTAAAGGGCTCGCAGCTACCTAGCTGTCTGTGACGATTTCACTTACCTGATACTGCACTCCGAAGTAGTCCGAAGGTGGGTACACGATCTCAGTGACGGTACCATGTAGAACCATCGCGTTTGTTCTCATTTTAAAGGGCTCGCAGCTACCTAGCTGGTCGTGATGATTTCACTTACCTGATGCTGCACTCCGAAGTAGTCCGAAGGTTGGTACAGGATCTCAGTGACGGAACCACGTAGAACCATCGTGTTTGTACTCATTTTAAAGGGCTCGCAGCTACCTAGCTGTCTGTGACGATTTCATTTACCTGATACTGCACTCCGAAGTAGTCTGAAGGTGGGTACAGGATCTCAGTGACGGAACCACGTAGAACCATCGTGTTTGTACTCATTTTAAAGGGCTCGCAGCTACCTAGCTGTCTGTGATGATTTCACTTACCTGATGCTGCACTCCGAAGTAGTCCGAAGGTGGGTACAGGGTCTCAGTGACGGAACCACGTAGAACCATCGTGTTTGTACTCATTTTAAAGGCCTCGCAGCTACCTAGCTGTCTGTGATAATTTCATTTACCTGACGCTGCACTCCGAAGTAGTCCGAAGGTGGGTACAGGATCTCAGTGACGGAATCACGTAGTACCATCGTTTTTGTACTCATTTTAAAGGTCTCGCAGCTACCTAGCTGTCCGTGATGATTTCACTTACCTGATGCTGCACTCCGAAGTAGTCCGAAGGTGGGTATAGGATCTCAGTGACGGAACCACGTAGAACCATCGTGTTTGTACTCATTTTAAAGGACTCGCAGCTACCTAGCTGTCTGTGATAATTTCATTTACCTGATGCTGCACTCCGAAGTAGTCCGAAGGTGGGTACAGGATCTCAGTGACGGAACCACGTAGAACCATCGTGTTTGTACTCATTTTAAAGGTCTCGCAGCTACCTAGCTGTCTGTGATAATTTCATTTACCTGATGCTGCACTCCGAAGTAGTCCGAAGGTGGGTACAGGATCTCAGTGACGGAATCACGTAGTACCATCGTTTTTGTGCTCATTTTAAGGGGCTTGCAGCTAACTAGCTGACCGTGATGATTTCACTTACCTGATGCTGCACTCCGAAGTAGTCCGAAGGTGGGTATAGGATCTCAGTGACGGAACCACGTAGAACCATCGTGTTTGTACTCATTTTAAAGGGCTCGCAGCTACCTAGCTGGCCGTGATGATTTCACTTACCTGATGCTGCACTCCGAAGTAGTCCGAAGGTGGGTATAGGATCTCAGTGACGGAACCACGTAGAACCATCGTTTTTGTACTCATTTTAAAGGGCTCGCAGCTACCTAGCTGTCTGTGATGATTTCACTTACCCGATGCTGCACTCCGAAGTAGTTCGAAGGTGGGTACAGGATCTCAGTGACGGAACCACGTAGAACCATCGTGTTTGTACTCATTTTAAAGGGCTTGCAGCTAACTAGCTGACCGTGGTGATTTCACTTACCTGATGCTGCACTCCGAAGTAGTCCGAAGGCGGGTATAGGATCTCAGTGACGGAACCACGTAGAACCATCGTGTTTGTACTCATTTTAAAGGGCTCGCAGCTACCTAGCTGTCTGTGATAATTTCATTTACCTGATGCTGCACTCCGAAGTAGTCCGAAGGTGGGTACAGGATCTCAGTGACGGAACCACGTAGTACCATCGTTTTTGTGCTCATTTTAAAGGGCTCGCAGCTAACTAAATGGCCGTGATGATTTCACTTACCTGATGCTGCACTCCGAAGTAGTCCGAAGGTGGCTACAGGATCTCAGTGACGGAACCACGTAGAACCATCGTTTTTGTGCTCATTTTAAAGGGCTCGCAGCTAACTACCTGGTCGTGATGATTTCACTTACCTGATGCTGCACTCCGAAGTAGTCCGAAGGTGGGTATAGGATCTCAGTGAAGGAACCACGTAGAACCATCGTTTTTGTGCTCATTTTAAAGGGCTCGCAGCTACCTAGCTCTCTGTGACGATTTCACTTACCCGATACTGCACTCCGAAGTAGTTCGAAGGTGGGTACAGGATCTCAGTGACGGAACCACGTAGAACCATCGTGTTTGTACTCATTTTAAAGGTCTCGCAGCTACCTAGCTTTCTGTGATAATTTCATTTACCTGATGCTGCACTCCGAAGTAGTCCGAAGGTGGGTACAGGATCTCAGTGACGGAACCACGTAGAACCATCGTGTTTGTACTCATTTTAAAGGACTCGCAGCTACCTAGCTGTCTGTGATAATTTCATTTACCTGACGCTGCACTCCGAAGTAGTCCGAAGGTGGGTACAGGATCTCAGTGACGGAACCACGTGATACCATCGTTTTTGTGCTCATTTTAAAGGGCTCGCAGCTAACTAGCTGACCGTGATGATTTCACTTACCTGATGCTGCACTCCGAAGTAGTCCGAAGGTGGGTATAGGATCTCAGTGACGGAACCACGTAGAACCATCGTGTTTGTACTCATTTTAAAGGGCTCGCAGCTACCTAGCTGTCTGTGATAATTTCATTTACCTGATGCTGCACTCCGAAGTAGTCCGAAGGTGGGTACAGGATCTCAGTGACGGAACCACGTAGAACCATCGTGTTTGTGCTCATTCTAAAGGGCTCGCAGCTAACTAGCTGGCCGTGATGATTTCACATACCTGATGCTGCACTCCGAAGTAGTCCGAAGGTGGGTACAGGATCTCAGTGACGGAACCACGTAGAACCATCGTTTTTGTACTCATTTTAAAGGGCTCGCAGCTACCTAGCTGTCTGTGATGATTTCACTTACCTGATGCTGCACTCCGAAGTAGTCCGAAGGTGGGTACAGGATCTCAGTGACGGAACCACGTAGAACCATCGTGTTTGTACTCATTTTAAAGGGCTCGCAGCTAACTAGCTGTCTGTAATAATTTCACTTACCTGATGCTGCACTCCGAAGTAGTCCGAAGGTGGGTACAGGATCTCAGTGACGGAACCACGTAGAACCATCGTGTTTGTACTCATTTTAAAGGGCTCGCAGCTACCTAGCTGTCTGTGATAATTTCACTTACCTGATGCTGCACTACGAAGTAGTCCGAAGGTGGGTACAGGATCTCAGTGACGGAACCACGTAGTACCATCGTGTTTGTGCTCATTTTAAAGGGCTCGCAGCTAACTAAATGGCCGTGATGATTTCACTTACCTGATGCTGCACTCCGAAGTAGTCCGAAGGTGGGTACAGGATCTCAGTGACGGAACCACGTAGAACCATCGTTTTTGTGCTCATTTTAAAGGGCTCGCAGCTAACTAGCTGGCCGTGATGATTTCACTTACCTGATGCTGCACTCCGAAGTAGTCCGAAGGTGGGTATAGGATCTCAGTGACGGAACCACGTAGAACCATCGTTTTTGTGCTCATTTTAAAGGGCTCGCAGCTACCTAGCTCTCTGTGACGATTTCACTTACCTGATGCTGCACTCCGAAGTAGTCCGAAGGTGGGTACAGGATCTCAGTGACGGAACCACGTAGAACCATCGTGTTTGTACTCATTTTAAAGGGCTCGCAGCTACCTAGCTGTCTGTGATAATTTCATTTACCTGATGCTGCACTCCGAAGTAGTCCGAAGGTGGGTACAGGATCTCAGTGACGGAACCACGTAGAACCATCGTGTTTGTACTCATTTTAAAGGGCTAGCAGCTACCTAGCTGTCCGTGATAATTTCACTTACCTGATGCTGCACTCCGAAGTAGTCCTAAGGTGGGTACAGGATCTCAGTGACGGAACCACGTAGAACCATCGTGTTTGTGCTCATTTTAAAGGGCTCGCAGCTAACTAGCTGGCCGTGATGATTTCACATACCTGATGCTGCACTCCGAAGTAGTCCGAAGGTGGGTACAGGATCTCAGTGACGGAACCACGTAGAACCATCGTTTTTGTACTAATTCTAAAGGGCTCGCAGCTAACTAGCTGGCTGTGATGATTTCACATACCTGATGCTGCACTCCGAAGTAGTTCGAAGGTGGGTACAGGATCTCAGTGACGGAACCACGTAGAACCATCGTATTTGTACTCATTTTAAAGGACTCGCAGCTACCTAGCTCTCTGTGATAATTTCATTTACCTGATGCTGCACTCCGAAGTAGTCCGAAGGTGGGTACAGGATCTCAGTGACGAAACCACGTAGAACCATCGTGTTTGTACTCATTTTAAAGGTCTCGCAGCTACCTAGCTGTCCGTGATAATTTCATTTACCTGATGCTGCACTCCGAAGTAGTCCGAAGGTGGGTACAGGATCTCAGTGACGGAACCACGTAGAACCATCGTGTTTGTACTCATTTTAAAGGGCTCGCAGCTACCTAGCTGTCAGTGATAATTTCATTTACCTGATGCTGCACTCCGAAGTAGTCCGAAGGTGGGTACAGGATCTCAGTGACGGAACCACGTAGAACCATCGTTTTTGTGCTCATTTTAAAGGGCTCGCAGCTAACTAGCTGGCCGTGATGATTTCACTTACCTGATGCTGCACTCCGAAGTAGTCCGAAGGTGGGTACAGGATCTCAGTGACGGAACCACGTAGAACCATCGTTTTTGTGCTCATTTTAAAGGGCTCGCAGCTACCTAGCTCTCTGTGATGATTTCACTTACCTGATGCTGCACTCCGAAGTAGTCCGAAGGTGGGTACAGGATCTCAGTGACGGAACCACGTAGAACCATCGTGTTTGTACTCATTTTAAAGGGCTCGCAGCTACCTAGCTGTCTGTGATAATTTCATTTACCTGATGCTGCACTCCGAAGTAGTCCGAAGGTGGGTACAGGATCTCAGTGACGGAACCACGTAGAACCATCGTGTTTGTACTCATTTTAAAGGGCTAGCAGTTACCTAGCTGTCTGTGATAATTTCATTTACCTGATGCTGCACTCCGAAGTAGTCCTAAGGTGGGTACAGGATCTCAGTGACGGAACCACGTAGAACTATCGTGTTTGTGCTCATTCTAAAGGGCTCGCAGCTAACTAGCTGGCCGTGATGATTTCACATACCTGATGCTGCACTCCGAAGTAGTCCGAAGGTGGGTACAGGATCTCAGTGACGGAACCACGTAGAACCATCGTTTTTGTACTAATTTTAAAGGGCTCGCAGCTACCTAGCTCTCTGTGATGATTTCACTTACCCGATGCTGCACTCCGAAGTAGTTCGAAGGTGGGTACAGAATCTCAGTGACGGAACCACGTAGAACCATCGTATTTGTACTCATTTTAAAGGACTCGCAGCTACCTAGCTATCTGTGATAATTTCATTTACCTGATGCTGCACTCCGAAGTAGTCCGAAGGTGGGTACAGGATCTCAGTGACGAAACCACGTAGAACCATCGTGTTTGTACTCATTTTAAAGGTCTCGCAGCTACCTAGCTGTCCGTGATAATTTCATTTACCTGATGCTGCACTCCGAAGTAGTCCGAAGGTGGGTACAGGATCTCAGTGACGGAATCACGTAGTACCATCGTGTTTGTGCTCATTTTAAAGGGCTCGCAGCTAACTAGCTGACCGTGATGATTTCACTTACCTGATGCTGCACTCCGAAGTAGTCCGAAGGTGGGTACAGGATCTCAGTGACGGAACCACGTAGAACCATCGTGTTTGTACTCATTTTAAAGGGCTCGCAGCTACCTAGCTTTCTGTGACGATTTCACTTACCCGATACTGCACTCCGAAGTAGTTCGAAGGTGGGTACAGGATCTCAGTGACGGAACCACGTAGAACCATCGTGTTTGTACTCATTTTAAAGGGCTCGCAGCTACCTAGCTGTCCGTGATAATTTCATTTACCTGATGCTGCACTCCGAAGTAATCCGAATGTGGGTACAGGATCTCAGTGACGGAACCACGTAGTACCATCGTTTTTGTGCTCATTTTAAAGGGCTCGCAGCTAACTAGCTGGCCGTGATGATTTCACTTACCTGATGCTGCACTCCGAAGTAGTCCGAAGGTGGGTACAGGATCTCAGTGACGGAACCACGTAGTACCATCGTGTTTGTACTCATTTTAAAGGGCTCGCAGCTACCTAGCTGTCCGTGATGATTTCACTTACCTGATGCTGCACTCCGAAGTGGTCCGAAGGTGGGTATAGGATCTCAGTGACGGAACCACGTAGAACCATCGTGTTTGTACTCATTTTAAAGGGCTCGCAGCTACCTAGCTGTCTGTGATAATTTCACTTACCTGATGCTGCACTCCGAAGTAGTCCGAAGGTGGGTACAGGATCTCAGTGACGGAACCACGTAGTACCATCGTTTTTGTACTCATTTTAAAGGGCTCGCAGCTAACTAGCTCTCTGTGATAATTTCACTTACCCGATGCTGCACTCCGAAGTAGTTCGAAGGTGGGTACAGGATCTCAGTGACGGAACCACGTAGAACCATCGTTTTTGTACTAATTTTAAAGGGCTCGCAGCTAACTAGCTGACCGTGATGATTTCACTTACCTGATGCTGCACTCCGAAGTAGTCCGAAGGTGGGTATAGGATCTCAGTGACGGAACCACGTAGAACCATCGTGTTTGTACTCATTTTAAAGGGCTCGCAGCTACCTAGCTGTCTGTGATAATTTCACTTACCTGATGCTGCACTACGAAGTAGTCCGAAGGTGGGTACAGGATCTCAGTGACGGAACCACGTAGAAC
Organism: Parnassius apollo; assembly: GCA_907164705.1. Lineage (NCBI taxonomy): Eukaryota > Metazoa > Arthropoda > Insecta > Lepidoptera > Papilionidae > Parnassius > Parnassius apollo. The sequence goes on from CAJQZP010000295.1 coordinate 8,324,032, forward strand.
CATCGTGTTTGTACTCATTTTAAAGGGCTCGCAGCTACCTAGCTGTCCGTGATAATTTCATTTACCTGATGCTGCACTCCGAAGTAGTCCAAAGGTGGGTACAGGATCTCAGTGACGGAACCACGTAGTACCATCGTTTTTGTGCTCATTTTAAAGGGCTCGCAGCTAACTAGGTAACCGTGATGATTTCACTTACCTGATGCTGCACTCCGAAGTAGTCCGAAGGTGGGTATAGGATCTCAGTGACGGAACCACGCAGAACCATCGTTTTTGTGCTCATTTTAAAGGGCTCGCAGCTACCTAGCTGTCTGTGACGATTTCGCTTACCCGATGCTGCACTCCGAAGTAGTCCGAAGGTGGGTACAGGATCTCAGTGACGGAACAACGTAGAACCATCGTGTTTGTACTCATTTTAAAGGGCTCGCAGCTACCTAGCTGTCCATGATGATTTCACTTACCTGATGCTGCACTCCGAAGTAGTCCGAAGGTGGGTACAGGATCTCAGTGACGGAACCACGTAGTACCATCGTTTTTGTGCTCATTTTAAAGGGCTCGCAGCTAACTAGCTGGCCGTGATGATTTCACATACCTGATGCTGCACTCCGAAGTAGTCCGAAGGTGGGTACAGGATCTCAGTGACGGAACCACGTAGAACCATCGTTTTTGTACTAATTTTAAAGGGCTCGCAGCTACCTAGCTCTCTGTGATGATTTCACTTACCCGATGCTGCACTCCGAAGTAGTCCGAAGGTGGGTACAGGATCTCAGTGACGGAACCACGTAGAACCATCGTATTTGTACTCATTTTAAAGGACTCGCAGCTACCTAGCTATCTGTGATAATTTCATTTACCTGATGCTGCACTCCGAAGTAGGCCGAAGGTGGGTACAGGATCTCAGTGACGGAACCACGTAGAACCATCGTGTTTGTACTCATTTTAAAGGTCTCGCAGCTACCTAGCTGTCTGTGATAATTTCATTTACCTGATGCTGCACTCCGAAGTAGTCCGAAGGTGGGTACAGGATCTCAGTGACGGAACCACGTAGTACCATCGTTTTTGTGCTCATTTTAAAGGGCTCGCAGCTAACTAGCTGACCGTGATGATTTCACTTACCTGATGCTGCACTCCGAAGTAGTCCGAAGGTGGGTATAGGATCTCAGTGACGGAACCACGTAGAACCATCGTGTTTGTACTCATTTTAAATGGCTCGCAGCTACCTAGCTCTCTGTTACGATTTCACTTACCCGATACTGCACTCCGAAGTAGTTCGAAGGTGGGTACAGGATCTCAGTGACGGAACCACGTAGAACCATCGTGTTTGTACTCATTTTAAAGGTCTCGCAGCTACCTAGCTATCTGTGATAATTTCATTTACCTGATGCTGCACTCCGAAGTAGTCCGAAGGTGGGTACAGGATCTCAGTGACGGAACCACGTAGAACCATCGTGTTTGTGCTCATTTTAAAGGGCTCGCAGCTAACTAGCTGGCCGTGATGATTTCACTTACCTGATGCTGCACTCCGAAGTAGTCCGAAGGTGGGGATAGGATCTCAGTGACGGAACCACGTAGAACCATCGTGTTTGTGCTAATTTTAAAGGGCTCGCAGCTACCTAGCTCTCTGTGATGATTTCACTTACCTGATGCTGCACTCCGAAGTAGTTCGAAGGTGGGTACAGGATCTCAGTGACGGAACCACGTAGAACCATCGTGTTTGTACTCATTTTAAAGGACTCGCAGCTACCTAGGTCTCTGTGATGATTTCACTTACCTGATGCTGCACTCCGAAGTAGTCCGAAGGTGGGTACAGGATCTCAGTGACGGAACCACGTAGAACCATCGTTTTTGTACTCATTTTAAAGGGCTCGCAGCTACCTAGCTGTCTGTGATGATTTCGCTTACCCGATGCTGCACTCCGAAGTAGTCCGAAGGTGGGTACAGGATCTCAGTGACGGAACAACGTAGAACCATCGTTTTTGTGCTCATTTTAAAGGGCTCGCAGCTAACTAGCTGGCCATGATGATTTCACTTACCTGATGCTGCACTCCGAAGTAGTCCGAAGGTGGGTACATGATCTCAGTGACGGAACCACGTAGAACCATAACACACTAACGATTTCCATTGCTTAGAACCACTTGGTACTTTCCTGGTCATCCATATATCTTCACAAAGTGTCACGCAGCAGTGTCTGTGTTAAATATGAGAGTTTCTTAAAACTAAATATTTCTAACCATTTCCATTGCTGAGAACCACTTGGTACTTACCTGGTCATCCACATACCTTCACAAAGTGTCACGTAGCAGCGTCCGTGCTGAATATGAGAGTTTCTGAAAATTAAATCTTCTTAACCATTTTCCATTGCTGAGAACCACTAGGTTCTTACCTGGTCATCCACATACCTTCACAAAGTGTCATGTAACAACGTCCGTGCTGAATATGAGAGTTTCTGAAAACTAAATCTTCCTAACCATTTCCATTGCTAAGAACCACTTGGTACTTACCTGGTTATCCACATACCTTCACAAAGTGTCACGTAGCAGCGTCCGTGCTGAATATGAGAGTTTCTGAAAACTAAATCTTCCTAACCATTTACATTGCTGAGAACCACTAGGTTCTTACCTGATCATCTGCATACCTTCACAAATTGTCACGTAGGAACGTCCGTGCTGAACATGGGAGTGAATATAGTTACAAGGTCTAAAGTGAATAATACGTCAATTCACCACTAGGTCTCTCAGAGATCGAAAAAAATTATGCAAATAAGTTGTCATATTATCTATACATCGTTAATCTTTGTCTACTATTTACGTAGTGCCATTGCAGTACGTCTGCTTTTGGTAGATATCGCTAAATTTAAACAAAGTCTAAATTGTCAATGTTACTCATCATTGTAGGAGCCTTAAATAGTTAAACAGTTTAATGCAGGAAATAGAATTTTATACGTATTCTTATACAAAGTTTTAAGAAAAAATGTTTCTTTAATATGACATTAAAAATTTACAATTTTTAGCAAACTTGTATTTAAAACAAGACTTAACAACATTTTCTTTATCATACATTAATATAGCAAATAAAGAGGACATTTACAAGTAATTTTAACATTATTTTAAAAGATATCAATTTTAGATAGATAAATAATATGCCATAAGCATAATATAAGCTCGAACAATTTAATATGTACGAACAATACACGATACGTAGATTTTATACCCTATTCTTAAGAGGGCATATTCGATTTGCGTCGAAAACTTCACGTTTTAGGGTTTTTTTCAAGAGCGACATCGTAACGATGTGAACAGGTTATTTGCAAAAAATTACGGCTTTAGAAAAATGAAGTCTTTATTTAGTTAGCGCAAGCTGTAAATTTCACAATACGCGACACGGGTTCGATCCCCACCGGCACCTGTAAAGTTGTTAATTGCAATTTTTAGTGCTGATTTACCACGTGCTCAGCGGTGAAGGAAAACATCGTGAGGAAACCTACATGTCTGCGAAAATTTCGAAGGCATGTGAAGTTCGCCAACACGCATTGAGGCAGCGCGGCGGACATTTCCTAGCCCTGAATACAGAGACAATAGCAGAAAGTGAAAAAGTTAAGAAATACTTTTTTAACAATGACAGTTGATCATTAGTGAATGTGATTCTGTTTACTTAAATTACAGGAAGACAAGAGCAGAAGGAAGAGATGGGATGATGGGAAGTAATGAAGCATTGTTATGTGAAGTTTGTTGGAACAAACATATTTTTAGTCACGTGTAAATACTTTTAACTATTTGGTTCAAAATGACACAAAATCTAAAAAATATTAGATACATCATCGACATTGACGGATTTTACATTAAATATCCTCACAAACATTTTCAATGTAGAGAAATGGCTATTCTAGACCTAAAAATGATGCGTTTATCGATCATTATTTGCTTCGGCCAAGTTATCCTTTCAATTATTTGTTGCCAAAAGACAAAAAAACTGTTCGTTATTGCGAAACACACGTGCACGGCATTCCGTATTTTGACATGACCGAAGAATTAAAATATGCCTACAAACAAGAGAACATCATTCCCATATTAAATTATGTACATTAGAAATTTGTGCAAAGACGAAGTGATCGCATATAAAGGTGGTTCAGCAGAAAAGCAATTTTTAAAAATGTTGACGACGAATGATAGAATTTTTAATATTAAGGAATACAAATGTCCAAAATACAATGATTTGGTAAATGTCATAAATTTAAACAAACGTTATGTGTGTTATAATCATATATTTGCAAAAAATAATCACAAAATTTTGCATTGTTCCTGTGATGAAGTGTGGGTTTTTTACAAGTGGTTATTGCTTGAAAATAAAATTTTAAATTAATCATAAATTTTGTTTGATTTCCCAAAAACATTAGTTATATTAAAAAATATATATTAATTGTTTACCTACACCAACACTTTCATTTTTATTTCACCCCTTAGAACTTTAGACGTGTGTAATGTTTCACTTTATACATCCGTTTACTGCTATTGTGGCAGGACCAAGTGGATGTGGGAAGTCAAATTTTGTAACAAATTTCATAAAATCAGTTACAGAAATATGTAATTGTGATTTTCATCAGATCACATGGTGCTTTGATGAAATGCAACCTTTATATAATTTACCAAATGTTCAAAATCAATGAATTCCAAATCTTAATATGTTTGATGGTGAAAACCCACATCTTGTTATTATTGATGATCTAATGAGAGAGTCCGATGGAAGAATTGTAGATATATTTACAAAAGGTAGTCATCACATGAATCTCAGTGTATTTTATTTAACATAAAATTTATTTCATCAGGGTAAAAGGCAAAGAGACATATCCTTAAACTCAAGTTATATAATATATTTTAAAAACCCTCGAGATAAAACTCAAATAAGATATTTAGCACAAGTATCACCAGATAACCCAAATTTCATTGAAGATGCCTACAGGGATGCAACTCTAGAGGCGCATGGATATTTAATGGTAGATTTAAAACAGAATACCAATGATTTTTGTCGTATCAAGACAAATGTCTTCCCATTTAATGGTTTCTATATTATACTATCTGGTTACTGTAGTCTACGTCCTCACAAAAGAGTTTTTAAATACACCAAGAATCAAACTATTCAAATCATTGCTAAATGATGCATCGTCGACTCACAACGCATAAACATTTGCTAAACGCTTTGCATACGCTTAAACCAAAATATTAAAGAGCATGACTTAAGACGTGTGATGAAGAAGAAATTAACTGTATTTGTGAGTGTATAACGTTTTACAAGGAAAAGTACCTCTTAACAAAAATTGAATAAACACAAAAATATACTCCGTAAACTAGTGCGTAAGTGTAAACATAAACTAAGAAAAAATATAATTATACTAAAAGGAGGGGCTTTCTTACCAATAATATTAGGTACAATATTGAGTGGATTAGTGAGGGGACTAGCCAGTTAACATGAAAAATGCAAAGAAAATAATACTTATCGAACCTGGATTGATTGAAAAATTAAAACAAGAAAATAAGGTTAATAGTAATTTATCTCGATTAGATATTGAAATGCAAAATATTATGAATAGTAACATTGAAGACCGAAAGAAATAGATGTTATATTTACAAACACTGCAAAGATACCTTAATTTTACCGAAGAAGATCGTCAACCATTCAGATTACCAATTTATTCTGATACATCTAATGAAGATTCAAATGAGTCTAAAATTGGTTTTAAAAATAAAGATAGAGATCTAAAAACTTCAGTTGATGCTGAATCTTTGTTGGAGGAGAATCGATCCATTAAAAGTAAAGAAAATGATGAAAATCCACTTTACACACCAGCTCAAATACTCAGTTTAATACCAAAAACTTATAATAAAAAAGGACAGTTATTATTAAACTTAGTTGAAACAAGTAAAAGTAAAATATATTGAGATAATGAAGGTACATTCATAATTGATAATGAAAAAATTCACCGAGCAGTAGAGATAAAAAGTCTACAACTAAAATACATAAAAGGCTTGAGTGGGAAAAATGGACCCCGTACTAGAAGAAATTAACAGGATTTATTATGATCCATCTAATCCCGCTGGTTTTGGTAGTATTGATAAATTATCAAAAGCCATGAAGGGTAAAATGAATAAAAAGCAAGTAAAGGAATGGTTAAAATCACAAGAAACATACACATTACATAAACTCATTCGAAAAAAATTCCCGCGTAATAGGTACATTCTATCAAATATTAATGAACTGTGGCAAGCTGATTTAAGTGATATACGAACTTATTCTCAATATAGTGATGGTTTCAAATATATACTTTGTGTTATTTATGTATTTAGTAAATATGCTTTTGCAAGGCCAATGAAAAAGAAAAACTCATAAACAACTAAAGAATGTTTTGAAAGTATATTTACTGAAAGTAATTTAACACCTACTCACATACAATCTGATAAAGGTACAGAATTTGTTTCAAAAGATGTACAAAAATACTTTAAATCCAAAAAGATTAATTACTATACCACTAACAATCCTGACATTAAGGCCAGTATTGTTAAACGATTTCAAAAAACACTAAAAATGAAAATATGGCGTTATTTCACTCATAATAATACTTATAGATATATAGATGTTTTACAAGATTTAATATACTCTTATAATTACAGCTTTCACTCTAGTATTAAGATGTGCCCATGTGATGTAAATTCCAACAATATTATGTCAGTTTGGACAAATTTTTATGATAGACGGTCAAACCAACTTTCTTTAGAAAATCCTAAACCAAATTTCAATGTGGGTGGTTATGTTCGAATAACTAAATATAAATATGTTTTACAAAAAGGATATGAATCAAATTGGAGTGATGAAATATTTATTATATCTTCAATAATTGATAGATCTCCATGGGTTGTTTATACAATAACAGATTTACAAAATGAACCAATTTTTTTTTTCTCTTAAAAAAAATATTAGTAATCCTATTTATTAACATTACTAATATTCCCTTTAACCACTCCTGGTAAGCTGAAAATGCTTGTGTTAGGAGTGGTTCACGACAGTAGTCGAATGGTGGATTCGAACCCACGACCTTTTGAGTTCGCGGTCCGCGCCCTGCCATTAGGCTACTGTCACTTGAATACAATTTACACTTGAATATAATTGACCAATAGTTAGTACTTTTTATGAAAGAGAATTACAGAAAATCACTTACAACCCCACCTCACAATATAAAATAGATAAAATAATTGACACTCGTGTGGCCGAAAGAAAAGGGGCTGAAAGAAAAGGGGAGATCTCCCGCCGGGCAAGGTGTTCTGCCCGGGGAGCGGCCAACACTCCGTGTGATAGTTCGGAGATGTTCTATATATACTGTTTATGATTCGGAATGTTGATAGCGTGATTTAAGCTTCGGTGTATTTCGCTTGTGGCGCGACGACAGCGCCGCTACATCACCCCCCTGCTCAGACCGGAGGTCGATAATGCAGCCTCGTTGCCGACGAATGTGCAAGTGCCAGGAGATTGCCTTGTAGTCTGCGGTGAGTCGAGAAGAAGGCAAGTAATCTGCGAGAGTGCCCTGAAGCAGAGGCGAGCAGTAAGGCTCAGAGCCGTGCCGAACACTGTATGGCGCAGAGAGTAGCTTGAAGGAACAGGAAGCATTATTATTCCAGTGCTGCGATGAACCTTGTGAAGCTAGATGGCTTGCAGGATATGAAGACTGCAGACGATATCTGTTCTAGAGCGAATGGGTGGGGTATTCTATGACAATGATGAAGCTTGAAGTTTCCGAAGGTTGTTGGTTGCATATTCAGATCACGTCGGGGTCACCTCTGTGGCCGTAGAAAGAAAAGGGGAGATCTCCCGCCGGGCAAGATGTTCTGCCCGGGGAGCGGCCAACACTCCGTGTGATAGTTCGGAGATGTTCTATATATACTGTTTATGATTCGGAATGTTGATAGCGTGATTTAAGCTTCGGTGTATTTCGCTTGTGGCGCGACGACAGCGCCGCTACACTCGTTACTCAGGTAACAGTAAAGAAGTATTAGTGAAGTGGAAAGGTTATCCAGATAAATTTAACACTTGGATTTTAGCTTCTAGTTTAAAAGAAATATGAATAAAGAAAGATTTTATTTAACTTTGCTCAGCAATAGTTCAATGGAATACTTTCCTACAAATTTTTCAACGAAATTACCGAAAGCTATTAAATTAGAAGATAAATGGTCGTTTGGAGTTGTCGAGTTTCAATATCCATGTACCATGTTTACTGTTCAAGATCATGAAAATGTTATATATATTACAAAATCTATGTTAATGCCTAATGAAGATAAACCATCCACAGTGTACTACAAAAAACATATTCCAGCTACCAACTATGATAACGTTGAGCATATTTTAAGAGTGTTAAATGGTATCGGAGAGAACTTGAAATTTCGCTATGATGAAATAACAAAATTTGTGTCTATTTCTGTTTTGGATAAAAATATAACATCCGTAACATTATCACCAAATTAAGTTTACAACTAGGTTATGAACCAAATAAAATTCTCCTAGAGAGAAATTTTGGAAAGTGTCCTGCTAATTTACACTTAGGGTTACATCTCAACTATTTCTATATTGCGACATTATCGATCCTCAGATCGTGGGTGATGTTATGACTCCTTTACTAAGAGTCATTTCATTAGATCCTACAAAATACATGTATGGTGCAAATAAAATGCACGTTTTCTCTCAACCTCACTACTTACCTTTTATGCGAAGAAAGTTCGATACGCTGGAAATAGTTATAAGATCGAGCACAGGACACAAAATACCATTCTAGTTTGGAACCGTGTGTATGAAACTACATTTCCGAAAATTATAATAATGAATTCTCTTCGTGATCATCATAAATGTCCATATGAAAATTTTTATACACATCAAGCTGGGTCAAGAGTTGGAGAAATTTATAAGGGTACACCATACCAACGCGGTCATGGTATTGGGAGCTTCTTAGGGGAGTTATTTAGATCAGTTTTACTTTTACTTTCAAGTGGTGCTCGAGTGATAGGTAAGGAGGCATTAAGCGCTGGAGTAGGACTTTTATCGGATATGGTTCAAGCGCGTCCTATGGAAGCCTCAATAAAAGATAGTTTAAAGAAAGTTAGTACGAATTTGAAACGAAAGGCTGATGAGAAAATTGATCAATTTAACATGACAGGATCTGGGTATAAAACTAAAAGAAAACAATTGACCTCATTCATTCCACCATTAACTGCTAAAGTGAAAGCTGCGAAAAAACTTGGTCTAAAACCAAAAAATATCAAAGCTATATTTTCAAATTAAATATGTCTTTCCTTCATAATAATTCTTACGAGTGCGTTAAGTCAGAATTGGAATTGTTTGCACTACCTTCTACACAAACTAGCATTGAAAATGGATTGTGGATTCATTATAAACCAATTTCATCTCTTGCTGATGATGGACCTATCGAGTTTCAAGTTCCTGGGACAGGCGATGACTACATAGATTTGTCTCATACATTACTCCACATAAAGGCAAAAGTATTAAATCAAGATTCAACTAACTTGATATCTACTACAATAGTAGCACCTGTAAATAATTGGCTGCATTCACTTTTTAGTCAACTTGATGTTTATTTAAACCAAAAACTTGTATCACCACCTAATAATACCTATGCATATCGAGCAACATGGAAACCCTTTTAAACTATGCTCCCGCTGCTAAACAATCTCATCTTACTTGTAGTCTTTGGTATAGCAGGAAAAATGGATTCTACAGATGGTAAAAACATAGGATTTGTTAAAAGACAGGAATCGATTAGCGAAAGTAAGGAAATAGAATTAATGGTGTTAAAATTAGTGTTAAATTGGTTCGATCAAGAGAGAGTTTTAATTTAATTGCTGGGTCAAACGATGTAAAGTTTAAAGTTTACATTTTTTTTTTATAGAAGAGGGGGCAAACGAGCATGTGGCTCACCTGATGTTAAGTGACTACCGCCGCCCATGATCAACTGCAACACCAGGGGAATTGCAGATGCGTTGCCGGCCCTTTAGAAAGGAGTAAGCTCTTTTCTTGAAGGTCCCCAGGTCGTATCGGTCCGGAAAAATCGCTGGTGGTAAATTATTCCACAGAGAGGTTGTACGCGGAAGAAAACTCCTTTTGAAACGTACAGTGGTGGACCGCCAAGCATCCAGATGGTGTGGATGGTATCGGGACGTTTGCCGCGTAGTGCGTTCACGAAATTTGGCGGCTGGGATTAATCCGAACAATTCCTCAGAGCACTCTCCATGGTATATGCGAAAGAAAATGCAAAGGGATGCAACATCTCTTCGCAGTGCCAGAGAATCGAGCCGATCGGAAAGCACTCGGTCGTCGACGATTCGAGCCGCTCTGCGCTGGATGTGGTCAAGTGGAAGGAGCTGGTACTGGGGAGCCCCAGCCCAGAGATGGGAACAGTATTCCATGTGCGGCCGAACCTGCGCCTTGTAAAGTTGCAGGCGGTGTGCCGGCATGAAATACTGTCCCGCTCTGCTGAGAACGCCAAGCTTTTTAGAGGCCAATTTGGCCTTCCCTTCCAAGTGACCACGAAACTGCACGTCACTCGATATGTCGACGCCGAGGATTCCGATACTGGCTGAGGCAACAAGGGGAGTGCCTTGAAACTGAGGGGATACGACAAAGGGGTTCTTTTTAGCGGTTAACGCGCAAACTTGTGTCTTCTGGGGGTTAAACTGGACTAGATTTAGTCGCCCCCAATCCAAGACTCTGTCCAGCAGAGACTCGACTTCAGACACAAGTTTGTCCCGGCACTCGGAGACGTTTTCCCGAGAAATATTGGCTCGGCCGGTGTAAAGAGCATCACCAGTGCTGTCATCTGCATAGCAATGAATGTTACGGGTCTGCAACATATCATTGATATGCAGAAGAAACAGCGTTGGCGATAGCACGCAGCCCTGTGGAACACCAGCATTAATAGGCTTGCAATCGGAGCTTGCACCGTCTACAACGACCTTGATGCTCCGATCTGCAAGAAAACTGGTGATCCAATCGCACAATTTCTCGGGAAGCCCATAGGAAGGGAGCTTCGAAAACATTACGGACGCAACTCTTATTGTTCGACGAGCACGAATTAATCCAAGTGTATTACTCGCACATCAAAAAGTTTTAGCTTCTACCACTGCTAAATATCCTGTTACTCGAGCTGATGTAAAAGTTTTAACAATTCAATCGGGTGTTCAAGGAAAAACTCTTGATAATATATTTTAGGACAGGAACCCAAAAGATGTATAATTTGTCACCAATTCTGCATTTAATGGTTCCCTTACTAAAAATCCATTTAACTTTAAAAACTTTGGTATTAATTCTTTCAGCTTATATATTGATGGTCAACAAATACCTTCAAAAGCTTTGCAACCATCTTTTAATATTAGTGTATTTACATCAGCATATCATACTCTATTCTCGGGAACTGGTATTCACTTTCTTAATGAAGGAAATGGAATCTCTTATGAACAGTATGCCAAAGGTTACTGTCTATTAGCATTTGACTTAACTCCTGATTTATCAGCCAACTCATCAGCTCATTGGAATCTCATAAAGCATGGTAGTGTAAGATTAGAAGTACGATTTGAATCCTCACTACTACAAACAATTAACTGTATAGTTTATGATGAGTTTGATAATATTATTGAGATAGATAAAAACAGAAATGTTACTGTAGACTATAGTAGTTAAGGTTATAATATGTGTTGTGTGTCAGATTTTATGTGTTATATGTAATGCATTTTGTGTGTATGTAACTATGTGAAACGTTATAAAATTAAACAAAACAAATTGTATGCAATATATTATTTTTTATTTATTTATAAATCTTCTATTTAATCTAATACAAAACACTGTTCGAGTTTAAAGTTACATCGGGCTCTCTCATTAGATTATCAATAATAACAAGATGTGGGTTTTACCATCAATCATACTAAGATTTGGAATTCCTTGATGATAGTTAACATTTGGTAAATTATATAAAGGTTGCATTTCATCAAAGCACCATGTGATCTGATTAAAATCACAATTACATATTTCTGTAAGTGATTTTATGAATTGTTACAAAATTTGACTTCCCACATCCACTTGGTCCTGAAACAATAGCAGTAAACGGATGTACAAAGTGAAACATTACACACGTCTAAAGTTCTAAGGGGTGAAATAAAAATAAAAGTGTTGGTGTAGGTAAACAATTAATATATATTGTGTACTATAACTACTGTTTTTGGGAAATCAAACAAAATTTATGATTAATTTAAAATTTTATTTTCATACAATAACCACTTGTAAAAAACCTACATTTCATCACAAGAATAATGTAAAATTTTGTGATTATTTTTTGCAAATATATGATTATTACACACATAACGTTTATTTAAATTTATGACATTTACCAAATCATTGTATTTTGGACATTTGTATTCTTCGATATTAAAAATTCTATCATTCGTCGTCAACATTTTTAAAAATTGTTTTTCTGCTGAACCACCTTTGTATGCGATCACTTCGTCTTTGCACAAATTTCTAATGTACCAATTTAATATGGGAATGATGTTCTTTTGTTTGTAGGCACATTTTAATTCTTCGGTCACGTCAAAATATGGAATGCCGTGCACGTGTGTTTCGCAATAACGAACAGTTTTTTTTGTCTTTTGGCAACAAATAATTGAAAGGATAACTTGGTCGAAACAAATAATGATCGATAAACGCATAATTTTTATTAGATAGTTTTCCGTCTAGAATAGCCATTTCTCTACATTGAAAATGTTTATGAGGATATGTAATGTAAAATCAGTCCATGTCGATGATGTATCTAATATTTTTTAGACTTTGTGTCATTTTGAGCACGTGGTAAATCAGCACTAAAAATTGCAATTTACAACTTAATTGGTGCCGGTGGGGATCGAACCCGGGTCGCGTATTGTGAAATTTACAGCTTGCGCTAACTAAATAAAGACTTCATTTTTCTAAAGCCGTAATTTTCTGCAAATAACCTGCTCACATCGTTACGATGTCGCCCTTGGAAAAACCCTAAAACGTGAAGTTTTCGACGCAAATCGAATATGCCCTCTTAAGAATAGGGTATAAAATCTACGTATCGTATATTGTTCGTACATATTAAATTGTTCGAGCTTATATTATGCATATGGCATATTATTTATCTATCTAAAATTGATATCTTTTAAAATAATGTTAAAATTACTTGTAAATGTCCTCTTTATTTGCTATATTAATGTATGATAAAGAAAATGTTGTTAAGTTCTTGTTTTAATTACAAGTTTGCTAAAAATTGTAAATTTTTAATGTCATATTAAAGAAACATTTTTGCTTAAAACTTTGTATAAGAATACGTATAAGATTCCTTTTGCTTCAGTGCCCCCCTTTTAGTACTAACTTTGTTCAATCATCGTTCTTTGTTCAATCTGTTCTTCTTTGGAACGCTCTGCCTTCCGAAATCAGGAGTGCCGAAAACCGGATTACGTTCAAGTCTAAAGTGCGAGAAATGCTCGTCAATAAAATGGCAGAATCAACTTAGCGTTCGTAGTTAGCAGTATTTAATATTTATTTAATATATATGTGTGTGTGTATGTATGTATATATATATATAGATATGTTTAATTTTATGTATATATACTTACATAATGTTTATATATGTATATATTTATACGCTTATATATGTATGAGTTTATATATGTATATGGATATATGTATATATGTATTGTACATACTTCTTATTACACCTACCTCTTTTATCTCTGCACTACTCTAAGGTAGACTGGTAGATAATGCCTCAGGCATTAAGTCCGCCTATATACATCTAATGTGTATATGAAGTTAAATAAATAAATAAATAAATTCTATTTCCTGCATTAAACTGTTTAACTATTTAAGATAAATAAAACCAATGATAAGAACTATGTTAGTTAGTTAGTTAGAAAATTGTATGTAGCATTTCAAAACATAATAAAGTTTGTATTTTGAGATTTTAAAGAGTAGGTATAACCACATATATTAAGTTGTAAATTAAGTAATAATGTTATGTATTATGTAATCTTGTTTATTCCTTTTGAGAAAACATGATTATTGTGTATATTGATAAGGAAAATAAAGATATTTTACAAATTAGAGAAATGTGATAACGAAAATAATGCGTGAATTGGGGGGTTTTTGCACACGGCTCACCTTATAAATACTATGCTAGCTACGGAAGTACTTTAGTAGGGCGATTTATTCGCAATTTGTTACCCAAGGATCTCCTACGTGTGCGTTGTTTGTGATTAGCAGTGGTCACAAACAACCGCCGGTGCGACATACTCCGCCCATCATCGAGTCCGCATACTCCGAAAAGCGTCGAGGTCACCAGCCCCTAGGCAAAATTTTAGGCACTTTAATGCGTTGTGCTTTTAATGCCCAGTCGCGTTTTAGATTGCCATCCAAGGCACTTCCCCTAACCCTTTAGTAATTAAAGGGGCAGGCAGTGCCCCAGCCAACCACCTTCTCCCACTCTTCGCCTCTCGCGTCGCGCGTCATACCGCCTGGCTCGTTTGGTAAGTTTAGATAGGGCATCTTGTTAGATTACACACGTTGATTTCGTCGTCCGCAAAGCCAGATGTGCGTGGGCGATGGTCCGTCCAGTCCTGGCATCCAAGCTGCCGATCAAAACCAAGACCAAAATTTATAAAACCTACATCAGACCATTGCTGACATATGCTACTCGGGCTAATTCCAAGTGCAGATGTTATAACTATATGTTTGAAAGCAGAAACTATTTTTTTTAAACAATTTTTGGACGGCAAGATGGTCAAAATGCATACATTCAAGGATCACTTTCTTGCGAGAGCCATGAGTAATTTTGTTGCCACAAATATATTTGCGGATATTTAGTATCATCAGTATGATCAATAATCTTGATCACCACATAGTTCAGTTGATTAAATGCGTTTTGTAGAAGTACTTATAAACTATTTTAATATATAAAAAGAATATCGACACCTTCAAAAATGTCAATCCCTAGTATTGTTTACAGGGTTGTTCACACATCTAAAGTAGTTGCTGTGGTGTAACATATATGTTGGATTAAGATGCAGCGTAATTATTATGAACTAAGGTTTATAATAGATAGTGCCCTATACACTTCACCGGTGTTTAGCAAGTGTGTGCGAGTATTATATCTATTTGTTTGCTTAATGCGTAAGATTTGGCGACATCGGTTTACAAGTAATCGAGCGCTAATTCATTTCTATTGTCTTATTATTACGATTTCTGTGGTGAACAGCGACATTTTCGGGTCTAAAATAAGAAGAAAGTAAAAGTGAAAAGTAGTGATGTGCCAAATCGATTGAGAAAAACGGACAAAAACCTCAGATATGAGCCGAGTGTCAAAAGGCGTAGCTTACAAAATCTCAATTTAGATATGATAACAATATTTAAATATTGATATTATTCACACTTCTAAGTCAGCACATATGTTTTGTTTTTTTTTTTGTTTCCTAAATAATATTGTCTGTGGTTCCTACACACATCGTAAAAATCTTACGGTACATCGCGAAAAATGGGTTATATTTTATATTTCAATTTACGGTAAGTAACGCAGCAATTCATTTAATAACAGTTCCATATTTAAAAAAATATTTGAAGCAATATAATCACCATATTGAGCTTTTGCAAATTCATCCCTTTAAAATAAACGAAACGCGCGTTACGTCAGTTCGTTCTAAAAGAAACGTGACAATGGCAGCCAGAGATGCGTCCCCTTTTGTGGGCCGGTCCGCATGCACCGAATAAAAATAAAGTTCTTGTATAACATTGAATATAAAGTTTTATCTTTTAAATAAGTACGTACTTATTCGGTGTCGTTACCACTTGAATCTTTATATATGTGTTATAAATTAATGCTTTTTGTTGTTAAATGAATAAAGTACTTTATAACAACAGATGATTTTTCTTCTACAGTGATCTTTTACATAACTTTTTAATAATAGTTTTGCATGAACATACACTGCAATTCGGCATTTTTGTCGGAGCTCAATTGACTGGCACGATCACTTGCGTTAAGTAATGGTTCAAATGGTAGGTGCAACTAGTTTTATATTCAATTCAATTCAATTCAATTTATTTGCTATTCTTGTTGTACATTTGGTCTTATATTTAAAAATAAATGTTCAAAACAAGAACCCTGCAAGGGCACTGCAAATATAGGCAATTATTATATTATTATTACATTCACATTATAGCATTATAAAATTATCATTTAATGAATACTTACAATTAACTTAAATATAAATTGGATCATATTATATTATTATTTGTTTCAATTTCATATTTCCTACTCAATCACTAAAAAACTCCTGCAACGAGTAATAACATTTCTTGTTAAATATGTATTAACTTCCTTTTTAAATTTTTTAATGCTTTGAATGATTATATAACGGGTATGAGTCGGACTCTCGTACCTTTTACAGAGGGCCTTGCAATGCTTTGGTTTAATACTCAAAGCCTTTGAGCAACAGCTCTACAAAATACCGGTTAAACCTAATTCTAAGCCGTGAGGCCTTTTCGCCCAAATTTCCGCCCAAGAAAATATTTACTAAAATGCTGCAACGACTTTATTACAGCAAGTAATTCCCGTCTTGTGCCCAATCGTTCCTTTCCGGCTTTGACAACGACTTGCTGAAGTACGCTATCACAACCTCTTGATCATCATTCCGTTGAGACAACACATCGCCAAGTCCTACATCACTTGCATCTGTGTTAACTATAAATTCCTTGCCCGCATCAGGGTATCCCAAAATTGGTGTTTTGCACAGACGGTTCTTAAGCTCCTGGAATGCGATAGCGCAACTTTCATCCCAGCAGAAACGTCGTTTCTCCTCGGTTTGCTATATTTGCAAAGTTCTTCACAAATCACCGATAGTAGAAGCACGAACCCAAAAATGCTCTAACCTGCGTCGTGTCTTTTGGAACCGGCCAATCTCGGACAGCGACGATTTTCTCTGGATCCGTGCAGATACCTTTTTCCGACACTACATACCCCGAAAAGCTAACTTGCCGTTTAAATAGTGAACATTTCTTCAGGCTAAACTTGAGGTTGGCACTATGGATCTTCATGAGCATGCGTTCCAGGTTCTGAAGGTGTTCCTCAAACGTTCGGTCTACGATGATGATGTCATCTAAGCAGACCAGACAGGCATCGCCAATTAGCCCGGTAAGTACAAGCTCCATCAACTTTTCAAACGTTGCCGGAGCATTGCACAATCCAAACGGCATAACCTTAAATTGCCAGAGACCATTTCCTATCCAGAATGTCATCCTTCTTCTTTTCCAGCACCACAGGTGAACACCATGGACTACATGAACTTTCAGTAACACCATCCTTCATAATTCCCTCCATCATGGTTTCCACTTCCTTTTCACGAGCTATCGGCAATCTTCTAGGCCGCTGACGGATAGGCAATTCTTTTCCTGTGTTTATTTTGTATTGAACTAAGCCAGTCTTCCCTATGTCAGCATAGTAGGCCTTCGATCGGGTTTGGCATAAATCACTTTTTTCGAATCTTCCCTCTTATGAGGTTCCCGAGAACTTATGCGATTGTGTCACCAGTTTTCTTACAGATCAGAGTATTAAGGTCGCGGCCTGTGAACGCTGTTGGTCCACAAGGCTGCGTGCTACCTACGCTGTTTCTTCTGGAAACCAATGATACGTTATGCATACTAGTAACGTTCATTTTTGTGCAGACGACAGCACTAGCAAAGCCTTATACAACGGCCGTACAAATGTTTCTCAGGATCACGTTGTCGAATGTCGGAACAAACGTATGTCTGATATCTAGTATTTGTTAAACAAAGCTTCGGATTGGAGGCGACTAAAATTTAAGCCCTAAAAACATAAGTTTGCACGCTTACCGCAAAATAAACCCCTTTGTCATGTCTCCTCGATTTTAGGTCACTCCTCTCATTACCTCAGCCACCATCGGAATCCTTGGTGTCGACATTTCGAGAGACGTACAGTTTCATAGTCACTTGGAAGTGAAGGCTAAACTGGCATCAAAAAAGCTTGGAGTGCTCAGTAGATCGAGACGGTATTTCATAATGGACCACCAAAGTGCAGATTCGGTTTTATATGAAAACAGTAATTAAATAACTCATTAGTATGAGCTCCTTCCACTTGACTGTATTCAATGGAGAGTGGCTCGAAACGACGATGATCAAGTTCTTTCCGGTCGGCTTGATCTACTGGCCTTATGGAGAGACGTTTCATCTCTATGCATCTTCTAACGCATTTACCGCGGGGAGTGCCCAGAAGAATTGTTCTGATTAATTTCAGCTACTAAATTCCACGATCGTACACTGCGACAGAATTCGAAATTTTCATCTTCACGATGGCTGCCTGTCTACTACCTTTGATAAAATCAAAGTAATTTGTCAAGTTAATGCCATCAAGCAGGTAATAGACTTTAATACGGGATACATCCTTTATGAATCATTATATGGATATTCCAAACTATACGATAAATATTTTCAGATATTGAAGCAAAAGCCAAAGATCTGATAGGCTGTCATGAATATCGGGGAGAACAGACTGTGTGTTAAAGTATAACATAAACATAAACACTCACGCCTGTCACCCAGAGGGGTAGGCAGAGACTACAGACTTCCATTTGGCACGATCCTGACACACCTCTCTCGCCTCCTTCACATCCATACACCTACGCATGCATGCTCGTCGGTTAAGGGTACTCCTAATTTGGCCCGTTTTCAATAAATCGCCAATTTGGTCGATAAATTTTCGCCTAGGACGTCCCTTTCCGACTCTGCCATTCACTTCTGCAACATAAATTTTCTTTGTCACTCATTCCTCATCCATTCTTTCCACATGACCAAACCACCGAAGCATTCCTTTCTTAATCCTGGTCACAACATCATCTTGCAAACCACACTCTTCTCTTATCACACAATTTTTCACCCTGTCATTCAGATTCAGCCCTAACATACTCCTTAACGACCGCATTTCCACTGCATTTATTCTACTCTCGTGCTTCTTCTGCCATACCCAACTTTCACTACCATACGTTAAAGTAGGGACCAACACAGCATTGTGAATTGCCATACGTGCCTTTTTTGACACATTTTGACTCTTCACAATAGAGTGCAGGGCTCCATTTACTCTGTTTCCTGCGTTCACTCGTCGTTCTATATCCTTATCATATCTCCCATCCCTGCTAAATACGCAACCCAAATATACAAACTCATCTACTTGCTCGATCAACTCCCCTTCTATTCTTATTTCACATATCGTTTTACTTTCATCTCTTTCAAAAACCATAATTTTTGTCTTACTTGCGTTCACTTTCATACCCCTTTCTTTTAATGATCTGTTCATTAATGTAACCATCATTTGCAACTCAGCCGCCGACGACGCAAGAATAACTTGATCATCAGCGTACAAAAGGCATTTGATGGTTAACTCACCCATTCTTAATCCGCATTCTTCAACTTTCAAATTTTGCAAACAACTGTCCATAAATAGGTTGAACAACCACGGGGAAAGCCACACAGCCCTGTCTGACACCTTTATGGATGCCAAACCAGTCCGAGTAGACCCCGTTGATCCTAACACAAGCACTAGAGTCCCTATAAAGAGATTCCAATACCTGTATCAAGCCAGCGCTCAACCCAAATGATTTCAGTGTCTGCCATAGCACATTCCTATCCACTCTGTCATAGGCCTTCTCCAAGTCCATGAACGCACAAAAAACCTTTTGGTTTTTGGCCAAAAACTTCTCCGCAATCATGCGCATGGAGAAGACTTGATCTGTACATCCCATTCCCTTTCTAAATCCCGCTTGCACATCCCAAATTTTTCCATCGGTTTCTTTCATGACCCTTTCAATTAGTACCTTGGCATACAGTTTTCCCACGATGCTAAGAAGGCTGATACCGCGGTAGTTTTTACAGTCCTGCTGCGACCCTTTTCCCTTATCACTTTATATACTGGGACTATCACGGCTTTGCACCAGTCTCCCGGTACCCGCTTCAGTTCCCAGCATAAATCAAACAAGGTGTGCAGCAGGCCTGCCACCACTTCCTCTCCAGCCCTTAGCATTTCGAGTGAAACTCTATCATATCCGGCAGCCTTACCTGCTTTCATGCTTTTCATTGCTTTCATTATTTCATCTATACTTATCTCGCTACCTCCTTCCTCTTCTTTCGGAGTTCCTATTTCATTCAGTTCATACGTTGTCTCCTCACTCATAAACATGCTTTCAAAATATTCCTTCCATCTCTTTAAACTCAAAACTTCATCATTCAGAATATAGCCATTCTCATCTCTTATAGCATTCATTATAGGCTGTTTTGAACATCCCCTGTCAGTTCTTACGAGTTTCCAGAACATTTTAATATTTGCCTGGAAGTTATCCGATATTCTTCTATCATTCTTATCCGTTCTTTCTTGCTTTTTCCTTTCAACTACTTCTTTTACTCTTTTATTTAGATGTCTAAAGACTGCATTTTTTCTTTCAAAATCATCATTCGTACCGTTAGAATTACCAGCCTTAGTTGCTAGTAAATCTAGCCATGCTCTCTTCTTTGCTTCAACTTCCGTACGTATCTCATCATCCCACCATAACGTATTATTTTTCCTTTCATTCTTTCTTTTACTAACACCACATACTTCGGTAGCTGCATCTACTAAACCTTTCTTAACATTTTGCCATACATTCTCCAAGTCTAATTCATTCATACATAATTCATCCAAACCACTTACGTTTTCTTTCAGTCTACATTTAAACTTGTTTTTCTCACCTTCATCTTGTAATCTTTCTGTTCTAATACGCTGTAACGCAGTGGTAGACACAGATGACCGATGGCGCCACCGCCTGAATAGACCATTAATTCGGCATAAAACCAAAAAATGATCCGTTCCTACGTTTGACCCCCGGTAAACCCTTGTATCCACCACTGCGCCCCTCAATCTTTCATCCACAATTATGAAATCTATCATGCTTCTATCATCACCTCTTTCCCAAGTGTACATGTGAATCCTCTTGTGGCGAAAGAAAGTGTTCGTCACAAAAAGATTCTTTTCCATACATACAGTGAGGAGGCTTTCACCATTCTCATTTATACTTTCATCACCAAACGTTCCCAATATCCTTTCATAACCAAGCCTCCTCACCCCAACTCTTCCATTAAAATCTCCTAGCATAACAACATTTTCATTTCCCTTACATTTCATTAATACCATCCTTACCATTTCCCAAAACTGCTCTCTGATATGAGTGGGCTTAGACATGTCTGGGGCGTAGACCCCTAGCACAAACAACTTCTTTAAGCCCACTTTCAATCGTATCCATAGCAGTCTTGGGCTTGCACATTCATACTCTTTCACACATTGCACCATTCTTTCTGATAGGATGATACCTACTCCCTGGCATGCCCGCTCGAGCTCGTCTACACCAGACCAGTATGCGGTATACATGCCATGTGTAGTGACATCCTTCCCCTTCCGTTTCGTCTCATTTACACATAACAAATCTATTCCTCTATCATACATCACCTCGCATACTTCATCCATTTTATCATTCATTGCTCCACATACATTCAACGTGCCAGACGGGCCTCTGCAATCCACTTTTCGCCCCTCCGGGAGACAGAACGTGACGGGTGGCGAGCCTCGTCGCCGGTTTTCCTCCCGGAGATTCTTCGCACCCCTGCCCCATTAAAGGGGCGCCGGGAACTCGGGGCCATTTCTTTAATTTGATTCCTCATGGTGCGAATGGGGTGGTATATTTAACGCCGCTACCACGGCGAGGAGCCGAGTCTGTGCTATCGGCTTGTCGCTCATTTAGCACCACCCGGGGGACACGTGTAGGGTGGGCCTAGGATTAGGTGGTCAAAGCCTACGGACGCGAGCGACTTATCCCCCTGTGTGTGTTAAAGTGTCCGTAGAAAAGCGTTAAATAAGGTTAGCGCCACTAGTAGTTAGGTTAGTAGCTAGGGTAAATTAAAGAACTGTTTATAACATTTTGTTGCACAGACTTTCACCATAATTATTTCTGTAATAATTATTTTATTATTTTCAAAATTTTTATTTTCAAAATCACTCTCAACGTGTTTTACGGCGACTTTTTGTAGGTTATATTTAAAAATTTTCTTAGACAACGTTGCGGTTTTAAATACTGCAGTTTCATCAACTACTTTAGTCACCACTATTAAATTTCTCAACTCAACACATTTCAGTTCATTTATTACCCTCTAGCTACTCCAGCGCTGTTGTGGAGAGTTTTTGAACTGTTATTTACTGCATACAGATGGACACTTTTTCAACTATTCTTCTATGTGAGCTGGTTCTCCTTACCTCTACACTCCATGAGCAATAGACTTCAAGGCGACGCAAGTGAAGCACAAAGTACGATTATTTTAGTGGTTCTAGTACACTTAACGAATTTGTTGAAGAAGAAACACCTGGTAAACAGTTTGAAATTGAGGTGTTTGTGGTCATTATTGATAACTTACTATCTGCTATAAATAAACGCATGAAAGTATTCAAAATATAATTTGTGTTTTTAGAATATTTTGACAGTTAAAATCTATTACAGAAGAAGAGATTTTGGAAGAAACTCCAATTATGATCTGTGCACAGAACATCAGATCAGAACACAACTGCGCGTTTCTCATCGAAAATCAAACACGTGAAAAATGCGTGATCCGTCCGTGTCAGTGTGATGACCGCGTCCAGCGTAGTCGAGCGTAGTAATGTTATTGCCATGATTAAATTTTTACCACATTAATGGAACTTTCTTTCAGTTACAAAATATCATGGACAGTTTTCATGTACGAGCGCAATAAAAGAATAAGAGCACCCATTATAAAATACCTCCCCTTATATAGTTTAGAAAAATGTGTGTGGCAGATGACGTTCTGAAATCTTTGAAAGATAAGTTAGTACATTTAAGGTTTATTGTGAGGCTTATTATCCCTTGATAAAATGATCGGTACAATTTGAAAAAAAGGTACATTTTGATACTCCTAGTTCCTTTCTATATATATTCAATAAAATTGAATATATATATATATATATATATATATATATATATATATATATATATATATATATATATATATAAGTAATTATCTAAAACGTAAATGGTGCAATTACTGATAATTCATATTGCGCGGGCAGGTAAAGTTTATTGCTTTGTGGGAGAGTACCCCAAGTAACGAATTTTCCCAGAAACTAGCCGTAATTATATCGATTTTTATACAATGACCTGTCGATATTTTAAAATTGCCATTTTCGATAACGTGATTACAAAGTAATATATAAATAAAATAAAAATAAATTTTTTGCAATTACTTACTATGTCACAGGGAATGCGCGGAGAATTGATGAAATAGCAGCGACGAAAAGAGGGGAAATAAACCACGAACCTCTACGCCACGGATGTATTTACCCTAACGTAAAAGTTAGAATTGGGTACTGCCGTGGAGATTTGAGAATAAAAATGGTATTAGTGTTCTGTAGTTCGGCCGTTTCGCATTCGCTCGCTCGCAGTGTTGCCGTTTTAGCGACTTTCTCGCTAGATCAAGCGGATTTTAATAATGTTTAGCGGATAAAAAAAATCGTTTTAGCGAGAAATAATTATTTAGCGACATTTGCACTTTTTAGATGGCGACTTTTTTATAAAGTAATTTACTTCAAATAAATCATTTACCTTATGTCCAATTTTGTAATCTACCGTTGGTAACACTGTATATATAATATAAATTCACGGAAATTCCCGAACATCAACTAACAATTCCATGTCGTACATTCACTTTCATCTGTTTCGACATATAAAAATGCAGAAGGAATAAACATATTCGAAGATTTATGTAATTTTGCAAAAATAATATTATCACTACCGCACTCAAATGCGGTATTTGAACGCGTATTTAGTGCTATGAATATAGTTAAAAGCAAACTGCGAAACAAGCTATCGGAAAAATCTTTGAAATTCTTCTAATAAGAAATCAGTTAAGGATTAAAAAAAGAATTGCGCAACGTATGATATTCCTAAAGATGTTGTCAAACAAGTCGGTAAGGGCAAACCAAAGATGGGAACTGGAGACATTGGCGAACTTCCACTCAAGTTCTTTTTGAAGATCTGGATCCATACTTCGCTATTAATTTTGAAATTTAGGTACAAGAACGTACTGAGCTAATTGTTTTATTTTTAGTAAGATGACTAATGTTTAAACGTACTAGTTTAAAATTAAAGATTTATGTTTTTAGAATTTTTTTTATTGTGTACAAGAATAATTTTTGTTTTGGTTGTCATGTCATTAACCTACACTATAAATAACTGATTTATATGAAATAGAGTCAGCTCTTTTTAAGGTTTTTCTAAATCTATACATTTAGATTTTCGGTATTCATTGATATATATATATATATATATATATATATATATATATATATATATACCATTTGGCAAGATTTTTCAGTTAGTCCAATGGTAGCACGAAAATGTACCTAGGGACATCTAGCGGATTTTAAGAAAGAGAAAAATGCTGTTTCTGGCGGTTTTTTTCTGTTAGTCTAGGGACTTTAAAATTTGTAGAACGGCAACCCTGCTCGCTCACCTCAAATTCGATATCGATTCATAGAGGAAGAGGAAAGTAATTAGTCGTTACTAGTTATTGTTAGTGGTTAGTCGATTTTGACAGTTAGTATATAATATATAATATTCATTATTCCAACATTATTCAGAATAGTCAGTAATCTATGTTATTCAGTTATCTATGTTCGAATTGTAAGGAGGGACTCAGCTCTCAGTTTACCTGCCCCCTCTTGTATTTTCATAGTCGGTCTTTTTACATAAGGAGGTAATCAAAATGCCGAAAAAATTAAAAGTGGTTGTAAAATCATTGTATTCACATGAAATTCGTAAAGATGTCAGCTTAGATACTTTAAAGTCATTAAAACTTGAAGACGCCTGGCCTTTTATCAGAGAGGAAATAGAGATTGAAATCGGCAGTAGCCAGTTGGTTTGCATCCCGCATATTACCGAAGCAGACTTATATAAAGTTACTTCGCTTTTTGTGCAAAATGAAAAAGAAACGAACGGTAAAATGTTTACCCCTCTCGGTCAGCTAAATAAGAATATCAACAAAGAGAAATCACACCCTGAGTATGTTAAATGGCTTGAAGAGGAAAATTTTCAGGATCCTGAATTTAAGTTTCCACATGAGAGTGTTAAGGTATGTCTGACATAAATTGCAGCTAATATTAACTTTATTGCATATATACAAATGACCTTGACCTAACTGAAAGTTAAGTTAAATAGTGCTTAGTTATTCATCATCGTGTTTTACTCTTGATTTTTTCAACAAAATAAACTACGAAAAAAATGATGAACCATCTTTTTCGGTATAGGTTTGAATCAGCTACGATTAAAAATTAGTCACAGCTGTTTCAATGATGAAATTATGTTGACATAATATTTTCAAAATTTTTTTATTTAATTTTTCGTTAATATTCACCAATATTTTCAGAATATATACAATGTTTTTTCACTAAAATAATGTTATAAATTTACATAATATTAAAATACATTCAATTTAAAAAAAATTATCTAAATTGATTTCTCAATTGAAGTTTGACGAAACTGTTTTTTTTTTGTATCTGTCTTATTGTGAGGGCTGTAGTAGCTCAGGAACTAAGAGCTCACTGTAAATTTCACAGTACACAAGTAACTTGGATTTGATTCAGTTAATTGTAATTTTAAGAGCTGATTTACTTGTTCATGAAGGTAAACATTGTGAGAAAACTCACATATGTAAAGAGAAATATATTTTGAGGATATGAAGTCCACCAACACCTACTGAAGCAGCACCATTGACTTATTGATCCTGTCAGAAATGAGGAGTCAAAGCCTGACAATGGTGGAATGTAGATAGGCTGTAACATTTAATTTTATTTATTTATTTTTTTAATTTATTTTCAGATAACATTGCAAGATGAATCTATCAAAAATAAAGTAAGAGTTATTATGGTCAACTTTACAAGAAATATCATTCCAAAAGACAAAGATCTAGTAAACAACATATATTTGGATATTGAAAATAACAAAGGTGTGTATTTTTACATTTTATTTAGTATTACAGAAAATGTATAATGCCAATAATTAATTTAAGGTGAGAGAGGATGAGAGAAAAAAAGAGAACCTGGTGAAGGCAGGGTTTGGTTGAAAAAAAAAAAAAGCAAACAAATATAATACATATTGCAAAAAATGTTTTTGCATTGAATTAAAAATTGTGTTTTCATATATCCATGTATAAGGTCTAAGAGAATCCATATCATATTATATTTACATAGTATTCGTTCTGTTTATGAAATATTTATGTATTAGATGCTTTTTTTTACCAGGGGATAGTCTACTGCTGTAAAGATCTTCCCCACATTTACGTTAAATGCATTGCTTAATAATTCTATTACCAAATATTCCATACCTTTAACACTAAAAAACTAGTCATATAATGACTTTTTCATCAATTTTGTCTAATTTCTTTTAGATCTTAAGGGGAAAAAATCAGTATACATGATTACAAATGTGTTGTTAGCGAAAACCATAGAGTTCAGGGTAACCAGAGGGACATCATCAAGAATCTTCCACTTAGGGAATGCATCACCACTAGTATTTGGCTTGGAAGAGTTTCTTATTGGTGATGATGGAAAGCTTATAGCTAAGGTAAGATTTGATTGTATTTTTTGTTTGTTTAAGTTATAAATATCTTAAATGCTAAATTTGACTGGACTTATTTATAAATATGGTAAAATAATTTACATATAGGAATTACATTCAATAATGTATAGCATTTTTATTACACTTTTTCTTAAATCAGTCATTATACATTTAAATAAACATTGTCTTATGCAGCCATGTGGTTGTAAATTAAAAAAAAAATCATCATATTTGATCCTGAGTAACACTAGAAAGATTTCATAGTTTCAGATAGGTGATGGTATAACTGTCTCGTAAAATAATGAGACTGGTGATGGAGAGCAATGTCAAATATATGAGATGTTGTATAGTATTACGATCACAATACAACCTGGGTGGTGATTAGGGCAAATCCAACGCAAGAGGTGCATGTTTAGAATTAGAGATTTGCAGGCTGATGAAGATGTCTTAATTAAAATATGATGAAATATCTTCATTAGAAGAAGTATGGTAAAGGTCATTTGATTCATCTGAGTAACCTACCTAGAAAAGTAAGACTACTTTTCTCCTTCAGAGTAGATCTGAGTAGGTTCCACCATAGAATTCTATAATACATACATAATAGAACAGGGGAGTGGGTGGAGCCCTTGTAGTCACTAACATGTCAATTCACACCTTTAAATGTCAACATAGTAATGGTCAGTATGGTAACGTAAAATATTGATTTTCAATAAGAGTTACTTGTAATCTATAGGGAATAAAAAATTATTCTATTCTCTATTCTAACACATCTCTTTTCTCTTTTGACATTACGCATCTTTAACATGTTTAACAACTTTTATTTACAATAAGAAAAAAGTGATACTTACTGTGATTGTATTTACGATTAATTTGCACACTATTTACAAATAAATATGTATTAAAATTTAAATGATTCTTTTTATGATGATCTTGAACATTAATCATAAGTCTAAAATGTGAAAATTTGCTCAGTCTGTCAGCGAATCGGGTGTGCTCCCGGCGATCTGCGTATGCCGATCCTCGTACAAAATAAGGTTAACAGCCATTTTTTTGTGTATTATAGTATTCTATGGATACCACACTAATACCTATTTCTGCCGCTAAATAGCAGTGCATGCACTGCTTTGTTCCTGTTTGAAGGTGAACAGTAAGTTCATTTGTCACTTTAATATTATTAAAAAAAATAACTTACATCCCTCCACTGTCTATGGCTATTCAAAATGATACATCAAACTTTGTTTGTCATAGTAGCATTACCTTGGCAGTATTATTTTTGGATTCCAATAGTGTATGGTGGTTATTTTAATGGTAAAAGTTTTATTTGGCTTGAGTCCATTACTAAATTACTTATTGAATAAAAATATATTTATATTATCTTGTCTACATAAGAAGCAAAGATTAAGGTGTCTTATTCATTCCTTTCATTGCAATTAAACTCAATCTAGATGTAATTAAATTAAAAATGAATTAACCTAAGACCAAAAAGCTGAAAACCTATAAATTCTATATACTACAGTATTCCCTTATGTATCCCACCCCATCGAAAGAATCATAAAAATTCGTCGTGTTTTTTTACTTATAGGCCAGTGTGCTTACGGTCACTGGTATAGTCTGTATGCTAAAATAGTGTTGGTACACCCAGAGGCGCACTTATTCATTTGCTTTTATTTTATTATTTTTTACTGTGGTTTTTAATAAATGTTTTTTTTTATTCTAAGAATAAAATACAACACTATAGTTATTGTAATGAAGTATGAATAAAAATAATAAACACAGGTAAGGTAGCAAAGAACCTTTCAATAAGGTGTATGCCGCATGTGGCAACCTTTGTTGTGTGCGAACAGACTAAGCGGTGATGAAGACCTAGATAGTAAATACAGAAAAACACACACACACACACACACACACACGCACACGCACACGCACACGCGCACGCACACACACATATATATATATATATATATATATATATATATATGTATGTATATTGTGACTTTGATGCTTGTTCGAAACCATTCAAGAAGAAGAATCGATGTTTATTAATCTAAATATCTAATAAATTATATCATTTATAGTACCAATAAAACTGCTTGTGAAGCCTTATATTGTATTACTTAACGCACGATCAATAAATCAAATACCTTGATCAATTTAAACAGTAGCGGTAGCAGTGCAGTCTGTTTAATATTATCTAAAGATAATTTTTTATAATTCGTTTTATTAAACTGTTAAATTCGTTTTATTAGCTCATCATTATAACTTAAAAATTTGACATTTAATAAAATTTTGGTTTTTACTTTTATTGAAAGATTTATTTTTTACTTTGAATGTTCAGCGGACAACCTGGAAAAAGTATTCTGCCAGGGAAGTAGGTACTGTCTTTTATTCAGAACGTCTATTCTTGGAAACTGGTATTGTTTACGAGAAGAAAATTAGTAAACTACTGCCTGAAACTCCAGAAAAATTAGTCTTTCTGCACCGTAATCTCTTAAATATTCTATCTGTTAAATAGCTTATTAAGACCGTCTAAAAAAATGATTTGTCTTGGGCATCAAAATAGGCCGAAATTGCCGGCTTCACTTCATCATTGTCGCCTAAGTTTTTCCCACGCAGTTCTTTCCTCATTTTTGGAAACAACCAATAGCCGCTTGGGGGCTAGGTCTGGGTTATTATAGGGTGGGCGACGCAGTTGTTCAAAACCGCACCGGTGATTGGCAGCCGTCGCAACGTGGCTTGTGTGCACGGGCGCATTGTCGTGCAAAAGGAGCACGCCTTTTGTAAGCTTTCCCTGCCTTTTTTAGGGTTCCGTAGTCAACTAGGAACCCTTATAGTTTCGCCATGTCTGTCTGTCCGTCTGTCCGTCCTCGCTTAATCTCTGTGACCGTTAGCACTAGAAAGCTGAAATTTGGTACCAACATGTGTATCAATCACGCCGACAAAGTGGTAAAATAAAAATTGGAAAAAAATGTTTTATTAGGGTAGCCCCCTTATATGTAAAGTGGGAAGTGATTTTTTTTTAATTTCAAACCTTACGTGTGATATATTGTTGGAAAGGTATTTAAAAATGAATAGGGGTTTACTAAAATCATTTTTTGATAATGTCAATAATTTCAGAAATAATCGCTCCAAAAGTAAAAAACAATGTGTCCCCCCCCTCTAACTTTTGAACCATAGGTTTAAAAAATATGAAAAAAATCTGAAAAGTAGAACTTTGTAAGGACTTTCTAGCAAAATTATTTTGAACCTGGATGGAAACAGTTTTTGTACAAAAAAGACAAAAAGTTGTACAAAATAATTTCTTTACTAAGTTTGTAGTATAATCGTTTAAGCAGGCATTTTTTTTAACTTCGTTTACATATTTTATTATCCTGAACGTATTTTTTTTCAAACAAAAAAAGAATTATTAAAAAATTATCCAAAATTACCACCGAAAACTTCTGGCACGTCTATGTATTAATTAGTAACCCAATTCCCCGAGAGATGGCGCTGTAGGTACTTATTACATTGGGTCGGGTATTATCGAATTGTTCGGTTGGTCTCTCCTTGGCATCGCCTGTCGCGGAGCGTGCAATGTTGCACGCTCCATGTTCGCGCACGTACCCACTATCGGGAGCAGTTGCAGGAGCGCGGAGCGCTGCTGGAGCGCGAACATAATGGATACTCACCTTAACTCATAAGTGGGAACACTTATTGTAACGGACGGGAAACTACGGAACCCTACACTGAGCGTGGCCCAACACGCTCTTGGCCGGTTTTTTTATTTAATAGCTTCTTTTAATTGATTTAGTAAATAAGCGTAAAATTCTCCCGTTATGAAAACACCACGTTCCTTATAATCAATCAAAAGGATACCTTCAGTATCTCAAAAGATCGTCGCTATGATCTTTCCGGTCGATTGATACACCTTATACTTCGTAGGAGAGGGTGTGCATTTTTTTATGCCACTGCATCGACTCTTGCTTTGACTCAGGTTCATAATGGTGGACCCCAGTTTCATCGCCAGTTACAATTCGGGCCATAACTTCCTTCTAACTCGGGACAACTTTCGACGCGCTCGTGTTTTTGATGCGTAAATAAAACGTATTTATTACTTTTTTTTTAAACTTTCTAACATGTCCAAAATATTGATGTATATCATGAATGTAACTTACATTACTAGAAAGTACTAGAAGTGTACGGATTATTTTTAAACTGTGGTAGTAAATTACTACCACAGTTTAAAAATAATCTGGACGCTTCTAGTACTTTCTTGAATGAGAACACCATTGAAGATGATGCCGACATTTAAAAAATATAAGCAGCCATTATATTTTGATTAAAATGATATTTAATCTCGGCAAAGGATTTGTGGCTAAAACGATGTGTGTTTGTTTGGTTGCAAGGTAAATATGTATGTCCTGGTTTACTATTATACATAGTTACCCAGGTTTACTTAGTCACAAAAGAATTTTATAACTAAGAATAAAATGATTACTTTATCTCAAATAGCCCATTGCTATCTGTGATAAAGCAATCTTTTTAATTTTAGGTAATGTCCCTCGCAATTTTTGTCATGAGTGTAATGACCGATGACCGATTGTTAAGACGAGAATACACAGTGTTTTTTTCTCGATTACCGCAGAAGGAGGGTAATGCTTTTCGTGTGTATGAAACTATTAAGGAATCAACACTAAAATTTATTGCAACAAGAAAAGTAGATTGTGATGTTCTATTGAAAATAAAAAAAATAAATGTTAAATTAGCATTTGATTCAAAAGAGTTTATTATGGAAGATGATGATTGTGCGAACCAAATTTATTTTTTAAGTGTTTGTTTTGTTTTATTTTTTGACAAATTCAAGGTTTCTGCATGGTTGCTTTAGTAAGTTGGCAGCGTTTGCTAATTTTGAATGACAGAAGTGGTGATTTCGATTAGGAAAGGTTAACAAGATGTTTGATCCATCATATTAAATTATTTTCTAAGCAAATTGACACTTAGATTGTTTCTAATATCTTTTTTTATTCTTACAACTGTCGTGTTTTTGTAAATTATCAAAACAATTTTGATTAATAAACTTTTACTTCTATACTGATATGTTATAACCCAAGCCTTATATTGGTCATCATCATCTTCATCATTACAGCCCTTCACAAGTCCACTGCTGACATAAGCCTCACCCATAGCACGGTCCTGAGCCGTCTGCACTGACTTCCTGCATGGCTTACCAAGGAGGTCACCCTACACTACGCCTACCAGTACGAGACTGCCACTTGAGAACCTTTTTTCCCCATCGGTTGTCGGTTATTCGAGCTATATGGCCGGTCCATTGGCACTTCAGCTTACGAATCCGTTGGGCTATGTCGGTCACTCTGGTTCTACTGCGGATATCTTGATTTCTAAGATTATCACGCAGAGAAATCCCGAGCATAGCCCCCCTCCATAGCTTGCTGAGCGACCTTGAGCGTCCTCATACGGCCAGCAGTGAAGGACCACGTCTCAGATCCTTAAGTTATCACTGGTAACACGCACTGGTTGTACAATCAAGTTTTTAGGTTTTTTCCATTTTTCACATTTTTCCATACGATGGAACCAATCATTGAAGCAACCATTCCATTCGGAAGTTGGGGTCTCCAAAATGGCCGTTTTGTAGGCGTCCACAGCTTCTTCAGGTGATGAAAATCTCTGTCCACGCAATTTATTCTTTATTTTAGGGAAAGTATAGAAATCATTAGGGCTTAGGTCGGGGCTGTACGGCGGATGGTCTAATAATTCTATGTTTTCTTGCTCTAAAAACTCTTTTGTTTTGTGTGCGGTGTGAGAACTCGCATTGTCGTGATGGAGGATGATGCGGCGGTTGCAGTTCTCTTTACGGAGTTCAGAAACGACCTGTGGAAAACAAATGCTAGCATACCATTCTGCATTAACCGTTCTTTGTCCCTCAAGAGGAATAGTCGTCACATGGCCGGTTTTGGAGACAAACATGGCCACCATTTTTTTGTAACACTCCGTGAACGAACAATTTTTGTTGGCTTTAACTCATTTTCGAACACCCGTACTCGTGACTGGTTTTTGTTTCGGGTTCGTACGCATATATCCAGGATTCGTCACCTGATACGATGTTGTATACAGCATTTGAGGATCCTGCGTGGAATATTTCGAGAATTCTGACGCACCAAGTAACGCGTGCTGCTTTTTGCTCTTCACAGAGCAAATGCGGTATCCATCGGGAAAACAACTTTTTTACACCTAATTGTTTATGCAAGATTATTTGTATTTGACTCATGCAAATGCCTGAATTTCGCGGTATATCACATGTCGATCTTTCTCAATCAGCTTTTACGTACAGCATCAACGTTTTCTTGGGTGACTGCAGTTTTTGGACGACCTTGACGGGGATCATCACTGAACTTGACACGTCCACGTTGAAATTCAGCAAACCAGCGATAAATTGTGGTTTTGGATGGGGCTTTATTACCAAATGCAGAAATCATCCAGTCAACACACTGTTTTTGTGTTAAATCACTTCGAAAGTCATAATAAATCATCGCTCTTGAATTTTCTCGAGTCAATTCCATTTTGTCAACGACTAAACAAGTTTGACAAAACCTTGTGACAAGAACGAGAATCTTTTTTTAAATAAATAAATGGTATTCGATTTTTAAAACCAAGGAGTTTTCAATTAAAAAGATTTTAATATGACAGGAACAGTGGAAATATTCAATTCCCGATACTTTTAGTGCAGCCCTGTAACCATCGTAGCCCTACTGTAGAAACACTTCAGCATTTCGATATACCGACAGTCAACTTGGCACCGCGCTGAAGAGACTGTAACACCGCCCAAATTTCGACGGAATCAAAGGCTTTCACATAGTTTACATACGCCAGGCAAATTGGCAGATTGTACTCTTCGGTCTTCTGTAAAATCTGCCGCAGGGTATGTATGTGGTTCGAGACGATTCGTATTGACTCTCGAAAACAGCACGTAGACGTGGCTCAGAAGAGAAATCGGTCTATAGTTCTAAGAGAGCGTTGTCGCCTTTCTTGAAGAACAATACCACCGCACTTGTGCTCGACGCCTCCGGAGTAGGGCCACAAAAAGTGCAAAGCCGGGGTGAAATCCTAGTCTACAATATTTTGAAAAGTGCGATTGTCTTAAATCTAAATGGCTATGGATTATTAATAGATTCTATCGGGCGAAACCGGGGTCTGTCGCTAGTTATTGATAACATTAATCTAGAGTAATTTTTTTATATCTTTTTATGTTATCTATTATCTATACATCTATACATCCTGGTTTAAGAAACTTTATTATCTCAAGAATTTTACATTCACTTATGAGACCTACATATCTACAGCTTAATATAAATTTGGTTTGGGCTATTCATACAAGGTAATAATGCAAATTACAACAAAAACTACCGAAGACATACAAAACTATATGTAGGTGGTTTTAAATATTTTGTTTAGTGATAGTCAAGAAAAATCTGATTAAGTGTCATGTATGAAAATTTATATCTTTAATGAGTTGTTGTAATATTTATTTTATTTATTATTTGAAGTAACTTAAATAATTGATGTTTTTAGTGTATAAGCAGATGTTAACTTAGATATTATGTATTTATTTATACCAGTTATTGAAACACGAAATTACCTAATACATATATATCCCTATACAACAAAACTTGTATATATATACTCATATATATACATACATATTATATTATTTATATATGTATAAGTGTGCTTACTCTTTCAATATGTGATACTTAAGTAGTCTTTTAAATGTGTGCATTCATTTTGAGTCTCTTATATCTTTAGGTAATTTGTTATATATTTGGGAACCTTCATATATTATACATTTTTTACCGAAATTTGTTCGCGGTGTTATTAATTCAATATCGTTGTTTCGCCTAAGTTTCATTTTGTGTAGTTGTATTTTTTTTTTGGTAAAGTTGTATTTGTGTGTATGTCTTTGTTTAAAATTTTCCGAATTAGTATACAATTTTGGTACACGTATGTTTGTGATATGTTCATTACATTAATTTGTTTATATAGTTTATCTGTCGGTGTAAGATAATAATACATCTATACATAAACATAAAATTGAAGTGTCGGTACTATTGTGAGCTAAGGC
Organism: Parnassius apollo; assembly: GCA_907164705.1. Taxonomy (NCBI): domain Eukaryota; kingdom Metazoa; phylum Arthropoda; class Insecta; order Lepidoptera; family Papilionidae; genus Parnassius; species Parnassius apollo. Next base: position 8,358,907 of record CAJQZP010000295.1, read on the forward strand.
GGTTATCGGAGCCGGATAAAAGTATTTAATTTTATTTAATGAAAAAGATATTATCATTCTAATTGATTTGAGGGGGGATAAATCAATAATCCATAAATAATGAAATATACTGGTCATCAAAAAAATCGACCCACCCATTTTTTGTTTCAAATTTATCGATTGTTTCACTTAAAAGCTGTTTCACACATTTGTTTTTTATTTTGAGGATCGGCTATGATGTTTGATACCTTGTTTGTCGTAAATCTTATTGCACTTGAAGGTACTTTACAATTTTTATACAGAAATACTGTTGAGTGCAGATTTCGTTGATTTACGTCAGAACAAATTCGAACCGTTATTTCAGTCCGACACAGACTTTTGTAGGGATTTCTCTTTAATAACGTTAAGTTTATTTACTGAGGCTGTAGCTTTGATTACTTTGTCTAAAAATAATGGACACTACTGAAGCTGAGGCGGCCCAAGTTGTGGCTTTGCTGCAACAAGGCTTAAGTCAACGTGTTGTGGCCAGGAGGTCAAATCTGAGCCGTTCTGCAGTGCGACGAGTTTACCAGAGGTTTCTGGAGACTGGGCAGTATCGAAGAAGATCTGGATCTGGAAGACATAGAGTGACAAATCAAAGGGATGACCGATTTATAGTGGTATCAGCTCTACGAAATCGGCACCTATCTGGTGTTGATCTCCAGCGACGCTTACGTGAAGATCGAGGTGTAGCTATAAGTGATAGTACTGTGAGAAGGAGACTTTGTGAGCAGAATTTAAGACCTCACAAGCTAGCAACAGGACCACAATTGACCACAGCTCATCGACAAGCCAGACTTCAATTTGCGCGTAACCACGTCAACTGGACTATAGGCCTATGGGAGTCATTTCTTTTTAGTGATGAGAGTTGAATGAATTTATACGGTTCTGACGGACGCCGTAATGTCATGCGACGACCAGGTGAACGTTATACCCAGTGTTGCATAAGAGAAACTGTCAGTTATGGTGGAAGCTCTGTAATGTTTTGGGCTGGGATATCTTTGACTGGACGCACTGAGCTGGTTTTCATACGAGGAGGTGCTTTAACTGCAGCACGCTACATCACAGAGATCTTAGAAGACCGTGTGGTGCCATACGCCGGCTATATTGGAGAGACCTTTGAATTAATGCATGATAATGCACGACTACACGTAGCGCGCATCACAACCGATTACCTTGAAAAGGTCGGCATTCAGGTTATGTCGTGGCCAGCAAGAAGCCCTGATCTCAACCCTATAGAGCACATGTGGGACACCCTAAAACAAAAGGTTAGAGCCCGTAATCCAGTCCCTGCAACATTAGGAGACCTTGAAACCGCCATTAGGGAAGAATGGAAGCGAATACCTCAAGAGACCATCAAAATCTTGATAAGGTCATTAAAACGGCGAATGCAGGCTGTCATTCGAGTAAGAGGAGGGAATACGCAATATTAAATTGCAACAACTGTGTACATAAAATTCAATACATAAAAACTAGAGCGTATTGAAAATTAATAAAAATAATCGTGAAAAATTAAAGATTTTGGTTTTTAAATGAAAATTACTTTCAAAAAATAATTTTGATGTTGTAACTGTGATTAAATTGGTGTAAATAAACAAGTTAAAAAAACATTTCAGTACTTAAACGTTTTGATTGGTTCTGCTTTAGAAAAACGTGATTTGCGGCAAAAACGCAGGTGGGCCGATTTTTTTGATGGCTAGTGCATATATATATATATATATTACATATATAATATATAATATATATATATATATATATATATATATATATATATATATATATATATATATATATATATATATATATATAATATATATATATATATATATAATATATATATATATATATATATATATATATATATATAATCGCTTTTTTTAATAAATATATATAAAAGAAATAAGAAACAATACTTATAACAAAAAACCATTTTAAAAATGTTTGTTTGTTCCGGCTAATCTCCAAAATGGCTTGACCGATTTTAACGGGACTTTCACTGTCAGATAGCTGATGTTACAATAAGTAACTTGGGCTACTTTTATTTTGGAAAAAGAATTAGACTTCCTCGCAAAGTAATTAAACCCCATGAAGTCCAATCGTAATAATTACGACGCGGACGAAGTCGCGGTGAAAAGCTAGTATTAAAATAAACTCGAAACTCCGGGGACAAAGATTAATCTAATATAGCATCTCGCATAGAGATGAAACGAATATCCAGTGACCATCCGGTATTTATACTATATACTATACCAGATTTAAAAAAACACAAAATATCAAATTTAGTTAAGTACTTTATTTATGTCACTTTTACAAATATAATCAGTAATCACAAAATTTTTGTGTGAAAACTTATGAAATTGGTACTCGTACTGCGCTAAGGCACAGAATAAATAATAGTACTACGTAGCTAAGGGAAAATTATGGTGAATAAATACTGATTTATCTGCATCGAAAGGTAAGAAGCGGTTTCGCCTGTCTCCATAAACAAGGTCAGCTTCAGAAAAAAGTCTTTCGCTATACACACTGCTGCAGGGTGTAGCAATACATGCCCATCAAATATAAGCCATCAATGTTCAGCAGAATGTCTGGCGGCCGGATATCCGAATATCCGGTATCCTGCCATACAGCGATCCGTTTCATCTCTAATCTCGCACTTTAAAATCCGTCCACCCGTTTACATACAGACACGAAAACAATAACTCTACTTGCGTTAGAAATAAATAATTATTATTATTTGTAAAAGGTATAATTCACACGAATCCTAAACATTGATAGTCCGACTAGGTAAGTCCAACTTCGACCGAGAGGTCAATCGACGGATTCAACTCGGCTGGGCAGCGTTCGGGAAATTACGACACATCTTCTCGTCAGGTATACCTCAAAACCTGAAAACTAAGTTGTACAACCAGTGCGTGTTGCCAGTGATGACCTACGGAACCGAGACGTGGTCCTTCACTGTTGGCCGTATGAGGACGCTCAAAGTCGCTCAGCGAGCTATGGAGAGAGCTATGCTCGGAATTTCTCTGCGTGATAGACTTAGAAATGAGGATATCCGCAGTAGAACCAGAGTGACCGACAAAGCCCAACGGATTAGTAAGCTGAAGTGGAAATGGGCCGGCCATATAGCTCGAAGAACCGACAACCGTTGGGGAAAAAAGGTTCTTGAGTGGCAGCCTCGTACCGGTAGGCGAAGTGTAGGGCGGATACCCCCCCCCCCCCCCCCCCGCTAGATGGAGTGACGACCTGGTAAGACATGCAGGAAGTCGATGGATGCAGGTGGCTCAGGACCATGCTTTGTGGCATACCTTGGGGGAGGCCTATGTTCAGCAGTAGACTTGTGAAGGGCTGTAATGATGATGATGATGATCGCGTTTAATTAAATTAATGAATAAAAATAAACGCGATAAAATCCGTAAAAGAAGTTTTATTCAATAAATGCACAGTATATAATATAATATTTCTCTGTAAAATATAATTATGGTAAACTTGCATGAGCTGCGGAACATATATATGACGTCCTACAAAATTTCCAAACCAGCTATTTTCTCTTCTATAATGTTCTCTTTTACCGTTGCGAGAACTTTTTAAAAGTTTATTTCACTTGACGTAAGCAGAGATTTGTTGCGACACGTCACGTGGCTTTTTAAGGAAAGAAGCCATTTTGTTGCATTGTGCACACTAATATAAATACTAAATAATTTCAAAACAACTAATCATTCTTTTATCAGAAATATTCTTGATAAAAAGATAAAAATAAAATTTATAAATCATTTCTTGTTATTTTTCGCCGTGATGGTGGCTTAAGGGTACACTAGTCGCTTATAACGAGTCAGCGTTTGATGGTGTACGTTCAAAATAAAAAATGATTTCAATTTATCTCATCATTATCTAGCCCTGTATGGAAACAAAAAAGTAAAAACAGAGTATGTTTAAAAGTTATAAGCGTCGAAAATTCCAAATTTCAACATTAGTTTTAACACATATTTGGACGGAAATAAATACCATAAGAAGAACGAAAATTGCAAAACAGTTACCATACAGGGATAGATTAGTTGTTCAAAAATGCAAATAATTTTATTTTAAACAGATACATTCAATAGATTTTTCATGACATCCAGACTACCAAAGGTCTGTTTATAATTTCGCGCGCACCTTTTTTGTTGTAAAATATCTCGATCAGTGGGACGGAGCGGGGGGGGGGGGGGGGCGCAGCGCGCACTCACACATGCTTACTAGGTTAGCCGCTGCCTTTGAGTATTAAACCAAGAATACTCAAAGGCCGCTGCTATCTATTTATGGTTGTAATACCTACATATCTACATTTATATTTAGAAAAATTGCTTCCTTTTGTTCGTGTCCATTGCTGAATCCGGGATGAATATAGCTGCTAAAATGTGCCCATAAGTTTGTTGAAGCACATTTAGTTAAAATTGAAAACAGTTAGGTACATAATAATGAACTTTCGATACAGGTAGTAGGGTCGATGCGCCGGTAAGCCGGCCGGGTCTAGATTTCGGCCTTTGGCACGAGGTGATGCAGTAAATTTGATTTAATAACGGTTTTAATAAATATTATCGTACGAAATGCAGTTTAATGCATTTTTAAATAGTTGCACTATTTCTGGTAACATTAATTAATCAGGTAAACACAACATGCGATTTATAATAAATAGTTTAGTTCGACGTCGGCACAGAAGCTGTCAAAACGTGTAAGATCGAACAAAAAAATAGTGGAGCGCGTTCTATCCATAAGTATTTACTATAATTATTTAATATTGTGCTTATATTTCAGTGTATAAATAATGTAATACATTTATTTGACATTGATTATTATAATACTTTATTAATAAAGTTAATAAATTAAGTGGCCGAAAAGTGACACATAAAATTGTCCTACTATTTGGTTGTCGGCCATGCTGCCGAAAAGTAGCCCGAGTTTAGCTTAAATACTTTGTCTCTTTCGTTTATTTGGTTACGTACTATAATTCATTTTTCTTACTTATATAGAAGCGTAGCGTGCATAGACACTAATTTTCAGTTTTCGGCCACCAAGTACTGCAATTTGGACAGCTAGTGATGAAACAAAAATACCCATTTCGGTCGTTGCCGAAAACTGGATTGACTAAAATAATTATTAAGTTTTCGGTCAACTTAAAATTGTATGAAATAATAAGGCGGCCGAAAATAGAATGTTTCTTTAGTTTACATTTACGGCTATTTCATGAAATATTTCATTCACGTTGCATTTTAGGAAGAAGATTCAATAAGACTTTTTTTCCTTCAGTGAAGAGAATTTCTTCCTCCAAAGAAATATAATAAGTAAATAGCTTCGGAAAATGCGGACTTTATTAAATTAATCTCAATGCAGTGGATTACTCGAAATGAGTCGACAATACCCTGGAAAGACTAATTGGTGCCAATTGAAAAAATAATAAATATTTCTAAAGAAATAACTAACGAAGTCTGAAGAGTACAATCTGCCACTTTGCCTGGCCTATGTGGACTATGAGAAAGCCTTTGATTCCGTCGAAATTTGGGCGGTGCTACAGTCTCTTCAGCGGTGCCAAGTTGACTGTCGGTATATCGAAGTGCTGAAGTGTTTGTACAGCAGGGCTACGATGGCTATCCGAGTACAGAACCAGAGTACGAAACCTATTCAACTGCAGAGAGGTGTAAGACAGGGTGACATAATATCCCCGAAACTCTTCACCGCTGCATTAGAAGATGTTTTCAAGCTACTGGACTGGAAATGATACGGTATTAACAACAATGGCGAGTACATCACTCACCTTCGATTTGCCGACGATATAGTCCTTATGGCAGAATCGCTGGAGGACTTAAGCACTATGCACAATGACCTCAATAGTGTCTCCCAACGGATAGATCTTAAGATGAACATGGACAAAACAAAGATCATATTTAATGTCCATGTCACACCTATGCCGGTAGTTGTTGGGAGCACTAAGCTCGAAGTTGTCGACGAGTACGTTTACCTGGGACAAAAAGTCCGAATAGGTAAGTCCAACTTCGACCGAGAGGTCAATCGACGGATTCAACTCGGCTGGGCAACGTTCGGGAAATTACGACGTATCTTCTCGTCAGGTATACCTCAAAACATGAAAACTAAGTTGTACAACCAGTGCGTGTCGCCAGTGATGACCTACTGAACCAAGACGTGCTTCTTCACTGCTGGGCGTATGAGGACGCTCAAAGTCGCTCAGCGAGCTATGGAGTGGGCTATGCTCGGAGTTCTGCGGTTTGATAAACTTAAAAATGACGATATCCGCAGTAGAACCAGAGTGACCGACATAGCGCAACGGATTAGTAAGATGAAGTGGCAATGGGCCGGCCATATAGCTCGAAGAACCGACAACCGTTGGGGAAAAAAGGAAGTTGATGGATGCAGGTGGCTCAGGACTGTGCTTTGTGACATACCTTGGGGGAGGCCTATGTTCAGCAGTGGACTTGTGAAGGGCTGTAATGATGATGATGATGAACTAACGCAGACCTAGTTTCCACAAGAAAAGTTTTGAAACATTTTATATCAACTTTGGCCCCCAGCGCAGCTACTCATTGCTAAGCCACTGCGGCACGGAAGCTCACAAATGCCGTTTGAGTTTATGTTATTCTAAAATGAATCGCATAGGTAGGTACGCGATGACGCCGTCGCGCATTGCGTCACTCGAGTGCGTATGTGTGTACGCACTAGCTTCTTACTGCTCATCACAGCGTCTATCCCTTTCGCACGTGATGTCGGCGGAGATAGCATGCATTTTTACCCCGCCCACCACTTAGTTCGTGCCATCGACTAGGGGCACCTTAAGAATATCCACAACCCGATATTATTAACCTGCTGTGGGTGTAATGAGGGAAATTAAACATGGGCAACAGCATCTTTATGATACCAACACAAAATAATCTAATCGAGTTAACTATAGCAAATATCTAATTTAAGCTAAATGTACTAGATTTTTAATTTTACTTTATTCACGGCGAAAACATCTTGACACTGTCGAAAGTTATGAACTATGCTGAATCTAATGGTACGCTCTTGGGAATAGTAGAGTGGCGCAAGCGATAATAGTGTCTCTCACTTGCCCTAACCAATAATAGTCCGTTGTAACTTGTAACGCTGATTCCATAAAGGCCGATTTACACTTTGACCTTCGACAAGTACAGTAGCGAGTTAACTTGCGGACCTGGCATGTTAAGTAGTAAATCTCGTTTAAACGGCAACCAGTGAGTTAAGTAGCAAATTAATTAAGTTGAACGAAATAGCCGGCTGGTCTAATTTTCTGCGAGTCAAGTTCGAAGTGTTGCCCTCCCGCGCGTTGCTCGCCACTCGCTAACTAAACTTGCCACAAACACATTTGAACGCTACTGCTCACTTAACCGTTTACTGTTAACTGCCTTGCTAAACTCGTTACTGTATTTGTTGAAGTGTACTATAGTGTGTAGTATAGTCTGTTCGCTTAGATACGGTCGTCTTTATGGCGCGCCGACTCGGCACGTACCGCGTCTTGTCAAAGGCGCCGCTGCCGCGACCTCAAAGCTCGCCGCATGCGGCGTACACCACATCTCGCAGGAAAAATTTTGATTTTGCATTTTAAAAAGAAACGCCGTAGTGAAAGGTTGTTTTTGTTGTATCTGCTACGTATACACAAAATGTTTTTTCGTCCTTGGGAGGACAGTAAAGTGCCTCAAGGTGAAATTTTTGAAGTGAAGCAATAACATAAATACTATTTTAGTATGGATTCAGAACGTCTTGAATGCCTTATTATAAATACAGGTGGCAATGACTGACACTTCGAGTGATGAAGAATAGTGTCTTTTTTGCTTTCGGTTATGTTTACCTAACCCACCTACCTACTCATACTTATCGTTTAAATTCTCATTGCTACCTAACTTGTGTTTATTATTTATATTCGTATTTTATTACAATAAACGAGAATAAAGTAGTATACTGGATGACATTTTTACCGTCTGGAAAAAAATAGGGTGTAACGTGTAAACGGAGTAAAAGCCTATGGCACTGATATTTAACAAAAATAAAAACAAAAATTTCTAATTAAATAAATTAATTAAGTGATTAAAATCTATCGAAATATAAATCATATCCATCCTACTTTACGAACGGCAATAAAATTCTACTCCATTTACATGTTACACCCTATTTTTTCCAGACGGTAAAAAGTCATCCAGTATAATCTGAAGGCATTGCTTAGGACTAACATAAAGATACAGATGCCAAAATACTCAAATGCTACTCAATTTAACTCGCTGTAACTCTCGTGCTGTCTCTGTCACTATAAATCAAAGTGACTGTGACACCACAATACTTAACGACATCTTACAATTGAGTAGCATTTGAGTATTTGGCCTGGAAACTATTAAAAAAACGAAAACATCAAAACACCGTTTTTTTTTTGCATATTTGTGCTATTAACAATATTTAACCAAGGGAAAGACCTTTTTTAATAAATAAACATCTTAATGGATATGGCAGTAATTATTCAAAATATCCACCGATTCTATCTAAACACGTCTACGTCTTTGCAAAGTGTTTGTTAAACTTTCACTAACACTTTGTGCTTCTTCTGTATACATCAATCGTTTTTGTTCGGCCCACAAATAAAAGTCTAGAGGCTTAAGGTCTTGTCGATCGTTCCTGAAAGATTTATTGATTAATTATTGAAGTTATTACTTCAAGACAATCTGGAAGTAACAACCTTATCATGTCTAGTAATATACCATCGCAACCAATTGCATTAATCTGTAATGACCTTAAAATATTTGCTACCTCAGATTCTGAGATTGCTTTAAATTGGAACGAAACATCAGAAAAACGATAAAATTCAAAGTAAGCAAGGAGAGACATAGCCTACATTACTTTCTTCGTAGATATTGAAAAAAATTATCGTTCAAAGAATTTGGATCATTGAAATGAGCTGGCAGAGCATTATTTTATCCTTTTATTTGCACATGTTGCTTAATATGCTACCACATGACTTTAGGTTGATTCATTTTTGAGTTAGCGAAAAATTGAAAGTACATTACAATTCATTTTAGACAATATTATTTATGTAAGGAACTATTTTAACTTCATTGACAAAATTAATAATTTTAACTCGCGTAATAAATCTAAATAACCTTTTTAATTTAATTTTATTCTTGGTTGTCGCACGAATGGGTTGGCTTCACCAGGAAAGGATCACGCTCTCACAGAATACTAGCAGTAGCAGCTTAATGGACTGGCAACGAGGCATTCCATCTTAGTCCTCAGGAGTGACAACATCTGCATGTTAATTCTTAATCCAGGATAGATGTAGATGTATATGGGCAACAGCATCCTTTACCATCAGGTGGACTGTGTGCTCGTTTGACACCCTTATTCTATAAAAAACATCCAATGGAACATTTTATTGCAATCAGTAAAGCAAAATAGTAAGTCAAATATAAAAATGTAAGGTGCATACTCGTATGTGGCATATGAAACGATAGGTCTTAAATTTTTCTTATCTTTGTGTTACTCTGTAATGTAATATTTGCTGATGATTAAAGTTATGAAAACGAAAGTGAGTCATAAAAAAACTACCAGAAACCGTAAAATTTACCTTAACTTGCGATTGGGTCACGGCCATTGGATTTTTTTAGACGCAAATTTGCTCGCTAGAGTTTTTACGTGAACACGCAATTCAATTCAGTTCAGTTGTAAATGGAAATATAATTATACCGTATAAAAGGAAAGAATAACGGTTGTAACCTATAATGATAACAGTATTGAACTTGCATATTCATTAAATACGCTTTGAAATCATTTACAAAACTGACTCTGTATTCTTTGAATATTACCAGCAACGACCGTAGCTTCGAAGCTGCTTCCTTTCTACGAATTTTACGTACGACTTAAACGAGACGGTTATACCATGCCATGCCATCTATCTTCAGCTCTAAATCTTTTTAGCAAATCCCATAATCGCAAGGTTAGTAAATATCTTGGTAGTGTAAAGGTACCGGCCCGGTACGCCCTGCTGATTGATGAATGTGGCTCTGGTGACGAAAGGTGGAAAGTACGTTCAAAAACGCTGCCCTCCATTTTTACAGCCTGGTGATGGTAGCATTAGTATAGATTACCAGTACATAGGTTACTCTGTATTCACCACTGCTCACAATGCTCGATCTTAATTGGTGCATTCATGGAAAAAATATCCAGCAGTAGACTTTAAGAGCCTATTATGTGATGTGTAGTATAGTAAAAAAATCAGAATCAGTCCGTAAAAGACCACCACTGGATATGTGAAGAGAAAGATTCCATTGTAGGGAGTATAGATTTCCATGTAGGGAGATTTGTCTCGATCGTCTTTTGGTAGACGGATTGACGATCCCAATACCAGACGTCTCTTGCAGTCTTGCAGCTTAGATGCGCCTGCCCGCGCCGGTGAGTATTTAACGTCTGACGTAAACGAGATGGACGTACCGCCATCTATTAAATTGAATAGTCATATGGTATTTCTGTTATTTGCCAAATCACGGTCCATAGACAAATATATATAATATATATTGGATGGAAATGAGCTGTGTTTTTTAAAGTCAGGTATAAACAATATTGTATTGTTGGTTTGTACTATCGAATGCCCTGTTGGCGCTAATTGGATCTTCGGTTACCATCAATCCTTTGGAACGTAGCAGTGTTATGCTTTTAGTTTAATGTTGAAATTAAGAAAGAATGTGTTTTTTTTTTTCAAGTTGAACACCGGGTTTATCCAAGTTGACTTTTTACAATCAAATCAAAAAATTTAAAAAGTAGTAAAATTTAAAAAATTGTACTTGCGACGTCAATATAAATAAAATGCGAAAATTATCAATGTAGTCAAAGTCACATGAAAAGGGTCAATTTTCAAATAAAAAAGGAATTATCAAAATCGGTTGACCTAGAAAAAGTTCTGAGGTAACATACATAAAACTTCCACTTGACCGCATCCAGTGCAGGGCGGCTCGAATAATCGAAGACCGAGTCGTTTCCGATCGACTGCGAAGAGATATTGCACCCCTTAGCATTTTATTACGCATCTACCACGGTGAGTGCTCTGAGAAACCCCAGCCGCCAAATTTCATGAACGCACATTGCGGCAAAACTCCCGATATCCTCCATCCACACCATCTGGATGCTTGGTGGGTCACCACTGTATATACGACTATGATACGACTTAGGGGATAGGAATCTTCAAGAAAAGAGCTTACTCCTTTCTTAAAAGCCGGCTACGCACCTGCAATTCCCCTGGTGATGCAGTTGTTCATGGGCGATGGTAGTCACTTAACATCAGGTGAGCCGATGCTCGTTAGCTCCTCTCCTTTAAAAAAAAAACAATTTAAAAAAACATACAGTCGAATTGAGTACCTTCTCCTGTTTTGAAGTTGATTAATAATGAATGAAATTAATAAAAACATCGTTAAGAGCTTAGACAAATTATGTCATCACCAGTCGACTGGCCGTACTGCGTGCGCAAAACCTTTTACATCTAGTATCTACGAATATCTCATAGTTTAACTTTAGAAGGATTTTAAATTTTCTATGATACATACGTATTTTTCAAGAATAACTTCATAAATTAGCGTATTAAGTATTTTGCTTGTAATTTTCCACTGTAAACAGATAACCCCAATAAAATAAAATTGGTCCTTGTTTTTGTTGATAATTGTAGACGTGCTTAACGTTTAGCGTGATGGTGCGAAGGGCAAGTAAATAATTACCAACACACAATATTTTGTGGTGATATTCATTATTATTATGTCACTGTCGTAGAACCTCATTGATATTAATTGATATTTTTTTATTTTATTTAGGATCATTAAGATTTTGTACATTATAACTTAAGACTATATTTAACCATAAATCATAGAAATGACGTAAGGAAATAAGTTTCGTTTGTAAAATGTGATTTTTTTAAACCTAAAAATCTGTCATTGTTTCGAAATGAGGTTCCTGTGAACTCAGAAAAATTGCGCAGCTGTCCTCTTTTTTTAAATCGTAGTAAAATGTATTCCTATTAATTTAAGATAGGCACACCATAATAAATATAGTATTTTTCCCAAAAAAGATGCAAAAATATACCTAGTACTTTTGAGAAATTCAGGAGAAAAAAGTACAAATTTATTTTTAATGATCAAACTACCTTCTACTTTACCTTTAAAATAATTATAGAAGTCAGCAATTTAGATTAATATTAAAATAAATTAAAATTTAATTTTTAATTAAATTGATACATGCTCTTTTTCTTTCTTCTTTCAATTTTACATTTAAGAGGGAAAAAATTCTTTCCGTAAATCTTGCTTGTCGTAAGTCTGGCTCTACAGTCACAGTTAATATAAAAAAACGCGACAGTTGAATTATGAATAAAACTTTGTAATGTATTATTTATATAGTATTTTTTTATTAAATTATTTTTCTATATATATATATATATACATTTGACTGAAATATAGTACGATACTATTATATTATAGAACGGGTGGTTACCCTATTTGCAGTTAACATAAATTGTAACGAAGGTAAAGGAAATAAAAAATGCAAGATTTATAACTTAAACTACTTGAATAACTTATTAAAATAAACATTTTTCTTTAAGCGATACTGTTATGATGCTGACGGGTGTCTAAAGCGGTAAACTGTTTAATGAATTTACTAAATAATAAAATGTTCCAGCAAGCAGTCTAGGTACGGAAAAGTTTATTGTCTAAAATTTCTGGACTAAAATCTGCATTGTGATGCATTGTACAAAGTTTTGTATAAATTATAAACCTAGATGTTGTTGTCTCCTGGTTTCAAGCTTATCTTTAAAAATGTTTATTTCTTTGTTCGTAAGTTCGTACTTTATGTTTTATGTTATCCATGTACCTAAGCGAGATATTTAGTTATTTGTTTTAGGCGTCATCACTTATTTAAAAATACACAGTAATATTACAAAACCCAGTTTGTTTTTTTAATTTACCATTTTTACAAACTAGCGACCCACCCCGGCTTCACCTGGGACCTATACCTTCACGATATTTACGTCACCATTTAGATTTAAGATTATTATCAAATACCGTTTAATTTTATCAATTTATATTTAAAAATACACAGTAATATTACAAAACCCAGTTTGATTTTTTAATTTACAATTTTTACAAACTAGCGACCCACCCCGGCTTCACCCGGGACCTGGGATATACCTTCATGATATTTACGTCATCATTTAGATTTGAGATTATTATCAAATACCGTTTAATTTTATCAATTTATATTTAAAATACACAGTAATATTACAAAACCCAGTTTGTTTTTTTAATTTACCATTTTTACAAACTAGCGATCCACCCCGGCTTCATCTGGGACCTGGGATATACCTTCATGATATTTACGTCATCATTTAGATTTAAGATTATTATCAAATACCGTTTAATTTTATCAATTTATATTTAAAAATACACAGTAATATTACAAAACCCGGTTTGTTTTTTTACTTTACCATTTTTACAAACTAGCGACCCACCCGGGCTTCACCTGGGACCTGGGATATACCTTCATTATATTTACGTCATCATTTAGATTGAGGATTATTATTAAATACCGTTTAATTTTATCAATTTATCGGTTTTACAAAAATCGCCAAGCTTTTGAATAAAATATAGCTTAGATCACTCCTGGATTTGCTCTCTATCTGTTCGTGAAGTTTCATCTCGGTCGGTTTGGCCGTTTCACAGATTAGTCCGGACAGAAGAAAATTTAAAAAATGTCTTAATGACACGGCAATAATCTCTTGTACACAGTTATAAAGCAATGTTTGATTTTTCTGTACCTAACCGTAAACTGTAGTGATTCTTAGATATATCTGTATATAATATAATTCATGTAGTGATTCCTTAAAATAAAAATAAAAAATACAATTATTTAGTTATTACAGACACCTCTATATTTATCCGTTTAGGTTGTACATAGTAATAATAATAATTATTATCATAACAACCTTTCACAAGTCCATTGCTGAACATAGGTCCAGGTAATGCCGCAAAGCTGAACTATAATACCTAAAGAAATTGACTTCCTGCAAGTCTTACCCGGTCGTCACTTTCGTCCTCAACGGTTGTTGGTTCTTTAAGGTTTATGGCCGGCTGGCCCATTACTATTTACACAGCTTACTGATCCGTTAGCTTACTTTCCATAGCTCACTGAGCCATTTTATGCTTCCTCATACGGCCGGCACTGTCACGCAGGACCACGTCTGTGATCCATACGTCATTACTGACAACACGCACCGGTTGTACATAATTTGTTAATAATAGAATCACATATATATATATATATATATATATATATATATATATATATATATATATATTGTCATATAAAACGAAGTATTGCCCAATTACTGAAATAATCGTTAATAACTAACATCACACAAAAAATCTTTCTTAGCTCAAAAAGCGCGCGATCACAATTATTAGTACAATTACGTTTAAACTATACAGATATAATAATAATGTCCTCCAGACCGTATTTTGGCCACGGTGGCCTGCCTCAACGGAGACTAGCCATCGGCGCAGGACAGGATTATAGTTCCCAAGTGTATGCGCAAGCACAGGTGCACTCTCTATTCCCTCACTCACATAATCCGATAGGACGGTAAACCGACACGACCAGAGAGAGATAAGGCACAGAACCAACGGCTTTACGTGCTTTCCGAGGCACGGGGGGGAGGTTCCTGACTCCGGACAACTACTGAGAATTTCTTGATAGAAAAACTCAATAATTAATTTTTTTGCCCGACCCGGGATTCGAACCCGGGACCTCATGATCAGAAGTCGCTCTACTACAACCACTAGACCAAAGACGCAGTATACAGATATATACTATATTATAATAATATGTCATGTATATAATATATTTATTCATATAATAGTTTATGTACATACATACTATAGTACAGGCTAGAGAGGTGTGTCAGGATCGTGCCAAATGAAAGTCTGGTCTCTGCCTACCCCTCTGGGTGACAGGCGTGAGTGTTTATGTTATTTTATACTTTACTAGTACCTGGATGGCCGAGCTTTCCTCGTTTTTTTTTTTGGAAATTATATTTAGATACAAATTACATACTGAAGAAACATGAATAATATTTTTTGATCTTATTGACATAGAAAAAACTGAACTGGTTATTTGAATAAAAATCATGAGTGCAATTACTTTAATTTAAATTTTCGTATTTTTAAATAATACTTAAAAAAAAAAGGCTCGAAATAATAGATTTTCTCACAAAAGAAGGGAACTTGAAAAAAAAAAGGAATAAAAGTTGGACCGAAGACAGGACGCGAACCAAGGCATTACGATTTCGCGACCGCTCGATATCCACTTGAGCTTTTACGATCAATAACCTCAAAATTTTCCTTCTTATAATGTAGCAGTTTTTCATTGCCTGAAAACACAGACAAAAGGACATTTTCTAATCCTAGCTAGATCGATTTATTGCCCCCGAAACCCCCTGGACACTACATTTTATGAAAATCGTTGGAGCCGTTTCCGAGATTCCGATTATAAATATACAAGAATTGCTGGTTTAAAGGTATAGGATATTTGTATATTATGTTGTGTATTTATATTATATCGTGTAACATAGATAGTATATCTATTATACCTAAGTAACTGTACTAATGATTATGATCGTGCGCATCGTCACGTAGGTACTTCAGCTAAGCGGAAAAAAACAATACCTAATTTTTTCATTTGCACTTTTTATTGACTTATTTTTAGAACATAAATATGTAAACATATTATGCACTCGTTACGTGTTAAAGTGTTACATTTGGACCAAGACCGTTAATTTAGTATAAATAAATAATAAGTCGTGTATGTAAAACTTGACTCATGGCAACTTAAAGTTTCTATTTGTAGATTTTGTTTGTATAATTTCTGCATGCGGTAGTGGCGTGGTGTCGTGAAACGCTGTCTTTATTTGTAATTTGGATTGACACTACATGTATGACCTACATCACGGTAATATAATCTATAATATTACCGTGCCTACATGTTGTGTTAATCCATGTATGTGTGAAGGTTCTTGTTTCACTTATCAAGCTATTCAAAAGCGGCTCTGACGATTTGGTTGGAATTTTGTATTTGGATAGGTAATGTTTTACTTTCCGAATAGAAATGTAATTCTCACGGGGGTAAACGTTTAGAAAATACTTATATAACTTTTTTAGGCCAATTAAAGATCGGTCGTTCTGGAACTTTGATTTATTAACTATGAAACCGACATTTTCGTAGCCTGATCTCGATATCAAAATGAAAGTGAAACAAATTTAAGTCAATATAAATCACAAATTTTAATAGGCAGGAAATACATACATAATCGCTGAACCCAAATTTCACAGTCTGTCATGGCCCGGCCACACTGAGGAGAAATGCCGTTAATTATCGCGTTGATGGACGTTGAATGTAGGTGTGGCCACCAATTCAGGAGAAAAAAGTACACATTATTTTTTATATTTATGTATTTTTCTATATAATATATTTGTTATAGCTCTTTGTTTTTGACCATCATTGATCTTACCTTCTACCTTACTTTAAAGGATCCATATTGAAATAAATAAAAAAAATTATTAAATTAATAAACGTTTGTTTTTCTTTCAATTTTACAATCATGATTGAAAACATCCTTTCCGTAAATCATACTTGTTCCTGACTTCCATTCACAGTTAATATAAAAAAGCGCGACAGTTAAATTAGGAATAAAAATATAGTATTTTTCGCTCTATATTATTTTTCTATAATATACTATAGTACAATTGACTGAAATGTAGTAACGATACTATATATTACAGTGCTGGTGGCAACCCTAATCTTAGATAATGCGATTGTGAAAACCATGACTTGAAATATCAGTAAAATGATAGTAACGTGACTAATTATTATTTTTTACTTAGTTTAATATACTATTCGGCTACCAAACGTTTGACATTTATTTAGCTGAAAATTGTAATAAAAACTAATGCAGTTTATAATTTTATATCAATAATTTCTCTATACCCAAAGGATTTGAGTATAATTAGTTTATTTTAAATGGGTTTTTTTGCGAATGTAATTAATTGTTTATTATGTACCTAGTCTTGTATTCAAATAAAATAAATTGGAAGCTAGCTTTTAATCAAAAGTAAAACCGATTTTAAAGTATTAAAAAGAACAAAATGAATTCACACATAATAGCTTCAGAAGTCATGGCCTTAATTCTGTGCACTATGTCTTAACGTTCGGCTAACAATCAAGGATACATAGGAAATGAGCAAGAACCTAAAAACCAAAAAAGACTGTTTTTAAAAAACCAATAAAATAGGTATCAAACTTATTGCTTGTTGTTGGAAACACTAAAACTCATCAGGAACGCTATTTTTAGACAAATTCAAAAATGGAGGACGTTCTGAAAGACACTTTGTTATTTTAGGTGTGAACGCCTAAAATGAAATTTATGGCGCGCGTTAAACCCTTGACCTACCAAGGCTTATCATGGTTGCGTATAAACGCTATAATATTGATTAAAAGCTAGCTTCCAATTTATTTTATTTGAATACAAGACTAGGTACATAATAAACAATTAATTACATTCGCAAAAAAACCCATTTAAAATAAACTAATTACTCTCATACTCAAATCCTTTGGGTATAGAGAAAAAACACATTATTTAAACCGCGCTTGAATGTTTTGTACCTTCCTATGTAAATATCGCATTATAGGCTTTACATGATTAGGTACATTGGGACAGAACGTAAAATGTAGATGATGGACAATTTAGACAATTTTTAGGTTAATTATTGTGACTATCCACTAAGCCTTGGCACTGAGTCAGTCTAATCAAGGTCTCTCTATTACGAAGTTTAAATATTTTATTTAACGAAAACCGTATAAAAAGGGTTATTATAGTATAAATGAATACATGGTTGATAATAACCTCTGGAATTGAGGGAGTCGCTTCCAAGCTGTTTTTTAAAAAAATGTAAATAATTTTATAATAAATAATTTTCCCTTAAAAAAAAGTCCTACCGGCTTTTTTGCTGGTTCTTCCCAGGACACAGGTTGTTTTCTGAGCCAGTGCAGTGGTAAAGTAAAAATATGACTTTCCGTAAGAATAACATGTAATCTATATTGGATCAAAAATATTCTTTTTAATTCTAATAAAAATTATTATTATTTTACTCTGCAAATCGTTTTATTCGGACGCTAAAACCCATATAGATAGAGATAAGCGTAAATAGATTTGAGAGCTATTTTAAAAATGCACTCAATTTAATGCACAAAGAGGCACTCGAACATAAAAAAAAATGTTCTTTTTTTTATTATGACAAACAGAGACAAAATAATAGAAAGAACAATGACCTAGTGATATTAACATTCCGAATCATAGACAGTATATATAGAACTTCTCCGAACTATCACTCGGAGTGTCGGCCGCTCCCCGGGCAGAACACCTTGCCCGGCGGGAGATCTCCCCTTTTCCTACCACGGCCACAACACAATGCCAATAATGGTTTGGCTTAATAGATTGTCTCAATTGACCTCGTGTAAATAGTGCATCAGAAGTATTCGTAGGGAGTTCCCACATTATCGACGCGGAATCGGCTGAACGCTGATCGGTCGTTGCGACGGCTATTCACAAGCGATCCGCAGTAGTCTCCTTCGAAAGGCTGTCGCGATGACTGCTCACTTGCATCCAATAGTCGATTCCCCAGAACTTCTCTCTATACTTTTTTCTTTTTTTTTTTTAAACGTTACCTCCACACTAGGATTTTCTCATGTTTCGTGGGGGCAGTTTACAAACATAAATTTCGCAAAGACAAACATCCAGAACCGGAACAATTACTTGTAGGCCATACAAATACTTGTTCCGTGTGGGATTCGAACCCG
Organism: Parnassius apollo; assembly: GCA_907164705.1. NCBI lineage: Eukaryota > Metazoa > Arthropoda > Insecta > Lepidoptera > Papilionidae > Parnassius > Parnassius apollo. Next base: position 8,377,855 of record CAJQZP010000295.1, read on the forward strand.
TGGCCCTTAGCGCTGTAAATCATTGCTGAGCCACTGCGTCACGGAGTCGTCATACTCGACGTTTCTCTCACGTTCGATAGCCGATCCTCCGAACGGTCGTGGGAACGGCCGGCTGTTTACATTCGTTTGGCAGTCGACTCATCGTCCATCATTCGACTGTCATTCAGTCTTCAGCAAAGCCGTACGGATGCGACTAGCTAATCGGCAAACCGCTAGTTTTGTTGCCGGCCGAAGTCGTGACGCGTCGTCTAAGCCGAGCCAATGGGAATGGCACTAGCAACACTCGTGTCCCGTAGACATAAAGGTTTTTGTGACCGGCTGAAGCCGATTCCGCGTCGATAAATATGGGGACTCCTTTACTGCATTAAACTGCGATAGGGAAACGAATATACTTGCACAGAGCAACAGTAGAGGCGGTCGGCAGGCCTACCTTGTGCTAGCGCGCTTCACTGAGTCTGATAGACAAATACATGCAGTTGGCGCGAACGTGTTTTATAGTACTTTAACAAATTATAAGTGAAATTTTCGAAAAATATAATATCTATAATAGTGAATTACTGTTATAGCATGAGTTACTAAGTAAAATTGAATTCAAATGACGGTTATGCTTATGGTTCCTTTTCTTTTAAATAAAATTGTTTTTCCAAGTACGAATAAACTATATAATTTTTAAGCTATTGCATAGCTTCTATCGCGGGCTTTGAGCGCGGGGACCGAATCCAGAAATTCCGTAACGAAAAAAACTTCCCGCTTCCCACTCCGACGGGCACGGAGGTGTGGCGTTGAAAGCCGTGCATCGTCTAACGTCGTTTCAGTTCGGCAGACTTCGACACTCGGCGGACTTCGGCACGGTGTTTGTGTGCGTGCGACTAGACGTATGCGTGTACACTAGCTGCTAACTCAATGATAAAAATTCCTGAATAACCTACATGTATTGTAATATATTAAAAATATTTTAAACAATATTAACTTCTCGTTTATTCAATAAGAGGAAAAAAATTGTTTTCTTATCGGTCACCACGCTCAAAAAGTGTAACTTGATTTAATATCGACAACTTAACTGCATAAATAAAATAAATAAATAATTATAATTGCATAAGTTATAAAAAATGCTATGCAATAGCTTGACCGCGGCAGTCACCGAGTGCCACACGTATTTTTTTTTAAATATTTTACGAAACTCTTATTACAAAATTATTTAATAAAACATAAATATTTCTAAAACTACATAATTAAATTTAACAATCGAAAACTAAGGGCAGGGCATCTATAGAAAGAAAGTGTCACGAAAATATTTGGTAGTCCAACAATTGTAAATGTGATTTTTTTTTTGAATTAATAAAAACTGATGTTCGATAAATGTTTTTAATTTATAAATATGTACAAAATGTTAACAAATGATAATAAATGATAACAAATGATAATAAATATGTACTAAAGGTTAACAAATGATAATAAGTGCCTATTATAATATGTATCCAAAATAATTTTTTTCCTTTCCTTTCGTGACAACTCCTAGCATACACGCTGGCCGTGTCATCCTGCACGGGCTGCGGCATTGCCTGAGATCAAAGGCGTTTCACAACTGTAAGGCCTAAACTGTGGTTGTACTGTAAAGGATTAACTTTGGCACTGCTTGTTTTAAAACAAACCCGGTTATATGAGCACGACGGGCTAGGCGGACCGTTTTAGCAAAATCTTATACGATAATTTTTATTTGACTGCTTTATGAAGTGCTATATATGCACTTAAGTGAAATGAACTTATATTATTTTTTATCGATATATGTCTGTTTATCTTTATTATTTTTTATTCCTTATTATATTGTATTCATTGGAAGATGTGTTAAAATGTCGGTCGCAAGGCTTCTATGATATGAATCAACGTAAGAATGATTGATTCGATAAATTTATCTTCTACGTCCAAAAGTAACGCGATAAGCTAAAATTATTGTTTTCCTTTGTTCCAGGAGCCAGTGACTATCAAGTCTAAAGCCCTTCATTGGCAGAAGCTGGATCCGTCAGACCAACTCTACATCGTCGAGAAAAAAGAAGTAGCTTGCGAGAATTAAAGCTTATATAGAAAAGTGACATTTAGAAATGCAATTAATACACATTAACCATTTGTTGACATGCATTTAGTCAGCGCTTTCTTCTGATTACAAATCACTTAGATTAGACTTAATGTCGGCACTTTTTGAATGTTAGGAAAATCATAGATTTTTATGTACATAGAATAACCTATTGAACAACATTGTTTTAAAAATTTGTTTTGGGTATGAATTGTTTCAAAAGTGCATTTTATAGGAATTATTATTTATTACAATGAACTACTTCTAAAGTAAAATGACTAATTTTATATTTGACGATGACAAAAAGTTGTGTAGCTGTCTCGTTATTATTATGTAATAATTATTTGATTTTTATTTAAAATTTTGCTCTTGGACAATAGGAATAAGAATCAAAAGGAGAAAACACAATATTTGAACTTGGATTGCTGTGTTCTTAATACCCAGAGTGCAAACCAGGGAACCGTCAGGGCTAAATATATATTAATCAAGTCCTTATATGTATAATAAAAAATAATAGGCATAAAGATATTTTCGACACAAAAAAGAAAAATGAAAAAATATCCCTTGTATTTTAACTTTTCCTTGTGTATTGCCCAAATACTCAAACGCTGTTTAATTTTAAGATGCTGTTTCGTCTCGTGATGTCGCTATCACTATCACTTTAAGTCAAAGTTACTCTGACACCATGAGCCTTAAAGACATCTTAACATTAAGTAGCTTTTGCGTATTATTTTGTCTATATGTATGTAATACTGGTAAGACCTTTAGAAATATTAACGATATTTTAATACATTTGCCTAAGGTTCCATGGTGTAATGGTTAGCACTCTGGACTTTGAATCCAGCGATCCGAGTTCAAATCTCGGTGGAACCTATGTTTATTTGTTATTTTTATTTTTAAATCAACTAAAATCGACATAAAATTAGATCTAACTTTACCTTGATTTTACTGAAATAAATGTCATAAATATGATTAAGTGTAATAATAATAGATGACCCCTGCCTGTAGAAATTAGAACTGCAAGTTTGTTTTGTCGTAGGTTGTTAGTTAAGTCGAGAACGAGCACCTTTCAACGCACTTTTTGAGTGTTTCATGTCATTCACTTATCTTAACGCTTATCTAAAAATGATTTATTATACCTTTATTTATACGGATTTTCTCTAAAACTGTGTCAGTTTATTGATGCAACAGAATAGTTAAATTCTTCTACGTTTAAAATACAAATTTATAGTCGCCAGTAATATGTACTTAAAGCAAAATAGCTTTGGCATCAAAATAATTCTGAAAAGTATTAAATAAAAATCGACATTCCAAGATATTGAAATGAGTTTATATTATTGTGCAACATTGTTTTGTGAGTGTGCTCAGTTTTAACAATAGTTTTATGCAAAAAGTGTGTTAGTTTTTTTTTTAATTGTGCTAAAGCACATTTTTAAAGTGTGTAAACTTCTATTTAACAATCTAGAAAACTAGATTACTACTTTTTATTTTATTATCAGTGATTTAAATTGTGATTACTTATGTATTACAGTGTACTTAATTTTTTATTTATGGTAGTGTGTGGTGTAGAACAACTCTTTGACATTTTTCATTATGTGTAAATGTCTAATAAAATGTTTTTAAACAATCAATTTCTTGTTTTAATATTTTACATTATTAACAAAAGTGTTTTTATTGTTCCTACAGTTCCATGAGCCATGGTAGCTCAAATGGTTAGCGCTCACTGTAAATATAACAGTACGCGAGCAAACCGGGTTCGATCCCCGCCGGCACCAATGAAATTGTTAATTGCAATTTTAAATGCTGATTTACCAAGTGCTTGGCGGTGAAGGAAAATATCGTGAGGAAATCTGCATGTCTCAGAAATAAAAAAAATATTTCGAAGACATGTGAAGTTCGCCAACACGCATTGGGGCAGCGCGGCGGACAATGCTTTGCCCTAAAACCCCCCCAGAAATGAGAGGAGGCCTGTGCCCAGGAGTGGGACGTATATAGGCTGTAACTTCAACTTTTTTATAGCTCTATAGATTGTAATTGGGGGGAAAGGACAGATGTTGGCAAATTAATCCAATGTTTTGCTGTACAAACATATTTCGACTAAAAATATAATCCAGTTTGATACTCAGAAGATACAGTTTTGTGAATTTACTGTTAGAAAGAAACCCTTTCTCATATCTCCTTTTTTTGGATACTTCTCTAAACTTCAGCGAGTATCGAAATGCTCGGCTTTGATACATCGAGTGATACAGTTTCGCAGTTACTTGGAAGGGAAGGTCAATTAGGTCTCAAACAAAATCGGAGTGTAGCTGTGTCGTGGGCGCGGCCGTGTGTTTTACTTGAATACGTCCAGGGAAACGACCTCAAAGTGGTGGCGCTCACCCCTACGCCGTGCACGATGCGTCCCAGTCCTCAACGTAACGAATTTTTTATCTTTAGTTATCGAGTGGTGTAATTAAATTTTGGATGTACATACATGATAGAAATTTCCCCGTCCATAAAACAAACACGTAAAACATCGAAATGTTTATATATAATTAATAGGACGGAGAAAGGGATCCCCCAGTTTTCACCGACTTCAATAAAGGAGGTTCTCAATTCGACTGAATTCTTTTTTATGTGTTACCCTTCTTTCAAGGTGAATTGACTATGATGATTATTTTTATTTGAAAGCTGGTGCTTCTCATGTAGTCCCAATTAAATTTGATCATGATCTGACCAGTACTTTTTGAGTTATCCTTATTAATGCTTATTTAATTGTCTCCATTATAAATAAAATGAGAACATCAATGTAGGTATTCGAAGTAGTTGTGTCTCGCTAGCAACGCGAAGTCAGGAATTTGCATTAACCTTTTGAGCGCCATAGTCGCCTATACTTGACAAGCACCTGCGAGCTCTGAGCGCCAACGACCTCTATAGTTGACAAAAAACCCGGCCCGGCTCAAAGAAGAATAATCTAGCAACATGTGAGTATAAAAAACCAGACTCCTAGAGCCACGAGTGCTAAGATACATTGAACTAAAAAAAAATTGATTTTTATCTAATACCCCTATTACACTACCCTGAATCGGGGTGCCTACGCCTTGATTCAGGGTGTTGTAATAAGAGAAAGGGAGTAAGGGTCCCTAATTAGGGCGTCAAAGTGGACCCGATCTGCAGTGCCCTTCCACCGTGCAGTGTAAAGGGTGTTAGGGCACTTATTCGATGCGCGACTAGGGATGTAAACGATACATCAATTCTTTCAAACATCGATATATCGTTCATAAACATGGTTCTTCATGAGCTATGTTTTATGAACGATGTTTTGCCGTCAAAGGTTACGAAATAAGCAAGTATTCTAAGCTATAAAATTTTGTATTTAAAAGTAAGTTCCATTTTCGATGTAAAATTGTAGTTATTTTTATTGTGATAATTAATTAAGATAAGTTTACAAATATTGAAAATGGATTGAAACTGTTTTATTCATTTTCTTATTAATAATTATACTAAAACTTCCTAAAATAACATAATTATAATGTTTGATTATTATACTTCTTTCCTTCATTTCTGTTCAAAATGATTATTTATTCCATATGTATGTTTTATAAAGAACATCGAAAAAAATCGATATATCGTACATAAGCTTCGATATTTTTAATAAGCGATGTTGCATCCTATAGATGTGCTTACTTGGAAAAATTACGACTCGAGTTAACTCAAGTTCAAATTCACATAACTCGAACTAAACTCCAGTTACGCAACTAGAGTTAGCAGGACGAAACACAGTAAATGATTTGTTACTATTACTTTAAAAATATCGATTCAATAAATATATATACTTTTCACTTGTCCATATCTATGACTGAGTAAGGGCGTAAAATCAGGGTAGTGTAATAACTGACGACCCTAATTAGGGGCCACGCCCACCCTTCATTCAGGGCCTTGATTCAGGGTAGTGTAATAGGGGCATAAGCAAATACTATGTCCAGCACACAGCACAGGCATAGATTTATTGAAAACTATTCAAAATTAAACGCAAGCGTGTTATTTTTTTTAATTATTATTGATATTTGAATAAAACAAAAGGTAACAAACATAAAACTATCATCAGCTACATAAATAAAAGAAAATTTCATCAAATCAACTTCGCATAATAAATCTAATATCTCAACTCTGGCGCATCCTTAGCGTGTCATCGATTACAGTTCATTGGGCGCCGTGGTCAAGGATAGACGACACCCTTATGACGTCATAAACGAATAGCGGAAAAAGTAGTGCAGTGCAACATGAACGATTCCTCAGAACTCATTCGCATCAAAAACCTACCAACATTTCCGGAGATAACAATGCCCCCGAAATACAACAAAACAATGAAACATTCACCCAAATACAATCAAGCTATAAAACATCGTCGAAATTATCTTCCGTACTTTGTAAAAAAACATTATACGTAACTGGAGGACACCAATGTATAGGATTGGCAAATTTGTTAAGAACATCAAGAATGAATACACCTTACGAACATTATCAAATCGAGTCATTTATCAAACCAGAAGCTGACACTGAAGAAATCTTGAAAACATGCCAATTATTTAATATCACATCAAAGGACTGTATCGTTTTAAGTGTTAGAGAACATGATGTAAACCATTATAAAGTGATGATAGAGTTAAGTAGCTTCCTAAAAACAGTAGATAAAGAGTGTCTTGTATTAGTTTTAGGAATTCGCACAAATGTGTATTTAAATGAATGGAAACTTAATAATATTTTGAAAATAACCTGTAATCAATACCAAAATTGCCACTTCATCGAATATATTAAGATTTCGAAAAAATTAGATTCATGTAGAAAAATTGATCAAATTATTAATCAAAATTATTATAATTTAAAAATTTTAAGTTTTATGCAACATTCCAGAGTTATTAAAGGAAATATACACACAAACAAAAATCGTACGTCGTAATACGCCAATAAAAACACAGACGAAAATTACATCCTACTTTTTACCTAAACCAAATATAATCCATAAAGTCCCAACAAAAAAACAGCAAAAAATAATATCATACTTTACAGTAATACCACCTAAATCTAAAAATATGCCACAAACGTTTTTTTGTACCCAACACTATTAAGTATGTACTAAAACTGATGCATCAAAATATAGCTGGCATTTACAGTAAGAAAAAACTGCTCGAGGAAGCTCTTATTCAAACTCGCCCCGACATAGTTTGTTTATCAGAAACTTTCATTCCAAAGGGGTGTGAATCAAACGTAAGTAATAATAACTATAATGTGTCGTCGTTCATATTGCAATTAGTTTTATGTCAAAAATGACAAATTTACAGGAGGGTAAAAAAACAGTATTCTGTAAAAAATCTTTTAAGACACCAAAATGTTTTTTAACTAATGTTTCCTAATATGTTCAATTAAATGTGCATTTTGAATCTTCCATAAATAATTATATTATGTTAGAAATTTGACATAGAACCTATTGTAAATACAATTGACGTAAAATTTGTGACATGTAACATATTGATAATTTATTTGTATGAAATAATACACGGATAATTTCAAAAATCAGTTAAAGTATTTATTCAAGTTATTTATAATTAAAGTAGAAACAATCACAAATATGTATAGTTAAGAAAAATAAACAACAATATAGACGTAAAAATTTCTTGACAAACTTAAAAATGTTGTTGAGAAAGGACGAAAATGGCGAACGGTCGAATGGTTAACACGTACTTGTGAGTGCTTTTCGGTATTTGGTTAATTTTCCTTAATTCCTTCATTTTGTGGTGGTGGATTCCTCTGTTGTAAGTAGATTACGTTTATAAGATATTGTTATTTCGAACAATACACTCAATTATGGGTGACGAAACGGGGTCTCCCCGTGAGAAACCCCCCTGACCCTCCCGATGTAGACATGTGCTTTGGATTAAGTGATAATAATGATTGTGATCGTGGTAAAAAAGACATGCTGAGACTCGAACATATGATCCAATATTATATAAAAAGAATTCTGTAGTTGATTTAACAGCATCAATAAATACTATATATAAACATCCCTGCCTAGAACAAAATCTTAGAATGTATGGGCCAAATGATCAAGGCCCTTTCATTGTCCACATCTCCCGGTCTTCGTCAGACCCTAGATTAGGGCTATCACTTCGACCTATTAAAATAGGTTTATGCTTGTCTAAAAATAATATAGGAAACATTAAAAAAGGAGGAGTCAAAAGTGTTGGTAGAAATCGCATCTCTATTGAATTCTGCTCAGCAGATGAGGCTAACAAATTCCTTAATAATTCATTGCTCGCAAAAGAAAAATTGATTGCAACTATTCCATCTTATAATGTGTCTCGAATGGGTGTCATCCGCGGTGTCCCTGTGGATTGGTCAATGGAAGAACTTGCAGAAGCTATTGAGCTTCCCCCTGGTTGTGGTAAAATCCTAAAAGCTCGCCGTCTTCAGAGAAAAACTTTTACTGAAGGGTCATCATCCCCTATATGGTTTTCTACTCAATCTATTGTTTTGACATTTGAAGGCCAGATACTCCCCAAATACGTATATGCATTCTTCACGTTATGATGTCAGAACAAAATGTATCCTATATAGAAGCGTCAGCCAAAATCCCATCTATTCGTTTGAGCAATCTTCAAAAACCATATTTTGAAGTGGCCTCTACTCAGCCTTCACCTACTTCTACTACCTCCTTCAACCTCCCCATCATGTCACAGGCATATAGAAAAACCGTTTTCCAATCTCCCCGCCCCATCCCTAGAATCCCCAAGGGATATGACCAACAAGCCCATCAAAGAATAGTTGCAGACTGCCCATTCTCTACTCCAAATGGATGCGCATTATCCAATACACACAATCAAATATCTCCAAATGAAAATCTTGTTGAATGCCTAATTTCTCTACTCAATAATTTAATTTTGAAAATGTCAGACTCACTACCGAACAACGTTGCAAAATTTTTTTTTAATCTCGCTAGTTTAATAGATAATATAAATGACTCAAACAAAAGACCTCCATCTTCTACAGTGGAACTGTAGAAGCTTGCACCCTAAAAAATCAGAACTCATCTTCCTAATAAATAAACATTCAAACTCGGTTGCTTCTATTTCTGAAACATGGTTCCTTCCTGGCTCCAAATTTCGCTTGCAAGGCTTTACCTGCCTCCGTGAAGATAGAAATGATGGTTATGGTGGTTGTTGCTTACTTATAAAAAAATCGCTACATTTTTCTCAAATTACACTTCCTCCTCGTAGCCAAAACATCAATGCTGTAGCTGCAAAAATTGCAGGAATCAACATTATTTCAATATATATCCCTCATCCAAATACTCACTTAATTCAAGAACTATCCTCTCTCTTTTCTTTGTTACCTCCCCCTTTTATTATTACCGGTGATTTTAATTCACATCATGTATCTTGGGGGTCACATTTTTGTGATGTATTCTCTTCAGAACTTATTCAAATTTTTGAAGATATCAATGCTTGCATCATTAACAATGGTTCCCCTACTCATAGAGTATATCCAGGACTAGACCCTAGGTCTGCTGTCGACCTAACAGCTTGCTCTTCTAGTCTAGCCCCTCAGCTTTCTTGGAAAACTCTCAATCAAACATATGGAAGTGATCACTTTCCCATTCTTATTACCAAACCCTATGCAGTTATTCCTTTTCCCTCCACTATGCCCCTCCTTAAATATAAGCTCCAAAATGCAGATTGCACTAATTTCACTAAATTCTTAGATTCTAAATTTACCCAAATGCAGGTTGACTCCTCAACCAACCCAATAACTTCTTACTCTTTATTGGTACAATATATAACTGAAGCAGCTGACTTATTTATCCCAATCAAAAAACCCTAAAGCAAGAACCTTGCCTCCCCTCCATGGTGGGATGCTGAATGCACCACTATGATTAAAAGGAGAAAAGCTGCAAAAAAACTTTACAATCACTGTATGACAACCGATAATTTTACACTATTTCAAAAAACCTCTGCTCAAACAAGGAGACTTCTTTCAAAAAAGAAAAAAAGTGGATGGAAAAAATTTTGTGAATCCTTGTCCCCTAATACACCAGTAACAATAGTTTGGAAAAAATATAAAAAAATTTCGTGGATCTCTTACTTCTGATAGCAACATTTCTGATAACTCTCTATCATGATTAGAAGTCTTCTCTGATATGCTAGCTCCTCCTTTTGTTCCTAATGAAAATGCAATATGTCCACCGATTCCAGTCCCGTCTAGCATCTACAATAATGAGATAATCTTCTCATTGTCTGAACTACAGTCTGTGTTATCTGAGTTAAAATCCTCTGCTCCAGGAGAAGATGGAATACCCTATGCATGTTTATGTAAATTAAGTCTTAAGTGAAAATTAATTCTTCTCCAAATTCTGAACAATATCTACATATCTTCTAATATTCCTCTGTCTTGGTCAAACCAAATTGTTACTATCCTTCCGGAAAAGATCCCAAAGAGCTTCTTCATACCGCCCAATTGCTCTTTCATCTACTTTTTGTAAAATTTTAGAACATTTAGTTAAAAACAGACTTGAGTGGTTTTTGGAACATAATAACATCCTTGCAAAAAGTCAATTTGGTTTTCGAAAAGGGAAAAGCACATTAGATAGTTTGAGTATCCTAACTACAGATATTAGGTTGGCTTTTTCTAAAAATGAATACTTGGTGTATTGTTTCCTTGATATATCATCTGCCTATGACAGTGTTCTCCTTCCGGTGCTCAGGCAGAAAATGCTCCATCTAAACATCCCTGCGAAGACTGTTCACTTCATTTACAATCTATTCATGGGACGATCTATCAAAATTCGCAATAAAGGAATCTTAAGCTTGCCCAGAACAATTTGGAAGGGTCTACCACAGGGCTCAGTTTTAAGCCCTATTCTTTACAATATTTACACATATGACCTGGAACATTCAATTTCGTCTTTCTGTGACATATTACAATATGCAGATGATCTTGCTATCTATGTAACGGATATTAGCTGAGGATTATATTATCTTAATCAATGGCTTACTGACCATGGCCTCTCTCTTTCACCTTCTAAAAGCAAAATAATAACATTTAGTAGAAAACGTGTTATCTCTACTATTGATATCTCATATAATGGTGAATCTATTCCAGTTGTTAACAAAGTAAAATGTTTAGGTATTTACTTAGATTGTCATATGACCGGTACTATTTCGGTTTCGGTACTATACCGGTATTGTGTCGGTTCTGCAGTCTGGATTCCCAAATATAAAATTGTCCTTAACTATAGATGCCCTCCTCAGGCTTCTGTTTTTACAGCGGAAGCTGTAGCCATATATGAGGCTATATCCTACATTTTTTCCCATAAAATTCATAAACCAGTTTTATTTACTGATTCAAAAAGCTGCCTAATGTCGTTACAGAGCAATATATCTAAAATGAAATCCATTTCCCCATTGATACTGAAAATTAAAGAACTCGTACGAAATTGTAATAAGAGTGGGCTTGAGGTAGAGATTGTGTGGATTCCTAGTCATTGTGGCATAGAAGGAAATGAACAGGCTGACTCCTGGGCCAAAGGAGCGGTAGATACTGGCTGCCCTTCTCATTTAATGAATTACTCTCAGGATTTAATATCATTAGCTCAAATTGAATTAAAGAATTCTTGGGACAGAGATTGGAGCATATCCAGACATAGTAAAGGTAGCTACTTTGGTAAAATCCAACCCCAAATTCCTCCAAAACCTTGGTTTTTCAAATTTAGGTTTCTGAACAAACAAATCACATCTACAATCTGTCGTTTAAGGCTCGGGCATGTCTGCACTCCTGTATTCCTAGCTAAAATTAGAATCAAAGATCATTCCCTCTGTGAATGTGGTCTGGATGAAGGTTCCCCAGACCACATTTTCTTCAGTTGTCAAAATCACCCACTTTCTTTATATGACATCCTTCCCAAAACAATCCCTCGACCAGTTAATATCAATTCCCTCTTAACTATCCCCGATTCCATATATGTCAATACAATCTCAAAATATATTCGAATGTATAATATTAAAGTATAATTATTGTGTACTAAATTTAGCTTAACCTAATTCTATATTCCTTGCCCAGGCTAATACCCCCCTATAACTAGATTTTTACTCTCTATGGTGTGGTCCTCAATTCATATATTTAGTTGCTTTGTTTTTATCCACATTCTCACCTAATAACCACTAACTCCTTTTCCAACGGAAAGCCTCAAGACAAGGTGTGACAGACCGAAGATCGGACATTGGCAGAATTATTGTGACATTATCACAATACCAAGGGCCATATAGTTATTTAAAAAAAAATGTTGCTAGCTTATAACAAAATAAAATTAAGGTTATTTTAAAATTAAACTTAAATGGCAGGGTAAAATGAAAAAAATGATGTAACGAATGTAATAATTAATATTTAGTATGCAATGCGACCATTGCACACTAATTATTTCGTTTATGAGGACAGGCATCAGGATCCGAACAATTATGCTCTAAGGAGTCATAAAAAGGGTGATAATCTTTAGGAATCAGTGGTTTTAATTCTTGTAAATGTATAAATTTTGTAGTGTCAATAGGGAGAAATGATTTATAATGAGCAGTATTAGTTCGTGTGTAGTTTTTGTTTGAGCGTCGCGGTAATTCTTTGAAGTCGTCATTAAAGTCCAACTTATGCCGTATGATCCCATCTGGATTATATTGCAGGCTTACAATAATGTTACGAGCTTGAGGTTCGTGACAATAAAAATTGCCGATAAAATTACCACTTTAATTTACTTTACACAAATTAAAACTAAAAACACTAATAATTAAACACACTAATTCACTTAATTCCGCTCCGAAGCTTCGCTTGTGTCGCCGAGTTCAACTCTGCCCCGATCGCATCTTGCAGCGCCTATTTATATAATTAGCAAAGAAGCGTCCCGAACATTCAAGTAAATGCGCGCCAGGCAACGAGTATTCGAGTGTAGATTTTCCAGAAACTTAGTTCTTCGGGTGGCGCTGTCGGTAGAAAGATTTGTGATGTCATTTACTGCAAAGCTCCCCTCGCTCTCGTTCCTGACACTAGATGGCGCTAGTTGACTTATTCATGCAACACTGCCCCCTCCTAAGACATGCTCGTCCCGAGCATTATCGGTCCCATAATAACGCGCCAAGTGATCCACATGGACGATCTTAGGAGTCCCTCTTGCGCCTTTCTGTATCCGGTAGGTCACATCGTTGATCCTGGTTACAATCAGGTACGGGCCGTCCCATTTAGCTTGAAGCTTAGGAGATTTCCCTTTGCTGCGGACTGGATTGTGCAACCACACTAATGAACCTTCGTTGAACCCTTTATTGTTCATTTTGCGGTCGTACCGGGTTTTCATTTTCTCAGACATTTGCTGGCCCGATTGTCTGACGTGCTCATAAATGTCATTCATTTTGTTCCGCAAGTCATTTGCATAATCGGTTATACTGCGTGGGGCATCAGGTGGTATCCCGGTGATCAGGTCCGCAGGCAGCCGTAATTCTCTTCCAAAGTTTGCGAAAGCTGGTGTCACAGCTGTACTTTCGTGAACAGAACTTCGATATGACAACAAAAACGGTTGTATGTGCTTGTCCCAATCTCGTTGCCGATTGTCTACAACTTTTGCTAGGTACCTCTCAATGTCTGATTAAATCGTTCCACCATTCCATCAGATTGCGGGTGATAAGAAGTCGTTCTTGTTTTATGAGTACCCATAACTCTGCAAGTTTCCTGGAATATTTGGGACTCAAAATTCCTTCCTTGATCGCTGTGAATCTCTAAAGGTACTCCAAAACGACAGAAGACTTCATGAACTAGTTTATCTGCAACTGTTGAAGCTTCTTGATTTGGAATGGCGAAGACTTCTGGCCACTTAGTGAAATAATCCATCACAACCATGAAATACTTGTTACCGCTTTCACTCTCCGGAAACGGCCCCGCCACGTCAATGGCTATTCTCTCCCATGGTGCACCCACATTGTACAACTTCAATGCACCTCTACTACGAGTCTGAGGTCCCTTTACAGCCGCACAACTTGTACATTTGCGACACCAGTCCTCGACATCGTTTCGACAGTGGACCCAGTAAAACCGTTCTCGGATCTTCAGTAGAGTTCGTTTAACTCCCAGATGGTCTCCTGAATAATCATTATGGTACAGCTGTAGAACATCCGGTACTTTAGTTTTAAGGACAACCATTTGTAAATGACAGCTGTCTCACCGAACATTTTTCCCATTTACGGCACAGAACTCCATCCTGAAGCAGCAAGCTGTCCCACTGGGCCCAATAGCTTTTAGTGGTTGAACTCATTGCTGAGACGTCGCTCCACTTAGGCTTGGGAGCACTTCTTGGCCTTCATCCATTCCAGGATCGGCTTGATGTCCGGATCTTCCTGCTGTGCACGTTGAAAGCTGTCCTTCCACTCGTTGCTGAGGTGGTCTGCCCTGAGCATCCTCACGGATACCACTTCCTTACTCTCTTGCCTAGTACAATGTTTGCAATCTTCAGGACAAGGTCTTCGTGATAATGCATCTGCGTTGCCATGAGATTTCCCGCTGCGAAGTTCGATCTCAAAGTCGTATTCCTGCAGTAGTTCAATCCACCTCGCAACTTGTCCTTCTGGATTTTTAAACTGCAATAGCCATTTTAGTGCAGCATGGTCAGTTCGTAAGTGAAATTTTCGCCCCAGAAGATATTTGATAAAATGCTGCAACGACTTTACCACAGCTAGCAATTCGCGTCTTGTGACACAATAGTTCCTTTCCGGTTTTGACAACGACTTGCTGAAGTACGCTATCACGACCTCTTGGTCACCATTCCGTTGAGACAACACACCGCCAAGTCCTATATCACTTGCGTCTGTGTCAACTATAAATTCTTTGCTTGCATCAGGGTATCCCAAAATAGGTGTTTTACACAGACGGTCCTTGAGCTCCTGGAATGCGATATTACAACTTTCATCCCAGCAGAAATGTCGCTTCTCCTCGGTTAGCTTATGCAGAGGTTTGGCTATATCTGCAAATTTCTTCACAAAACGTCGGTAGTAGGAGCACAAACCCAAAAATGCTCTAACCTGCGTCTTGTCTTTTGGAACCGGCCAATCCTTTACAGCTGCGATTTTCTCTGGATCCGTGCGGATACCTTCTTCCGACACTACATACCCCAAAAAGTTGACTTGCCGTTTGAATAGTGAACATTTCTTCGGACTCAACTTGAGGTTGGCACTCTTAATTTTCATGAGCACGCGTTCCAGGTTTTGAAGGTGTTCCTCAAACGTACGGCCCACGATGATGATGTCATGACCAGACAGGCGTCGCCAATTAGCCCGGTAAGTACAAGTTCCATCAGCCTTTCAAACGTTGCTGGAGCATTGCACAACCCAAACGGCATTACTTTAAATTGCCACAGACCCTTTCCCGTCGAGAACGCAGTTTTCTCCTTGTCCTTAGGGTCAATTTCAACTTGCCAGTAGCCACTTTTTAGGTCCAGCGTGCTAAACCACTTTACTCCTGTAAGCATGTCCAGCGTGTCGTCAATTCTTGGCAAGGGATAGCTATCCTTCTTAGTAACGTCGTTCAGACGGCGGTAGTCAACACAAAACCGCAAGCTGCCGTCCTTCTTCTTTACCAGTACCACGGGTGAACACCATGGACTAGATGAAGGTTCAATAACACCATCCTTCACCATTCCCTTAATCATGGTTTCCACTTCCTTTTCACATGCTACCGGCAATCGTCTTGGCCGCTGACGGATAGGCAACTCTTCACCTGTGTTTATTTTGTGTTGAACTAAACCAGTCTTTCCTATGTCAGCATCGTTTGATGAGAATACATCGGCGTACTCGAGTAACAACTTCTTCGCCTTGACCAATTCGTTCGGGGACAGAACACTGCGACAGTCTTCCAAAAGTGTGGTCACTCTCGTTTCTGAATCCTTGCTGGGGGTCCCACTCGATATATATTGGCACTGACGTAACCAATCCACTTCCTCACAAGTACCAACCAGTGTGCCTTTTTCTATAATCTGTTTCCCGGTCGCAAAGGTTCAGCACACGTACTCCTGAGATGTCAGTGGTCCTGACCAAGGTTCGAGCTACTTTCCATGGAAGGTCATTGTTTACCCTTTCCACAAGTACACAACGGTGAGCTTGCCCAGCGTTTCGAGGAAGACTAACCGGAACAATCGTTTCCGATCTCGGCGGAAGAACAATATTCTTGATGCTGTACACGTTCCCTGGTAACGCACCTTCCATAAAAAGTTCCTCCTGTCCACATTTCAAAACACCTTGCTTAACGTCGATCTCACAACAATTATTCCTCATAAGTCAGGCCTAGGATGCAGTCGTCCATTATATCAGCCACGATGACATTATGCAGGTAGATCACGTTGCCTAGCTTCAACTCCATCTCCTTCTCTCCACGGACGGGTATACGCTGACCGGTGGCTGTTACCAAATTAATGCGTTCTCGGTTGTATGCGGAGTCCCCAAGGAACTGACTTATAAGTTGGGAACTAACAACCGTACGAGAGGCTCCAGTGTCTATGGTCAGCTTACACGGCATTCCGTTGATCTCGCCCTTTATGATTAGGCTGTTCCCATCATGGGTTTGTGAGATCGAGATCCTTGGGGCTCTTTTAACATCAGCCAGCACCCGCCCCGCAGTTCTGGCTTTTACTCGTTTCCCTGCCGCTGCTGGGCGGTGCTGTTGGCCGCACTACCCTCCTGAGATCGTTCAATTTCCCTTTCTAGGGTTCGCTTAGGGCAGCTGGATCGAAGATGGCCCTTTTCCCCACGGCCATATCACCTTGGGCTGTATTCTTTGTTGCGGTCGCGAACTGTAGCTGCTGCAACCTCCCTGACGCGATGGGAACGATGATCCTGCCGCACGGCTTCCACTTCCAGTGCATGTGCCAAGGCGTCCTCAAGCGTCTCGTGGTGCCCGAGCCTCACAGCAGCTCTGACTTCCAGGTCGCGGATGCCGTCGATGAATGTCTGCACCAGGTTCCCTTCAATGAGCGCAGGTACAGACCGGTATGCTTTTCGCACCAGCTTCTCCACTTCTAGAGCCCACTGCTGCAGGTTTTCGTTAATGCGCTGCACACGATCTTTAAGCTGCGCACGAAAGACGTGTTCCAGGTGAGCGTCGCCATATCTCGCCTCCAATGCCTCAAGGAGTTGCTCATAAGTCACTTCCTCACCGAGAGCTTCCAGAACTGTAAGGCCTGGTCGCGCAGGCCTAGTGTGAGAGCAGCCATGGCCTGACTTTTATTCCAGCCGTTCGCCTTCATACAAGCCTCGAACTGGATTTTGTAGGCTGACCAGGAAGAAGTCCCGTCGAATGGTGGCACCTTGAACCCACGTAGCGAAGGTGTAGTAGCTACTACGGGAGCTGTAGTTCCCCTCCCCAAGTTTGAGTTCGTCAAGTGATTTCCTCATGTCAGCCATTACGTTGTCAACCCGATTGTTCACTTGGTCAATTCGGGTTTCAGCTTCCGACAGGCGGTTTTCATGTTGAGCAACCTTATCCTTCACCTCCCTTATCTCTTTCCCGAAGGTAGCGTGAAGGTCCTTCATGAGAAGCATCTGTTCCTCCTGTCGGCGGGCCTGTTCTGCCTGTCCGCTCTGCAGCTGCTCTTTCAACTGACGGACCTGTTCCTCCTGTCGGCGAGCCTGTTCCTGCAGCATCACCATCAGGACGCCTAAATCAGGTGCTGCAGATGCAGAAGCTACTGACGAACCGGCTTCCGCTGCCGGCGGCTGGCCCTCCGACGTCTGCGGCGTTGCACCACCAAATCTTCTCTGGTCCGTCTCATGCTGGCGTTGACTGCGGGTACGAACAACCTCCGTTTCCTCCTTAGGTAAAATCGGCATGATTTTATCTCACTTCTGACACCAATTGTTACGAGCTTGAGGTTCGTGACAATAAAAATTGCCGATAAAATTACCTAAATTAACACTTTAATTTACTTTACACAAATTAAAACTAAAAACACTAATAATTAAACACACTAATTCACTTAATTCCGCTCCGAAGCTTCGCTTGTGTCGCCGAGTTCAACTCTGCCCGATCGCATCTTGCAGCGCCTATTTATATAATTAGCAAAGAAGCGTCCCGAACATTCAAGTAAATGCGCGCCAGGCAACGAGTATTCGAGTGTAGATTTTCCAGAAACTTAGTTCTTCGGGTGGCGCTGTCGGTCGAAAGATTTGTGATGTCATTTACTGCAAAGCTCCCCTCGCTCTCGTTCCTGACACTAGATGGCGCTAGTTGACTTATTCATGCAACAATATCAACTACAAGTGGATCGCCTTTTTTGTTTCCTGGTCGAATACTGGAGTATCTAACATCTTCATACATGCTGAAATCACTGTAGCTTAGACAAACTACTTTATACGGTTCAGGCTTGCTTCTTGCGCTCTTTATTATATTTATATAGTCTCCAGGAATGAAAATATCTCGATGAGGTGACAACTTTCTTTCGATGCTGCTATGTATCGAGTCGACCTCCATCTGGGTGTGCCCAACTTCGAGGCATTTTTGTTCGATGATTTTGTTCTTTTCGACTGATAATTCAATTAGAGCATTAGACACATTCAAGGATCGATTATGGTAACCACACCCATCACTCCACAGGATAATTTTTTTGGTATTTGGTGCCTTTTCTAGTTCTGCCTTTAGGTGTTTCATCATAATAGACGTAAAGACATCACTGTCTAAGCCACCGCTTCCCTCGTGCCATAGATAGCAAATCACTTCTTTTGTTTTTAAATTATAGTGTGTGTAATTGTGAACTTAAAGTTTTGTTTTATAATAAACAGTTGATGCCTGGATTCTTGGGCATAGAAGTACTGTTTGGACATCCATAGTGTATACTAATACATCATCTTCAGTATTGTTTTTGTCATTATCCTTATTTTGTCTTGCTGTTTCTTTTTCTTCAAGTGACTCCTGTACTCATCTTTATTAATATTACCATTCTTGTAGGCTAAGCACTTGTTGCACTGGGCTTTCCTGGGCTTAAAAATAGACAAATTAAGCTTGCGATTCTTCCTCTCGAACGTCGCAACACAATATCGTCTCTTGTTGACCATGACCATGAACACTATTCCAGATTGGTTCTAAATATAATTTTGAGGAAGATGATCTGCAATAATGGGACTCTACTTTCGGCAGACTGTCGAAAATTTTTCGAATTGAATCGGATGCATTATTTTGAGTCCTTGCATTACAATCATTTCCATTTTGAGAGATAATAATACTTTCTGCCACATCTTTACTAGGAAAAACCCAATCCCTCAGTTGTCTTTGGCCAATGCACAAAAAGTTAAATATACGCGATAAATTCCGTAAAAACTAGTATTATTTCAATTCACAAAGTTTTCATAAACATTTGCTTACAAACATGAACTCTCTTAGCATTATCTTTCAAAGATAGGAAATATTTAAATCCTTTGTTTTTCCTAGAATCTAGGCTTGATGAACGTCGATGCTGTGGTGCATATAGACTTACTAAATTTCGGATATATACTTTATGAGCTTCCCAAGAACTCAGTGCCCAATAAGAATCAAAAATCAGTTTTCGGTCTTTTTCGGTTAACATTTCACATTCAAACCTTTGTCTCGGTCCTCCATGTTTCATTTCAGTATGCCCACCACATCTTGCCAGTAAGCATTTAGCTGATCTTAATAGTATTTGTTTGTATTTTCCATTCCTATCCTTCTCAAAATCTTCATACTGTTTACCTTGTAACCCAGCCTTAGAGTTTCTTAACCTCTTCCATTTTGTCTGATCTGCTTGGCCCTTACGATTGCGTTTCATTTTGTGGGTATCCTTACGAGTAAGCACTCCTGTCTCCTCATCAAGGACCTCTACGTTGGAGCTTGTACTTTCTTCTAATGTATTATATTGAAAGCCAACATTACTTTCTTCTGGCAGGTAATCTGAGTCAGAAGACGACCCTTCTTTGAACAAGACCTCTTCACTAGACGTGTCACACTGCTGCATAGTTTCATCTTCATGCAGCTGGCCAGTAGCTTCGTTCAGTCGCTGCTGGCGAGGTTGTTGAAAGGAACTTGTAGCTAACTGTACTAACCGCCTTCCTCTTGTGTTATTCATCTGCAACAATCAACCACCAAGGCATGCATACAAAACCAAAGCAAAATTCAAAAGGTTCTATGTCGCGTGTGTAACTACGTATTGCAACATAGGTCTCTTTAATTGGTATTATTTACAAGAAGGGTAAAAATAAACATTTTTTTATGAAGAAAAGTTATCTGTTAATCGATTCGCATCACTATATTATGTCTTAAGCGTTTTACAGTAAAAAAATGCAGTGAAAAAGCGGACTCACGGCGCTTTTTTTTAAAGTTAGGTTGAGATTTCTCATAAGTGTAATTAAAAGCAGGATATTAACGAAAACCACCTAAAACCAGCACACAAATACATATTTATGATAACTATCAACTTACCTTAGAAACGAAGCACAATACTATAACTTAATTAATAACTTGTTTTTTCTCAGAGCAAAAATCCGTTGCCACTCTAACTTTGACATAGAACAATTTGCCTGTATACGATTTACTGGCGAGTCGATCACGTGACATATTGCAAGTTTCAAATGCCACTTTCCCATTGGTAGATGGCATTGAATTTTTATCGGTCGCGTTCAAAATTAAAATTAAAGCATACCTTAGAAATAAAAAAAAAAATTGAAATTTTCGACATTGAACAAATTGCAATATGAACGACGGTATGTGTTTTTTTTGCGGGTAGTCGCAAAGTAAACACGCAAACTCAGTGTGCTAATTATATTTATTATTGTTAAATTATTTAAAGTATTCGTTCTTTCTAAATAAATGTGTTAAAACACTGCTAAAGTCTACCAACACGTGCTGTTCTTAACAACTTCTATCTTTTTATTGTTAAAGCACAGTTTTGCATAATAGTCTAATATGGAAAACAGCTTGTAAATATTCTTGATGAACTGGAAAAATTATTTGCTTCTCGCATGCGTGAGTATGAAGATAAGCTTTTAAAAGCCACAGCTGTTATCTCGCCCGTTCACCCAGACATTTCTTCACTGTCCAAGGACTTCAACGATTTCAAATCCTTTGTCAATCGCTATCGCTGATCAGAAAACACTTGGACTTAGTTACATACAATATTGACAAACTTGAAACAGCAATGAGAAGAAAAATACTGCTTATCCATGGTTTTTCTGAAAGACAGAATGAGAAGTTGCATGAATCGGTATATAAGCTGTTTTCCGACCAAATGAAGGTGACCGATTTGAAAGTCGAGGATATACAAGTATGCCATCGTCTGGGATCTTCTCAAGCCTCAACAGGTCCAGTGCTTGTTAAATTTGGTAGTCTGGAGAGTAGTCGTCTTGTCTGGGATAACAAAATTTCACTAAAAGGTTCAGGTATCACGATATCTGAGTTTTTGACTAAGACAAGGCACAAAGTATTTATGACAGCTCGTAAACATTTCGGGATTAAGAACTGCTGGTCCGTAGAAGGCAAAATAGTTATTATTTTGCCGGACAAATCACCTCAGAGGATTGAGTCTATGGCAGAACTAAAACCCCTTATTTGCCGATATCCCGACAAGTGTAGTACGGTCAATGACCCTGGGCAGTCTAAGGAACCCACTTCTCCAAAGGAAGTTGCGTCCAGATTGACTACTAATGCTCCACGGAAGGCTCGTCGCCGCAACTAATCCCTAGTTTCGTTGTTTTCTTTCAGAAAATATAGGTACATATCATAATCATTTTTTTTTGTTAGCCGTTTTACAACCACTTTGTAATACTGTTTTATAATTACTTTATATTTCTGTAATAATGATACATTTTTCCAGCTGGTACTTTCATAATAAGATAAGCATTTAATTACACACAGTAGTTATCAAAATGTCTATTTTATCATTCACATTTGCGTAAGCATCATACTAGTCTGCGATTCACATTGAATTGACCACATCCCATCCTGAAAAAATTACATAATCATACATTGAGCTATTATGTACTACGTACTAGAGACGACACTGCATTCAGCTACTCTGTTCCACTCAACTGCGGTGCATACACCGCACTTAAATCAGTCACTCGCTAGGCGCTTGTAGAGTTGTCACGTGTTGTGTTGATTTAAAAAAAAATCTCTTGATAAAAATATGCCGTCGTGTGTACTTAGATTTTGCACAAATAATTCAAGGAATGTCAGTAAAAACCAAGGTATTACTTTTCATCGGTTAATAAGTTACTTAATCAATAAAAAAGTATTATAAATTAATAATAAAACAAATTATTCCTAAGACGCCATCTTGTGTCATGTAATATAGATTATGAAATTAATTTGTTCAGATGCGACATTTCTGTGGGTACTTAAGTATAGGATGAATATATTGTTATACACATTTTTTTTGTAGAAACATATATGAGTTATTATAATTAGGCTAAATTTTTCATGTTTAAATCTGCTTATTATTCTTTTATTTTATTTTTAGGTTTCCACTTCAAAGTCAAAGTAGAATAAATTCGTCCATTTTTAACTCTCGCGTGCCCAACATTTATGAACGACGCTTATTCTAATTTAAGTAAATACATTTGTTATTTAAATTTTATATTAATAAGTTTTGTTAAACATACATTTAGAATATTTTTTTTATATTTGACATAGATACCTTTTAAAATATTCAGATAAAAATATCATTAAAATGTAATTGTGATATAATATTAAGTAATATTATATTAAATAAGCAAATATTATATACGAAATAATTGACAAAATTTGAAAATTGTTCTCGATATACATAGTTTACCTATTTAACAATACAATCTGTTATTACCTACTGATCATTCTACATATGTTTATTCTATGATAAAAAAAAACAACCGCGCGAACACAGAGTAGCGCACATGTTTTGTTTGAAATAGCTGTTCTAGTACGTAAGTACATATTACTTCAATGTAATCATAGCAAATAATGATGTAGAGTCAATGACATTTGTAACTAACTGACCATAAAGTCAAAGAGTAAAAAGAGAGTCCAAAGTAGCAAACCCACAAAATGCTTATTCTGGAGAAAAATTTACCCACATGCAATCTTTGGAAATTTGTGATAAATTGCTGCTTTTTCGATATTGTGATATTTTAATAGAATGTAATAGAATGATTTTTATTCAATATTGATTTTTTTTATTTACTTTTTCTCTTAGTCGTGACACACGGCCCTTTGGTCTGCTACTGTCAAGTTGTAGCTTGGGAAAATGTATTATTTATTCTGCTTTGCAGTAATATGTAATAGTGTTTTTCAATATTTTTATTAATCTCTTAAGGAAGTTTAATATGTATATAATTATAAGATAGGTTCATATCATAACATTTTAAACTCCTTTTTTTTTAAATCGAATCTTATGTATAAATTATACTCTCATAAGATTTTTTTTCTTCAGTATTTCATGACAGTTCTGTGATTGGTGATTTTCGTAGACAGAGAAACCTATAAACAAATTGACGCCTTCTTTCGCATTCGCACACGAAAAAGATAGATTTATGCATACGTCTTGCATAGAAATGAAATAGAGCGGTGTGATTGTTTGTCCCTTTCACCGTGCCGGTTTTTTTTGTTTATCAAACTCTAGTTTGCAAAATAACTTTGAAAGCGTAGCGATTTAAGGAGTTTACAAGTTGGTTTAAGTGAGAAAAAAGTGTTTGTGAGCCTAAGATTGGTGAATCTTGTTCAGTTCAGTTCTTAGAACAATTAAATTTTTTATCTAAATGTGTTTAAAAGTCATAAAGATTATTGTATAACCTAAAAATTCGTTATCGTCCTTTCTCACTCGAGGCCACGCCGATCATTAGTCTATAGGTTTCTCTGTCTACGGTGATTTTAGATGTTTTTTAATTTTTTTTTGTTCCGTTTGTATTAGATTATACCTAAGTTTTGTTTTATTTTAAATTAAGTAATTGCTAAATTGATATTTATAAATATATACATATATATTGTATTCACATATCATATTTATACATATTTTTTAAACTGTATTATTACATTTACATTTTATATTATATTATTGTTATATTATATGGACTAAATGAATAATCTTGATGTTTTTGATGACAGTTTCTTCTCATGCGCTTCATCTTCAAGTAGTTTTACAAGTGCGGATAGTGAGTTACCTTTAACTTTGTATGACCGGATTTCATCCCTGCGCTCTAAATTTCCTAACAACTTTAATGTTGCACACATTAACAACCAGAGTGTTCCTCGCCATTATCCTGATCTTCTAGCATCAATTAACAGTGCACATCTCGATGCTTTACTAATTTCTGAGTCATTTCTCAAGCCATCACTCCCCACTACACAGTTTGCCTTACCTGGTTTTGTCCTTATTCGTAATGATCGTATAGGAAAAGGTTGTGGTGGGATGGCTATATACCTGCGTTCGAATATATTTTATAAGACCATATGTGCCTCTCCTATTTACTCTCAATCTGCTGAATATCTCTTTATAGAAGTTACTCTCAATCATGTAAAAATATTGCTGGCTGTATTTTACAGTCCTACCATGCACATAGATTACTTTGATACGCTTGAAAAAATCCTTGCTGATTTTAGTACTACTTACGATCATATTATTCTTATGGGAGATTTCAACACCTGCCTTATTAAAAATGATTCTCGCTCCCAAAATCTTCTGACTTTGGTATCTTCCTTCAATCTTCTCACTCTCCCCCTTCAGGCAACTCACCACTCCCCTAACTGTAACCCTTCTTTGATCTTGATATTATGATCGTTTCTTCTCCTGATAGTGTCATGTCTCATGGACAAATAACTGCCTCTTTTTCATATCATGATTTAATCTACCTCTCTTAACGTCTCTCTCCACCTAAAAAGAAATCCCAATCCTTGTTCCTTCGTAATTACAAGGGAATAGATCTGGAGTCATTGCAGCGTGATATAAGCAGTGTTGATTGGACATCTATTGTTGACAATACTAATATTAATGAGAAGGTTTGTAACTTTAATGATATAATTTTGAAGGTATGCAGTAACCGTGCCCCGCTCAAACGCGTAAAAATAAAGCGTAATCCTGCACCATGGATTACACAAGATATAAGAGAACTTATGGGCCAGAGGGACAAAGCTAAGCAAAGGTTTAAACGTCTCCCATCTGAAAATAACTTAAATCGTTTTAAATTTTTACGCAACTGCTGCAGTCGCTTGTATCGGTATGCTAAAAGACGCTACTTTTAAAACTCTCTCCATAATAAAAAATTCTACTGAGATGTGGAAGTTCCTTCGTTCTGTTGGTGCGGGCAGGTCTCCGATGCTAGAATACAATGACGTTAAAGTAAAGGATCTAAACAATCACTTTGCTACTCCTCCTATGACTTTAGATCCTTACATCAAATCCAACACACTACTCGCATTGGCGGGTATACCGAAACCGCACGTTTGCCCTTTTCATCTTTCCTTTGTAACGGAGGAAGATGTCAAAAAATCCATCCTAGCCATCTCTTCAAATGCTGTTGGTATTGATGGTCTATGCGCGAAGATGATTTTGCTAATTCTACCTTTACTTCTACCAATTCTTACTCACATATTTAATTTTTCTACATAGTCATCATCTTTTCCTTCAGTTTGGAAACAAGGCATATATAATTCCTCTGCCTAAGGTTTCTAATCCTAATCTAATCTTCTTTGTCCCAATTTCGTCCCATATCTATTTTACCCTTTCTTTCTAAAGTTCTAGAACACATCATCCATAGTCAACTCTCTCTCTTCTTATCGTCTAACTCTTGCTCTCCATTTATCAGTCGGGCTTTCGTCGTGGACACAGCACTGTCACTGCTTTACTTAAAGTAACCGATGATATCCGTTGGGCCATGGACAATAAATCTCTTACACTTATAGTTTTGCTTGGCTTTAGTAGTGCTTTTACCTCAGTAGACTTTGATATTCTTCTCCGGATCCTGGAATCTATAAACATTTCCCCATCTGCCATCGCATGGTTTGATTCATATCTTCGTGGTCGATCACATTGTGTCCGTGTTAATGACACTCTTTCCGATTGGTCTGGTATCACTACGGGTGTACCTCAGGGTGGCGTTCTTTCCCCCTTTTATTTTCCATATTTATTAACTCCATTACGAGTGTTATTACATCTAATTACCATCTCTACGCGGATGACTTACAGCTTTATCGTCATTTTCCGGTGGGTGATACAAATAATGCAATTGCAGCTATGAATGCGGATCTGAGCCGCATCTGTGAATGGTCTGCATCCTTCGGACTATTAGTTAATCCCACGAAATCTCAGGCCATCATAATAGGCAGTAGGCATTTGCGTAATAGATTAGAATTTACATCACTACCTTTTGTTTGTTTTAATGGCGTTCCTATACCCTTTGCCAATACTGTCAAAAACTTAGGCGTCATATTTGATCACCATTTAACATGGACCACGCATATTGCTGAAGTTAGTCGCAAGGTCTACTTTACTTTGCATTCGCTTAAATGTCTACAAAATTTCTTACCCCTTAAAGCTAAAATATCACTCGTGCTTACTCTTATCCTACCACTCCTTGATTATGCGGATGCCTGTTATTTGGATGCTACAGAGGAGCTTCTTAATAAACTTGAGCGCTTGCAAAATCAGTGTATCCGTTTTATATTTGGGCTCAAGAAATTTGACCGTATATCTCAGTTTCGTAAGCAACTCAAGTGGCTCCCAATTTGACTTCGAAGGAACACTCGATTGTTATGTCTCCTCTATAACATTTTGCACAACCCTTCCTCTACCACATACTTCAGAAGCCGATTTTCCTTCATCCATCCTCCAGACAAACCATGCAGATCCCTTGTTAAAAATCTTCTTGACTTTCCCGTCTATAATTCCGGTTTTTACTCTCACTCCTTTTCAGTTCACGCGGTAAGATTTTGGTACTCACTACCGTCAAATATAAGAAATTCCGAAACTTTGTTGGTATTCAAGAATCGTCTTAGACATAACTACTTTGCATCCTGTTAATTTATATATATTATTCTATTATATTAGTTTTAGATATATATATCATATGTAACTATCGTATATTATTATTATTATTATTTATTGATTTATTTTATTTTCATTTATTGTTTTATTTTAAATAATTTACGGAACATTGTGTATATTATTTTTTTAGTAGTACTAATGTATGCACTAAGTTTGCAATTTCAATATAATTTCCTTTATGGGTCTACTGGAAGATATTTCAGCTAATTTGGAATAAGTAGAACCTTTGTACGTAATTACTATAAGACTGCTTCTGTATCTTAATGTGTGTACATAAAATAAATTTAAAAAAAATGTAGCATCAACGTACTGCGGGCAAAAAAAACAGAATAGAGGAGGTGTATGTATATTAATAGGACATGACAGGAGGAAGAAGAGGAGACAGTAAGACTGAACTTGCAATATAAAATCTAGAAATACCCAAAAAATATGCCACTGACGAAACTTGCGGGATTGAAATAATAAACCACAAAATCGTCGTCATTTATTTATATAGAACCCTAATCGAGCTCTAATATTCAATTATTTTTAACATAAGTTTAACACGTTCTTGCATCAGATAACTGAACAAAATAAAAAAATATATAATTATAGCATATACTTTAATATCGATACTCTCAAACATAGTAGCACAAAGAATATGTTTTTGGATATTTTATTGAATTTATTAACAAACCCACAAGATTACGTCTTGTATCCTCTTACGTTGTTGCATGTATACATCATATAATTAGTAACATTTACAATGCTCAGGGGGGAACTATTGAAATTAGCGTTGTCGGACCACAATACAGCGCAAATGCTAAATGTACCTGTACAACAACAAATATTTGCAAGCCCTTTGAAACATTACTTTATCTTCAAAAGGGATTACTGTGAAGATAATATTACAAAATTCCATCAATGTTTGTGTAGTTTAAATTGGTCACATATTTATATTGAAAATGACATAAATAACGCATTTGATAAATTTCATGACCTTTTCTTGCTAATTATGCTTTCCTCAGACGCGCATTAAAATTTTGAACAAACCATCTAAACCCAGAAAACCAAGAAAATTACAGTTACAAACAAACAAACCAAGAAAATTACAGTTACAATACTAATGAAAACAAAATTAAATTCATAAAATACGCAAAGCTCCTTAAAAAATGTTTTCGCCTTTCCGAAAAAATTAACAACTATAAGTTTATAAAAAATTTAAAAAATAAGTGTAAAGCTGCGTGGAAAGTTATTAGACAGGGATCTGATAAAAGTAATAAAGACTTAGTTATAAATGGAGTTGAATTTGATAATAAATTAATTACAGATCCTACTAAAACCGCTGCATCATTCAATGAATACTTCATTAGTCTTACTAATAGATCTCCCATTAAAAAATGCATTAATACAAATAAAACAACTATATCTAGCAGTATTTTTTTGAATCCATATGGTTATGCCGATATAATGAATATAATAAGGTCATTGAATGACACAAACGCAGTGGGATATGATTCACTCTCTACGAAAATAATAAAATGTTGCAGTAACGAATTAGTACACATTTTAACTTACCTTATTAATCTTTCTTTTACAAATGGCAAATTTCCAGATAGATTAAAGAAATCTATAGTAAAACCACTCTATAAAAGAGGTGATAAAGGTCATATGGGTAATTATCGCCCCATAACCTTAGTGCCTATTTTTTTTCGAAAATATTTGAAAAAGCAATGTACAAGCGCATAATAAAATTCACCTCAAAATTTAATATAATAATAGATGAACAATTTGGATTCCAAAGCAATAAATCAACTGCCCATGCATGTTTTCATCTAGTAAAAAAATGTTGTTAAAAATTTAGATGACAAAAATCACACCTCAGTTATATTCATAGATGTGAGTAAAGCCTTTGATTTCGTTTTACACAAACTTCTATTAAACAAACTCGACAACTTAGGCATTCGCGGACTGGCATTAAATTGGATAGAATCATATCTTAAAGACCGAAAGCAATGTGTAGAAATTTCAAGGTTAAATTACAACAAGGAACTCGAGAAATATAAATCACCGTACCTAATTAATGGATATGGCGTGCCACAAGGCAGTGTACTGGGTCCACTTTTATTTTTATTGTATATTAATGACATCTCTTATTTAACAAATAATTTATTGACTTTATTTGCAGATGATATTGCCATGCTATTGACATGTAACAAAAAATCTGACATTGGTAAATTTGTAAATGACATTAATGATTTTGATTAATGATTTCTTTGAAATTAATAATTGAATGGTTAGAACATAATAATTTACTCATAAATATAAGCAAAACCAAGTTAATACAATTTTATAATAAAAAAATAATGAAACAAAGCTATATATTGTATACAATGGCGAACAAATAAAACAAGTAAAAGAAATTTCTTTTCTCGGTATACATATTGATGCACTTTGTAACTGGAAAACTCACATAGAAAAAGTATGTAATAAACTTAACCGCTTTGTTTACGTACTACGGAACCTTACAAAAACGGCATCGCAATCAACAGCACTCATGGCGTATTACGGATACGTTTATTGTATACTTAGCTACGGTATAATAATATGGGGAAATTCTGTAGACATCAATAAAGTTTTTATTGTGCAAAAAAATGTCTACGTGCAATATGTAATATGGCCCCTCATGAGTCGTATAAATCAATATTTAAAGATTTGAAAGTGCTAACACTTCCGTGCATATACATTCTTGAAACAGCAAAATTTGTTAAAAATAACCCCGAGCTGTTTATAACTGTTGGAGATATTATCAAATCCAAACCTTTGAGGCATCCAGATAAATTAGTCATTGATAAAATACCAAAAACAGTTAATTATCATACGAATTGCTATGCACTGTGTATAAAAGTATTTAACGCTATACCTGATAACATAAAACTACAACCAAGGAAGAGTTTCGGGAACGAGTTGAAAAAGTGGCTATTTAATAAATCTTTTTATTCGGTTAGTGAGTTGTTGGAAAAACAATATCTTTAAACTTTGGACTAATTTTAATAATAATATTTTAATACTTAATACATAATGTGACATGAAAATATAAATATTAATAATGTGATAGTGCAATTAATAGTAAATGTTTTTATTTTATTTTTATGTTTTTTTGTTTATTAATCAATGGTTTTTTTTTGTAATTTTAATCTATATTGTAGTTAATAATACTCTTAATGTTTTTAAATTTATATCATTTTGTACACCAGAAATGGTTAATGTGTTGTACTATATTTTTTATAACAACTGTAAAACACACACATTATGCAAAATAATCAAATAAATAAATAAAGACAACTTCGGCCTGTGTCTATCTAATTTAATATAACTTTTTTATTCAATTATTATTTTTTACTTAATTTTATTTTTATTTATAATAATAATAATAATTTTACTTGACATTGTGATTATTAATTTAATTAAATTTACAAGATTTTAAAATAATAACATAACATAAACATAACATAACATAAACACTCACGCCTGTCACCCAGAGGGGTAGGCAGAGACTACAGACTTCCACTTGGCACGATCCTGACAAACCTCTCTTGCCTCCTTCACATCCATACACCTACGCATACATGCTCGTCGGTTAAGGGTACTCCTAATTTGGCCCTTTTTCAATAAATCGCCAATTTGGTCGATAAATTTTTGCCTAGGACGTCCCTTTCCGACTCTGCCATTCACTTCTGCACCATAAATTTTCTTTGTGACTCTTTCCTCATTCATTCTTTCCACATGACCAAACCACCGAAGCATTCCTTTCTTACTCCTGGTCACAACATCATCTTGCAAACCACACTCTTCTCTTATTACACAATTTCTTACCCTGTCATTCAGATTCAGCCCTAACATACTCCTTAACGACCGCATTTCTACTGCGTTGATTCTACTCTCGTGCTTCTTCTGCCACACCCAACTTTCACTACCATACGTTAAAGTAGGGACCAACACAGCATTGTGAATTGCCATACGTGCCTTTTTCGACACATTTTGACTCTTCACAATAGAGTGCAAGGCCCCATTTACTCTATTTCCCGCATTAACTCGTCGTTCTATATCCTTATCATATCTCCCATCCCTGCTAAATACGCAGCTCAAATATACAAACTCATCTACTTGCTCGATCAACTCCCCTTCTATTCTTATTTCACAAATCGTTTTACTTTCTTCTCTTTCAAAAACCATAACCTTCGTCTTATTTGCGTTCACTTTCATACCCCTTTCTTTTAATGATCCGTTCATTAATGTAACCATCATTTGCAATGGCCGCCGACGATGCAAGAATAACTTGATCATCGGCGTACAAAAGGCATTTGACGGTTAACTCACCCATTCTTAATTCGCATTCTTCAACTTTCAAATTTTGCAAACAACTGTCCATAAATAGGTTGAACAGCCACGGGGAAGCCACACAGCCCTGTCTGACACCTTTATGGATGTCAAACCAGTCCAAATAGACCCCGTTGATCCTAACACAAGCACTAGAGTCCCTATAAAAATTTCTCTTTAAAATAATATAATCTAATAATGTAATTTATTAATGAAATCTTGTAGTTTAAAAATAATATTTTTATAATTGCTACTCCCAAACAGGGTTCAAATTTTTTTTAAAAACATCACATCTATTGTTACCATTTGATTGCAATAAAGATTATGATTATGATTATCTCAAAATCATCTAGTAGCTCTTATGACAATATGGGTTTGATATGTCAAACCCCCAATGTCATAAGGGCGTAAGTAAGACTTTTCTTCTGTGCTTCACTTGGCTTACGCCTCCACCGACACATAAAATATTTTGAGTCGATCTCTGTATATTTTGGTTAGATCGATTTCGAAATCGATACACAACGTGCGACACGGCTACATCTCTAAGAAAGTTTCAAAAAGAAAGGTCAGCTACGCCATTACCGTCCAGTCTACAGTACGTCATCACGATGAAGAGTAGTGTAAAGGTTTACTACTATTTTATTGTTATTGTTTGTTTTTATTTATGTACAAAGTACATATAAAAAAAGAGTGGAATACAACACAAGATTAAATAAAACATAGCAGATTATAAAGACTCATTTATTTTTCAGTCGGATTATTTATTGCATAAAAAACTAACAAAATCAAGTTATTTTGTGTTATCGATATATCAACACTTAGAAACACTATTTTTTTACTTTTCGCTTTGGCGTACAGGACACGGTAGTGCGTTTTTGGCGTGGTGCTCAAAAGGTTAAGAAAAAACCAAAATTAGGGGCTTTTTAGGTGCCAAGTTTAAAAATTAGGTGCTCTAAAACTTTCACCGCAACGAACTGTTGAAATTTGCGTTGCTAGTAAAACGTATCGCTAACAACGCAGTGACAATAATAGATATACGATATTAATTTTAATAATTAATATGTATATGTTTGAATGGTTGCTGTTTATTGGTATATTTAGTTTTAGGACGAAATAATTGTATTAAGTTTTATTTAAAGTAATTTATATTACGGAAAATGCATTCATTAACAATTTTGAAAACATAATAAAGATTAAAACTGCAAATAATACTAATTTATATGTTTGGCTTGCTACCTCGTTAGTTTCTAAGTCAGAAATGCTATTGCAAATCGCTGGGTGTAGGGAATTGAGGTATAAAACCCCTATTACACTACTCTGAATCAGGCTCCCTACGCCCTGATTCATGGTGGTGGTAGATCTATTGACTATCGTGGCAACTTCGGTATCCAGTGAGCGGTTATTTTCAGAGGTTGAATCTACAATCACCTAGGAGAAACCGCTCACTAGGCGCCAGGTTGTTAAAATTGTTATTTTAAATTTCAATTCGAAAGAAATAAACGTAAAAGTAAAAAAAAATTATTCTTGTTTTCTGATAATTCGATAAAAATAAATGTATAAAAATAAATAGTGTAAAACTTCCTAAAATAACATAAATATAATGTTTGATTATTTCTGTTCAAAATTATCATTTATTATATATATTTCAATGGTGACAAAACATCGAAAAATTCAATATATCAAACATAAGCTTCCACGTTTTAATGAGCGATGTTGCATCCTATAGATGTGCTTACTCGGAAAAATTACGACTGGAGGTCACTCGAGTTGAAATTCATGCAACTTGAACTAAACTCGAGTTAGCAGGACGAAACAGAGTAAATGATTTGTTACAAATTACTTTTATGAATTTATTTTTCTATCTAACTCTTTGGTGGGTTGAGTCAACTATCATTACTAAACTTATTAGGTAGTAAAAAGGTGTATTTAGTATGTATTATATACTTGTGTATTTTTGGTTTTAATCGATATTAGTAAGTACCTATGCTTAAAAACAAAATTAGCTTCATAGCAGTCTTCACAAAACAACATCAGTCTAGTTTTAAGATGTAGGTAAAAAAGCTATTTAAATATATATAATAGTTCAAATATTCTTAAATAACTTAGCTGTCATAAAATTCTAAATAACAAATTATTATGTAATAGCTAATACTCTTTGTAACACAAAGCGCGCACACAAATACACGCTCATAAATCGCTAGAAATCCTAAAGTCACAAATAATCTTTGCCTACACTTACACTTTTTCTTTAAACCGTATTTTGTTTTTCGATATAAGGAGCTAAATTTAATAGCTCCTCAAACTCCTCTTCTCCTATTCTCAGGTAGTATTCGAAATTCATTGGGCTCCAGAACCGCATATTTGAGTAATTTTACCTAAGTTTTAAATAGACATTCACCCATATCTTTCTTCTAAACACGATAATAGTAAAGAAAAGTGTTCTTTACTATTAATTGTCATGTTTTTTTCGTCGTCAAAACGTCCAGTATCAAAATTTTGACCCTTATCCTATTACATCATACAAAACATGACGATATATCGATATTAATCACGCAATAATATTGATAGTGTTTAAAAATATCTATTCAATAAATATATATATATATATACTTTTTTCACATCCCCATGACTGAGAAAGGTCGTAAAATCAGGGTAGTGTAATAGGGGCACTATATCTAATATAATTCGATGGTGTAGAGTTCGAGTTCGTGGTAAGTTTGTTTTTTGATATTATTATTATTATTCTTCTTTTAAGTTATGGCTTCTCTTGATAGAATTCTACCAGTCTCAAGTTAGTCATGGAAGTGACGAGTTAATAATAGTTAAAATAAGAGTTCTCAATTTTATGAGTGGGTTCACAATCTACAACAAAAGTCGTCACATATTTAAAATACCATCACCAAAGTTGTTAAGTAATTTTACAGTTTAATATTATTAGTACGACTAAAAGCACATAAAATATTTACGAAGGGAGTATACACTAGGGTCAGCAAAAATTGGAAATTTACTGGACGAGGGATGTTATTGGGCAGGATATCATAGCTCTCTATGATATCCTGCCCAATAACATCCCTCTTTCTCTCTAGAAAGAAAGTTTAGGACATTCAAAGAACAGATGATTGACAGATCCTTCATCTAGGCCACATTCACAGATTGAGCTATCCCTAATCCTGAGTTTGGCCAAGTGTACAGGAGTACAAGCATGACCAAAGCGTAGGCGGCAAACAGTAGAGGTGGTAGCTTTACTAAAGTGGCGATATTGAAAAAACCAGGGTTTTGAGGGGATTTTACTTTGGACTTTGGAATAGTGAATACATTAAAAATTTTGACTGATACCAAGTACTTTGCCAAGAAGAGACAGAAGGCCGGAGTTTGAATTTGGCACGAGGTCATGTGCATAGAGGCATTGTCTAGGGATAGAGCCAGATTTTGTGGCATCTTTAGCTAAATTATCTGCAATTTTATTGCCCTGAATTCCGCAGTGGCTAGGGATCCCAGCCAATACAACGTTCAGCCCTTTTTTATGACAGT
This sequence comes from Parnassius apollo, assembly GCA_907164705.1. Classification (NCBI taxonomy): domain Eukaryota; kingdom Metazoa; phylum Arthropoda; class Insecta; order Lepidoptera; family Papilionidae; genus Parnassius; species Parnassius apollo. The sequence continues at coordinate 8,412,885 of CAJQZP010000295.1, forward strand.
AGTATAGAGACTTTCTAATATTCAAAATTAGGGGGTATCTAATCTTAGAGTGAAAAGGACTCCGAAGTCCGAGGAAATGAGGGTCCTTTTCAGACTAAATCACATCATCATAATTTATTTCCCCAGACTACTGCGGCAGTATAATAGCAGTTTTTAATGGAACGAATTTTTCACAAATGAGAGCACTGAGCAGTGCTTGCAGTGTATATTGGAACACCGCCGTAAATTATCTGTAAATACGAGGGCGGCACTGAAAATTTCAGGAATCAAGGAAGTGACACAACATTACTATTTAAAAATGTATTTATTGCTTTTCGAAGTATTCTCCGCGAAATCTGACACACTTTTCCATACGATGGAACCAATCATTGAAGCATTGAAGCAACTATTCCATTCAGAAGTTAGGGTCTCCAAAATGGCCGTTTTGTAGGCGTCCACAGCTTCTTCAGGTGATGAAAATCTCTGTCCACGCAATTTATTCTTTATTTTAGGGAAAGTATAGAAATCATTAGGGCTTAGGTCGGGGCTGTACGGCGGATGGTCTAATAATTCTATGTTTTCTTGCTCTAAAAACTCTTTTGTTCTGTGCGCGGTGTGAGAACTCGCATTGTCGTGATGGAGGATGATGCGGCGGTTGCAGTTCTCTTTACGGAGTTCAGAAACGACCTGTGTCAAACAAATGCTAGCATACCATTCTGCATTAACCGTTCTTTGTTCCTCAAGAGGAATAGTCGTAACATGGCCGGTTTTGGAGACACCGTGGCCACCATTTTTTTTTTGCAACACTCCGTGAACGAACAATTTTTGTTGGCTTTAACTCATTTTCGAACACCCAAACTCGTGACTGGTTTTTTGTTTCGGGTTCGTACGCGTATATCCAGGATTCGTCACCTGATACGATGTTGCATACAGCATTTGAGGATCCTGCGTGGAATCTTTCGAGAGTTCTGACTCACCAAGTAACGCGAGCCGCTTTTTGCTCTTCACAGAGCGAATGCGGTACCCATCGGGAAAACAACTTTTTAACACCTAATTGTTCATGCAAGATTATTTGTATTTGACTCATGTCAATGTCTAAAGTTGCCTAAATTTCGCGGTATGTCACATGTCGATCTTCCTCAATCAGCTTACGCATCAACACAATACAGCATCAACGTTTTCTTGAGTGACTGCAGTTTTTGGACGACCTTGACGGGGATCATCACTGAGCTTGACACGTCCACGTTGAAATTCAGCAAACCAGCGATAAATTGTGGTTTTGGATGGGGCTTTATCACCAAATGCAGAAATCATCCGGTCAACACACTGTTTTTGTGTTAAACCACTTCGAAAGTCTTAATAAATCATCGCTCTTGAATTTTCTCGAGTCAATTCCATTTTCTCAACGACTAAACAAGTTTGACAAAACCTTGTGACAAGACAGAGGATCTTTTTTTAAATACATAAATGGTATTCGATTTTTAAAACCAAGGAGTTTTCAATTAAAAAGATTTTAATATGACAGGAACAGTGGAAATATTCCATTCCCGATACTTTTTGTGCAGCCTAGTATAACTGACGATTATTTATTATAATCGATTGCGTATAATCAGTTATCTACATCACTAAACTAAAAAATTACATTTGTTTTCTTGTTGTAGCGTCAAATGTCATTGAATGTCAATAGCATACTTTGAGCATAGAATATAGAGAGCATGAATGTCATAACCGGTGTGGCAATACCACATACAGATTTATATTCAATTTTAAAGCAACAGATAAAAGAAGAATGGAAAATGCAATGGTGTTTTAGAGGCAGGAAAAGGTCATTGGTATGCATCAATTAATTCAGAATTAAGTATTCCTTGGTTTTCTCGCAACGAGAGATATCATAGCAGAAAATTTTATACAATAATGTGCAGACTTAGATTTGACCATTATCGACTGAACGCTCATCTTTCCAGGATGAGAATAGTAGCATCTGCAACATACAACTTCTGTGATACAGAAGCAGATCAGACTGCAGAACTTATTATATTTAACTGCCTAGCGTACGCCATTGAAAGATTGCTACTTATTGAAAAACTTTTTTTTTATAGGATAGGGTAACAAACGAGCATACAGTCCACCTGATAGTAAGTAGTCGCTGTGGCCCATAGACATCAACATTTATCTTCGATTATGAATCAAAATGCAGATGCGTTGTCACCCGTGAAGACTAAGATGGAATACCTCATTTCCAGTAAAAAGGGTCTCCGGTTCTCTACACTCACCACACGGAACACAGCAGCATCAAGCTACCATTTCACGCTGGTATTCTGTGAGAGCGTGGTCCTTTCCTGGTCGAACCGACCCATTCGTGCTACAACTATACTACTAATATAACTACAGCATGGCCATATCACGTACATAAACTAAACTTATACAAATTTATGAAAACTCAGAAAGCGTCCCGCGTGATGTTCTTAGGAATACTAAGACATATTTAGCACTTTCCAATTTCATTCATAATACTGTAAAAGAAATATGAAATATGGTATTCCTGTTTTTGTAAATATTGGACTGATAAATCTATATATATTGAGATTATAATATAAAGAAGACTTGGCTTTAGCCTTTATGGTTTTTGGAAATATGAATAATTAAAGTAAATAAGACTTGGCTTCGGCCTTTATGGGTTTTGAAGAGATGGAAAGAAGAAAAATAAGACTTGGTTCTGGCCTTTACACCTCAAAATTCTATATATTCAAATTACAAAAGACAAAGCTGTATGGCTTCGTTCCTTTGCATGCTATCTCGAGCGAATAATAAAAACAACAATCATTGAATGTCAAGAAGGGTAATTAGCAGGCTCTACAATCTTAGAACATAAAACTTGGAAACCTACGAAATGCTATTATGCAAAATTAAGACGCACTTAGTAAACTATTTAAAACCATATCTATTGACTACTTTTTATTTTAGTCGTATTATAAAATCGTATTTATTCCAACTTACAATAATAGGTGACACTGTTCGAAATTTCAAGCGAATAATCTTCATCACATACTAGATGTCGCCACTACATAGTAGCGACATCTAGTATGTCTCATCTATCAGGTAGCTTTACAAAATCTTTAAAAAAAAATAGTTCTATTTAGTAGAAAATAAGTGTAACAGAAATTAAGATATTTGCTTTTGTTTAACATTAATATAAAATCTGTAATGAAAATTTTTGAAATTTTCTTATAAATAAATACTGCTTACATATGCTTTCGTAAAACTATTCATTAAGAAATCCAGTAACTAGATGTTTTTGATATTTTTTTGAAACTGAATCTGGCAGCACAACAACCTGCCATTATGGAATAGTTTTATTCACGTTTCCCGCTACTTGTTTCTCGATATTGGAGTTGCGAATAACTAATATTTTATTTTATTTGGTGGAGTTGCTCCTATTTTATGAAAGTGTTTTTATGTTATTTTTTTTTGTTTTATTTTATCTAATATATTATTTACGTTGAATTGAGCTACCTATTATTCTTACAACTTCATTTCCAACGATTTGTTTTTTTGTGATATCTTGTCTCCATTGTTACATAGAATAAATAATTTAAATAATTATGTCAGATAAGCGTTGCTGTGTCCCCGGATGTAAAGACAGTAAGGGTAAGTCATCTCGTCTCCAAACAACTTGCATCAAGGGCATTATTTGTCTTAGGCTTTAACACATAAGTATGACTTTTTTAAATGTATCTTGTAAATATTTTAGGCAAGCTAGTTCTTCACAGATTTCCAAACCCAGAAAAGGAAAGTGAACGACTTAGGGTATGGATTTATGCAATTGGCGGTGATATACTAGGCCTCGAAAATATGCACATATTCAAGTATCGCCGTGTGTGTCACTCACATTTTGAAGAAAAATTTCAATGCAGAAATAACAGAATTAGTAACATTGCTGTGCCAACTTTGAATATGCCAGGTTTGTCTTTATAGATTACAGAAAAAGTAAATATGTTATAGAATTATTCAGGACAGTATATTATCAATGACATGTATAGTTTTATTGTAAAATATGTCTAATTGAGTAGGTACCTACATAGCATTAATTTTTACAATGATTCATTCATTAAATAAATAGAATAAAATGAAATACTACTTATATGCACTATAGAGCTTAAAAGGATAATACATGTAGCGATTCCGGTTGACAGAAGGATGAGGATATGATAATTAAGCCTAGTTTTCATAAATGTTAAGTTGGCAATGTTTTATCACCCCACTTTTTCTACTTTTTTCATTAAATAATGTTATATATTATTATTATATTGTGAAATTATACTTTTTGCAAGTCATCACAGATACTGGGCCTGTTTTTTATTGCCATATATATAAATAATTTCAAAGTTAATCCTATTATTTTCTTTTAGCTACATTATCAAATAAACCAGCAGTTATGAAAAGAAAACCCATGAAAGAAATTTTGAACCTAGCAGAACCGTCAACATCAACAGGTACTGATATATATGATCATATATGTATTATCATGATTACAGCACATCACAAGTCCACAGCTGAACATAGTATGTGACCTTTTCAAGGGGACTTAATATACATATGAAAAAATGTTAATTTATTTAACTAAAAAAAAAGAAAGAAGTTTCCAGTAGAAAGGGTTGAGATGATACAGAAGTTCCTAAATTTGGATTGACTTAACTAAGAGTCTAAAATATATACTATATATTGTTATATGATAACTAAAAATCCATAAAATTAAACACAATAAAATCTCTACAAATATAATGGAATAATCTAACATAAAATTTATAAAACTTATGTACATGTTAAATAACTTTAATAAAATTTTAATAAACCTCAAAACTAATAAAAGAGATGATTGCCTTCAGATGGCTGAACGGCTTATCTCTTGATCAAGTCACCTGTCAACAAAAAAAGCTAAATTATATTCCATCTGTTTGGCCACTATGATGCTTTAGACGGACACACAGATACAAATGTTTAATTTATAACACCCCTCTGTTTTTATCTTTTAAATTCAAAAAGCGTGGTAATGCATTATTTTAACTGATATTACTGTGCACGCACTCATTTATAAGGGTCAATCTGAGATGATTGCCTTCAGATGGCTGAACGGCTTATCTCTTGATCAAGTCACCTGTCAACAAAAAAAGCTAAATTATATTCCATCTGTTTGGCCACTATGATGCTTTAGACGGACACACAGATACAAATGTTTAATTTATAACACCCCTCTGTTTTTATCTTTTAAATTCAAAAAGCGTGGTAATGCATTATTTTAACTGATATTACTGTGCACGCACTCATTTATAAGGGTCAATCTGTAGACAAAAACATGGTGTCCCATAAATCACGTTCAATTTGGGATAGATGCAAATAAAATTAGAAGCCTTACTTGCTCATATTTACAAAAACTGCAATAATGGTTTATCATTTATATATTTGAACTTAATTTAAAATTTAGCTACTCTTTAAACAATAACCTGTATACTGCACAAAGTAAATTACAGTTAAATTCTTTTTCAATTTAACAATTAAATAACTATGCAGCTGTGACTGTGCACTTGAATATTTGCAGCGCATTGCCTGGCAGGGTCGCCATGTAATGTTGGTAAAGATGTTAACGAGAGGAGACACATTGATCCGTCTATTACTTTAATTAAACAACTCATATTCTAAACTTAACACTGTATTGTTGTGGGAGTTACACTCAATCCACTGAGAAACACCCATTTCTCCTAACCCCTAGTGATATATTTATTTTGGTTCTTTAAATCTTTTCTTCTTTTGAATTATGAATTTCGTTTCAGATCATTACTCTGAATGCTCGGTACATCAATTACATACAAAAATGGAAGGAAATACATCTCACAAAGAAAATCTTGGTCAGTCAGAATTTTGATGGCATTTATCTTTTGATAACAGTTTCAATTTATTGAACATAAGATATAAACTTTTATTATAATACAAATATATATATATATATATATATATATATATATATATATATATATATATATATATGTGTATATATATATATATATATATATATATATATATATATATATGTGTGCGTGTTGTTTGCCGAAGTTGATCCGATATACAAATCCACCTTGCGATGGTTACGGAAAATGTTGATCCGATTTAAATGAGCCAATCAGAGCACAGAAAATGATAAGACAAACGATCGGATTGGCTGAAAGCAGCCGCGACGTTGCCGTTTCGTATCTTTGGCGGTACAAGCTACAGATTAAATGCGTGTTCAATACAATAAAGCATTCAGGGTGCTGTTGGGTCTGCCTCGTTACTGTAATGCGCCGGGTTTGTTTGCGGATGCGCGTGTGGATTGTTTCTACACCACCATGCGTAAACGATGCACATCCCTGGTGCGTAGGGTGCGGGCCAGTTCTAATGGTATCCTGAGGGCATTTTCTGACAGGTTTGAGGTCATTACCTGAACCATTGTCATATGGTGTACGTGCTGACTAATTGGACCTGTCTTAAATATAGTTTTAAATAAATAGTTTTAAAATTAAGTTAATAGTTTCAAGTTTAACTAAAATTAGTTTTAAGATTTGTATTATTACTAACATCTATGATCCTTATGGTCGAAATAAACGACTTTTTTGACGAATAACTCGACAACGACAAGGTATTCGCCTGAGTGCGTGTTTGTGTGTGTGTGTGTGTGTGTGTGTGCGCGCGGATGTGAGCATGTGCTTGCGCATGTGGGTGTGTGAGTTTATGTGTGCGTGTGGGTGTACGTGCGTTCATGTGTGTTCGTGTGAACGCATGTGTATGCGTGTGTGTGCGGCAGTGTGCGTGTGTGAGTGTGTGTATGAGTTTGTGCGTGTACGCATGTGTGCATGTTTGCACGCGCTTGCGTGTTTGTGTGTGTGTGTTTACCATAAACCATTTAACATGTTTTCTACATCTTCATAATCAAGATTTTTAAGGACGCGTTTACAAAATTGATAGGTATAGGATCGAACTATTATATGAGATATTATCATCCCAGGAGTCCCCTTTTTTACTGGAAATGAGGCATTCCATCTTAGTCCTACGCACAACAACAATTTGACAACGACATTGCATTTTGATTTTTTAATTAAGGATAAATGTAGATGTCTATGGGCTACAACATCCACTTACCATCAGGTCGATTGTGTGCTCATTTGTCACAAGCGCCTGTGTAAAATCGTGGCTAAACTATTACATTAATATAAAGTAGCAAAGGAATAATTATAGAAGTGAAAGAAAATTAACTAATTTTTCAGATCCGGTTACTGCGATGCAAGCACCTGTGATATCAACAAATCCTGTAGTTATAAAGAAAAGGGCTGAAATGGTTTTAGGTATGGTTTATTTTGATTGAGAGTTAGAGAGATATTTATATATCATATTTGATATTTGTTCTGACAGATAATATTTAATATTTATTTGTATTATTTTTTTTTGCGTTTGTAATCCGGTATCCGCCATATGAACTATTTTGTGCATGAACGTAAAATAAATACCTAACTAATTTAAAGAATTTACATTAGACAAGAGCCAGAGCCGTGGTAGCTCAGTGGTTAACGCTGTTGTGGTGCTCAGTGGAGTAACTCGGGTTCGATCCCCGCCGGCACCAATGAAATTGTTAATTGCAATTTTAAGTGCTGATTTACCACGTGCTCGGCGGTGAAGGAAAACATCGTGAAGAAACCTGCATGTCTGAGGAATAAGAAAAAAAAATATTTCGAAGACATGTGAAGTTCGTCAACACGCATTTGGGCAGCGCGGCGGACACTTCCTTGCCCTAAACCCTCTCAGAAATGAGGGGGAGGCCAGAGCCCAGCAGTGGGACGTATATATAGGCTGTAACTTTACTTTTTTTTACATTAGAAAATAGGTACAAAAATTGCCATTAAAGTATTGGTCACTAAATTTAAAAATATTTGATTCAAGAAGGTCAATTTGCAACACAACTAATAAATACTTAATGATGTTTGTGGCGTGTTGCAATAAATGTTTCTTTCTTAAACAAAACCAGTTGATATATTTATTTATTTCTAATTTTTAAGGAGGAACATTAGCAGTCAAGAAAAAGACCAAAAGGGTATTTCAGACCAAGGTTGAAAAAGAGCTGCTTAAGCAAATTATAGCATCTAAAATAAAAATCAGTAAAATGAAAAATATAATTGCGAAACAGAAAGCTCAAATAAAAGCAGCAAAAAAGTTTGCAACAAATCCTGCAGTTTTAAAAGTTTTAGACAATTGTTCCAGTACTGCGAAAATTTTAATGCAGTTACAGTGGCGAGAAAATAAGAAACAAGAAAAAGGACGACGATTTACCCTGCCAGAGAAGATTGCTGCTTTGTCAATATTCAAGCAAAGCCCCAAAGGATATCGGTTTTTTAGAAAAATATTTATTTTGCCTGCCCCTCAAACTCTCATTAAACTCATACAGAGGAGTAATCTCCAACCAGGACTTAATAAAAATATTTTTTCCCAGTTAAAAAATAAAGCACAAACTATGAACACAGAACAAAAATTATGTATTCTGTTATTTGATGAAATGATGTTGAAAGCTCATGTTACATTTAATGAGAGAAAAAATAAAGTAATAGGGTTTGTTGATAATGGACAGCAACGAAAGCCAGAGTATGCAGATCATGCCCAAGTTTTCATGATTCGTGGGCTGATCCACAATTATAAACAAGCTGTGTCTTATACGTTTTCGTCAAGTGCAACAAAAGGACCAGAATTAGCGAATCAAATAAAAGAAGTAATAACAGAGATACAAAAAGCAGGATTAATTGTGGTGGCTACAGTATGCGACCAAGGCACAAATAATAGACAGGCTATAAAACTTTTGATGAATGAAACTAGGGGTAATTATTTGAGAAGAGGGGAAACTCCTAAAGATAATATTATGTTGATAAATAATACTGAGATTATTCCTCTGTATGACCCTCCACATCTTCTTAAAGGCATAAGAAATAATTTATTAACCAAAAATTTAAATTTCACCGTAGATGGCGTGACCAAAACCGCCAAATGGTCTCATTTGCAACTTTTATACAAAGAAGATCCGGGGTATAAAGGAATACGACTAATTCCAAAACTAACAGAAGCCCATATTAACCCAGAAAAATTAAACAAAATGAAAGTCAAATATGCTTCACAGATTTTCAGTCGCACTGTATCATCAAATATGGGATACCTAGCAGGTATAGTCAATGTATTTAGTTCATATATCTTGTATGAATGTTTTATTGTTCTTGTTAATCCAAATGAACATTTGTTTCACAGATAAGGGCATACTTCCAGAAGAGTGCAAAGACACGGCTGATCTGCTGCTTTTCATGGATAATATTTTCGACTCAATTAATGGCAGTTTTAAAAAGAAAAGACATGCTAAACCTCTACTTGGAGCTGCAACACCTCACTCCATACATCACAAAACATGGATGGATGCCAAAAAAAGTTTTTGCGTCTATGAAATTTATATCTTCCACTGGGAGGGAAGAATCTATTCCAACTGTGACAAATTGGGTGTGGACACTGGAAGGGATCGAAGTTTTATTAAAAAAAATTGGAAATTGATCATGGTATTACATCAGTGTGGTTGCGTCATCTAAATCAGGACCCACTGGAAAATTTCTTTGGTGCGGTTAGAAGCCATGGGTGCCGCAATATTAATCCAACTTGTGACCAATTTGAGTCAGCTTTTACTACACTTTTGATTAATAATTTAACTTGTGTCCACACTCATGGTAAAAACTGCGAGCTCGATTATTGTAATGCCTTGCATACTCTCATCGTTAATGAAAACTCAGAGGCATCGTCAACCTGCACTTTTGATTTCACAAAAATTTTAGAAATAAACTTCACACCAATTACATTGAAACTAAACAACCCCCCGTATAATTGCGCCATTACAATATGTTAGTGGATATTTCTTAAAAAAAGCAAAAACTCAAGTTTTTAAACATTGTGTTAACTGTAAATATGACCTTACTTCTGAAGAAGAAATAGAATACATAAAATACAGAGAATATGCGGGTAGACGATGGCTTTGTACTCCCAGTAATGATTTGATTCAATCAATTTCAAATATGCAGGATATAATCAATCATATTTCAAAAGACAATTTTGAAAATGATCAGCTAAAAGAAATTATAAAAACAAGCATATATACTTTAATTGATTTTGATTTTATGAAATGTAATGTGCATAAAAATAAATTAGTTGATTATTTGATTAATATTGTGATACGTTGTCTGATTTTTAATAGTTGTAAAAATATTAATAGAATATTGACTGGGAGAAAAGAAGTAGATGATGATGAGAACTTTTTCCAAATTAAAGCCAAAAAGTTAAGAAGTAAACTTTTTAAAAGAAAGAAATAATTACTCTTGTTTTTACCAAAAAGAGTTAAATATTTAATTATTGTTACAAATTTTATTTATTCGTTCGTTTTAAACTAATCAATGATTTGTAATAATAGATACGCTTTAATTGAACTACCGAGTTATAAAAGTAAGAATAAAGAATCATAACTTTTTTACATTTTTTATAATAAGCAGATATATCATTGCTAAATAGGTTTGATACTATGAAAAAGAATGCATTATTACAATATTAATCAATTTATTTTTAAGCACATTTTATAATCGTAAGTCCATTGCTAAAGATTGGTGATATTATGGGAATATTTGTCAGTATAACAGGCGGGTTAGCAACCGCAGCGTTTTTTTTTTCTGAAGAGGCTGCTACACATCTCATGTTTTAGTTTATCTCTGTCGCTTCTTACGTCACACGGAATCTCTAGCATATATACAGTAATCTATGCACAGGATGATATTGAGTAGTGAATTCTCTTACCCGTCATACATTACAGAGTAAAATACAGCACATTATTATTTCTAATATTTATTTTATTTAAAAAAATGTGTTAGAAATAATACAAAGAAGCATAATGATTTCTTAAATTTACGCGAACACTACACATTGAATAAAAACTATATATACGGATTTTATCGCGTTTAATCAACTATTTTAACTTATTTTTAATTCCCAAAAGTTAGCTACCGTGTGTAAATATTTGTTTCAGAGAGCACGTGGGATCTGTGACAGAAAACATATGGCCGCCGAGCTTCAGCATGTCAAGCAAGTGTTGCAAGACAAACAAGCTTCGGGTCCCGCGCCGAGTGAAGCCGGCCACAGTCGAGCGCCCGCCTGCTGTACTGCCGTATTTCGGAGGAGTCACAGACAAGGTTGGTTACATCTTGAAGGGAGCTTTCATTAAAAAATTACAAGCCGCCGAAGAAGATTGATCAATTTTTACCATCCATCAAATGTTATATTCCTCTACAAGATGCAGGTGTGTACAAGCTAGATTGTGAATGTGGTCTCTCTTAATTTTCCTTTTCATCATATCCAGTATAATTGTGTCAATTCCAGTAAATTACAGTTAAATTCTTTTTTTTTATTTAACAGTTTAATAATTATTCAGACTGCGACAGTGCACTTGCATTGTCGCAGCGCATTGTCTGGCAGGGTCGCCGTGTAATGTTGGTAAAGATGGTAATTAGAGGAAACATACTCTAAACTTAACACTACATTGTCGTGGGATCTACTATTCAATCCACTGAGAAACACCCATTTCTCCTAACCTACAGTGATATATTTAGTTTGGTTATTTCTTTAAATCTTTCCTTGTCTTCTTTTGATATTGATTTATGAATTTCATTTCAGGTCATTACTCTGAACGTTCGGTACATCGATTATACACAAAAATGGAAGGAAATACTTCTCACAAAGAAAATCTTGGTTAGTCTGACTTATGATGCCATTTTTTAACAGTTTCAATTTAATGAACATAAAAAGTAAAGTAAAGTTACAGCCTATATACGTCCCACTGCTGGGCACAGGCCTCCACTCATTTCTGAGAGGGTTTTAGGGCAGGAAATAGTCCGCCGCGCTGCCCCAATGCGTCGTAATATGCGTCGAAATAAATCGTGTTGGCGAACTTCACATGTCTTCGAAATAATTTTTTTTTATATCTCAGACATGCAGGTTTCATCATGATGTTTTTCTTCACCGCCGAGCACGTGGTAAATCAGCACTTAAAATTGCAATTAACAATTTCATTGGTGCCGGCGGGGATCGAACTCGGTTTGCTCGCGTATTGTGAAATTTACAGCGAGCTCTAACCATCTGAGCTACCACGGCTCTTGAACATAAGATATAAACTTTTTTATAATGCAAAAATTTTGAATTACTCTGTATATTTAATGTGTTTCTATGATTGTAATTATAATTCAATGTTTTTAATGAAGTTCTTATAACTTATATGTGGTAGAGCCACGCTGCTTAATGCGGGTGAGTTTTGTATGGTGTTTAGGTTTTACTGGAAATGAGGTATTCTATCATAGTCTTCAGGGGTGGCAACGCATCTGCATTTTAATTTTTAATTGAATTTAAATGTAGATATCTATAGGTACAGCATCAAATTACCATCAGTTTGATTGTGTGCTCATTTGTCACAAACGCCTGTGTAAAATCATGGCTAAAAGTATTACAATGATATAAAGTAGCAAAGGAATAATTATAAAAGTGAAGCATGTTGCTGAAAGAAAATTAACTAATGTTTCAGATCCAGTTACTCCAATGCAAGATCCTGTGATATCAACTAATCCTGTAGTTATAAAGAAAAGGGCTGAAATGTTTTTAGGTATGATTTATTTTGATTGAGAGATGATAACTATTTATATTTAATATTTGATAATATGATATATATTTCATATTTGTTCTGACATAGACAATATTTATATGTAAGGAAAAGAGATAAACTACATATGAAAACTAAAAAGTTACCGGATAATGAAGAACTAAAGATTAAGTACTTATATGAGAAACATGTGTAACAAAATTATTAAAAATCTGAAAAAAAGAATATTATAAAAATAAATTAATAAAAAATCAAAGAAATACAAAATGAACATGGAAGATAATTACAGAAGTGTGTAATTTAATTAATTTTGTACAGGGAAAATAAAGTTATACTATTTGTCCAAAATTATACCAAGTTTGACGTTTTATTGTTTTTTTTTTTTGCCAAATTTTTGACGTCACGTGGCTAGTGATTTTATATGTTTTGATTTTTGGTTTTATTATTATTTCTGTTTTATTTTTGTCTTAAGAACTTACCTAATACCTAATATGTTTTATATTCAGTAAGGGTAAAACGAAAAGAACAAAAGAAACGATACCTACATAATTGAAACTGAACATCGTATTCATAAAATATTTTAAAATTCTGTTTTCATTTCGACACACAAACTGAGAGAAGCTGTTGCCGTCATCAAGCTTCTGGTAAAAATGGATAGGATAAGACTCATAAACAATGTTTACACATGTGCGATGACGAATTGCAATTTGCCTAGTATTATTAAGATACTGCATACTGCACATTATGAAATAATGGTATAAATAGGATAATTATACTACGAAATCCGACCCTGGTTACGTCGTGTTATAACGTTTGTATTATGACAGATGCGCTACTTTTTTTTGTATGAAGAATCCTTCATTTTGAAATCATTGGTATCATTACGTTAGCCTAATGGCAGGGTACGGGCCGCGAGCTCAAAAGGTCGTGAAATCGAGTCCGCTATTCGATTACTCTCGTGAACCGTCCCTAGCACAAGCATTTTAAGCTGGTGGTTAAGGGGAATATTAGTAATGATAATATCATTGCTAGTATTTTATCAGCCCTTTTTTACGTGGTAGAGCCTTGCTGCAGTTATATCAGTAGTCCAGGAAGGACCACGCTCTCACAGAATACCAGCGTAAAATAGTAGCTTAATGCTACTGTTTCGTATGGTGAGTGTAGAGAACCGGAGACCCTTTTTACTGGAAACGAGGCATTTCATCTTAGTCCTCACGGGTGACAACGCGTCTGCATTTTTATTTGTAATCGAGGATAGATGTGGATGTCTATGGGCCACAGCAACCACTTACCATCAGGTGGACTGTGTGCTCGTTTGTCACCCTATCCTATAAAAAAGCCCTTCTTGATTATTGCTCCACCACCTCTTATATGTTCCTCTGTTTAGCTTAATAGTTGACTGATAGAATTCCCTATGGCATTAAAGTGCACCCTATGAACTATTTTGTGCATGAACGTAAAATAACAAATTTAAAGAATTTAGATAGGTACCAAAATTTACATTAAATTATTGGTCAATAAATTTAAAATTATTAGATTCGGGAAAGTCAATTCGCAACCACTTATAAATACTTAATGATGTTTGTGGGGTGTTGTAATAATTGTTTCTTTTCTTTCGTTTTTTAAACAAAACTGGTTGATAATTTTTTTTTAATTTCTAATTTTAAGGAGGAGCATTGGGAGACAAGAAAAAGACAAAGGGTATCCTTCGAGAAGAGTACGAAGATGCTGATCTGCTGCTTTTATGGATAATATTTTCGACTCAGTTAATGGCAGTTCTCTTACGCCGTCACGACTTATTACACTACAGGGCATACAGCGCATAATTTTTTGTATTACATATTTTATTCAAAAAAGTGTTAGAAATAATGCAAAGAAGCATAACTTATTTTGAGCTTTAAATTATTTGATATAAGTCATTATATAATGTGAGTTTAAGACGTCTTCATTGCTAGCATACTGCTTTAATATTTGTTTTCAAATATTCATTATTATATAAATATTATTGCTTGAATATTTGTTTTTGTCAATATTCGATTCGATTTTAATGGAGCAATATGCAGAATTGCTTATTTGATTGGCAATTGGTTTAAAATTCATTTCAAAAATTATAAATCGCCGCAATTCCAAAGGACCTAAATTTTACTATCATTTCAATTTAATAATTAAAAAGATTAAGAAAAACAAATATTCAAGATTGGATTTGATTTTAATTTGATATAGGCCGAATATGGTTGTCACCGAATACGAATATTCGGCCGAAAGTTCAGTAAAACTTTTACCGAACAGAATATTCGGCCGAACATTATTCAACGGGATCACCTCTGTAACTAACCAATTATTAAGTAAGTACTAATTTAATTTAATGTTTTCTTTGTTTGATTCCAAAAACATTTTATCAAACTTTCTATTTGCTATAATCGGAAATAAATCTAAAGTACCTCGAAAACATAACATTTCAAGTAGACTTAACCCATAAATAAAATATACTTTCAATAGTAAAATTATGAAAGACATGACATTACTCAATTCGTACAATTCAAGTGGACATTTTTAGTACCATTTAAACGAATATTCGGTGATTTAGCCGCATATTCGGCCGAGTATCTTCGTCTCAATTTAATGGAGCAATAATGTAGAATTGTTTTAGCAATTGGTTTCAAATTTATTTCAATTGCAAACGATCTCAATTTTATTCTTGACGCATTTTAAATACATATTATAATATAAGAAGTTGAGGGCAGATTTACATTATTTAATGTTTTAAATTTAGTTCTTATCTTTGTTTTAGGCTGTTCATTAATTGCTATATTTAAGTTGAATAAATGTACGTCATAACTATTATTGTATTTGTGTGCTGTTTTTTAATAAATCCTGTAAATATAATGTTAGTTTTATTTATTTTGATTTTAATTATTAATATCTATGATGAGAACAATAATATTTATACGTAGGTGCTACAAAAAATATATATATATATATATATATATAAACGGCGTGTGCGTATATATAAGCTTACATTTATAGATATTACAATAAAGTTGCTAACTTTGGATACCAGAGGCGCTAGTTATGCATTGCCATTTTATAGGTCGAAGATTGGTCTCTATTTCAGTTTATACAAAGGTACTCTGTGGTAATTAGTTTCTGTGATGTCAAGTGTCAAATCAATCTCAATTGAATTGTTAATTTTTCAATGGTTCTGTAATAAAATAATTGTTGGTTTGTTGGTAGTTGCCAAACTAGAATCACAGAGTACCTTTGTATAAACTGAAAACTAGAATAAAAATTTAAATTGTTGAAAATTGTTTAAAAACGGACATATTAATAACCTTGTTCCTATTATTTTATTTCATCAATTATTTTAATAAAAAGCAACAAATTTATTCATCATGGCTAATAATACCATTGGCCAAGGTGCTAACATGCCTTCTATTGGTAGCCTAAATCCACAAAGTGCTGTCCAATATGTTAACAATCCCCTTCAGAGTCCGCAACTCCAGACGACTTCGATACAGAATTCCCCTTCACAACACAGCCCTATGGGAACACAGCCTCAGGTTGGCGCAAAAGTGAATCAAGTTGGTGGTGGTGATCAAACTACACAAGTAAGCACTTTTCTTCTACTACGTCTTACACACAACTGAGCGCTGACATAGGCTTACCAAAAATTTTGGTAAGGAAGTTATTTAAAAAGTTTTACATGTCATTTATTTAAGAGGTATAGAGATAAAACAGTAAAGTGTAAACATGCATGATGCTGATGAAGGTGGCTAATCCACCTGATATGCGAGTCACTTGATATGAAATTCTGAGATATTTATATTTGTGTAAATCAAATAGAAATAAATATTACCTATGGGTAATAAAGCCTAGCTAAGGGAAATTTAAAAGGGAAAAATATTTTATTCGGTCCACAGATTTTAATGAAAATTGTTGGCTTAGTACAGTATCTACAAAGTATGGATGTAAAATTGTAACGTAATAACATAAACACTCACGCCTGTCACACAGAGGGGTAGGCAGAGACTACGGACTTCCATTTTGCATGATCTTGACATACCTCTTTCACATTCATATATCTACACATACATGCTCGTTGGTAAAGGGTACTTCTAACGTGGCCCATTTTCAAAATATCGCCAATTTGGTCGATAAACTTTTTTCTAGGGCGTCCCTTCCCGACCCGGCCGTTCACATCTGCCATATAAATTTGCTTTTTCACTCTTTCCTCATTCATTCTTTCTACATGACCAAACCACCGAAGCATTCCTTTCTTAATCCGGGTCACAACATCATCTTGCATACCACATTTATCTCTTATCACGCAATTTCTCACCCTGTTTCGATCTCTTCTCAACCTGCATTTCTACAGCATTTATTCTACTTTCGTGCTTCTTCAGCCACACCCAGCTTTCACTACCATACATTAAAGTAGGGACTAACACAGCATTATGAATTACCATACGTGCCTTTTTTGACACATTCTGGTTCTTCATAATAGAGTGTAGTGCTCCATTCACTCTATTCCCTGCATTTACTTGTCATTCTATATCCCTATCATATCTACCATCCCTGCTAAATACACATCCCAAATACACAAACCACAACCAAATACATAAATAGGTTGAACAGCCAAGGGGAAGCTACACAGCCCTGTCTGACACCTTTTTGGATGCCAAACCAGTCCGAGTAGACCCCATTGATCCTGACACAAGCACTAGAGTCCCTATAAAGAGACCTTAATGCCTGTATCAAACCAGCGCTCAACCCATATGAGTTCAGTGTTTGCCATAACACATTCCTTTCCACTCTGTCATAAGCCTTTTCCAAGTCCATGAACGCACAAAAAACTTTCTGGTTTTTTGCCAAAAACTTCTCCGCAATAATGCGCATGGAAAAGACTTGATCTGTACACCCCATTCCCTTTCTAAAACCCGCTTGCACATCCCAAATTTTTCCATCAGTTTTTTTCATAACTCTTTCAATTATCACCTTAGCATACAGTTTACCCACAATACTAAGCAAGCTGATACCACGGTAGTTTTTGCAGTCCTGCTGTGACCCTTTTCCTTTATATATTGGTACTATAACTGCTTTACACCAGTCATCCGGTACCCGTTTTAATTCCCAACATAAATTAAACAAGGTGTACAGCAGGCCTGCCACCACTCTCTCTCCAGCCCTTAGCATCTCGAGTGATACTCTATCATATCCAGCTGCCTTACCTGCTTTCATGCTTTTCATTGCTTTCATTATCTCATCTACACTTATCTCCATGCCCCTTTCCACTTCTTTCGGAATTTCTAGTTCATTTAATTCAGACGACTCGTCACTCATAAACACGCTTTCAAAGTATTCCTTCCATCTGTTTAAATTCGAAACTTCATCATTCAGAATACATCCATTCTCGTCTCTTATAGCATTCATTATAGGCTGTTTTGTATTTCCCCCGGCAGTTCTTACGAGTTTCCAGAACATTTTTATGTTAGCCTGGAAATTATCAGATATCCTTCTATCATTTAGCGGATTTAGACCTGGAAGAGGATGCACGGATCAAATGTTTTCTCTCCGCATGATCACGGAAAAGCTTCTGAGTGTTAACCAGAGGATTTTCTGTGCTTTTGTGGATCTGGAGAAAGCATTTGATAAGGTTATAAGGAAGAAAATGTGGCAACTGTTGCCAGGATATGGTGTGCATGGTTGATTGCTAAGGGCTGTGCAGTCACTTTACTATGACTGTAAAGCCTGTGTGCGGGTAGGGCATGACCTGTCACCCATGTTTAGCGTCCAAGCGGGCGTAAAACAAGGTTGTATCATGTCTTCCTGGCTGTTCATACTGTATCTCGAGAGCTGTTTGCAGAAGCTGAAAAATAGCTTTTTGGGTGTGAAATTGGGTGACATTAAAGTAAATTGTCTGCTGTATGCTGATGATGCAGTGCTTATTGCACCATCAGAAGCAGAACTGCAGGCATTAGCCACATGTATGAAAGAGGAATGTGAAATTAAAGGTCTCCGTTTGAATGCTAATAAAACTAAGGTTCTGATATTTGAAAAGGACGAAGAGAGAACGAAATGTGAAATATGGGTAAATCAGGAATGTCTAGAACAGGTAAATGAAATTGTATACTTGGGGAGTGCTTTCAGCCGGGATGGAAGATGTGATTTAGATGTGGATAGGCGCGTCGCTGCCGGAAACAAAGTCAATGGTGCCCTGAATGCATTAGTCAAAAGGCAAGGCGTGGTGAAGAGTGCACGCCTTGCAATACATAACGCAGTGTTGGTACCGACTTTGTTATATGGCAGCGAAACCTGGGTATGTCCAGAAGAAGCATAAAAGCAAGTTGAATGCAGTGGAGATGCGACCTCTTCGTAAAATGTGTGGCGTTACCATAGCCGATCGAAAGCGAAACGAAAAGATTCGCAATACTGGCATATTGGATTGAAAAATGACCTTATTACAAAAATTGATAGGGGCGTCTCAGCTTTGGGCACATTGAGAGAATGAGTGAAGACCGAATGGTGAAGAAATATATAGAGCGAAATTAAATATTAAAAGGCGTCGAGGTAGACCGAGACTAACTTTCGAAGACCATGTGAGCAAATTGCTCGAAGAGGGGAAGGTTTCAAGAGTACTCGGATACCTAGATGTGCACGTATGAAGAAGTTATTGAACCTGAAAGAAGCGAAAGAGGTATGTAAGGATCGTGACACTTGGCGATCTATTCTTTCTGGCTACCCCGTTAGGGATTGTGCGTGAAGATAAGTATAAGTCCTTCTATCATTCTTATCCGTTCTTTCTTTCTTTTTCCTTTCAACAACATCTTTTACTCTCTTATTTAGACGTCTAAATTCTGCCTTTTTTCTTTCAATCTCATCATTCATACCAGAAGAATTACCAGCTGTGGTTGCTAGTAAATCTAACCATGCTTTCTTCTTTGATTCAACTTCCACCCGTACCTCATCATTCCACCACAACATATTACTTTTCCTTTCATTTGTTCTCTTACTTACACCACATACTTCGGTGGCGGCATCCACCAATCCAACAAATCCAAAATTGTAACATTTGCAATAAAGAAAAATTAAATCAAACTATACATAATATGTTTAATATTTGTGATCATTAATCACATGAATGCAGCAATTAAGATAAATTTCTAAAAAAATATAAATTTTCTCTCCTAATAGCACTTAAAGTCATTAGTATAATGATGAACAGACAAACAAATGCACTCCTTGTGATTATCATCAGTGCATTGTGTGAGAGTTGAGTGACCTCCAAACCAAATTTTTGTAGTGTTAGTCTCCATGGAGACTAGCCTATCTGCAGAGTGCAAAATTATAGAGTCCGAATGTGTGGGCAAGCACAGTCTCAGTCACAGTCTCTATTCCCTCATAATTATCAAATAGCAATCTGACACGGTTCATGAGAGCTTAGGCGCAGGACTAATAATTTACACATATTAAATATTATAGAATCTAATGTCAAAGCCTTAATTTTTCGACATATTTTGTCTTTGCACTGTTTGGACAGCTAAAGCCAGGGCGTTTACTGACTACGACATTAGTTTAGTAATAAAAGCGCATGATTTATTTGCATTTATTATATTTTAAAAGTGGTTTATATAATACATTATAAAACAAAAAATACTATACACAAAAAGGGAGCAGTGGAGTAGCTATGTTACCAAGGAGTCCGGAGCAAAAATGAAATTGGGACCCTATTCAAACTAAACGAAATTCTTTAAGGATGCAAAACTACTTCATCAGCAGCACATTGCAGGGCATAATCTACTTATTACCTATGTGTAATGCATAAACAATGACGAAGTGACAGTGGAAGAGCTACATGGCAGCTTTTGGTGTCACACAGGTGGGCGTGACTAGATGGAGTGACAACCTGGTAAGACATGAAATGAAGAACTGTATTGAATGGGTGGGTCGGCTCGAACCAGAGAGGTACCACAACCTCACAGAAAACCAGCGTGAAGCGTAAGTGCTGGTGGTCGTAAGCCTAAACCCCCCCCCCTCACGCCTCTTAATATGATAATGTTATTAAATAGGCAACTACCCCAGGAGGATACTGCAACATCAGGGGACTTCATTCGAACGTTAACAAAGTCAAAGGCCTTGCTCTTTCTAACAGAGACGCAGGTGTCCTCTCAGGCCGATACTTCTCTCCTACTCGGGGTACAAATTAGAATACTTTTGTGCCTTGGGCTAGCGTTCGCCTATATGTCAGAGAGGACATCAGTCCTCAATGCCTTGGTAATCTTGATGGTCAGCGACGACATTCCCCGCATCTACGGGTGCCTATAGGTAATGCTGCTACAGACCAACTCATCTACCACGTCCGAATGGCTGCAGATTTCGTGCTACACTAGTTCCCATCTACAGAGATCGTGATCATTTCTTATATTTACGCGAACACTACACATTGAAATAATACTAGTTTTTACGAAATTTATCGCGTATATTTAACTTTTAAATACCCGACGTTTCGAACGCTTTACAGCACTCATGGTCACGGGCAGGACTGAGATGTTCAACGTCCATATGTCATAGTTAACCGCGGTTACCATAGATTAAAATTTATATGCATATTTATATGCTGCATAGATCGGAACAAAAGTAAAATTTTAATCTATGGTAACCGCAGTTAACTATGACATATGGACGTTGAACATCTCAGTCCTGCCCGTGACCATGAGTGCTGTAAAGCGTTCGAAACGTCGGGTATTTAAAAGTTAAATATACGCGATAAATTCCGTAAAAACTAGAATTATTTCAATGAGATTGTGATCCTTAGTGATTTTAACTGTCACCACGCTATAAGCCATATGCTATAAAACAAGAACCAAACATCTGTTTATGACTTACCACTACCCCGCCTAGCCCATGGGTAGCTACGCCATGAGAACGAGTAGGAATCCGTAGACCTTTTATATCTATGGTAAAATTTAGTAGACCCTTTATATTTTATCTATGGTAAAATTTTGTTGGCCTTAATAACCGCCGACAAGTATTTAAGAAAAACCAAATAAAAAAAAATTGACAAGGATAGAGTATTCAAATCTTCAAGATCAGCAAAGCATTTATTCACAAAGATAAAGATTATGCTTTTAAATAGCTAAGTGTAATATTACAAAACATCTAATATTTATTTGGACTTATTTTTATTATTGATTCTGTGGGGTCGTCTCTTATGATAGACCCCGGGTAGCGCGTCTCTGCATACTTGTAGATATTAATTATTATTAATAGGAGTCTGTTGTTATCTCCTTGAGCGTTGAGCGAGAGCGGTTATTATAAATATGATTTTTGATACTTTTATACTTAGACCTTATTACCTGCAGGTACCTTATTCCAGAACTTATACTCTGGAGATGCTCCACATTAATTCAAAAAACCACAATCCGCAATTGACAAATATATTACTATATTTGAGTAATTTTGGTAGTGCAGGCTGAAAATATCAACTTCTGTTGAACAATCTGTTCTATTTCATGTCCGATAGTTTGTTATCCATAAGAATACCTAATTTAATTTACTACTAGTAGGGATTATAAGTCAACTTTTTTTAATAGATGTAACTAGCTGGGCTGAAAGAAATAGTTCTGCCCTTTTTGGTAGTTTACATGTGGGGTTTCACTGAGAGTCTACTCTGAACTAAAATTTACACTGTAAATATGATGGTACAACTATTAATAATTTAATCATAAGGTCATCTATGTGTTTGCGTGAACACGGGTACACTCTCTATTCCCTTACTCCTTCAGCTTCCCATTTCTCGTAGTCTCATGTAACAGAAATTCAACATGGTCGGAGAACGATCAGGCACAGGACCAACGGCTTTACATACTTTTACGTGCACAGGGGAGAAACTCCGCCAACTCCTAATTCTGGGCTGGTACTGAAAAGTGCTTGACCCAATATCAGACTTTAACCCAACTTAGTATTCGAACCTAGGACTTCATCGGTTACCTTATGACCACTAGACCAACGAGGCAGTCAACCAATTTTGTATATAGGCTAAAAACAATGATATTTAGGTGTTTAATAAAAGACTTTCTTAAATATTAGTTAGTGTATCTTCAATTTTAGACTATTCAGTTTTTCTTTGTCATTTAGCTACATTTGGAATTTATCTCAATAACTCTTAATTACTGATTTATTACAGTTGCTTAGTAGACCTCGCCTTCAAGAGTTAGTGCGAGAAGTAGATCCAACAGTACAGCTGGATGAGGAGGTAGAAGAAATGTTGCTGCAGCTTGCTGATGATTTTATAGATACAACATTGAATGCCGCATGTGCTCTAGCAAAGCACAGACATGCGCCTAGTGTGGAGCTTAGAGATGTACAACTACATTTAGGTATGTGACAGAAATAATTTTATTACATGCATGCAAATGATATTTTAAAGCTCTGTTTGCGTGGGTGACTTTTTTATAGCATTGGGTGACAAACAAGCACACAGTCCACATTATAGTAAATGGATGCCGTGGCCCATAGATATACACATTTATCCTCAATTAAGGATCAAAATGCAAATGCATTGTCACCCCTGAGGACAATGCCTCAATTCCAATAAAAAGGGTCTCCATTCTCTACACTCACCATACGAAACACAACAGCATTACACTGCAATTTTACGCTAGTATTCTGTGAGAGCGTGGTCCTGCCCCGGTCTAGCAGACTCTTTCATGCTACAACTATAATATAGCTGCAGCGTGGCTCTACTACGTTAGTTTAAAATTTTATTGAAAAATGGGTGACTATATCCTAATGTGGTGGAGATGGGGGAGGTTTATTCTTCTATAAAAGCTCACGGTGTTACAATATTTGTCACCTCAATCTATTTCACAACTTCCTGAATACTTTTTGCAAACACCATAGTCACATGAAAGGTATTTGCCTTTGTCAGATTTAAAGGATAAATCTGTAAATAAGGAAGCCCCCTAGGTCAAGTTCTGTTTATTATTGATAGTCAGCAATGACTTTATTTTCATTCCTATACCTTTAAATGAGCAATTTATATATATATATATATATATATATATATATATATATATATATATATATATATATATATATATATATATAATCGGAATCTCGGAAACGACTCCAACGATTTTCATAAAATTTAGTGTCCAGGGAGTTTCGGGGGCAATAAATCGATCTAGCTAGAATTTATTTTTAGAAAATGTTTTTTTGTCCGTGTTTTCAGGCAATGAAAAACTGCTACAATATAAGAAGGTAAATTTTGACACTGTTAATAATCGTAATAGCTCAAGTGGATAGCGAGTGGTTGCGAAATCTTAATACCTTGGCTCGCGTCCCGTCTTCGGTCCGACTTTTTTCTTTTTTTTTTTTTCAAGTTCCTTTCTTTTGTGAGAAAACCTATTATTTCGAGCCCTTTTTTAGTATTTTTTAAAAATACGAAAATTTTAATTAAACTAATTGCACTCATGATTTTTATTCAAATAACCAGTTCAGTTTTTTCTATTATGTCAATAAGATCAAAAAATATTATTCATCAGTATGTAATTTGTATCTAAATGTAATTTCAAAAAAAAAAAACCAAGCAAAGCTCGGTCATCTGGGTACTTAAATTTAAATAACAAAGAAACTGCAGCCTAAGGATGCCTCTAACCAAATTAAAACAAAGTAGACTACGGAGAGAGAGAGAGAGAGAGAGAGAGAGAGAGAGAGGGAGAGAGAGAGAGAGAGAGAGAGCTAAACTATTCTTAAATTGATATAAATCTTAATATTTACAAGTAAGACAGTTATTTTAAATTCTTTAATATAAAATTGTGTGATTGAAATTAGGATGTTGATTTAAATGTGATGATTTATAAGAGATATATGCACATTTAATTTACATAAAATGAGTAAATATAGTTCTAGTTAAATCCAATTGGAGCAGAATAATAGAACTTGTCATTGAATAAAAATATATCCATATATAGTTTTATTCAATGTGTAGTGTTTGCGTAAATTAGAAATCATAATAGAACTTCTTTTAATTTAATATCGAATTTTTGATTGATTAGCAAACACAATTGTTTTTTTTTCTTTCACAGAACGACAATGGAACATGTGGATACCTGGTTTCGGCAATGACGAATTGCGGCCATACAAACGCTCCGCTGTCACGGAGGCACACAAACAACGTATGGCTCTTATTAGGAAGACAAGCAAAAAATATTAGTTAAGTTTGCAAAACTGAAAATAAAATCATATGGACAAAGACTGTGTAATATATGTATAGGATACTAAATAAATAATTTTTTACTATATAACCTGTTTTAGTATCTAATGTAAGTAACCTGTAATATTAGTATCTTGGTATTAATCTATTGTTTAACAGATGGACAGGTATAACCAAAATTAAAAACAATAAACGGATAATTTTTTATATTAAGGTATTATAAAAATACATTAACGTATTTGTAAAAAAAAATATTATTTTAGTCTACTTCTGATGACGAATCTAAAAAATGATTATCATCCTCCATTAAAAGTTCATGAGATACGGTGCCAATTTTCATATCCTTCATGAATTCCTCTAATGCAAATCTTATATCCCAATTATGAGATTTCAGTCGGCTGGAACAGTCATGAAATAAATTTTTATTAATAAGAAATACAACTTATTTTAATAAGGTGTCAATACCTTGTCATGGTTGACTACTTGACAAGAATCTCATTGTTAAAACTGGGAACATTATTTGTCATTAGTAGTATAGGACATGATATGCAATTTGAATTTGATTTATTGCAGTGCGATTGTGTAACTAAGGTGGGAATTTGCCAGTGAGTATCACTTCCCTTGTAACCATAAAGATCTAATACATTTATACAATACAATGAATTCAAAGTTCAAATTGAAACCAGCCGATCATGATTTTCACCTGATTTTATAATCACACTGCCAGTTATTGAAGATTTATTCTAAGATATTAAGAAGCCATTATATTATCACATAACAGTATTAGTTATTTTCATAATTTACAAAAATCAAGAATTAATAAGTTACACTTTATAATATTAAATACAGATATGTAAAAGATTATTAATGTAACTTACCGTTCTGCTTCAAACTTCTTTAACATAGTAAGATGCATGAATACTTTGCAAATCTCCTGCGATTCTGATTTATTCGGATTCAAAAGGCTTAACTCATTCATTTTCTTTGTAGGA
The DNA here is from genome assembly GCA_907164705.1 of Parnassius apollo. Lineage (NCBI taxonomy): Eukaryota > Metazoa > Arthropoda > Insecta > Lepidoptera > Papilionidae > Parnassius > Parnassius apollo. The sequence continues at coordinate 8,438,806 of CAJQZP010000295.1, forward strand.
AACTACAACACACAATAATAATATATAAGTGAGTTAATGTCATTTTACAGTAGGGCACAGGCATCCTCCCACTCTCGAGATTTAGATCTCAATGAAGCTTTAAATTCGGTCAATATTGTTGGGTCCTCAATCTGTATTCTTGGCGGTTCACTACTGTATGTTTCGCAAGGAGTTTTCTTACGCGTACGACCTCTCTGTAGCATCGTTTATCACGTATCATCATTCTAAAAGGCCGACAACGCACCTGCAATTCCTCTGGTGTTGCAGTTGTTCATGGGCGGTGGTAGTCATTTACCATCAGGTGAGCCGTAACGCCCGTTTGTCCCCTCTCTTATAAAAAAACATAGCTCACCTAAGTGCAACTCTCCATCTTTACAGCCTTAATAATCAGCAAATAATTTAAGTAACAGACCCCGAACATGTTCAGGTTAATTGTAGGTAACAAACAGACAGTGTTAAAAGCTTTTAATCTATTTAGAAAAATAATAAGCTATCATAGCTACTTTTTATCTCTTTTATTATGTACGTGGCTTATAAGGTGTTCTATTGTATCAGATATGGATTTTTTCCTCGAAATGCAAAATCCAAAATTTGTTTGAATTCTGAATCTGATGATGAGAAGCAGAATTATCATTTATTCATTTTAACTCCTCTGCTTGGATTGATCATAGGGAAGATATTTGGCATTGTGGCCACGTTTGGCAGGCAAGGCTGCCAACAGCAGTTTTTTTATTATTTTGAATTGTCATCAAGAAGTTGTTGCTGCCTGCCTGTATACTGTTTAATTTCTCTGTGTCGCCTCGCACGGCACCCACGCCATGATATGAGGTAGTTTGATTATACGGTAAACGGCGATATTATTAATGCTACAGTTATCAGCAAATCTTTCAAGATATGAAAGCAATGCTTATATAATTATAACAGCTGTAAAGAAGGAAAAAAGTTTACATAATTCGATTACCTTAAAACTATTTTCTTTTTGTTCCCTTTTGGCCAACGAAATACTGAACATTTCATTTGCAATGTGATAAACAGAGGTTGTATTGACTAGATGTATTTTAAAAATAAAGGTTCTCCTGAATTGAAAGTAATTCACATGTGCGTCCGTTTCACCTTTTTCCTTATAGATTCCATCTACTACTAGTATTAAAATTTTATTCTGTAAATAAATACTTATTCTGTAAACATTATATATAAAAATATATATATATATATATATATATATATATATATATATATATATAGCAAAAAGTACAGTACGGCATAGTCTATAATTACCATGACTTGGGGTGACAAATTATGTTGTTTAACCCCTGAGCTCCTACAAAAATTACAATTATAGATTTTTTTTAAATACTGGTAATGCTATTAAAACATTACTAATATTCCTGTTAACCACTCCAATTACGTTAAAAATGCTTGAGTTAGATAGTTTAGTATCAGGACGGTAGTCGAATGGCGCATTTAAACCTGACACGGAACATTAATAATTGTGCGAGTATAACTTGAACTTCACTGAATTTTTAATGTCCTTACACTGTATAGCGTAGTGCATTAGTATCTATAGTTCAGCAACAGTATTATTAGTTTCAGCAGTTTAGACAATTTCCCGCAAAAAAACCACAGTCGACATAATAATAGTGTTATAATAATTATGATCATTTTAGTTTAAGACCAATAAAATTATACATGTTGTCTATTATTTATAGAAATACACTATTCTATACATCTATCACAGCCTATAATAGTCCACTGCTCTGAATTCGGAATCTGATGATGAGAAGCAGAATTATCATTTATTCATTTTAACTCCTGCTGAACCACAGCGGTGACACTCCCTGTACGTGAGAGTTTAAGCGCCGGTGACCTTGAGTCGAAGCGTGTAACGCTAGGGTTGATATCGAACCGAAATGGGAATATTATAGACTTTTACCAAAGAAGATACATAGTAGGTTTATGTTATATATTATGTAAACTTATGTATTTGGGTAGTGAAAGATACATTCAATTTTAAATCAACTTTTATTAAATATCTACAAATGAGGAATATTAAAACTTCCGACAAAACCAAATATGCACGACAGTTAATGGTAATCATAAATAATTAACCAACACTTAGTATTTCCTACCATCCTTTAAAAATTAGTTTACTCTTATATATTTTTGAATTTTTCGATTACTTATACTATATAATAGTAATATGTAGACCGTCGTATTAAGATATCAGTAATATTCATATATTAATTGAAATATTATAATATCACTTGAATATATTCATATTAACTAATACTGACAAATACCAGTATTAAACTAACCCATCTTTACTACTAGCCCTCGGCCAGGGCAGTCGGCGACTGCCCGTTCCACGCCCCGCGCGCCTCAAGGCCCCCGCGCACATCCATACACCCACACATAGCCGCAAGCGATTTTACATGTACACATGCTTAAGTGTCGTTTCTTTTCGCGTAGTGTATATATTCTTTGGCTGAACAAAAGTCTCCCACACAGATTGCCTCACAGGGGTTTGGGGTTCTGCCATAGTTGCCACGCCTGGCTGGCGGGTTGGCAATCGCAGTTTTTTATTATCCTGAGTTGTATTATATTATTTATTCTATTATATAGAAAAATATAACTTATAAGAATCATTAAAACTTACATTGTGTTGGAGAACATCCACAGTGAAGGTATTTAGGTCGTGTACGGTCTCAGGGAAGGAAGAGAGTATTCCTACAATATTATTTCTACTAATATACATTTTCTTCTTTTGTTCTACTAATATTCTCTTATCGGGATGCATGACATTTCGACACTTATTCGCGTAATGCGGAAACATTAAGTCTAAAACATTTATTTTGTATACACTTTTAAAGAGTTAATAATAGTCAAGTCGACTTTTCAAATATCAAAAATATTTATTTCAAATGCTAAGCTAAGCTATAATATCTATATTACATCTGCTGAATCACACATACCAATTCACACACGCATACGCGCGCTCACTATCACAAACAAATGGCAGCAAACACCCCCACGTACTGGGTCGTATGTAGATATGAAATGTAAATGTATGTACGCTTTGTGGCATTCCTTGCGGGAGGCCTATGTTCAGCAGTGGATTTGTGAAGAGCTGTAATGATGACTATGGTGTTGAAATTGGGCCTTATAAAGTAAGATCAATAACAACAAATTCTAAATTGACTATAAAATTATTTATTTGTATATATTTCTTGTAAGTATAATATTTAAAAAAATATACACAAAAATATTTTTGTTCAATCACTTTTACATACACGTAACACCAAAACTCGTTTGATATTGTTGCGCGTCACAGTTGATGGCACTAGCGCCATCTGGTATCAAGTATCAGAAATAGGAGTGTCAAGATCTTTCTGGAACTCTCCCAACAGCGCCATCTAGTAACGAATAGAAGAATTAAGCTTTCTAGAAAAGTCCACACTCGAACTTTCTGCACTTAGTCGGTCGGGACCGGTATTTGTTGGAACATTCCGGATGTTTTGGTGTAAAAGGCGTATTTAAAGCCGCTGAGGGCCGCGACCGGAGTGAAATAAAGTGAACTAAAGTGATCATTGTGATTAAGTATTAGTTTTAATTGGTGTTCAGTAATTAAAGTGTCAATTTTGGTAATTCAATCGGCAGTCTTTACTGTCACGAACCTTAAGCTCGTAACAATGTAACAATATTGAGGTGAATGAGTCTAACTTGATAGACATTATGATTTCTTATATTTACGCGAACACTATACATGATTAAAACTACTTTTACGGATTTTATCGCGTTTATTTTTACTTTTTATTTACTTTTATTAAGCTATTGCATAGCTTCTATTGCGGGCCTTGAGTGCGGGAAAATCCAGAAATTTCGTAACGAAAAAAACCTCACGCTCTCCGACGGGCACGGAGGTGTGGCTTGAAGGCCGTGCATTGTCTAACGATGGTCTAACGTCGTTTCTTTTCCTCAGTCTTCGACACGGTGTTTGTGTATAAAGTGTTTTGAAATTTTGAATATGAATGAACAAAGTGCATTTATTATTAAGGCTGCTCTCTCGCAAAAAGCTTGAAAAAAGCGTGCAGATGAACCAACTTTTCGTCGACACTTACAGAGAAATTACATATGAAAAAAATAGCTAGTAATCTACATGATCTGATACGTAATTTGGTTTAGCCATAATTTTTCTATCGGTGTCACATAATAAATAAAAAAATACCCAAATCACCTCCAAATCGTTGAGATGAAACCACTTTACTCCTTCATTGTTTATCAAAGGAATATAAAAAAAATATCTACTGCTTTGCAATACAAAATAAAATAATTTGGTTTGGTTACTTTTTAGAAATATGTATTATTTTTATGATAATAAATTAAAAATGCGTCCCGATTAAATATTGCGTCTATATCACCCCCGCATTCGTCCACGAATTCAGTGCGGGGCGCATCGTGTTGCTAGGTGGACGTACGCCGCGTTGCGAGAGCTCAGCACTACGAAATAAAATCGTAAAATATTATTACTGCAAAAATTTAATTTTGTTAATAGTGGAGTAGGTTTTTTCTGATTCTTGTTTAATAGTAGTGTTTTATAGTTATATTAATTGTACAGTTTTCTTAATGTTTAAGTTTAGTTTGTAAAACATGGGAAATAAGCAGAAACGATTGAAGAGAGGTCTAAAAAAATATTACAAACAAAAGGGTATACATTTATCAAGGTAAGTTTTATCTACATATTTCATAATATTAGACAGGTGCTGTTTATAAAATACCTATATTACTGTGATTTCGCCACTCTGTGACGAGACAAAGCGCGGCAAACGCAAGTGGCGGCAAGGCGCGGGCCGCGTCGTCGCATGCTGGTAGCGCATGTCTGAGAAATTAAAAAATATATATTTCGAAGTAATGTGAAGTTCGTCAACACGCATTGAGGCAGCGTGGCGGACATTTCCTTGCCTTAAAACCCTCTCAGAAATTAGAGGAGGCCCGTGCCCAGCAGTGGGACGTATATAGGCTGTAACTTTACTTTTTTTTTACTTTTATAAATATGTTATTTTACCGACGAAAATTTTAAAGAAAAATAAAAAATAAGCAACCGACAACCTCCTAGGTCCCTAGGTGACTTGCGAGATGTCAGTGTAACAAAACAAAACGGCCCAGAAAAACAGACTTTCCAACTGATAGCTAAATCAGCACGCAAAAATTTCATTGGTGCCAGTGGGGATCGAACCCGGGTTGCTCCCGTACTGTGATACCTATAACGAGCGCTAACCATGTGAGCTACCACGGCTCTCAACGACATCGTTCCGTTCGTGTACAGCGCTGAAGATAGCAGAGTAAAAAATTAGAGATTGTGGTGTTTGAAATTTGTCATCTGTGAGAGTGAATTTTATCTGTGTACTCTGTAACAAATAACTATATAGAAAAAAATCTGAAAATGATATTTCGCCATTTTTGTTTGTGTACTGGTTAGGAACTCGATCAAAAATTTGATAATTTTTCTGTTTTTATACGTTATTTCTAATGTTGTCCCCGAGTGCCACACGTCTTTTTTTAATTCCCGACGTTTCGGGCGCTTTCCAGCACCCATGGTCACGGGGGACTGAGATGACTGACGTCCCGATGTCATTGTTAAACCCGGAGTACCTTCAGCTTTTTTAAACAATAATTAAACCATAAACAATAATTAAAAAAGCTGAAGGTACTCCGGGTTTAACAATGACATCGGGACGTCAGTCATCTCAGTCTCTCGTGACCATGGGTGCTGGAAAGCGCCCGAAACGTCGGGAATTAAAAATAAAAGTAAATAAAAAGTAAAAATAAACGCGATAAAATCCGTAAAAGTAGTTTTAATCATTGATAGACATTAATGATAATGAACCAGAGAGAACGAAATAGCTGGTAGTCTGGGAAGTATGGTGGTTAGGGAAGGACAACCTAGCCAAAAGAAAGTATTTATCATGACTAGCTCTCAACATGCATACTCATCTCGACAGCATGATCAAAGAAAAATTAAGTTATATCTTCTTCATCAATCTGTGAAAGACAACATGGTCCTTTCTAGTTATGAGATTTGCCTTAATCAGATTGACATCCGGCGTAGACAAGATTTTTATAGCACTTTCAATTGAAGCCATATTATTCTTGCATTTCCTATAGTATGTCTATTACGCTGCCACCACCTGATTAGCGTGGCAACTGGCTACAATGGCAAATCAAGCTATTTTGGAAACCTATGTTCCAGCAGAGGATTTTTGATAGGCTGTAATAAATAAGGATTATACGAACAGTTTTGAAGTCAATAATTATAGCATTAAAATAATGTACACGTGGGCGATGCAGAATTAGGTTTTTAATTTTTGTGTTTTAAATTATAATTTTGTTCTTGTTTCAATATATATCGATAAACTATATTTGTTTTGTAAACAAATATGCAACGTATGCGCAACGGACGCGCAGCCGGTGTACAATTAAAAAAACTAGGTAGGGTAGGGGTTAAGTCGATTTTGTAAGTGAAATTGTGCACAAGTTCTGTTTACAAGTTTGTAAAGATTTTGTAGAAATAAACTGAGCTTATGAACAAAGTCAGAATTATTTATCTGCAAGGAAAGTCATAGTACATATTACCTATATTGATTAATTAAAAATTTAGCTTTTGTAGCTAACCTGAATTAAACTTACTAGATAAATCAGTAGATATAGTCAGAACGGCAGAAATATCATAAAACATATCTATCTTCGTACGGGGCACCGTGTCATAATGCGAAAAATATAGCGTCATGAAATTTTCAACCACCATTTTAGTCTTTTTATCGGGAGTCTCCATGAAGTATTTGGCATATGGGCACAAAATGCCATATTGGTTTACTTTGACACCATCCTGGAAATACATGACAAAGATGAGAATGGTTGTTAAATAAAAATTGTGTGGTGTGGTGTAAGTTAATTATAATTATACCACATAAAGTAAATCAACAAATCAGAAAAATGTTTTGGCCTTCAATAGATGGTAATATTTTTTTGTAGCCAAGGATAGAACATAATATATATTTTAAGTGACACTGAAACCTTGCTGAACTTCTTGACATGCAATATAATATTATAATTAAATTAAATAAAATTTTACTGCTGGACGTTGCACATAAAACCATGTTGTTGGTTGTAAATGATTTTAGATGAACGTCGGTGTGTGTGTGTGTGTGTGTGTGTGTGTGTGTGTGTGTGTGTGTGTGTGTGAGAGTGCATGTTCTTACAAGTTGATGGATATATATACACAGCAAATTGCATGGATTTGACATCACTTGAAATATATGCAGCATTCCTGCTGTCTCTTTTTAGGTCTGAAGTATGCCATATGAAAATTTGACAGAACGGCGCGACGACAGCGAGCAGCATCAAAGTACCTACACTTATGGTACTGCAGTAACCTATCAGCCTGTAGATGTGGCGATTATGGTACATCTTCCTTTTTATAATAAAGAATTCCATCTTTCCATGTTCCGTAGACTGCTTACAGTATATTGAAGCAAAGTGAGAAAAGATACATACAAAGTTTACCACTGCTAGAACATTCTCGGTCCAGTGCTGTCGCTACAGGCATGCTACTGCTGTAGAAAAAGAAAACTTCTTAACTACCTGACTTTCTCTGACCCTATTACATAATCCAATTATTGAACAATGAATTTATAAACCTATACTTAGTTGTTAGTTTTTATTATACCACTAGATTGCAACAACACTTAACATCAGGAGGGACCATAGTCAAACACTAACATATTTAAAAAATATATTTATCATAGTTGTTAGGTTAAACATGGGTCTGACTCTCGTTGTTATTTACTACTATGTTGATTCTCCTTAACTTTCTGACACTGTCACTGGTTGTGGCAAAGTTATTAGTTTTTACTTTTATTTCTTTACACTTACCAGTTCTGTCAATCTTGGAAACCTTACTAGAATTTTTTTTATATATGTTCCTATGTCCATATCTTGGCATAATGGATTTCCTTCCAACCAAAGTTTTTCTATTTTGCTGCTAACTCTAAATTGCTGTTCAATTGATGGTATCTGAAATAGGTAACAACAATAAAAACATTTATATATCTGGTACAAATTTTATGTGGTAAATCATTGCTGCAGGTGTTTTATGGTAGGAATGGTCGGCTTACGTGTGGAAAGGCAGGAGCACAGACTTTAACAGAACATAGGTGAGAAATAGCAGCATAATGCTGATGTATATTTTGTATGATGAATGATGAGGACCAAACTACTAACTAGGCACTCCATTTTAGTCCTCAGTAAAGACAAGGCATCTGCACTTTGCTTCTTGATTGAGTACAGATTTTACAGCTTAATATCACAGCATTCACTTACTATCAGATTATTTATGAGCTTATTTGTCACCATTACATTTTATTTAAACACAATACACTTATTTACTTATTTTGAAGAAGAAATAATTGAAAAAATGTAGATAACTCTCCAACATAATCTCACTCTCTCTCAGGGTGATTGAGGAATATACCCTATCATATCATATCCCTGCTGAGTATAGTGCTAATACAAATGCGGCAGCAACTGAGAAGGCATTTTATTTAGTAGTAAAAAAAAAGTAAAACTCAAGTCAACAACCACGGTGCAAGGCACGTGAATGAGGTTGACATTTGTTGGAAAAAGAGTTATAAATTCAAATTAAATTTTTATATTAAAGAAAATATTATTTTCAAAGAAACTTACATTATTGTTACTTAAATTGAGGCCAATTAATTCTCCTTTAATGAAGAAATTCAATATGTCTAATGGTACTTCACTGAAAATTAATGACAGTATATAAAACATGAAAAAGTCTAATGAATTTATTACAACAAATGATTCATACATTAAAAATAAGACTTTTTATAGTTCTATAATTCATGGAAAATGGAAAATTGTAAGGTAAAATAACATCAACGCTCTTTTTGTGCAGAATTGTACTAAATGAGGTATCCTATAATGTAATCCATGGCATCTACCCTTTGGTTTTCTATTGTGAGTCCGTTCGGCCCTATAGAGCAATATATTTATCATTGAAACAATATTTAGATTTGCATTTATAGCATAAAGAAAATGAATTTTAACCATTTCAATAAATAGCGATCAGCCTGACTTTTACATCATGAGTCCTGAGTCAAACCTTAGCCGGAGCTCACAAATTGGTAGATTTCAAGGTGGATCACATAGTGATTGTTCATGTGTCTCTGACATGACGTCACCTCTGATCTCAACATACAAGCAAAACATTGGACTGACAGATTATTTATCCTTAACTAAACAGGTAGCTAAGGATGAGTTATCTGATATCTAAAGCAATTGGCAAGTGTGGTGTGATATGCATGAAACAATCGACAAGCGATTTTCAAATGGTGTAGTTCTGTTAAAATGGTTACAGTTATATTTTGTATCTCATCAAGCAAAAATATATGAAACAAATATATTATGCAAGGACAAGTCAGGTATTGCTGTCACACCACTTCTGCCCTTAACTATAGTGGGCAAGAATATAGCTTATCTTCCGTACAAAGAAAGGCTAGCTTTCAATAGTATTCGGAAGTCATAGCCACAGTGGAATATCAACAAATTTGAAAAATCTAAATTTTTGATAGATAAAAGATAAAGTAATAATAAACTGGTAAGTGGCTTTTTTAGAGAAAAGAGATCTGTGTACAACATAAGACATACATATAAAGTTGTTTTTTTTTCTAATAACTCATGGCTCAGTTTGTATCTTCATCTTAAGTCAAGGGTGATAGAAAGCATCTAATTGCTTACTAAACTAACACAATAACTTACTAAACTGTTGGGGCAACATAGGACACAAGATGCATATAGAAATTTCATAAAACTAACAATATCTTTAAGAACTATCAAAAAATAATAAATTTTATAGTATTGGCAGATACCATTAAATTAGTTCTTATCTTATATATACTTTAGCTGTTACTTTAACTTTGCTTAAAATTTAATCACTTCATCACCCCAAAAATATATCAAATAATATTTTATAAAATGCAATATTACTTAATTAATCCATACAAGGACTGCTCTATGGCATAATGGCTTAACATTGTGGCACTGAGGGTCATGGGTTCTAATTCCACATTGTACAACTATTTGTATAGCCAATCAATAATTGCCTAATTGTGAAATTTTTGTATGTTAACTGCCTCCACTATAAAGGAGATGCATCTGGTTTTGGAGTAGTGATTATTTTTAATTAAATAAAGATAAGTAAACATACATCAATTCATTGTCACTTAAATTTAAAACTTTTGTATCTCTTCCCATCCTTAACATTAGTATTTTAAAATTTGCAAGTAGGCCCAGCTTATAGAAGTTAAGTTTTGTTCTGATAAACTCTGAAAGGAAAATAGTAAGGTTTTAATAATTAAAGTCTAAAATTTCATCCCATATACTAATTTCTAATTCACTTTATAATACATGTAAATAACTTAAGGAAAATACAATATAGGGACTGACCTGGATCATTGCAAAAATTTGATAAATTCAACTCCATCTTCTCATTAAATCTGTTACAAACAACTGATGATACAATGTCTTCTATAGAGGACCTGATTTCAAAACAATCTGCTGATGTTTTATCATTGAATAGAATGTCCACATTAAACATACTTCTTCGGTATGGAAACATAAAATCCAGTTTGACTATTTTAGAGACAAGGGTAAGACTGCTTGTATAAAAAGAGCATATCTCATTTTTTGCCAGATAATCTACTGGTATAAATAAGGTATTAAAATATTCACTGACAATATTAAAAAGCTGTATGTCATCTTCAATCCAGTTGTGAACCTAGAAAATAATAAATAATGAGGATTATAACATTGACAATTAATATAGTTAACAATTAGCTTATAATATAAAGACACCAGAATACGATACATTTTATTTTTTAGAAACATATTGCAATTTTTTAGCAAAAAATAAAGCAACTTACCATTGTAACCTTCACAAAAATAGAATAGTGTTAATAAAAAGTAAAAAAACAATATTTTAAAACTACAGCGCATGCATAAACATCTTACCATAATTTTATGAAAACAATGTTTTGAAGATTCATCGTCGCTTATAATTTTATTTTCTAAATAATCAGAGAAGTCTTTTGAGGCAGTTACTCTGTTTAAGAGGAATTTGCGGTAGGTAGCTATTCTGGACATTTTCTTTATCAAAGATAATCATCCATTTATCTTAGAAATTTCATGAAAATTACTGAATATATACAGGGTACGTACTCTACACTTCATGGAGTATAGTACAGGAAAGTAAATATCAATAATAGTACCATAGTACCTCTACACTCCATATTCTCTAGTACATAGTCAGTAATCTATGCTCCATATACATACACAGAGTACCATAGATTACTGTGGTTAGAACAGTGTTGCCAAACTTTTTTCACCTTCCCCCTAGATTTTTCCAAAAAACCCCTAGTTTCCCTATGTAGGGGGATAAAAAACCTCTGAATTTTTATTCGGTCAAGTTTCGTGTGAATCAGATTTATCAAAATTAAGTTTCTACTATATACAAGCTACGTACTTAGACCATTAATCCCAATGGACGAGTAATGCGCCTAATGCTACGAATAAAAAAGTCTGTCACTTATGGTGCGGGGGAAGAAACACTACATAGACAGTACTGCACACCTACTCAATAAAATTTTGTGTCACTAAGGCACACACAAATATAAATCTCCAACACTATTACATTTTATGCACATGTAATAGTGTTGGAGACATGTAGGTTGAATATATTAATATAGAAAAGTTATGAGTATAAAACGGACAAATTAATTGCGATACTACCATATCGATATTTTATATCGATAATGAATTGTCGGCACTGTCTGTTTGGAAAAAGAATTCAGAAGTTGGTAAGACTAGTGAAAAACCTTCCGAACAACCCCTAGATTAATTTCGTGGTATTAAAACCTCTAAAAAACCTCAACGACCTCGAAAAACCCCTAGATTGAGGAAAAACTTCTAGATCTGGCAACACTGGGTTAGAAGGTTAGAACAAAAAATTGACTATGGAGTGTAGAAGTAAGGAGTAGGTACCAACTCCCATAGTAGAATAGTTAAAAAAGTGGCCATCTGTAAGCAGTAAATAACAGATCAAAAACTCTCCACAACAGCGCTGGAGTAGCTACTGGGATGAAATGAACTTAGCAGTTGTCGACGGTTTGAAGTGTGCTTTTTTCTCACCTGATTTTAAGTGACTACCACCGCCCATGATCAGCCGCAACACCAGGGGAATTGCAGGTGCGTTGCCGGCCCTTTAGAAAGGAGTACGCTCTTTTCTTGAAGGTCCCCAGGTCGTATCGGTCCGGAAAAATCGCTGGTGGTAAACTATTCGACAGAAAAGTTGTACGCGGAAAAACGCGAAAACTCCTCTTGAAACGTACAGTGGTGGACCGCGAAGCATCCAGATGGTGTGGATGGTATCGGGACGTTTGCCGCGTAGTGCGTTCACGAAATTTGGCGGCTGGGATTAATCCGAACAATTCCTGAGAGCACTCTCCATGGTATATGCGAAAGAAAATGCAAAGAGATGTAACATCTCTTCGCAGTGCCAGTGAATCGAGCCGATCGGAAAGCACTCGGTCGTCCACGATTCGAGCCGCTCTGCGCTGGATGCGGTCAAGTGGAAGGAGCTGGTACTGGGGAGCCCCACCCCAGAGATGGGAACAGTATTCCATGTGCGGCCGAACCTGCGCCTTGTAAAGTTGCAGGTGGTGTGCCGGCATGAAATACTGTCCCGCTCTGCTGAGCACGCCAAGCTTTTTAGAGGCCAATTTGGCCTTCTCTTCCAAGTGACCACGAAACTGCACGTCACTCGATATGTCGACGCCGAGGATTCCGATACTGGCTGAGGCAACAAGGGAAGTGCCTTGAAACTGAGGGGATACGACAAAGGGGTTCTTTTTAGCGGTTAACGCGCAAACTTGTGTCTTCTGGGGGGTTAAACTGGACTAGATTTAGTCGCCCCCAATCCGAGACTCTGTTCAGCAAAGACTCGACATCAGACACAAGTTTGTCCCGGCACTCGGAGACGTCTCCCGAGAAATATTGGCTCGGCCGGTGTAAAGAGCATCACCAGTGCTGTCATCTGCATAGCAATGATTGTTACGGGTTTGCAACATATCATTGATATGCAGAAGAAACAGCGTTGTCGATAGCACGCAGCCTTGTGGAACACCAGCATTAATAGGCTTGTAATCGGGAGCTTGCACCGTCTACAACGACCTTGATGCCCCAATCTGCAAGAAAACTGGTGATCCAATCGCACAATTTCTCGGGAAGCCCATAGGAAGGGAGCTTAGAAAGAAGCGCTTTGTGCCAAACCCGATCGAAGGCCTTCGCAATGTCCAAACTAACGGCCAATGCACTCCCTTGGACTCTACTGCCTCCGGCCATCTTTGAGTTAGGTAGACCAGAAGATCACCAGATGACCGACCACGGCGAAAACCGTATTGGCGGTCACTAATCAGCTGGTGATCCTCAAGGTACCTCATGAGCTGGCAGTTTACAATGGACTCCATAGTTTTGGAGAACAAGGAGGTGATGGCGATTGGCCGGTAGTTGGACGGGTCAGAGCGGTCGCCTTTTTTAGGGATCGGGTGGACGAAAGCCGGCTTCCATGATTTTGGGACTACGCCTGAGGAGTAGTAGTACCGGAAAAGACGCGTTAAAACCGGTGCCAACTCTGGAGCACACGTCCTCAGCACAATTGGGGGGGGGGATTCCGTCAGGCCCACTCGACTTGTGGATGTCCAGGGAGAGGAGTGCTTTGCGAACCGAGCGCTGTGTGAACTGCACTTCCGGCATGGAGCACTCACACCGCGGGATGGTCGGCGGCGTACTCCCCCCGTCATCGAGAGTCGAGTTGGACGCAAAGAAAGAGCCTAGAAGATCGGCTTTCTCCTTTGCGGTATAGGCCAGTGAGTCGTCCTCCCTGTGCAGAGATGGAAGCATCTCTTCCAGAAATTCCCCTGAACAGCCTTGGCGAGAGACCAGAATGCACGGGTTCCAGAAGGAAGGCGAACTAATTTCTCGCTGATTCTGCCTATGTGCTCTGACTTTGCCTTGGCAATGACTCTTTTGAAGGACCTAGAGGCGGATTTATACTTCTTTTTGAGAGCGCTGGTGTTTACATCCCGGGACGCTGATGCGTCAGCCCAGGCTTGGTAGCACTCCTGCTTATATCATGATGCTATTTTACAGGAGCGACCAAACCATGGCTGAGATTTGCCTCCACTGGGCACCACAGAGGAAGGAATAAAAAGTTCCATACCCTGAAGTACCACATCAGCATCCGCAACAACGTTGGGATCGTCCGGCGAGAAGCAAACCCGCCCCCAAGGGTAGGATGCAAAGAAAGACCGCATCCTATCCCAATCGGCTGACTTATAGTGCCAAACACGGCGGCAGCCTGCAGAATGCAACTGCGATTTCAGCGTGAGTGGCACCACACTCCGAACAAGACAATGGTCCGAGGAGCCTAAAGGGGCGTCGACGGAAATCTGATATCCGTCCGGGTGAGAGGTCAGCAGAAGGTCCAACAGGGAAGGTGCATGATCCTCCACATCTGTAATCCGCGTAGGCGAAGTAACCAGTTGTGTTAGACCATATGCTAAGGCAATATCATGAACAGATCTCCCCGCATGATCGGCTAAACGTAAACCAAGCGATTCGGCGTGGTGGGCGTTAAAGTCGCCGAGGATCACGATCTCTACGGAGGGGATCTGCTGTAGCAACGAATCTGTAGCCATTTGGACGTGGTCGAAGAGTCGGTCTGTTTCGGCATTACCGCTATGGGAGAGGACACCTGCGTCTCGGTCAGAAAGAGCAGAGCCGGCCTCGTCGTCTCGAGATGGTAGTGGACGGCGTTTAGGTTAGAGTGAAGTCCCCTGATATTGCAGAAATTCACGGACAGCGTGGCAGGGGTCGCCTTGGTCTTGTTGCTCCGTTTGCCCCGAGCAGTGGTAGTCTTGAGGGAAATTTTGCCCCCCCCCCCCCCCCCCAGAATACGCGGGGTAGCCTGAGCACCCACGCTCAGAAGTGGAGAAACATGGTCGTGGATGCTCAGCGAGGGATTCCCCAGGGGTGCTGGTACCCTTCTGAGGTAGTCTATCATCATTTAATTCCGCTACCATGTTGATGGGGGCAGGTGGGGGGGATTCGGGCCTCCGGCCACCAACTTAACTGCTCAGTAGCTCTAAAATCTAAAATAATTTTATTTAGTAAATATAACCTCGAAAAAGTCGTCTATCCCACTAATATTTTTCGGTGCGTTCTTTAAAGTTTACCCCGTAGCTTTAGTGGCGGCACACTTAAATTACAGTAGCACACTTAAACCGTCGACAACTGCTAAGTTCATTTCATCCCAGTAGCTACTCCAGTGCTATTGTGGAGAGTTTTTGAGCTGTTACTTACTGCTTACAGATGGCCATTTTTTCAACTATTCTATTATGGGAGTTGGTACTCCTTACTTTACACTCCATAATTTATTCCCAGACTAATAAGAGGATACAGGAACAGGATCTGCATTCTGCATAGAGGAAAGTAATCTTAGAACAAAAAAATAGCCCTTATTTTCAACCAAAGACAAACGGTAGCTTAGAATAATACCCCTATACACTACATTGAACCAGTGCCCCTAAAATCGTATTTTTTATTTTTTCCTAGTTTTTCCAACTTCCTACGGATTCTGCCAGCGTCAAGTTTCATGAAAGTCACACAGAGTATTCGACTAGTTTCCGTTTCCGTAGAAATGCTTACTTAGCTTTATGATACGAAGTTACTTAGGTAGTTATATATATATTATTTTCGAATGAATTAACATTTTATAGTGGTTTTACAAAATTATTGCTAATATAATAAATAATAAAATGGAAAGAGGTAAGTGGTAAAACTACTATAATTTTGTGTTATTAACGGATATGAAGTCTGATAAAGTTTGTACAAAAGGAGTGTAAACTAAATTTAACAAAGACTTAAGATTTTTAGGGCGAGGGATGTTATTAGGAAGGAAATTGTACAGTGAAACGTAGAGGTTAGGGCAGTTAAAAATTTATGATCAATCGTACCTTCGTCTAATCCACCCTCACAAATTGAGCTATCTATAATCTTAAGTTTTGTCAAAAATACAGGTGAACAAGTGTGTCCCAATCTAATTCTACATATGACAGATTTACAATATTTGGAGTCATTTCTGAATTTAAAAACCGTGGTTTGGAGGTGATGTCAGGCTGGAGTTCTGCGTAATATTTACCGATAGACTTCTGAGATTTTTTCCAAAGAGAGTTCCAATCTGACATCTGATGGATTATCGCAAGAGAATTAAGGTCATGAGTATATGTTATATGATGCATGAGGGTACCGGAAGTTGATGCTTGTTTTGCTAAGGAATCGACAATGGAGAAGATAACAAGGTTACAATATTAAACTTTTAAGTACGTAGGTAAAATGTCTAGACCAAACACATAATTCTAGTTTTTATTTCACATTGATCGGTGCACTATTACCGAAGTTATAAGCGTGGAAAGTTTACGTACATTTTTAAAATCTCGCCCGTGCCCGCGAGTAGCGCGTGACGTCATCGATTCCATGCGGCCGCGCCGCCATACCGTTCCAGCGCGCCGATCATACGTTTGTAGTCATTGAGTTTAATATATAAATCAATGTTTGTAGTAATATTTCGCGGGTGAGTTGTTTGCCCTCGTGCGCTCTGGTGTTTTTAAGTATTTAATGATGGAAGAAGGGTTTCAAAAGGTCAATCTGACAACCTTCCAATAGTCCGTGACATGATGGTGGCGGAATATTTTCTAAGAAACAAAGATTTTGTCGCGGCTGAAATACGCATAAGAATAAGATAATATTTTATAACCTAGTTACCCATTATTACATTAATACTTCTGGGTTTCATTTGCTAATGATAAGAATAAGTATAACAGAAATACGTAAACATTCCTTACCTACCCTCCCTTCCTTACCTCCTTACTATCTGCCTCTAACTAGTTTTGTTTTCTTATTCTTCATAAGTGTACTCTGACCTTTTTGTGGTTTTTATGATTAAAAAAAAATTCCTGTTGTATATAAAGAAATTTACTACAAATATACCTTCGGTGTATAAAAATATGATTTTATCTAAAAATCAAATGTTTTCAATATTAATAGAAAAAGGGTCGCATTATTATTATGATTAAAAGCGTAGTTATATATTCTTCAGGCAAGGGATCAATGTCAATATTATCATCTAGAGTAGTATCTATGCTCAATTTCTTGTGAAATAGTGGCAATCGCATGTGCAACTGTTTCTGACCTAGATTTGGCATTTAGTTTTGATAGTAAAAATCTTTGTGGTTTTTCTGAATACCGATTTTGAGAAGCAAACTTGTGAGGCAAAACATCTTTTTTTAAGTTTGAGGGGACCACCAACTAGTTTGTATTTCACGTAGTTTTCCATATCGTTTTTGACCTAGAACAAAATACAACTTATTTAAAATCTATAAAAAAAATAAGGAACCTCGTAATTTGTATTCCATCAATATTTAAAATATGTGCCAACTATGTAA
Source organism: Parnassius apollo (assembly GCA_907164705.1). NCBI lineage: Eukaryota > Metazoa > Arthropoda > Insecta > Lepidoptera > Papilionidae > Parnassius > Parnassius apollo. The sequence continues at coordinate 8,456,436 of CAJQZP010000295.1, forward strand.
TACATAAAAATAGGGCAACACGAAAAAAAATTTAAATGCTCCACGTCATAATCAAACTTCTTCCATTATTTGCGGCCCGCAAAGTATGCAGGTTGAACAGCTCTGCGATGTGTTTAGTTTTTGCTCGAAATATCGTAAAAATATAAAAACGTTTGTTAACATATTCCATATTTTAACCTTTATATGCATTATAAACATTTTAAAATTTGCTGCAAACATAGGTAGGTATCTAAACTTACGAACTCACGACAGGTCATTGACTTATCTACATTACATAGGTAAGTACTTTACCCAGGTTTGGATGTTTATTTACACTGAAGTAGTTTTAGTTAAATATGTAGGTATTAGGTATTGTTTCTTCTTGAAATTATAATGATCATTAAGCGTGGAAAGGTTCAATGAATCGTTAGTTACTTAAACACTGCGACTCGAGTAGGTACCAACATGCCTAATAGAAAGCATTTACTACCAATAACCAAGAGCTATCATGTGAAGATTATTATTATTTGAATACTTACATCGAAATGATCCTCCTAACAATATGCTACCGTGTTTGGTCCTAAAGGATGTTCTCTTCTCATAGCATTTATCCATTTATTTCTGAGGGTATGGTTTCTAGGCACATTAAAAAACAACTCTTCAGGTGTTTTTGTGGCCGTATTTTTACATTGAGACACAGCACAATATTTAATAGATGGTGTCATGTTCTATAATGTTTCTCGTTAAAAATATATAGCAAGTAAATCCGCGTGCGACGGGCACATTCGAGTAAATGTTTTGATTTTCTAAGTGCGCGTCGGGTCTCTCGCACGAAGATGAAAATCATGACGTCATCAACGTTGTCGCTCTCGGCCCGCGGCAATGTTAACTTTGCGCCTTTATATCTCAGTCAGTTTTGAAGATAGAAAAAAAATTAAAAACACGGTTATTCTCGTAATTTTTTGTAGATTTTTTGGCATATAAAACAAAAAATGGTTATCTTCTCCATTTCATTGTCACGTATGCCACTATGACTTGGCAGCCAAGCAATTTTCAAGTTAATGTCTTGACAAAAACATCTATACAGTGCATCTTTTATTTTAAAAATCATTGGGAATTTTGATTTACTTCGAAACGGGTTAGATAAAATGCTTTGTAATGAACTATCTGAGTCGGTAAAAACAATACATTTGTTAATTTTGTGAGCTTCTATAAATAAGATTGCTTGTAATGTCCCTATTACACCACCCTGAATCAGGGCCCTAAATGAAGGGTGGGCGTGGCCCCTAGTTAGAGACGTCACTTATTACACTACCCTGATTTTACGCCCTTACTCAGTCATAGGGATGGACAAGTGAAAAAAGTATATATATTATTGAATCGATATTTTTAAAGTAGTTACTTTACAAATACGAAACACAGTAAATGGTTTGTTACAGTTGTAACAAACCATTTACTGTGTTTCGTCCTGCTAACTCTAGTTGTATAACTCGAGTTTAGTTCGAGTTGTGTGAATTTCAACTTGAGTTAACTCGAGTCCTAATTTTTCCAAGTAAGCACATCTATAGGATGCAACATCGCTCATTAAAAACATCAAAGCCTATGTACGATATATCGATATTTTTTTTTATAGAAGAAGGGGCAAACGAGCATGCGGCTCACCTGATGTTAAGTGACTACCGCCACCTATGATCAACCGCAACTCCGGGAGAATTGCGGGTGCGTTGCCGGCCCTTTAGAAAGGAGTAAGCTCTTTTCTTGAAGGTCCCCAGGTCGTATCGGTCCGGAAAAATCGCCGGTGGTAAACTATTCCACAGAGAGGTTGTACGTGGAAGAAAACTCCTTGTGAAACGTACAGTGGTGGACCGCCAAGCATCCAGATGGTGTGGATGGTATCGGGAGGTTTGCCGCGTAATGCGTTAACGAAATTTGGCGTCTGGGATTAATCCGAACAATTCCTGAGAGCACTCTCCATGGTATATGCGAAAGAAAATGCAAAGAGATGTAACATCTCTTCGCAGTGCCAGTGAATCGAGCCGATCGGAAAGCACTCGGTCGTCCACGATTCGAGCCGCTCTGCGCTGGATGCGGTCAAGTGGAAGGAGCTGATACTGGGGAGCCCCACCCCAGAGATGGGAACAGTATTCCATGTGCGGCCGAACCTGCGCCTTGTAAAGTTGCAGGTGGTGTGCCGGAATGAAATACTGTCCCGCTCTGCTGAGCACGCCAAGCTTTTTAGAGGCCAATTTGGCCTTCTCTTCCAAGTGACCACGAAACTGCACGTCACTCGATATGTCGACGCCGAGGATTCCGATACTGGCTGAGGCAACAAGGGAAGTGCCTAGAAACTGAGGAGATACGACAAAGGGGTTCTTTTTAGCGGTTAACGCGCAAACTTGTGTCTTCTGGGGGGTTAAACTGGACTAGATTTAGTCGCCCCCAATCCGAGACTCTGTTCAGCAAAGACTCGACATCAGACACAAGTTTGTCCCGGCACTCGGAGACGTCTCCCGAGAAATATTGGCTCGGCCGGTGTAAAGAGCATCACCAGTGCTGTCATCTGCATAGCAATGATTGTTACGGGTTTGCAACATATCATTGATATGCAGAAGAAACAGCGTTGTCGATAGCACGCAGCCTTGTGGAACACCAGCATTAATAGGCTTGTAATCGGGAGCTTGCACCGTCTACAACGACCTTGATGCCCCAATCTGCAAGAAAACTGGTGATCCAATCGCACAATTTCTCGGGAAGCCCATAGGAAGGGAGCTTAGAAAGAAGCGCTTTGTGCCAAACCCGATCGAAGGCCTTCGCAATGTCCAAACTAACGGCCAATGCACTCCCTTGGACTCTACTGCCTCCGGCCATCTTTGAGTTAGGTAGACCAGAAGATCACCAGATGACCGACCACGGCGAAAACCGTATTGGCGGTCACTAATCAGCTGGTGATCCTCAAGGTACCTCATGAGCTGGCAGTTTACAATGGAATCCATTGTTTTGGAGAACAAGGAGGTGATGGCGATTGGCCGGTAGTTGGACGGGTCAGAGCGGTCGCCTTTTTTTAGGGATCGGGTGGACGAAAGCCGTCTTCCATGATTTTGGGACTACGCCTAGGGAGTAGGAGTACCGGAAAAGACGCGTTAAAACCGGTGCCAACTCTGGAGCACACGTCCTCAGCACAATTGGGGGGGGGGGGGATTCCGTCAGGCCCACTCGACATGTGGATGTCCAGGGAGAGGAGTGCTTTGCGAACCGAGCGCTGTGTGAACTGCACTTCCGGCATGGAGCACTCACACCGCGGGATGGTCGGCGGCGTACTCCCCCCGTCATCGAGAGTCGAGTTGGACGCAAAGAAAGAGCCTAGAAGATCGGCTTTCTCCTTTGCGGTATAGGCCAGTGAGTCGTCCTCCCTGTGCAAAGATGGAAGCATCTCTTCCAGAAATTCCCCTGAACAGCCTTGGCGAGAGACCAGAATGCACAGGCTTCCAGAAGGAAGGCGAACTAGTTTCTCGCTGATTCTGCCTATGTGCTCTGACTTTGCCTTGGCAATGACTCTTTTGAAGGACCTAGAGGCGGAATTATACTTCTTTTTGAGAGCGCTGGTGTTTACATCCCGGGACGCTGATGCGTCAGCCCAGGCTTGGTAGCACTCCTGCTTATATCATGATGCTATTTTACAGGAGCGACCAAACCATGGCTGAGATTTGCCTCCACTGGGCACCACAGAGGAAGGAATAAAAAGTTCCATACCCTGAAGTACCACATCAGCATCCGCAACAACGTTGGGATCGTCCGGCGAGAAGCAAACCCGCCCCCAAGGGTAGGATGCAAAGAAAGACCGCATCCCATCCCAATGGGCTCACTTGTAGTGCCAAACACGGCGGCAGCCTGCAGAATGCAACTGCGATTTCAGCGTGAGTGGCACCACACTCCGAACAAGACAATGGTCCGAGGAGCCTAAAGGGGCGTCGACGGAAATCTGATATCCGTCCGGGTGAGAGGTCAGCAGAAGGTCCAACAGGGAAGGTGCATGATCCTCCACATCTGTAATCCACGTAGGCGAAGTAACCAGTTGTGTTAGACCATATGCCAAGGCAATATCATGAACAGATCTCCCCGCATGATCGGCTAAACGTGAACCAAGCGATTCGGCGTGATGGGCGTTAAAGTCGCCGAGGATCACGATCTCTACGGAGGGGATCTGCTGTAGCAACGAACTGTAGCCATTTGGACGTGGTCGAAGAGTCGGTCTGTTTCGGCATTACCGCTATGGGACCTATAGAGGCACCCGTAGACGCGTGGATGGTCGTCGCTGTCTACGCGTAGCCAAAGGATGGACAGGTCCGAACCTTCAAGTCTGCCGAGGCGTCAAGAACAGATGTCCTCTCTGACGTAAACGCAAACTCCAGCCCAAGGCACAAAGGAGTGTTCCAGTTTGTACCCCGGACAGGAGAGATACGAGACATCAGCCGGAGAGGACACCTGCGTCTCGGTCAGAAAGAGCAGAGCCGGCCTCGCCGTCTCGAGATGGTAGTGGACGGTGTTTAGGTTAGAGTGAAGTCCCCTGATATTGCAGAAATTCACGGACAGCGTGGCAGGGGTCGCCTTGGTCTTGTTGCTCCGTTTGCCCCGAGCAGTTTTAGTCTTGAGCGGAATATTGCCCCCCCCCCCCCAGAATACGCGGGGCAGCCTGAGCACCCACGCTCAGAAGTGGAGAAACATGGTCGTGGATGCTCAGCGAGGGATTCTCCAGGGGTGCTGGTACCCTCCTGGGGTAGTCGATCATTATTTAATTCCGCTACCATGTTGATGGGGGGGGGGGGATTTGGGCCTCCGGCCACCTGCACTCACCAGACGAAACGCGGAAGCAGAGCTTCCACTTCACGCTGGTATTCTGTGAGGTCGTGGAACCACCCCGGTTTGAGCCAGCCCATACGTGCAACAGCAAAGCTGCCGCGTGGCTCTACCACTGTTAAGATTTTTCGATGTTTTTTATCATCATTTAAATATATACATACATACATAGGGCATAAATAATCATTTTGAACAGAAATGACACAAAGAAGTATAATAATCAAACATTATATTTATGTTATTTTAGGAAGTTTTACACTACTTATTTTTACACGTTTAATTTTATCGAATGATTGTCAGAAAACAAGAATTAATTAAATATTTTTTAATTTTACGTTTATTTCTTTCGAATCGAATTTTAAAATAACGATTTTGACAACCTGGTGCCTAGTAAGTGGTTCCTCTCCTGGGTGATTGTAGATCTAGCCTCTGAAAATAACCGCTCACGGGATACGGAAGTTGCTACGATAGGCAAATAGATCTTATCTAGGCTATGAAGCCCGCGAAATAACGCTTTCGTTATATCACACATGTAATATATGAAACTCGTCTTCCGCTTTAATTTTATTTCTTATGATGTGGTGCGTTAATTTTTTATGGTAGTTACATATGTTGCCTTGAGTATTATCGCATTTTCTGAATACATCTACGAAACTATACCGAAATACAAACAGGTGAATAACCGTTCACCCATAAAAATGAATATTTCAAAAAAATAATTGTAACGAAATACGAAATACCGTATGCCGATAAAATAATTTCCATTACAAAATAACTATTAACTTATAAGACTGTATTTAAGCTATTCATTAAGTTAAAGCTCAAACAATATAATTATTAATAAGAAAATGAATAAACCAATTTCGATCCATTTTCAATATTTGTAAACTTATCTTAATTGATTATCATAATAAACATAACTACAAGTTTACATCGAAAATGGAATTACCGATAGAAGACAAATGTACTTCTGAAGTTCAAGTATATTTATTTTCGGCTGAAAGATCATTCGCCTGTTTGTTGATTCGTAAATAAAATTTTCGGCATTGAGTTATTTCTGATAAATACTAGTAAACCTAACTTTAAAAATTTAGACGTAATCTAACTTTGACATATTTTATTTCGAATATTTATTTTTTGCCAACATAAAATTCGTGATAGTCATCGTTCGCAACTTTTAACGTACGGAATTTTATACCTTCGAACAGTTGGTTTTTTCGTAACCTTTGACGGCAGAACATCGTTCATAAAAACTAGCTCATGAAGAACCATGTTTATGAACCATATACCGATGTTTGAAAGAATTGATGTATCGTTTACATCCCTAGTCGCGTATCGAATAAGTGCCCTAACTCCCTTAGTGTTATTACACTGCACGGTGGAAGGGCACTGCAGACCGGCTTCACTTTGACGCCCTAATTAGGGACCCTTACTCCCTTTCTCTTATTACACCACCCTGAATCAGGGCGTAGGGAGCCTGAATTAGGGTAGTGTAGTAGGGGTATAAAATAGCAACAGCCTCACCGGTGAAAATTGAAGTAGCATTTGAATTTTTAAAATTTAAAATAATTTTATATTTCGGTATCCTGACAGCTGAACCTACAAAATTATTATCAGAAAGCTTAGAGGAATCAGTGAAAATCGTGTTTTTAATTTAACGAAGCTGTCTGACAGATACTATCACTTTGTGAAATAATGTTTCCAGATTCATTATAATGTTGGCCACCGGTCAGTTAAAGTCATCAGTCGAAATAATATCAGTTCGAAGGATTCAAGCCAAAGAAATTTCCACACACACGATCAGTTCAACTGATCAGTCCAAACTAGGACTGTGATATTTTTTAAAATATCGTATCTTTGTAATATCGATAATAATAAATATATCAATGTTAGAGTTTTATATATCGTAAGTTAATATACAGTAAGTCAATATCGGAGTTTTATAAATCGAAAAATATATCAATATATCGCCTTTATTAAAAAAAATAAGTCATTTTAGTTTAGTTCATATATAAAGCAAATTAAATTATAAATGTATGAAAATGTTAGATTAACATAACATAAACACTCACTCCTGTCACCCAGAGGGGAAGGCAGAGACTACAGACTTCCATTTAGCACGATCCTGACATACCTTACTCGCCTCTTCCACATCCATATACCTACGCATACATGCTCGTCGGTTAAGGGTACTCTTAATTGTTATTATTGTTTCTTTTAAATAAGACAATTATGTGTACCAATTTTTTTAAGAATATTAAAAATGCTATAAACATTACTAATATTCCCCTTAACCACTCGTGATAAGCTTAAATTGCTTATGTTACGAGTGGTTCACGCCAGTAGTCAAATGGTGTATTCGAACCCACGACCTTTTTGAGTTCGCGGTCCGCGCCCTGCCATTAGGCTACTGTCGCTTATTTTTATTACCAATATTTTTCCGTAAGAGTTTTAAAAAATACTCGTTGTTTTATATGTTCTGTTGTTAAATATGTTTAGAAGCACAGAAGTTACAGATGTAGCTGGAGAAATCAAATATTTAACAGCTATTTAGATAGAATGGGATTAAGCTGTCTACCCAGCAGACAGTCGATGACGACAGTAACTCAAGTTCATAAAACGCCCAACCGATCAAAATTACTTGAAGTTTATATTAACATCGAAGCACTTGTTTCGTCGTTTTCTTTAATAGTTTACACGCGACAGATACTTTAATCACAAAATCATATCACTTTTATGAATCAAATTCCACTTCAAACCATTGTTTAAGCGATAAAACAGAAGCAAAAATCCGTCGACGGTCAAGTTCCCGCCAAAACACACAGTTAGTAAAGTAGTTATAAGTTTCGTAGATTGTAGTAAATTTAATACCACAGAGATATACTATACAAAATTACATTTCTTTTTAAGATAATAAGCGAATAAATAAACTGGGGAGAAATTAATAGAATAAAATAAAGTACAGAAGGTTTGGTAGTAAATTAAGTGATTTACGAGACAAAATAAAAAAATAAAACTTTTTATTGAAAAAAATATCCACTGTAGATATTCATATTTTAACGCTTAGCCCACGACGCGACAATGGTGACCATGGTTGCCGTGGTATCGTCTTGCCTACCCGCCTCGGCGTCGAGCATCGAGCAAACGCAATAATACTGGTGCTACAATATCGGGAAACGTCAATGCCTATAAACAAAAAATGTAACGCGATAAAGTTGGCTACACTTGAACGCTCTACGTCATTAAACGGCGGAACGGCGTTAAAGTTGGCGTTAATGTTCCTTGAAGACTTTTTATATTTGTTAAAAATGGTTCTATAAAAACCCATTAGGTGTTCCTTCGCCTTCCTAATTCTTCGATACTTGTATTAAAAGATAAAAAATGGATAATTCATCGCAAAGCATCATTTTTCCCTGTACGGTTCTTAAAACTTTTGAGTCTCGGATCCCACAAACATGGCTCTATTTGCAGAATCTTAAGAAACGTAATAACTTTTTTTAATTATTCTGCTCCATCATAGTCATACGTGCGACCCACGTCAGTTTCTCTATCTAGTCTGTAGTGCGACCTTGTTGCGCTCATGGTGCACAGTGAGACAAACGTAGTGTGGCCGCTTTAACGCGTTATTTCGTGCGTTAATTTCTTTAACGTACCGTCACTCGAGTTATCACCAAACGGCAAACGACATTATTAATGGAATTGTCAAATTAACGCGTTAATCGTGGCCATACCTACATTCAACGTACATCAACGCGATAATTAACGGCATTTCTCGTTAGTGTGGCCTCAGCATAAGATTGTACAAAAATGATAAAATAAACAAGCTCCGTGGCGCAGTGGCTTAGCGATGAGTTGCTGCGTTGGGGGCTGCGGGTTCAAATCCCGCATGGAACAAGTATTTTTATGGTCTGCAAGTAATTGTTCTGGGTCTAGCAGTCTTCACAAAACAACATCAGTATAGTTTTAAGATATAGGTACATAAACTATTTAATATTTTAAATATTCTTGAATATAACTTAGCTATCATAAAGTTCTAAATAACAAATTATTTTGGTAGTAGCTAATACTTTTTGAAACACAAAGCGCGCGCATACAAATACGCGCGCATAAAGCTAGAAATCGTGGTATAGGAAGAGGTAAGGAGAACCATTTCACATAGGAGAATAGTTGAAAATGTGTCTATTTGTAAGCAGTAAATAACATTTCAAAAACTCTTCACAACAGCGCTGGAGTAGCTAGAGGGTATGAAATGAACTTAGCCGTTGCCGACGGAGTGAAGTGTGCTGAGTTGAGAAATTTAATATTTGTGGTGACTAAAGTAGTTGATGAAACTGCAGTATTGAAAACCTCAACTACTTACGTTATCTAAAATAATTTAGTAAATATAACCTAGAAAAAGTCGCCGTGAAACATGTTGAAAGCGACTGTGAAAATAAAATTTGTGAAAAAAATAAAATAATTATTATAAAAAAAAAGTTATGGTGAAAGTCTGTGCAATAAAAGCTATAAAAAGTTCTGTAAATTTACCCTCTACCTACAGTGGCGCCACCTTTATTTTGCACTTTTCTACGGACACTTTTAATACAGAGACGGTTCTCCTTACCTCTACACTCCATGCTAGAAATCTTAAAGTAACAAATAATCTTTGCCTAGCACTTACAGTCTGTCTAAAAACCGTATTTTGTTTTCCCATGTAAGGAATTAAACTTAATAGCTCCTCGAACTCCTCTTCCCCCCATTCTCGTGTATTCAGAATTCATTTGACTACAGAACTCTGATAATCCGCATACTTGAGTGATTTTCCCTAAGTTTTAAATATTCTTTATCTTTATTCTCCTCTACATTCAGTAATAAAATTTTGACCCTTATCCTACTACATCATGTAAAAGATGACGATATATCGATATTTAGCACGCGATATATATTAATACTGTTTTCATTTGCTCATGCCTATGACTGGGTAAAATCAGGGTAGTGTAATAGCTGACGTCCCTAATTAGGGGTCACGCCCACTCTTAATTTAGGGCCCTGATTCCTGATTAAGTGTGGTATAATAGGGGTATAATACTCCTATATTACACTACATTGAGTAAGGGCTTAGGCCTTAATAAGGGTGGTGTAATAAGAGTAAGGGAGTAGGGGTCCCTAATTAGGCAGTCAAAAAGGACCGGGTCTGCAGTGCTCTTACCACCGTGCAGTGTAGTAACACTAAGGGCAGTTGGGGCACTTATTCGATGCGCGACTAGGGATGAAAACGATACATCAATTCTTTAAAATATCGATATATCTTTCATAAACATCGTTTTTCATGAGCGATATTTTACGAACGTAGAGAGAGGATATAGACTAGAGAAGTCATCAGCGTATGACGTGTGTGATAGAAGTAGTATGATTATACAAACGTATAGCTGTGACAGCTCCCTTTTAACCACACATAAAATTTTACTTCATTTTTGGGCAAATTGTAACCAATTTACAAAAACCAATGCATTTAAATTTTAAAAGTAAACTTAAACGCAAATTATGTAATATTAGCATGTTTTTGTACCAAATAAATAAATTACATATATATATATATATATATATATATATATATATATATACATATATATATATATATGTATATATATATATATATATATATATATATATATATATATATATATAAATTATGAACAAAACTATACTTCCGCCCGCCCGCGGCTTCGCATAGATTGCGGGATTTCCTATTTAAAATTGCGAACACCGTGTTTTTCTATCTCAGTACAAATTGCCGTTTGTTTTTGGATGTGTGTTGTTAAAACATTCAGTTTGGCTTTTTATACATATCATCATCATAAGCCATTCAACGGTCACTGTAGTATATAGGCCTCCGCTAGTCTGAACCGCATCCCTGAGGCAGTTGCGTCCCAGAAGAAACCGCCTTATATAGTGTGAGAATTCGTCGCGCACCGCTCTTGCTTCGCACTGCTAGCCTGGATCGCATCTCTGGGGCGCCCCAGAAGAAATCACCTCACGTTGCGCCAGCTCCTCTTTCAAAGCACCACCGCAACAGAAGCGTCGACCGCAGCATCAGAATCACACCCCGGTAAGTGTGTTTCCTTTAATTTTGCTCTAATTGAGCCTTTTGTTTGTTAGCTAACCCGCCCCATTTTTTTCTCCTTATCGACTCAAGTAGAACTCCCTCCCAGCCTTGGTGAAGCAATAGATTTGGAAGAGCGAGTGCATTGTCCACGGTTGTCGTGTGCCACGTCCGTCATCTTGTTGAGGCATAAGAAGCCACCCGCGTATACAGTCCACCTAGTAACATCTCGCACAATAGAGTCAAGGCTCGACCTGGGAATCGAACTGGGGAACCCCTAGGCCCATCGCTCAAACATTTTCTGGTCCCTCAAGCCGGATTTGGAACTTAACTGAACTTTTGAACTGACTCATCGAGTCGAACTGCTGAACCAATTCATTGGACAATACACTCTAGTTTAATATTGGATAGATTTAACTTCATTTAACATCAACATTATGCTGAATGTTCAAATTGAAATTTATTTGGAGCTAGCATTATTCGCATAGAGGTAAATAGATACTTTAATTAGTTTGCCCTGCTTAGTTTATGTTTACCTTATTCCGCTATTTGTAACACTTATACAAGTGACGCATTTTAAATTCCAACCTAGTTGCCGCGTGTTTTTTTGCAACCATCCTTCACGCAAGAAAAATAGTAGTGACAAAATGTTCAATTTAACGTCGTGATACGGCACTAATAGACAGTAACGCATTGTGAAATTTTCATCTTCCAACGTTGTACGATATTATTCGTGATAGATAATCTAATATTAATTAGAGTGATTCAAGATGTCAGTTAGCGGAAATGAAATTAAACTAAAAACTCTTTACGCCAAGAGGGACGTACTTTTCTCACGTATACAATACATAAGTGATCACATAAAAAATATTAACGTAGATTCAGTGCGGGAAACGTTTTTATGTGAAATTGAAACAGTGGACTCGTTGAGATCGGATTACGAAAATATATTAGAAAAAATTAATAGTTTAGAATTACAAATCGGCCCTAAGTATGCAATGAACTATCAACCACTTCTATCATTTGAAGATATGTTGTGTCACAAAAAAAGGACGGTAAATCTCTTACAGTCTCCAGCCCAGAGCGAAACAAAACCAGAAATTCAGGTACGCCCACGTCCCCCCCGAACGGGTTCCCGCCTTGTCGTGGCGGGGGGGCTTAGTAGCCGTGGCTTGGTCTCCCACGGTGAACAAAGAGGAACCCACGTGGCTGGCCCGAGGTGAAGGGCCGGCCTGAGGTGGCCACTCCGAGTGGGCTTGGGGAGCCCACTTCGGATGTGTGCTGGTAGACTGCAGCGAGTGGGGACTCAGCACCCTTTACCGCTGCAGCCGAGGTGGAGTCGCGGAGGAAGAGGAGTGTTGGTATGGCGATGCGCCACTCGCCCTATCCTCCGCGACTCAAACGGGGCCGCACCGTTGATGCGGTGGTGATGGGGCTGCGGGGGGAGAGGATTGTCGGTATTGCGAGGCGCCGCTCTCCCTATCCTCCGCAGCCGAATCTTGGTTGGCGGCGGAGCCATAGACCAGATCCGCCGCTGGGGTCGGGAAGGCTAGTACTTCTAAGTGCTCGTTTTTCCTGGCCCCATGGCCTTCGCGCATCGGACGCGGGGGCGTCTGTTGCGCAGATGTAATTGGAGGCCGTGGAGGAAGGCGTGCCATGTGTTCTGGTGCGCCTTACTTGGGAAGGAGAACGGGGAGGAATATTCCTCTCCCGAGGAGGTGCTGCCATGTGGCGGCAGTCGCTGGTAGGGCCGCGGAAGTGTGCGAAAGCGTTCCCGTAGCCCTGCCAATATGCGACGAAGGTGGAACACCATGGGGTTTTAGTCGGTGCGAGTCCGACATAACCCGTCCTTGCCCCCGCGAGGCGGGTATGCGTAGGCATTTCCCCATGTTAAAAAAAAAAAAGGTACGCCCACGTGAATCACTTAGATTGCCCCCTATAGATATCCCGGTATTTAATAGGGACATTAAAACTTGGCCGTTGTTTATTAATAGCTTTAAAAACACTATACATAACAATCCATCGTTATCGGACGCTGAAAGATGTATTATTTAATTAGTAAATTAAGTAGTAGGGCACAGTTCATTTGTTCGGGTTTCACACTAACAGCAAACTATTATTCGTTAATTTTCGAAACGCTTAAAAACAAATATGAAGATAAGCGAATGTTAGCCTCTTCATATCTAGACCAGATATTCGATCTTAAAGTTATATCATCCGCGAACAGAGCAGTTTTTGGATAAATTTGTAGCATCGGTAGCTGCGCTGAAGAACATGAAATTTAATAACCTTATGGACTTTGTGTTTCTACATATCGCATTAAAGAAGCTGCACCCGGACACTGTGCGTACGTTTGAAATAGAGCATCGTTGCTCTGAGTTACCGTCATTCGACTCCTTAGCTTCCTTTGTACGAGATCAAATTAAAGTAATACAGCGTTCCTCGAATGTCAAACAAGAAATTAAGAAATGTGTCGAGCGCAGATCGATCTCATCAACTAGGACCGCTAGGTCTCTGACGTACGTAACCGCTGCGCCTACATCACCTCATAGCGCCTGTGTTCTATGTAACAATAAACAACACGGTAATTTGTATAATTGTGCGACCTTCCGTAAACATTCACCAAGCGAACGTTATAAAATAGTAAAGACGAACAACTTATGTTTAAATTGCCTAAGCGATAGACATTTAGTTGCTAAATGCAATTCTAGTTCCGTGTGTCACAAGTGCGCCAGCAGACATCACACGTTATTCCATTTCGAAAGTGGCAACATATCCGCGTTAAGTAAATCGGACATGGAAACTACACTCACTAAAGTCGACGCTTCTAACGGTCGACCAGGTGACGTCGCCCTGTGCTCACTATCGAATACGGGAACGCGGTCTCCTTCCACCGTGTTGCTGGGTACAGCCCGTATCGTGGTTAGGGATTCGCACGGAAACGAACAGAGTATTCGTGCATTACTAGACAGTGCCTCGTAGAGTAGCTTCGTAACACGGCAATGTTGTCAGCGTTTAGGATTAGATGGGTAAATAAGACGCCTTCATGTCCCATAGTCAGAGGTATTGGAGGTACCAATAAAATATACAAGGCTCAATAAATTTAAAATTTTATTCTCGTCTAGATCAATACTTTAATATAAATGCATTAGTAGTAGATAAGGTCACCGAGCGTCTGCCAACCGTTTGGATCGACACCTCAGCAATGATTGATTTTGAGAATTTAACTCTGGCAGAAGATACTTACGCCGTCCCCGGAGATATAGACATGCTCATTGGAGCATCGGTTTTCCCTCATCTTTTGTTACACGATAAGGTCAGGGGCAACTCCCCGTATACCGCGCCTTACGCACTGGAGATCGTCTTGGGCTAAGTCATCGTTGATTCCGCCCCCATCATGGGTAATATTTCGTCAACCTCCTATTGTTGTATGGCTGTCGAACTGCTCGAATCGTTAGTTCGCAAATTTTGGGAGATGGAGGAGGTGAACGTTCCACCTATAATTAGCCCGGGTGATAGATTATGCGAGGAAATTTACGTCCGCATGACCGTTCGTGATCGCGATGGTCGATATAGTGTAGCGCTACCGTTTAAAGGGGATATTTTGTCTCACGGTGACTCGCGTCAAATGGCAGAAAAACGTTTCTATTGTTTGGAGCGCAAGGTGCTCGCTTCGCCCAGATTAAAAGAAGCTTATGACGGTGTCATTAATGAATATATAAGGGAGGGTTACATATCACTTGTGGCTCCAAAATTAGATAACTATGAAGACACGCCGTCCTATTTCATACCACATCACGGTGTCATTAGGGAAGACAAACTTATGTCCAAGTTACGTGTAGTGCTTGATGCTAGTGCTGGAACTAGCACTCACCATTCTCTTAACGATATTCTCTATAGTGGCAAAATTTGGAGGGCAACTTATTTAATATAATAGCAAATTTTCGTTTGTTTAGTATTGCATTATCCGCCGATATTCGCCAAATGTTTCTTTGCATAGAGGCCCGTGAATGCGACCGTCGATTTCAGCGCATTTTATATCGCTTTGACCCAAAGGAACCTCTAATGGTGTTTGAATTTAATCGCGTTTGTATTGGTTTAAAGTCGAGCCCATTTCATGCGCTACGCACGGTGAAACAGCTCGCCTCTGATGAGGGTCCCTTTCATCATAAAGCTAGGAGGGCAATTGAGAGTGGCTTATATATGGATGATTTTGTGTACTCGGTCGATAGCATAGAGGAGGCCATCTTAACCACCGCTTAGGTTATAAAGCTCATGAAATCGGGTAATTCGATCTCGTCTAGTGGACTAGTAATTCGGGTACGGTTTTGGATACAATCCCACTATCACACCGCCTTTCGGCGATAAAAGAATTCGACAATTCTGATACGCACAAGGTGCTCGGTTTGTGTTGGTCACCGGAGTCCGACGTATTTAGCCTTAAGGTAAACCTACCCGCAGAAACGTGCACAAAGCGCACAATGCTGTCATGTGTTGTTAGATTATGGGATGTCATGGGTTTCGTAGCCGCGGTGGTGCTATACGCTAAGCTTTTAATTAAACAACTTTGCATCGAGTGGTCTCTGAACGTCCCCGCCGCGAGACATTTTGGGGGAAATTGGGAGACTAATATTAAGAGTCTAAAGAGCCATTTATATCGAGTAATAGGAGATCAAATTTTGTCCTCCGTAGAGTTAAGTACTGTGCTCGCTCAAATTGAGTGCGTCATGAATAGTCGCCCCCTTTGTCGTACGTTGTCAAGTGACCCCTCGGAGCCACTGGCTCTAACTCCAGCACATTTTTTAAATTTAACGCTTTTGAAATATCTGCCCGCCATAGACATAGACAAGGACAAACTTAGTATTTCTGCACGCCATAAATTATTAGACCGGTTGGTGCAATCGTTTTGGAAACGATGGAAGACGGAATATTTGCATACGTTGCAGTCTCGGCAAAAATGGAACACATCAACTGAATCTTTAACGGTCGGAACTGCGGTTGTACTCACCAAGGAGAATACGCCGCCTCTCCATTGGCCATTAGGGATCGTCGAAGAGGTTTTTCCCGGATCCGACTGGGTAACTAGGGTAGCTCGCGTTAGGACCATGACTGGGTCTTACATGCACCCTGTTGTCCGTTTGTGCCCTTTGCCAAATCAATAGTTGGAATTAGCTTTCTAGATTAGGAATTATAGTTGAAAGTTAGGTTCAATCTTAGCGTTAGTTAGTTTGAATGGTGGTTACGCGGAAATGATTTGTGTAATTTTAATTTTGTTCGAGGGTATTGCTTGCCAAGTGTTTGTCCTTCCTATAACCTCATATCCCTTCCGTACACACTGAAGGGGAAGGGGGGGGGTATAAAATGGTGACGCGATTCTTTCGAGCAATAAACCGAGATGAGGTGGTGAGAAAGCCGACTCAATAAAGGTTCGCACGCCGACCTCGAGCGTCCTCTTGATTCGCTCCACTAGTCTGAACCGCATCCCTGGGGCAATCGCGCCCCAGAAAAAACCGCCTCACATAGTGTGAGAATTCGTCGCGTACCACTCTGGCTTCGCACCGCTAGCCTGGATCGCATCTCTGGGGCGCCCCAGAAGAAACCACCTCACGTCACGCCAGCTCCTCTTTCAACGCACCACCGCAACAGAAGCGTCGTCCACAGCATCAGAATCACACCTCGGTAAGTGTGTTTCCTGTAATTTTGCTCCTACTTGAGACTTTTGTTTGTTAGCTAACCCGCCCCATTTTTTTTTCTCCTTATCGGCTCAAGTAGGCCCGTCGCTCAACCAATAGCTTTGTTCAAAACATTGTTACTATTATTGTGATATAAACCATCCTAAACATTGTTACAATTATTGCGATATAAACGTATCAATAAAGAGATGGAGTTCTACTTAAAATATATACATGTAATGGCGTGGTACCCTCAAATAAAAAAATTATAAACAAATTGTTTTTAACTGCTTTACAAAAAGCAGCTGCTAAACCAAAGAACAAATTATCGCAAATCAATAAAGACAAACAGACCTTTATCGATAGTGTAAAACAAAATTTTCGTCAAAAAATATGTGGTTTGCAGTATACAGATTTTAAAATTTGTTAAGACCGATGTTAAGGCTTAGTTGCATCTTCGATTTAAAAAAAATAATTGTAAAACAATATTTTATCCGCCATTCCGCAGGACTGTTTTAGGAAAACATTTACCAGTTACTCGTCTGTGTAACGCATTAAATACATGGTTTATTAATGATCCCAAGGATGTTTTCTCTCTTAAACTTAACCAGATTCGTGCACATTTGTTAAAAAAATCCCAGATTCATTACACTTATCTTTTACCTGTTATAACTAGTTTAAAATTAACGTTATATCAATGTAAAAGGTACTTATGTCACATGTTAAAATAGCACGTTGTGTTTATCTGTAACTGATTGTGCATTTAGCTCATAATAATTTATTACAATGTAAACTTTAAGTTTCTGTAATGTAACAGTCGTTGGTAGACCAAATGAATAAATAAATAAATAGATATAAAAACTTTTGACTTATATCGCAAGTAGTATATATGAACCAGTTTTTTACTTTTTCTATAATATTTTTTTCCAATTGAGGATGCACTTAGCTTTACCATGTACCTTAAAAAATGTATGGGAGGGAGGATGCTTCCCACAGCCGAATTTTGTTATTTTTACTGGCCCTTGAATAAAATTAACTTATTATAGAAGTTTCTAACTTTTTCAGTTTTTTCAGAAAGTTTTTTAGTTGCATAATGAATTCTTACTTTGAGATATTTCGATTAATAGCTCTAATTATGAGTGAATAATGACAATCGAGAAATGTTTGGCATTTAAAATGTGTCATATTGGAAAAAAAGTTACATCCCAAACAGTATTTCAGGCTTTCCTGCATTAGTGTAAGTAGTAAATCTTTTTTGGAAAATCTTCTATTCCTACGAAATACTATTTCACAAATATAACTAATTTTTATTACATCTTTTGAAGGGTAGCATGATCCGCCTTTTTTTATTTATATGCGAGCAGCTATGCAGGTCTAGGTAAAGAGACCAGTATCACTGCGACCTAAAAGATCTATTGTGATCGCTGCTATGGCTATAGTTCACTGCTAAGCCCTATGTCTTCAATGAATCGAAGGAGTTGCTTAGCCGTGAGCAATTTCACTTTTTCTGGGTGGAGAAGATAGTGTCCCAGATGAGTGTTACGTTTGCGCATTAAGGGTTCGCAATCGGTTAGTATGTGTAGAGGCGCTTCTTCCGTTATGGAACAGAACCGACACATCCTTGAGTTGCTTAGTGCCTGGATGGACATGTGCTTTTTAAGACAACAGTGTCCAGTTAGGGCTCTTGCCAGAATGCGCAATTTATTTTTACATAGTCCCAGGGCTTCTGAAACGAATTTACGATCAAAGGCCCGGATTAAGGTTTTAGAATGTTTTAAGCCTGGTGTGTCAGACCAGATCTTAAGTGATTTATTGTAATAAAGAATTTCAAGGGTCAATCGGGCTAGGCTTCTTAAGATTCCAAAAATGGATGGGTCCAAATTTGATGACCATGACCTGGAACCCATCTTAAAACGACCCTGTTGTTACAACCCAGAGCGTTTAAACGGTTCACGCAGTCTCCAACTAGCTTTGAGTTCACTAAGTTTGATCTTAGCGCTAGCAGTGCTGCTTGACTATCAGAATTTATGTAAATTTTATGGTTGACGTAGTGTTTTTGCAGATTGATTTCCGCACACCGAAGTATGGCGAAAATTTCTGTCTGGAAGATAGAGGTGTCTACCCAAATTCATACTAAATTTGAATTTGGAGCGTTCCCCGTAAATTCCAAAGCCTACGTCGAGGCCCATTTTAGAACCATCGGTATACCATATGAGGCTACCGACCTCACAAATAACCTGGCCATCCAGCCAGTCTTCTCTGGAGGGTAATTCCACTATATACTTTTTATCAAAAGTGTGTACGCATGATATCTGAGAACATGCATAAGACCGGTATTCCTTAATTGAGTCAGCATGGATGTAGGAGAGTAAGCTCAGACCGCCCTGGGCGTTAATCCTATACAAACTAGCCCTCACCTCCTTGTCTAGATAGAGATCAAGGGGCGTTACATAGAAGTGCATTAAGAGCCTCAGCATGATCGCATAGCTCCAGTTGCCATTAGGCAGGCAGTCTTTTGAAGACTATTTAGTCTTCCTAGTCGTCTTTTGGTTGGCCTTGTTACACCAGACAATAGAGGCGTAAGTGAGAATCGGCCTCACTATGCTGCTGTACAGCCATAGGACCATACTGGGACGCAAGCCCCAGTTGTTCCCGACCAAACGACTGCACGTACCTAAAGCAATTTTTGCCTCATGGCATACGTTGCTAAGGTGAGAGTTCCACGTTAGTTTTTGGTCGATTGTTATGCCCAAGTACTTAACTTCCGTGGAAAATGGTACTTCTTTACCATTAAGTTTTGGTTGGACTAATTTGTCCAACCGTCTCTTTTTGGTAAAGGGTATTATAACAGTTTTATCAGTATTAACTGATAAACTGTTATCCCTACACCAGTTATTTATGGTGTTTAGGGCTCTTTGTATTATTGACGATAAAGCCCAAGGTGCTATGGCTGTGGGGAAAAGGGCCATCTTCGAATCAGCTGCCCTAAGCGAACCGTGGAAAGGAGAGTTGATCGATCTCGAGAGGGTAGTGCAGCTAACGACACTGCCTGGCGGCGACAGGATCATCGTTCACCTCACGCTAGGGAGGTTACAGCAGTTACGGTTCGCGACCACAATAAAAGATACAGCCCTAGGTGCTATGGCTGTGGGGAAAGGGGCCATCTTCGGTCCAGCTGCCCTGAGCACACCCTACGAAGGGAAGGTGAACGGTCTCAGAAAGGAAGTGCGACTAACAGCACCGCCCAGCAGCAGCAGGAATACGACTTTACTATCAGACACTGCAGCGGAAAATCTCACGGCAACGCAGATGCATTGTCAAGAAGACCTTGTCCTGAAGATTGCAACCATTGTAGTAGGCAAGAGAGTAAGGAGGTGGTATCCGTGAGGATGCTCAGGACAGACCACCTCAGCAACGGGTGGAAGGACAACCTACGACATGCATCAAGCCGATTCTGGGATGGATGAAGGCCCGTGCTGCCAAGCCTAAGTGGAGGGACGTCTCAGCGATGAGTTCAACCACGAAAAGCTATTGGGCCCAATGGGACAGCTTGCTGATTCAGGATGGATTCCTGTGCCGTAAATGGGACAATGGTCGAAGAGACAGCTGTCGTTTGCAAATGGTTGTCCCTAAAGCTAAAATGTCGAATGTTCTACAGTTGTGCCATAATGGTCGTTCAAGAGTCCATCTGGGAGTTAAACGAACTCTACTGAAGGTCCGAGAACAGTTTTACTGGGTCCATTATCGTGACGATGTCGAGGATTGGTGTCGTACATGTACAAGTTGTGCGGCCGTGCGGGGACCTCGGACACGTAGTAGAGGAGCACCGAAATTTTACAATGTTGGTGCACCAAGGGATAGGACAGCCCTTGACATTGCGGAGCCGTTACAGAAAGGCGCAAGAGGGACTCCTAAGATCGTCCATGTGAATCGCTTGGCGCGTTATTATGGGACCGATAATGCTCGGGACGAGCATGTCTTAGGAGGGGGCAGTGTTACGCGCTCCAATGCCTCAAATCGGCGCACTAGCGCCATCTAGTCTCGAACCGAAGAACTAAACTTCTTGAAGTTTAAAACTCGAACTCTCGGTACCTTGCGCGTGTTTACTTGAACATTCTGGATATTTTGCTAATTTATATAAGTAGGCGCTGCAAGATGCGATCGTAGTAGAGTTGAACTCGGCGACACAAGCGAAGCTTCGGAGCGGAATTAAGTTAATTAGTGTGTTTAATTATTAGTGTTTTTAGTTTTAATTTGTGTAAAGTAAATTAAAGTGTTAATTTAGGTAATTTTATCGGCAACTTTTACTGTCACGAACCTTAAGCTCGTAACAGTACTTTGGCAAAAGCCCCTCGCAATGATCACAAGGTGATCAGCATAACCCAATGTGTCAATGCGTAGGTCTGCCATTGTTCACAATAGTTGGTCAACCGCAAGAGTCCAAAGAAGGGGTGACAAAACACCTCCTTGTGGGCAACCTCTTGTGGTTGCAACCTCAATCGAAGTTTGAAACAGCGCTATTTTTGCCTTTCTGTTTGAGAGCATCGACTTCACCCATCTGATGGTTGTGGGGTCAACATTTTTAGATGTTAGGCCCCCAATCAGCAGTGATGTGGGGCTACTGTCGAAGGCGCCCTCAATATCTAGAAAGGCACAAAGAGCTATTTCTTTATCCTCCAGTGCTTTTTCGACCTTGTCAATGACACTGATCAGGGCTGTTTCATTTGCCTCTGCGGTAAGCATGCTGGTTGTAATGTATGGGCCTCGTAGATAGAGCTACATTCCTTATATATCTATATATAACCTTTTCCAATGTCTTAAGAAGAAAGGAAGATAGGCTTATAGGTCTAAAGGACTTTGGTAAAGCGTAGTCCTTTCTACCAGCCTTAGGTATAAATAGAACCTTGACAATTGTCCATCGTTCTGGAATATATCCCCATGCAAAACTTGCTCTGAAGATTTTCACCAGATAAGGAAGAAGGATGTCGATACCCCTCTGTAGTTGGAAGGGAATTATTCCATCCTCCCCGCTTGATTTAAATGGTTCAAAGGAGTCAACAGCCCACTGCACCAAGTTTGGTCTTATTATCTTTGCAGCCCTACGCCAGTCCTCATTGCAAGGCCTTCGTAGGGCTCTGAAAGAGTTCAAGGCTGAAGTCTTGTATGACCCTGGTAAATGGGTTGACGCTAGTAACTCCAATGTTTCTGTTTCACTATTAGTGAAGTTACCATCCGGCTTTTTAAGAAGCCCGATCTGATTAGGTTTAGCTTTCGATAGCATCTTGTGTAGTCTTGCACTGCGAGGCAAAGACTCAACTTCCTCGCATAGCTTCCTCCACGATGCTCTCTTGGCTTTCCTGATTTCTTTATTATATTCAGTAAGGGCTGCACTATAAATATCCCACTCCTTGGTTTTCTTAGCCCTATTAAATTGTTTCCTGGTCTTTTCCCTAAGGTCTTTCAGCTTAGAATTCCATCAAGAAACTTCGTGTTGATGAAATATACTAATTCGCGTTCCGGTTTCCTTTTTCCCCTGACGAGAAAAAAAGAGACACACAATGACAACCCCAAGGTACTAGTTGATTACACGAAAATATAAAACAAAGAAAAAGAAAAAAAAAGCAGGTCGAGGACAAAACCCACGACTAAGAAATTTTCGTGTTGAGGTCTTGGTTTTGACGGGACAACTGTCCTCGAAGGCTTCACAGATACCTACGGTTACTGTCTCCGTCGCTAACTCCAGACCTTCAATTGTTTTAATGCTTTTAGGAAACGTTTCCAAATTCCTCCTTAGGCTATCTCTGTAGATATCCCAGGAGGTCGCTTTCGGATCCCTAAAAGTAACGGTTTCAAAGGTTGGTGATGCTCCAATCACAAACTTAATGTGCTTGTGATCCGACATCGAGTTTTCGCTACTAACATGCCAGTCATTTATCCGCCTGGACATGGTATTGGTAGCAAAGGTTATGTCTAACACTTCTTGCCTAGCACGCGTTACAAAGGTTGGTGTACAACCTAAGTTTAGGCTTACCAGGCGGTTGGAGATGAGAAAATCATAAAGTAACTCACCTCTTTCGTTGATGTTGGTGCTTCCCCAGGTTGTGTGGTGAGCATTAGCATCACAACCCACTACAAGTTCGGCGTTGTGCTGTGTTGGGCCACTCGCTCTAACTCGATGGTAGGATCTGCGTTCTCGCCGGGAAGATAGGCTGAACAAATGATTACTGTGGCCCCTGTGCATCCCTTGAGATTTATAAAGGCTGTAACATCTTCATTTTCATCATCTTGTTCATTGCAGTACTCTGGAACAGCTAAAAGTTCAATATTTTTATTATAAATTATACAAGCTCTGGGTCTAGTGCCTTTGGCATTGACAAGAATCTTACCGGCAGCCGACAATCCCAGAACTTGACCGTTGGCCACCCAAGGCTCTTGTATAAGGGCGAGGTCAATGTTGTCCTCTGCAAAGCAAACCTCCACCAAGGCAGAAGCAGCTGCTGCATGGTGAAGATTTGCTTGAAGGACCCTCGTCTTACCCTTAGGTTTAGCCATTTATGGGCGTGGGGGGGGGGGGGCAGGGTCTTTTCCGCCTGTTGAGAGGTGGAGGGCTGGGGGAATTGGGGACGGAGTTCGGGCGGTTCGGGCTCCATTGCCGCGTCAGAGCCTCCCTTGACATTAAAAGTTATCATCTTAAAGCCGAGGATGAATCTGCCGCCTGCCTTCCGAAGAGCCTCCGCAGATGGTCGTCTAGATAAAAGGTTACTAGGAACCCATTCTCCTCGTCCCTATGGTGGAGGATTCTCCAGAGCTCAGTATGGAGCCCTTCATTTTGTACCATCAACAGCACAGCCGCCTCCTCTGGAGAGTCGGCTTCGCTGCGGGGCAAGTAGGTAATGCCCAGCTGAGGCTTAGGCAGTTCGCCCTCGGGTATTACCGAGAGCTCTGCCTCCGGCCGGGCTTTTAGTTTTCCGATTTCAAACCAGTCCTGGCTTGCCTTATTCACACGTTACCAGAATCCAACCTGGCTTGTGGGTGAAACCCGAAAATTTTGGGCCCATTCCGGGTTTCGACCCACAGGCCGTCTTAGCGATGGCCTGTGTTAGTGCCCGGTGGACCAGCCGCATCTGCTCCACACCCATAGGATTCGAATGGCGAATTCCTATTCGCGCGGAGCCAGCTACGGCACTGAAGCTGAGCTTCTTCTCCTCCGTTGCCAGCTTCACAGTCTTCCTGGGCTGGTCTTTAGAAGAAAAAATAGAAATAGAAACTTATTCAATGTAGATTATAAAAATACTTATTGAAGGTCACTTTTTAATTTACCACGGTTCAAAAAAAAACCTCTTCCTGAGACCAGCAAGAAACCCAGCGGGACTATTTTTATAATAGCTTTCTCAACAACACAGACGAATTACTTGACCCTCCCAAGGCATCTATAAATTCCTTAATATTATAATAACCCTTTTTATACAAACTTAGAAACTTTTTGAACTTTGTGTATGACAAATTTTGCAGGGTGAGAAAGAGCCTCTTCAAACCGGCAATTCCATAAAGGAGACTTCTCATTATCTTTTACAAAATGTCTATTGTTCCCACAATGCTAGGGAAATACTTGGTCAACCCCGGCAAGCCCCCAGAAGAATCTCCCGATCGCCCTGGTCTCGGGTAGGCACCGTCTGCGAATGGACTCCCTCCAGCCACGCACGCGAGGGTTGTTGTTGGGGGTATCCTTTTGATCTGATGGCACTGAAAAAATATTCAAGTTGGTCTTGACTTAATTTAGAGTTGCTCAAGAACTTAAGATTGTTACTTGTCACTAACCTTTTGATACAAGTCACGAAACCCAAAAACTAGGTTTTTCATTGTGAGGTCATAATATTTACATCGCCCAACTTCAAATTATTTTAGTACAAAATAATCTCTTCTAAAAATTATATAATTTCTGAAAAATTAAGCGAAGATAAT
Organism: Parnassius apollo; assembly: GCA_907164705.1. Taxonomy (NCBI): domain Eukaryota; kingdom Metazoa; phylum Arthropoda; class Insecta; order Lepidoptera; family Papilionidae; genus Parnassius; species Parnassius apollo. The sequence goes on from CAJQZP010000295.1 coordinate 8,480,985, forward strand.
TGCTTTTTATAAAAATAACTTTTATTTCTCATATTTAGTACATCAAATAAATTATTTTGCGTAGAAAATCTACGGTTCCCGCAGAACTTTTAAACTTATTTTTTATTTATATATTTATTTACACTTTATTGTACTAACTGTACAAACGGCGGACTTAATGCCATATGGCATTTTCTACCAGCCAACCGGAAAGTTAGTGGGAGATGTGTGTTCTGCAGTGGGCTGGGATGAAACCTAAAAATTGATAAATTTTACATACACATACACTCCCCCCCCACACACATACACCCCCCAACCACTCATAGCTCAAACTTAATTAAATATATATAAGGATCTAATAGATTAAATGTTATAGATTATTTTTATATTTATATGTAAGATGAACCCAAATAATGTTCCTTTACCTTTGTTTTAAAAATCCACTTGTTGGGGGATTTTCTTTTTGCTAGGGGAAGCGCATTCCAGAGTCTAACAGCTGTAAAAGCGAAAGAGTTTGAGAGGAAACCAGTACGGTGAGAGGGAGTATGGAGCACGAGATTGTTACGAGAGCGAAGATTGCAATCATGGGAAGAACCCAGGTATTGAAACTTACATTTCAAATACTCTGGGGCCAATGGATCGTTAAGAATAGTGAACAGAGTGCTAAGGATTCTAAGGCTCCTGCGTTGTGGGATATTTAACCATTTAAGTTGAGAGCGATAGAAAGAGACGTGGTCATACTTTCGAAGACCGTAAATGAAACGGATACAGTTGTTGAGAAGCCGATCCAATTTATTGACCAAGTATTTGTCTGCATCGAAGTAACACACATCAGCGTAATCAATCATAGGAAAAATTAGCGATTGAATTAGAATTTTCGTCGTACAAGGCGATAAGATATTTTTATATCTGTACAATTGTCTCAAAGTAGTACAAACTTTACGGCTAACTTCCTCAACATGACTGCGCCAAGTAAGTGAACAATCCAAGTTTAATCCCAAGTCCCTAACATGAGAGCTGTAAGGAATTACCTCGCCAATATAAATCAGAGGATCGAACGATGTATGATTAAGTTTAACTAATTGACGTGCATTGCCTAAGACTATAGCTTGGCATTTGCTTGGATTAACAGCGACCCCATACCTTCTTGACCAATAAGAATCCAGTTAAGATCGGAGTTAATCACGGTTACAGCATTATTTATGGAAGTAGCATCGGCATGAGCATAGACTTGCAAGTCGTCTGCGTACATATGGTAGGAAGCACGAATATTACAAGTAATGATGTTAATAAATATAGAGAAAAGTAAAGGAGAGAGAATTCCACCTTGCGGAACACCAGTGGTTAATTCACCCCAATCGGACACCATACCATCGACCCAAATCGCCTGCTGGAGACCACGAAGATAGGAGAAGACCCAATTCCGTGCTGACAAGGAAAACCTATGTAAGACAAGATGGCGATGAGAATATCATGGTCAACGGTATTAAAGGCGTTAGAAAAATCTATTAAAACTAACACCGTCAACTTTCCAAACTCCATGCCATCACGCACATCCTCTGTTATTTTTAAAAGCGCCGTTGTGATGCTATGTCCAGGCCGAAATCCTGATTGGTGTTGATTCAGTAAGTTGCTTTTGGTTAAGTGAGTTTGTATCTGTTTGAGCGCTACAGCTTCTAAGACTTTTGATAAAAACGGCAAAATCGAGATAGGCCGGAAGTGATTGAGAGCACTGGGCATAGAGATTTTTTGAAGAGGGAGAACAAAAGCCTTCTGCCAGCATAACGGAAACTTCCCAGTAAGCAATGAGCGGTTTATAATGGAACCTCCATTATAAACCGCTCATTGCTTACTGTCAACTTTCCAAACTCCATGCCATCACGCACATCCTCTGTTAATTTTAAAAGCGCCGTTGTGGTACTATGTCCAGGCCGAAATCCTGATTGGTGTTGATTCAGTAAGTTGCTTTTGGTTAAGTGAGTTTGTATCTGTTTGAGCGCTACAGCTTCTAAGACTTTTGATAAAAACGGCAAAATCGAGATAGGCCGGAAGTGATTGAGAGCACTGGGCATAGAGATTTTTGGAAGAGGGAGAACAAAAGCCTTCTGCCAGCATAACGGAAACTTCCCAGTAAGCAATGAGCGGTTTATAATGGAGGTTAAAATTGGTACAATATGATCTGAAACATATGATATCATGGTTCTTCCTATGTTGTCACGACCTACTGCCTTTGACTTAAGTTTTTGTAAACTACGGATACTTTTAAAATATCCTTCTCAGTGACAGCAGAAAAAGAGAAAGAATCAGTATGTGGGGATGACATGGAAGTAATATCCGAAATAGTTTTCATTTTAATGTGAGATGGGAGACAAGCCGCTGTAGAAAAGTGAGCATTGAGATCATTTAATGAGAAAATATCTGAGATTAATTGTTTTTTAGTTATACTGAGACCATGAGAGTGAATGAACTTCCATGTCTCCGATTGCGAAGAATTAATTAGGAAGTCATGAAAATATCGGCGTTTAGCAGACGTCACCACCTGATTGCAGCGATTCCTAACCTTTTTGAAGGCCTCCCAGTTCTGTATAGTACGGCAAGATTTATATGTGACAAAAGCTCTGTTGCGTCTGTTCATTGCCAGGCGTACGTCGCTAGTGATCCACGGTACTGATGGACGTTTGATTTTAACCTCGCGTTCTGGCGCATGTGTATTGAAAATATTCAATAATTTAGAATTAAACTCCATAATCATATCATTAATTGAGTCAGTATTTAACACTGGAGACCAATCAATGGCGGACACATCATTAATTAAGCTATCTCTATTGAATCGAGCATAGCTACGTAACTTTATTGTATGAGGGATATGTTTAGGTGGTTTTAATTTATATGAGAGAAATAACAAGTTAAGGTTCTAAAAATCAGGAGCTGGGAACTGACCATAAGTCGCAACTTTTTTAGAAGATGTAGTAATTAAATCGATCCAAGAATCCGCGGTAGAAAAATTAGAGTGAGTAGCTTTAAGGGGGAGAATGGAGAGGTTGACCGAGTTTATGATGGATCGTAACTTTTGAGAAATAGAGTTTTTTAACAGGTCTGTGTTGAAATCACCCATAATAACTTGATGTGCGTACTCAGAGCAGATGTTATCTAGGATAGATTCCAAAGTGGAGAAATAATTAATAGAGGGAGGAGAGTAAACGACTCCAAGAATAGCTTTGGCCCCCCTTTATATTAATTTCAAGAAACAGATACTCCATGGCATTAACATGTTGATCAAAAGTGGATATTACTTTGAAGGTTATATCACTACGTAGGTAAATAGCGACTCCACCTCCATGCCTTAAAATTCGGTCCTGTCGTACCAGTACAAAGCCTGGTAGACCATATGATGTAGAACATAGATTAGGTTTTAACCAGGTCTCGGACACTAGTATAGCATGGACAGATCAGCTGAGAAAGTAGCCAATAATTCAGTATAATGATATGGAATACTTTGCGCATTAATATGACAAATATTAAAATTGGAGTGAAAAAAGTTAATAAATGTATCAGAAATTTGTTGCCTTAGGGCGACCTGAAAGTTATAATCATCATCATCGGAGTGAAAAGACGAGCTCATATCACTTGCTGACACAAAAACTTCATCATCAGACATAGTAAAAATTATCTAGTTCGAGTTCTTTAAAACAAAATTCAATAGCATCTGCTACTGATTCACTCAATACTTGAGCATTGTTGACTTGAGTGTTGTTTTATATTTAGGTATTTTCATGATTTTTTTATGAAATTATCGTTTCATTTAGTTGTACCTACATGATAGAACGTGAATAAAGCTTATTAAAAGTTGTAAAATAATGATTTTTTTTTCATCGGGATCCATTTTATTTTTGTCTCATCATCAAAGGTATCCTTAATACTATCGTCTGTCTTCGTTTTCGGGAGTGCTTACTAAATCCCTACTCTACTAATCTTCTACTCCACTAATACTAGAGAAATTGTAACAAGAATTTGTTTCCGTGACGTGACATAAGATAATCCAGCACAATTTCGTCTATTCTCCTAATTCTCTACTCTATAAATTTTTTACTTTACTAATCATCTACTTCGGGTAGGGTTTGAAATTATGTCGCATTAATTAGGGGGTTGGTTTAGAGGGGGAGTTGTAGAGTCGTCCCCCATTTCCCCCCATGCGGAACGTGCTCAGTTTTTATTAAAAAATTTTAAAAAATCTCATTTTGAGGTTATGTTTTAGTATTTTTTGACTAATAACCTGATCTATGGAGAGAGTTGAAAGAGAGAAGGCCCACGCCATTCAACGTAGCGCAGTCGAAGAAAGTCCGGTCGACTGAGCCCGCTTTGAGACCTTGCTCCTAATTCTGAGTGGTTTGTAAAAAAATAACCACGAAGGGGATGAATGTTATTCACAATGATAACATTTAAAGTCAGAAAACTATATAAAAACTTTAAGTGAGATAAAAAATTAATAAACGAACATTTTTTTAAATGTTATAACTTTATTTTACGCCCCATTTTACAATCAATAAAATATTGCCATCAATTAAAATCAAGCGTGATATTTTCAGATTCTCTTAGTTCTTTACAAGCATTGTTATGCAATCCTTTCTATAACATTTCCCGCAATCCTTTGATATTTGAAATTAAGAAACTTCTTTTCTTATACCAATTTCAAAAAACCAACATTTCTCTTGTTTAGACTTCGAGTCATATTGGCATATCTGGTAATGAATATTCTGACAAACTTGCTAAACAAGCTATAGTCTGTACTTTCTATACTTTCTTATTTAAAAATTATTGCTATGACCTTATAAGGACTATGAAATTATTATATAGAGATACGAGGGCGGCACTGAAAATTTCGGGAATCAAGGAAGTGACACAACATTACTATTTAAAAATCCATTTATTGCTTTTCGAAGTATTCTCCGCAAAATTTGACACATTTTTCCATACGATGGAACCCATCATTGAAGCAACCATTCCATTCGGAAGTTGGGGTCTCCAAAATGGCCGTTTTGTAGGCGTCCACAGCTTCTTCAGGTGATGAAAATCTCTGTCCACGCAATTTATTCTTTATTTTAGGGAAAGTATAGAAATCATTAGGGCTTAGGTCGGGGCTGTACGGCGGATGGTTTAATAATTCTATGTTTTCTTGCTCGAAAAACTCTTTTGTTCTGAGTGCGGTGTGAGAACTCGCATTGTCGTGATGGAGGATGATGCGGCGGTTGCAGTTCTCTTTACGGAGTTCAGAAATGACCTGTGGCTAACAAATGCTAGCATACCGTTCTGCATTAACCGTTCTTTGTCCCTCAAGAGGAATAGTCGTAACATGGCCGGTTTTGGAGACAAACGTGGCCACCATTTTTTTTGCAACACTCCGTGAACGAACAATTTTTGTTGGCTTTAACTCATTTTCGAACACCCACACTCGTGACTGGTTTTTTTGTTTCGGGTTCGTACGCATATATCCAGGATTCGTCATCTGATACGATGTTGTATACAGCATTTGTGGATCCTGCGTGGAATCTTTCGAGAGTTCTGACGCACCAAGTAATGCGAGCCGCTTTTTGCTCTTCACAGAGCGAATGCGGTATCCATCGGGAAAACAACTTTTTTACATGTAATTATTCATGCAAGATTATTAGTATTTGACTCATGCCAATGTCTAAAATTGCCTGAATTTCGCGGTATGTCACATGTCGATCTTCCTCAATCAGCATACGCACAGCATCAACGTTTTCTTGGATGACTGCAGTTTTTGGACGACCTTGACGGGGATCATCACTGAGCTTGACACGTCCACGTTGAAATTCAGCAAACCAGCGACAAATTGTGGTTTTGGGTGGGGCTTCATCACCAAATGCAGAAATCATCCGGTCAACACACTGTTTTTGTGTTAAATCACTTCGTAAGTCATAATAAATCATCGCTCTTGAATTTTCTCGAGTCAATTCCATTTTCTCAACGACTCAACAAGTTTGACAAAACCTTTTGACAAGACCGAGAATCTTTTTTTAAATAAATAAATGGTATTCGATTTTTAAAACTAAATGAGTTTTCAATTAAAAAAGATTTTAATATGACAGGAACAGTGGAAATATTCCATTCCCGATACTTTTAGTGCAGCCTAGTAGATGGTCAAAACATTGGAACAAAACGAAAACGACAAAAGGCTGTTACTATGCCAAAATTCAACCCATCATTCCTACTAAGCCTTGGTTTTATAAATTACCCTTAAATAAGAAACCTACTATGTTATGTAGAATGCGCTTAGATCACTGCTGTAAATCGGTTCACCTTGCTAGGCTTCATATTAAAAAATCTTCAATATGTAAATGTGGATTGGATATTGGTGACCTCAACCATATTTTATTCTCGTGTCCTTTATATGATCATACTTCATTATATTTTAACACTTTGGTAAATCTTAAAATTCCTCTATCTACAGAAATTCGTTCTCTTTTATTTTTTTCTAAAAAAAGTAAAAATGTTTTCAATTGTCATATGGAATTTTTAGATTTAAATAATATTAAGTTATAAAATTTTATTCATTACTTAGCAATCAATCGTCTTTGTTTAGTGTTATTTATTATTTTAAATGTGGTATTGTGTTTAGTATTATTTTAATTCAATATAACATCCATCATGTATTTAATAAACTTCAGTACGTCACTCCATGATTCATTATTATAGTATTCTATGGTTCTTAATATTATGATTTCGGTTTTTAACCAGAATCGTAGTTTCTCTTTTGATTGTCCGTCGTTTCATTACAAGTTACAAGTATTTTTACTGACTGGAGGTTGGCAGTAATGGTAGGTTGCCATATTAAAAAAGTACCGTAAGCCATTAAAACAATTTCCGTTACAAAATTACTATTACCTTATAAGATAGTTCTTAGGCTCTCGTTAGAGAGTAGTATGTTCCTTGTTCATGACTTCATAGGCGTGATTTTTACTGACAGCTGTCACAGAAACTGACGTTTGTATTTTATACAAGTACATCGTACTTATACAGAGTTACAGGTCTAACAACATAAAATTAAAATGAAAACTGTATTTATTACTGTTTGTAAAATATTATTGTTTGTGTTAATTTTTATGAGTATTATCTCGCATGTTGTAATCGGTAGCTCAACGCCAAAGAAATTACAAATTGGAGTTAAAAAGAGACCTACAGAATGTCCAATCAAAAGTCGAAAGGGTGATTTACTGCATATGCATTATACGGTAATGTATTACGATTTACGTTAAGGTTTAGTTAGTTAGTTACGCTCATATGGCTACAGTGTTTAGTTGTATAAATTAGATTTTGTCCGCATTTTAGGAGTCCAAGACCAGACTCCATCCGTATTTCTTCTGCGTCGTGCCAACTTTATTTATAAATATACAAGCACTCGGGGGACTCGCGTGAGATAGAGTTACAAAATACCCGCCCCGGCTTTGCCTGGGTAGGATCCATTAATATGGCGTTATTTTTGAGAGAGACAAACATAAAAATGGTTATTCATGTCCAAACAAAAATAACTCTTTTCTTAAGCTCAATTTATATAATGCACGACAATCAATATAAGCAGCTATTTAGATATTTCGAAAGGAAAAGATTAGGAAAATGAGCTCTATATTTTCTTCTTAGACGTCTTTTTTATTAACGGTAGATTCGGTTCTTTTGTTAAGCATAACTGCAATATATAATAATACTATTTGTAAGTTGCATATCATGAACGAAATAACTTAAGTTGTGGCATGGTTAGCTATAATATTTTGTGATTTCTATAGATTACCGCAATAAGTCCAATTATTGCACTTAAAGAAGAACTTCACATGTCTTCGAAATATTTATTTTCTTATTCCTCAGACATGCAGGTTTCCTCACAATGTTTTCCTTCACTGCCGAGCACGTGGTATATCAGCACTTAAAATTGCATTAACAATTTCATTGGTGCCGGCGGGGATCGAACCCGGGTTGCTCGCGTTCTGTTAAATTTACAGTGAGCGCTAACCATCTGAGCTACCACGGCTCTTTCATGATCTTATTTAAAGTATTTTATGAATAACAGCGGTTTATTGTTCAGAGGTAACTTTGTATAATTTTTCTATCGAGAAAATTTTACGGAATCATGTTTTCGTCTAACATAGTACTTAATGTTAATCCTCAACTTTACCTTATATTTATTTCAAAATTAATGCTGCAATATTTTCGGTATAATGGAGGATCTTGCTAAGCCATTTGAGGTTATATTCCCCCCTTAATATTATTCTCTTATTATACCATCATAAAGTAGTATCTGATATTGTTTATGTATGAATAAAATTTAATTCATTATAGCTAGTTACAAATGCATACTTACCTGCTTATGACATACCTACTTAAATAAAATAAAGCATGTTGAACACAATTTCATGGAACAAATTAAAGAAATTTTAATTATATTTCCCTGATTGAAATGGCCACCTTGAGGCAGTCACGTTGTGAGTTCACCTTGCCCCAGTTGCTTAGCCCTACCATGTCTAAGCGGTGACTCCTACAGGAAGATAACGAGTAAACCAGTCCAGTAGTATAACATTACAGGCATTTTATAGTAAGTGGGTGGCTAAGTGAATCATTTCAAAAGAATGAAGAAAAATAAAAATGTATCTGTAAAAATAATAATTAGAGCAGTTAATGAATGCTTTGTTGATTTATTATTATATTGAAATCAAATATAATCAAATAAAGGTCTTTGTCCTTAACATGTCCAGACTAGGTTAAAAACAGCTATTACTTGCTGTTGCTACGCTTCAGTCCGATAAGTATATTATTTAAGCTGCAATCCATGTCCGAAGATCTAAGCTTAGAGGCGAAGATTTCCGAATTGTGCCCTTAGAAACTGCATAAACACCACAGCTGGGTATAGTTGAGTAAAGGAAAAAATGTTTTGGTAGTGTGACTTTTATCATTTTTTTGTCAAATTTAGGGACTAGTGGAGTTCACTCTATGCAATAAATGAGATATTCTTGATTCTAATGGTTTTCGGAAATCGTGGAATGATAACCTGAATGGCTAAAAGAAAAGTATTGAAATATTCTTAAATGTATTTTTTTATTTTGCTACAAAATCAATATAAATAGAAAATTTGGTTGATATATTGGAAAAAAAGATGGGTTCTCAACATTGAACAAAGTACAAATTTAATACATAAATTAATCCACACAAATTGGGATTTAACTACAAGAACTAAAATTGTATGCGGTGCGCGGCACCTTCTAATCGATAAATGTAGAGACTAGACTTATTAGATAGAAAAAATTTTGCATGCTTAATTTTCATATGAATTGTGGTTCTTGTTTTATCTATTTAAATCTGTCTGTAGTATGGTATTAATATTTTGAAATTTATAATTATTACTAAAGTAAAAAAGCGGTCTAGGTGCGACCCGAAAGGTGCACACGACTAACCTTCCAGTGGAAAGAATAAAAAAATATATGTTTTAATATTTTATACAATTTTTCATTCGGCACAAAAAACGACGACCGATTTTGCTCAAAATTTAATGAGGTCTAAGTTACATAATTATGCGGTCCCATGTCAATATCACTCTTTGTTCTCGAGATACATGATGCGAAAATTGTATCCAAACATACATACTTACATACGTACATGTGCACACACGGACATGTTGACATCCTCTTAAAACCATACTATTCGACTAAATACATTGAAATGTGGAGATATGTTAAAATTTCCTATTTGCAAAATTGGACCTATTACAATAATTTCCCACTGGGAAGTTAATAATGAAGTTAAATAAGTATACTGTTTTTCATAGCCTACATTACTGTGTTGATACTTAAGTGATTATGAACCATTGTATATAGGCCACAGTAATGATAACTTTTTTTAAACGTGGTAGAACCATGCTGCAGTTATATTAGTAGTATAGTTGTAACACGAATGGGTCGGCTTGACCGGGGAAGGACCACACTCTCACAAAATACCAGCGTGAAATAGTAGCTTAATGCTACTGTGTTTCGTATGGTGAGTGTAGAGAACCGGAGACCTCTTTTACTGGAAAAGAGGCATTCCATCTTAGTCCTCACGGGTGACAATGCATCTGCATTACATCACAACCATGTACCATCAGGTGGACTGTGTGCTCGTTTGTCACCCTATCCTATTAAAAAAAACTGCATATTATCAGCTGATGTTCGGTGCCTATTTGTCACCATGCAAATAATAATTGCCTTACTAAATATAATAGATTATAAGTTACACACAGCAACATAATATGGATGATAATAATATTTTATGTGTTATGTATCTTTCAGGGTACCTTAGAAGATGGAACAGAATTTGATAGTTCAATACCAAGAGGAAATCCATTAACTTTCACACTTGGTTCTGGTCAAGTTATTAAAGGTTGGGATCAGGGTCTGATTGGTATGTGTGAAGGTGAACAAAGAAAACTAGTCATTCCATCGGAATTAGCCTATGGAGAAGCTGGAGCTCCACCAAAGATACCAAAATCAGCAACTCTCACATTCCATGTTGAACTTGTCAAAATTGAGAGAAAAGATGAACTTTAAGTTGTAACTTTATAGTGTGATAAATCTTTCTCCTCACTCTACCATAGTACCACAGAGGTTGATTCATACACATGTCTCAACTTATTAAAATTATCCTGAAGTGTTATTTGAAAATGACATTATTTTTGCTAAAAGGCAGTCAGTTTGTGTCTAATGAGATATTCTACTCAATAAACGTCTTCGCGGCGACATTTGAAACCGTCGTAAATAAGAAAAGAAGAAGAAAGAAGGCAGTCAGTCATCTGTAGTCAATAATTAAAATAACTCTAAGGTTCAAAATGAAATATTAACTAAGGAATTCAAAATATACTTATGATAATTTCTGATTGACAGTTTTAATTAAAATAAAAAAATAAAACAATTTAATTGGCTTTAATGAGTTTACATCTTTTTTAATTTTAATTAAAGTTAGAATATAATATACCAAGGTGAACTTTGTATGAAATCCGAGAAATTGGCACACAATCATAATTTTGTCTATGTGTGGGTTGAGCAAGTGGAAATGAAGCGAGAAAAGGATATCGTAGTTTCTTTCCTTCACGTTGTTTTAGATTGCCATTTTAAAAAATAGATACAAATATACATAAGTAATTATTATTTCGGAAGAAATTGAAAATGTTAATTCTGTGCTATATTTTTTGCAATTTTATAAATTACATTTATATAATATAACGGAGGTTTGCACAATTAATTGACCTATTAATTGATTAAATTAAAATTATAATATATTAGCAGAATTCTATTACGAGAAGCCATGAATTCTCAAATTATTTCATAGATTTAGATTTTAATATTATTATTACTGTTTGCTTAATCTCAGTTATTGTCGGTTCAAAATACTTAGTTATCGTTTGTAGGCATATACAAAACATTTATACTCGTGATTGTGTACGTAAAGATTTTTTTGAGATGATTAATTCAATACATACACATACCTCCAAAAAATGTATCGCATTGATTGAATTGCTTGAGCAAACATTTTGCCAATATTTTAATTTTGAAATGAACAGTGTATTGATAGCGATATATTAAAAGATTGTATATGTTATGATTATATAGTTTCTATTAGATTATATAAAAAAGTTTAAGTGTTAAAATAAGTTTAAGTAGTAAAAGAAACTTTTTACTACAATGGACATTTACCATTTGGTGCAGCCACAGGCTATCCCTTCGAATCCAGGTTGAAGAACCAGAAAATGGTTGAGCTACTGACTAAATTTATATCAGGAAGGAAGGGCCAGAAAATGGTGGAGCGATAGGGTTTTCGGTTAGACTCCAGGGTCGGGCCAAAATTTGTTATGCAAGATCAATTTGGTTGTGGACTGTATGCGTGGTTCTCTGTAACCAAACAAGATGGCTGATGTGGCACGTGGCAATCTCGGACAATGCATTCGCTATTACCTTTATTTAGTGCCCTATCATCATCATCATCATCATCACAGCCCTTCACAAGTTCACTACTGAACGTAGGCCTCCCCCAAGCAATGCCACAAAGCACGGTCCTGAGCCACCTGCATCCATCGACTTCCTGCATGTCTTACCAGGTCGTCACTCCATCTAGTGGGGGTCGCCCTACACAACGCCTACCGGTACGAGGCTGCCACTCGAGAACCTTTCTTCCACATCGGTTATCGGTTCTTCGAGCTATATGGCCGGCCCATTGCCACTTCAGCTTACTAACCCGTTGGGCTATATCGGTATCGGTATCTGGTTTTACTGTGGATATCCTCATTTCTGAGTCTATCACGCAGAGAAACTCCGAGCATAGCCCTCTCCATAGCTCGCTGAGCGACTTGAGCGTCGCTCAAGCGTTGAGCGTTGTACACTTTAGTTTTCAGAGATTGAGGTATACCTTGACGAGAAGATTTGTCGTAATTTCCCGAACGCTGCCCAGCCGAGTTGAATCCAACGATTGACCTCTCGGTCGAAGTTGGACTTACCTAGTCGGACTATTTGTCCCAGGTAAACGTACTCGTCAACAACTTCGAGCATAGTGCTCCCAACAACTACCGGCATAGGTGTGACATGGACATTAAACATGATCTTTGTTTTGTCCATGTTCGTCTTAAGACCTATCCGTTGGGAGACACTATTGAGGTCATTGAGCATAGTGCTTAAGTCCTCCGGCTATTCTGCCATAGTGATTATATCGTCAGCAAATCGAAGGTGAGTGATGTACTCGCCATTGATGTTAGTACCGTATCCTTTCCAGTCCAGTAGCTTGAAAACGTCTTCCAACGGGGATATAACTTCACCCTGTACACGTCTCTGCAGTTGGATAGGTTTCGAACTCTGGTTCTGTACTCGGATAGCCATCGTAGCTCTACTGTACAAACACTTCAGCACTTCGATATACCGACAGTCAACTTGGCACCGCTGAAGTGACTGTAGAACCACCCAAATTTCGAAGGAATCAAAGGCTTCCTCATGGTCCACATACGCCAGGCAAAGTGGCAGATTGTACTCTTCGGTCTTCTGTACAATCTGCCGCAGGGTATGTATGTGGTCTATGGTACTAAAGCCTTTTCGGAAACCGGCTTGTTCGGAAGGCTGGAAGTCGTCGAGTCTGCGTGCGAGACGATTCGTAATGACTCTCGAAAACAGCACGTAGACGCGGCTCAGAAGGGAAATCGGTCTGTAGTTCTTCAAGAGAGCGTTGTCGCCTTTCTTAACGAACAAGACCACCGCACTTCTGCTCCACGCCTCCGGGTGTAGTGCCACCATGGAGGACGGAATTGAAGAGCTTCTGAAGGACTTCAAGTACCGGTGTTCCACCCGCTTTCAAAAGCTCCGCTGTAATTCCATCCTCGCCTGGGGCCCTGCCGTTTTTAAGGTGCTGGAGAGCCATTCTAATCTCGCTTAGACTGACGTCCGGGATATCATCGGAATAGTGTCGGGTAAGACTTGCTCTTGGATCGTTACTCACACTTGCGTGTGGCTCCAACGATGATGTGTACAGCTGCCCATAGAACCTCTCAATCTCACTCAAAATCTCAGGTGTCCCGGAAACAATGCTGCCACACTCAGTCTTCAGCTTTGACGGTTGGCTCTTTCCGGTAGAGAGATCTCTGGCAAAGACTTTGGAGCCCTGGTTCCGCTCGATCGCTTCTTTAATAAGAGCAGTATTAAATTTGCGTAAGTCTCGCCGCATGCATTTAGAGATCTGTCTGTTCAGTTGCCTGTATGCGCAAATCTGTTGATGATTGCAGCCTCATCTCCCGTTTAACAGCCATGAGATTAAGAGTGTGATCGGAGAGTTTTTGTGTTCTTCTGCGGCGGGTCTTGCAGAACTTAGCTCCGACCGCATGGACAGTTTCCACGAGCTTGTCATTCATATTATTACGAGCTTGAGGTTCGTGACAATAAAAATTGCCGATAGAATTACCTAAATTAACACTTTAATTTTATTTACACCAACTTAAAACACTAACAATTAATCACACTGATTCACTTTATTCCGCTCCGAAGCTTCGCTTGTCTCGCCAAATTCAATACTTCCCCGATCGCGTATTGCAGCGCCTTTATATAGGGCTCTTCCACAAAAACATTCAGAATATTCGAGTAAATACGCGCGCCAACCGACGAAGCGCAGAAAGTTTGAGTTTGGGGCTTCCAAAAAGCTTAGTTCTTCAATTCGATACTAGATGGCGCTGTCGGTTGAAAGATTAGTAATGTCATTTTCTGGAAAGCTCTCTCTTCGCTCTGTTACCCGACAGTAGATGGCGCTAGTGCCGTCGACTTAGGCGTGTAACACTGCCCCCTCCTAAGACATGCTCGTCCCGAGCATTATTGGCCCCATAATAACGCGCCAGGCGATCCACATGGACGATCTTAGGAGTCCCTCTTGCGCCTTTCTGTATCCGGTAGGTTACATCGTTGATCCTGGTTACAATCCGGTACGGGCCGTCCCATTTAGCTTGAAGCTTAGGAGATTTCCCTTTGCTGCGGACTGGATTGTGCAACCACACTAGTGAACCTTCGTCGAAGCCTTTATTGTTCATTTCGCGGTCGTACCGGGTTTTCATCTTCTCAGACATTTGCTGGCCCGATTGTCTGACGTGCTCATAAATGTCATTCATTTTGTTCCGGAAGTCATTTGCTTAATCGGTTATACTGCGTGGGGTATCAGGTGGTATCCCAGTGATCAGGCCTGCAGGCAGCCGTAACTTTGAAGAGCTTCCAAAGTTTGCGAAAGCTGGTGTCACTGCTGTACTTTCGTGAACAGCGCTTCGATATGACAACAAAAACGGTTGTATGTGCTTGTCCCAATCTCGTTGCCGATGGTCTACAACTTTTGCTACGTACCTCTCTAATGTCTGATTAAATCGTTCTACCATTCCATCAGATTGCGGGTGATAAGAAGTCGTTCTTGTTTTATGAGTACCCATAACTCGGCAAGTTTCCTGGAATATTTGAGACTCAAAATTCCTTCCTTGATCGCTGTGAATCTCTAAAGGTACTCCAAAACGACAGAAGACTTCATGAACTAGTTTATCTGCAACTGTTGAAGCTTCTTGATTTGGAATGGCGAAAACTTCTGGCCACTTTGTGAAGTAATCCATCACAACCATGAAATACTTGTTACCCCTTTCACTCTCCGGAAACGGCCCCGCCACGTCAATGGCTATTCTCTCCCATGGTGCACCAACATTGTACAACTTCAATGCACCTCTACTACGAGTCTGAGGTCCCTTTATAGCCGCACAACTTGTACATTTGCGACACCAGTCCTCGACATCGTTTCGACAGTGGACCCAATAAAACCGTTCTCGGATCTTCAGTAGATTTCGTTTAACTCCCAGATGGCCTCCTGAACAATCATTATGGTACAGCTGTAGAACATCCGGTACTTTAGCTTTAGGGACAACCATTTGCAAATGACAGCTGTCTCCCCGAACATTTTCCCATTTACGACACAGAACTCCATCCTGAAGCAGCAAGCTATCCCACTGGGCCCAATAGCTTTTAGTGGTCGAACTCATCGCTGAGACGTCGCTCCACTTGGGCTTGGGAGCAATAGCCTTTATCCATTCCAGAATCGGCTTGATGTCCGGATCTTCCTGCTGTGCATGTAGTAAGCTGTCCTTCCACTCGTTGCTGAGCTGGTCTGCCCTGAGCATCCTCACGGATACCACTTCCTTACTCTCTTGCCTAGTATTCAATGTCTGCAATTTTCAGGACAAGGTCTTCTTGACAATGCATCTGCGTTGCCATGAGATTTCCCGCTGCGATGTCTGATAGTAAAGTCGTATCCCGGCTGCTGCTGGGCGGTGATGTTAGGCGCACTTTCCTTCTGAGATCGTTCACCTTCCCTTTCTAGGGTTCGCTTAGGGCAGCTGGATCGAAGATGGCTCCTTTCCCCACAGCCATAACACTAGGGCTGTATCCTTTATTGTGGTCGCGAACCGTAACTGCTGCAACCTCCCTAGCGTAAGGGGAACGATGATCCTGCCACCGCCAGGCGATGCCGTTAGCTGCACTACCCTCTCGAGATCGATCAACTTCCCTTTCTACAGTTCGCTTAGGGCAGCTGGATCGAAGATGGCCCCTGTCATCTCAGCCATAGCACCTAGGGCTGTATCCTTTGTTGCGGTCGCGAACTGTAGCTGCTGCAACCTCCCTGACGTGATGGGAACGATGATCCTGCCGCACGGCTTCCACCTCCAGTGCATGGGCCAAGGCGTCCTTAAGCGTCTCGTGGTGCCCGAGCCTCACAGCAGCTCTGACTTCCAGGTCGCGGATGCCGTCGATGAATGTCTGCGCCAGATTCCCTTCAATGAGCGCAGGTACAGACCGGTATGCTTATCACACCAGCTTCTCCACCTCTAGAGCCCACTGCTGCAGGTGTTCGTTGATGCGCTGCACGCGGTCTTTAAGCTGCGCACGAAAGACGTGTTCCAGGGGAGCGTCGCCATAACTTGCCTCCAATGCCTCAAGGAGCTGCTCATAAGTCACCTCCTCACCGAGAGATTCCAGAACTGTTAAGGCCTGGTCGCGCAGGCCTAGTGTGAGAGCAGTCATGGCCTGACTTTTATTCCAGCCGTTCGTCTTCATAACAGCTTCGAACTGGATTTTGTAGGTCGACCAGGAAGAAGTCACGTCGAACAGTGGCACCTTGAACCCACGTAGCGAAGGTGTTGTGGCTACTACGGGAGCTGTAATTCCGTCCCCCAGTTTAAGGTCGTCCAGCGTTTTCTTCACGTCAGCCTTAACGTAATCAACCCGATTGTTCACTTGGTCGATTTGGGTTTTAGCTTCCTTGATTTGGGTTTCAGCTTCCGCCAGGCGGTTGTCATGTTGAGCAACCTTATCCTTCACCTCCCTCATCTCTTTCCCGAAGTTAGCGTGAATGTCCTTCATGAGGAGCATCTGCTCTTCCTGTCGGCGAGCCTGCTCCTCCTGTCGGCGAGCCTGCTCCTGCAGCATCACCGTCAGAGCACCTAAGTCAAGTGCTGCAGATGTAGGAGCTACTGACGGGCCTGCAGCCGGCGGCTGGTCCTCCGACGTCTGCGGCGTTGCACCACCAAATCTTCTTTGGTCCGTCTCCTGCTGGCGTTGACTTTGGGTACGGACACCCTGCGTTTCCTCCTTAGGTAAAATCGGCATGATTTTATCCCACTTCTGACACCAATTGTTACGAGCTTGAGGTTCGTGACAATAAAAATTGCCGATAGAATTACCTAAAAATTTACACCAATTAAAACTTAAAAAACACTAACAATTAATCACACTGATTCACTCTTATTCCGCTCCGAAGCTTCGCTTGTCTCGCCAAATTCAATACTTCCCCGATCGCGTATTGCAGCGCCTTTATATAGGGCTCTTCCACGAAAACATCCAGAATATTTCAAAATATTCGAGTAAATACGTGCGCCAACCGACCAAACGCAGAAAGTTCGAGTTTGGGGCTTCCAGAAAGCTTAGTTCTTCAATTCGATACTAGATGGCGCTGTCGGTTGAAAGATTAGTGATGTCATTTTCTGGAAAGCTCTCTCTTCGCTCTGTTACCCGACACTAGATGGCGCTATTGCCAGATGTCAACTTAGCCGCGCAACAATATCGTCCACTGCATTGCAATCTTCTAGGCACTGAAAGCGGTTACGTAACTCGAGCTGAAAGGTTTCGGGATTCTGGATTAGAGCACGAGGGGGGACGGAGTGTTGACTTCATTAGACGAGACCTCTCCAACTTAACGTTTAGGTTCAGTGTGCCTCTAACCATTCGGTGATCGCTGCCGGTTTTCACCCTTACGATCACTGAGACATCACAGAACAGTTGGCGTCTGGTCGTCATAATGAAGTCATTCTCATTTTTTGTCGAACCGTCGGGGCTCGACTAGGTCCACTTCCTGTGGGGCCGCTTCTGGAAGAAAGAGTTCATCATAAAGAGTCCCTCTTTCTCCATAAAGTCAGCCAGCTGCTGGCCCCTACGGTTCCGTTGCCCTACTCCAAATTTCCCTAACTTCAGCTCACCGCCTTCTCTTGTGCCTAGTTTTGCGTTGACGTCTCCCATCAACACCGTGTAGTGGGTTTTGGGGGAATACATGGCTCTAGAAATATCCTCATACATTTCCTCCACCTCCTCATCAGGATGTACCGAGGTTGGTGCGTAGACCTGTATGACCTTAGTGAATACCGGTTGCGTATCAGGTACGCGACCCTCGTCGACACACTCCCAATCTTTACAACGTTGTTGACGAGAGACTTGTGGACGATAAATCCGAACCTCCGACAGATGGTCACCTTCCCGGTGATAGAACAAGTTGCCGGACTCGAGGATTACCGTGTCTTCCCCCTCTCTTCGGACCGAATCCAATAATATGCCAGCGCAACTTGCCTACCTCTTCTTCCAGCTCCAGTATCTTCTCGTCAGTCCTCAGGGTGCGTGCGTTATACGTTGCCATGTCGAGTCGTCGTAGGTGGCAACCGAACCTCCACCGGAGATTCTTAGCACTCCCTGCCCCGCCGTAACCATGGTCGCCACCGTAGCCAGGAATAGCGGGGCCGCCGGGGACTGGGGGCCGTTTGTTTGCGTCGTTGCTCATGGGGGGATATTTGCCATATGCCCTATGATGGAATTAAACTTGAACTGTTAGGAGAAAGATGACACAGTAAAGAAAATAAAGAACAGCTCAAGACAATTTAATGGAGCACTTACCGGCGTGGGGCTCCTTCTACTTCAGCGGCCTCGAGGACGATGCCCCTGGTATTGCGACTACGTTGGAAGAGGCGGTGCGTGACGACAAGTTGCACTATGCGAAGCGTTTAATACTAGGTTCTTTGGCTGACTGCCACAGAGGTGCAATCACAACTAGCGTTGGTCTTCAACTGCTATGCAAGAGAGCGAGCGTCCTTTTATTTGGCAACCATCTCCACTCCTATTTAGGCGGGGGGCGCGCTTCTTCATTGGCGACAAAAATCACGCCACATAAGTTAGCTTTCTCCCCTCCCCATTTCAGTGCGTGTGTAAAGGAATGTGGGTAGGATGGAGGATGGCACTGTCTAGGTTACTAATCAACTAAATAAAATGCGAGAGTACCCGTTTTTTCCGCGCCATCACTCCCCCCCCCAGCTTGAAGGGTTCCCTTCAACTAACTAAAGCTAATACTAAAACCTAGTTTAAACTACTAATCTAGCCTAGAGAAGCAATTTGAAACTATTGATTGGGCAAATGATACTGCCGTGGTCTTAACACGAGCTGTCCTAGTTATCCCGTCGGATCCGGGAGAAACCTCTTCGACGATCCCCAATGATCAATGAAGAGGCGCCGTATTTTCCTTTGTGAGCACAACCACCGTTTCGACCGCTAATGGTTTAGTTGTCGTGTTCCATTTCTGCCGAGATTGCAATGTATGTAGATATTCCGTCTTCCATCGCTTCCAAAATTACTGCACTAGCCGGTCCAATAAGTTATGACATGAAAGAACTTAAAATTTATCCTCGTCTATGTCTGTAGCAGGAAAATACTTCGAAGGCTTTAGATTCAAAAAATGCACTGGAGTTAGAGCCAGCGGTTCCGAGGAGACTCGACAACGTACGACAAATGGGGCGGCTATTCATGACGCACTCGATTTGTGCGAGTACGATTTTCCCCCAAAATTACTGGCGGCGAGGACGTTCAGAGACCACTCGATGCGGTTCTCAGCTACGGTGTGAGCGAACTCCGAATTATAATATTTAAAGGTTAGACACTCGTGTAATACCGATTAAATACGTTTCTCTCCTACGTAGTTCGTACCGTTATCAGAGTACATTTAACTTATAGAGCCGCGGCGAGAGGAACCTTTTAAATGCACCTATGAAGTGCTTATATCACTGGCAAGTTTTATATATACAGTGCGAGTAGTCAAACATACGCCTTCGTAGATCTTACATCACGCCCGCGAGTGAGCGCGACCTTGAACGGACCAGCAGTCTGACCAGGTGTGCATAAAAGGCTTTGCTGATTGTGTTACACGGCAAGACCTAAAGTCCGCCATTTCCGGGAATGACGGCCTAGGACGACCTGATAGCAAGCTATACATCTGTGCATCCGATTACGAATTAAGTTACGTGCAGAAAGAATCCAGTAATTTTGACGCAAAATAGACATCAACAATTCGGGGCCAGTGTGACAATTCAATTTATGGTGGTAATCAACTAATAAATTCAAAATATGATATTTACGCTTTAAAACTGTAGGGTGTCGTTGATCGAAACTCAAATGTGAGCACGAGCAGCACCACATCGTCTTCACGCGCCGCTATCGTCATGTATCTGTCGACCATTTATGAGCCGTTTCTTCAACGCCGCAGCTCGCTTCTTCTTGCTGTTCCGGAGCTGTGTCCCACGCAGCCGCCCATAGAGTAGAGTAATATATACAGAAATAGAGAGCCATCTCCTAGGATTTTTTGTCATCCAATATGAATAGTTTCGCCGTCTGTTATCATATCCCTTGAACTAATCTCAATATCATGTTGACTATAGATATCTCTATGTAGTTATGTATATACAGCTATCTATACTATAGGCGGTTATATTTATATTTTAAGGGATTAGGGTTCAATTAAAGACGTATTATAGATTTCAGTAATATTAGCATTTATTTTTGTTATATATATTTAACATACACAATGTAAAAACGTCTATTCCGCAAAATACAACACCAAACCAAATTAAATATGTCCACTGGGTTACCGGAATGATAAATGAAAGCGTCTATTTCGCACAACACTACACAAACATACAATGTGGTTCCAGCATGAAAACAATCTAAACAGACAACAAGAAACAGAGGGCTAATCCAACTCAACCAAACTTATTGTAGCAACAACCGAAAATCACTTATAAACTATAATAAGACAACAACTTGCTGAGATGCCGGTAGCCATTATGTCATAAATCATAATATAAAGTTGCTACTTGCCAGTGTAACCAGAATTGGCGTAGTCGCCATCTAGCGCACCTTTTAGAATTTAATGTTCGAAAGTTTATGCGGATGTAGTACAAGATGGCACTAGTGTCTTTGCAAATTATTGAACCCCAACCTAAAGTATGAAAGTGTAACCCCCCCCCCCCCCGGCCGCCGCCGCTCGCCGACTACGCGCGAGCGAGCGAGCGAGCGAAGGCTGAGCACCCCTGCCAAATCTCATTCGTTCGCACATCATCAGTAATCCCATCTGGGTCAAGCGTATGCAGTAAATAAGCTTAGTAAATAGTTTTGTTGCATATAATTTAAGTATAAATAGACAATTGTAATCAGTTAATATCGAATATTGTAGTAATAAACTTCTTATTGTAACTCTGTCAAAATAAATGAATATATTTTTTCTTGAAGTTTAGTTCATTATCTTAATTAGCGCAGTCGGTAGGGACCCGTAAGACCAGGTATTATTTCGTGGCGAATAAGTTTTCGCAGAAAAATCGTTCGTACATCTCAACGTTTTAATCGGGAAAAAGGAACAAACAAATTTATTAAGGAACAGACTAACTTCAAGGACGGAGCACCAATATTCCAGAAGGTGCATGGGGGAAAACTGCAGCACTGTGAGTAGATCTTCTTCACCAATCTGTATTTTCCTGCCCTTCTTATTTTTTGTGTGTTTATATTCTGGTTTTTTGTGGGATTAATTACGCCTAATTACTAGATAAATTCACACTTAGTTAATTATTCTAATTACTTAAGTAATTGAGGAATTTAAATTATTTCATTTAATTTCCTTATAAATTCACTTAATAATAACCGAAGAGTATTTTTTTATTGGTAGTGTATTCTGTAACAAAAAGAAAGAAAAATCGAAAATTTAGTGAGAGTTCCTATGGAAATGGTTAAAATTATCCCTAATTTCGATGGTGATGGCTTTTACCACTCTTTATAAAAAATGCGAGTACATACTCCATTCATTCCGAGGAAGCCAGTTACAAAACGAATATTTATTCCACGTTATTACAAGTAGGTTATCCGGGGAAGCTGCGAACCTAGTTGGAGAACGGGATCATATTAATAATTGGGACGAATTAAAAACATTACTAAGCCAACATTTTGGTGACCCGAGATCCAAGGAACTCGAATCCTTAAAATTAAACCGTAATGAAAATTACCAGGAATTTTGTCACAGGATACAACATTTGAGAAGTGTCTTATTTTCTAAGGTTAGCGAAACGATTGACGATCCGAACTTACGTCTAGCGAAACAATCTATTTATAACCATAGTTCACTAAATGCGTTTCTTTATAATTTACCGGCATATTTAGTTAGACTTGTGAGATTACGGAAGTGACTACTCTAGAAGACGCTTTGAAAATTGTCTTAGAAGAACAAAACTTTCAGTCAGTTAATGAAAGTAAAAATTCAAGGTCTAATCGAACAAACTTTAGGCCGAGTCCTAACAATAATCACACTTATTCACCTAGAATTCACCTAGAATTCCCCATACGGAGCAATCTAGTGTAAATACTTTTAATAATCAGAACAATTTGTCACCCTACGTTAATAATAACATAATAACCGCTCTTTTAACTCGTCAAATAATTCATTCCAATTTAGGCAAAATAACAATCGTAACAATAGCTATCGCAATAATTATCAACAACAATCGACCACTAGGTCACCAGTACCGCCGGCGCCGGGCCCGATACAGCGTAGTCAGTATTTTGCGGACAATGCCTCTGTGCATACTCAGCGTCTAACGCAATATCAATCGCCACCTGTGGCGTCGAGTTCGAACACCGATGTAACAATGCGAAATAAATCAACCTTGCAATTCACAACAATGTATTGCAACAAAAAAGTATAATAATTCGGATTTGGCTGAAATTGAAAATTTTCACATATTAGCCTTGACGAGACCAATAGAATAAAAATTAATTGTACGAAACTTTTAAATTTACCACATATCCGAATACCTGAACTAAAAGCTGTCTTTATGATAGACACTGGTAGTACTAGGTCATTTATTAGTCCAGAACTAGCAAAAAAATATTATAGTGATTCGGTACCGGTACACTTAGAACCGTTTGAGGTTATTAGTACTCACGCTGCCAGTAAACACGGAGAAGTTGTCTACGCAAAGTTACCGAGTATCTTCCATAGTCCACAAAAACACAAGTTTTATGTATATACTGTAGACGAAAGGTACGATGGGTTAATAGGTAGTGATCTCTTAAAATTGCTTGACGCTACCATTGACATGAAAAACCTCACTTTATATACAAATAATACTAATATCCCAATTATTTACTCACCGCCAATGAGAGAGACATATAATCTGCCTCCTCGCTGCGAATTAAGAGTTAAATTACCAGTCAATTTATGAAAAGGTGAA
Organism: Parnassius apollo; assembly: GCA_907164705.1. NCBI lineage: Eukaryota > Metazoa > Arthropoda > Insecta > Lepidoptera > Papilionidae > Parnassius > Parnassius apollo. Next base: position 8,504,353 of record CAJQZP010000295.1, read on the forward strand.
GCTATATTAAATTACGAACAGTTTACAGAAGGTATCCGAATGCCTGACGCGATAGTAAATTGCAAAGATGGTTTTGCAACCACAGTTATACAAAACTGCACAGACAGTGAACAAAAATTAGTGGTCATGTCACCATTTAAAGTTGAGATTTTTAATAATTTAAATATATTACTAGAGGAAAACTTAAATAAATTAAGACTGGAGCACATGAACGAAGAGGAAAACTCGGCGATAGGTAAATAGTGTAGGGAATATAAGGATATATTTTATTGTGAGAACATACCGCTATCTTTTACAAACGACGTTAAGCATAAGATTAGGACGAAGAATGAGGACCCTATTAATATGAAAGCCCATAGATTACCACCTGCACAAACTAAGGAAATAAAGCAACAAGTAGAGAAAATGTTGCGAGATAATATTATCCAGGAGTCTCATTCTCCGTGGAGTGCACCGGTGCACTTAGTACCAAAAAATTAGATGCATCGGGCGTACAAAAATGGAGAATGGTAGTTGATTATAGGCGACTAAATGACATAACTACAGATGACAAATACCCACTCCCTAATATTAACAATCTATTTGACATACTAGGAAAGAGCTTATATTTCACTACCTTAGATTTAGCTTCCGGTTACTACCAAATAGAAGTAGAAAAGGATGACAAACCAAAAACAGCCTTCAACACACCCTTTGGTTACTTTGAATTCAATAGAATGCCCTTCGGTTTAAAGACAGCTCCTGCTACTTTTCAGAGAGCAATGGATAACATGCTACGAGAGTTACAAGGCTTACATTGCCTAGTATATTTAGATGACGTTATAATCTTCTCAAAAAGCCTACCGGAACATGTAGAAAATCTCAAAGCCGTATTCGAAAGATTCAGAAAAACGAACCTTAAAGTCCAACTTGATAAGTCTCATTTTCTTAGGAAAGAAGTAGTATATCTAGAACACACTATAACAAGTGAAGGATTGAAACCCAACAATCACAAAATTGAAACAATATTAAAATATCTCCTACCACAAACTCTAACAGAATTAAGGAGTTTCTTAGGTCTTGTAGGAAGAAGATTTCGCTAAAATCACGAAACCGCTTACGACTTGTTGCAAAAAGAACCGTAAAATAATAATTAATGATGAATACATACAAAGCTTCGAAACATGTAAAAAACCAATGCACCCCTATTACAGTATCCAGACTTTGACAAACCATTCATTTTAACCACCGATGCATCAAATTTTGCAATAAGAGCCGTATTGTCACAACAACAATTACTGATATTATGTATATTTATCTTTGTCACAAGGTACAATAGGAAACGATAAACCTGTGGCATATGCGAGCAGAACGTTAAGTGATACGGAATGTCGTTATAGCACCATAGAAAAGAACTCCTAGCTGTAGTATGGGCAGTCAAATATTTTAGACCGTACTTGTATGGTCGAAAATTCACCATTTTCACGGACGGCCATTGGCATGGTTATATTCGCTTAAGGAACCAAATAGTAAATTAACCCGCTGGAGGTTAAGACTTCGAAATTAAGTACAAGAAAGGCCAACAGAATACAAACGCTGATGCCCTTTCTAGAATTAGAATTAATGCCATAGACGACGATTTAGATTCTATCTTCGTAAATACTGACGATAATGACGAAAGACTTCGAGACATAATTAAATAATTAAATTCTGAATTCGTAACAATACGTAAAAGAAAACAAAAAGAGGATTCAGTTACGTCAATCTCAGATACGGAAAGTGAAAAACAACCTGAATTGATGGAAATCTCAGATGATGGTGCTACAGCGAACTCCGTATCTAATAGGGAACACGAAGGCATTCCGATTTTAAACGAAGAAATAGACTCAAAACCGCGTCAAATACTAGTTCATTACACTGATAAATTTTCGGTCAAGGACATATCTAACAAAAAGCAGCGTATTTTAGAAGTTCATATGCCAATAAATAATGAAACATTAGTTAAAGACTTTCTGAAAGAATATGTAGACTTTAAAAACAAATATTTCATCTATTTCGAAGACCCAGCTTTTAGGATAAATTTTTCAAACGTTTTAATTCAATTATATAAGAAAGGAGCTTGCAAACTTGTCGAATGTACTGAAAGAATTATTAACTTAACCGATTCCGAGCAGAGCCAACGAGAGATAGTGATAAAATATCACGACGGTAAAACTTGTCATAGGGGGATCCAAGAAACATTTAATAATTTAAAACGGCATTATTGGTGACAAAATATGAAAGAAACAATAACAGCTATAATAAATTCTTGTCAACAATGCAAAAAGATGAAATATGAAAGAAAACCTATAAAACCTCATATTCAATTAACACAGAGTCAAAGTACACCGTTCCAAGAAGTTTTCATAGATCTACTATTCATATAAAGTAAATATTATTTGACAATTGTTGATGCTTTCAGTAAGTTAGGGCAAGCAATAAACATCCCAAATCGCAGTACCCCTGAAGTTGTAAGAGCCTTAATTAAATACTTTAGTATGTATGGTTTATCACAGAAAATAAATAGCGACTCGGGTGCAGAATTTAATAACGAATTAATAAAAGAACTTTTAAATCTTTATAAAATAGAGCTCCACATAGGAACACCAAATAACCCTAGTTCCATGGCAATAGTTGAAAGATTCAACTCCACCATTAACGAAATATATAGATTAGCTAAGTACGATAAAACAGATCTTGATGCCTGCTCTGTGATGACATATGCGATAATGGCTTATAATAATAGTATTCATTCCGCAACAACCTTTACACCATTTGAAATTGTTTTCGGTACTATCGATTCAGGTAACGTCTTCAATATAGATAGAGAACGTAATTTGATACAAAAGCTCTTAAAAGATCATAGAAAACGTCTTAAAGTTCTTTATGAATATGTAGCCGAGAAATTACAGACAGATAAGATTAAGGTTAGAGAAAAAAGAGGAGGTGAGAAAGTCCCAGAAATTAAAGAAGGGGACGATATTTTTATGAAAACTACTAGGACAAGAAAAGCAAAAGATAAGCCACGTTTTGAAAAAGCCAAATTCATAGGGAAACCGGATCATAATATAATACCCGTTAAACTTAAACAAAAAGAAAGAAAAAACTTAAAGAGACAAACTAGAGTAGGTATAAAAAATATTAAACGTCCTCCACAGGTCGTGGCTAGTACTTCTGGCATTGGCAAAACTGTCCAACGGCCTAGATCTACAGAACCTGAACACCAATCCGGGGATAGCTCCTCTGAAAGTTGGGATGGCAGTGATCAGGAATAACTCGTAGACCATTTTGAAAACATTAGATTTAAAGTTGGTAGTTGAACAAATAGATATTAATACTGAACAATATAATTGCGTAAGTAAGATTATTAGTAATAATAGTGAAGTTGAAGATGAATTTAGGGGGTTAATTAAGCAAATAGAAACATCCATAGATTTAACAAATAATAAAATACATCATATTTTACCTATATCTAAAATAAGTAAACGAGCCATATTTAGTCCTTTAAAGATATCTCAGGTAACTTAGACGACGCTAGGCACTTCGGACTCACAAATAAGTCAGGTGAATAATAGAGAACATTTGGTCGAACACCGAGACACTTTGATACAACAAGTATTTAACAAGCTTGTTAATGCGTCGGAAGATATAAATTCGAATGTAAATCGTTTACAAAATCAGGAAATAGATTCTATACTTCATAAGGAAAGGTATCTAAAAATGTTGTAACAATATTAAATACTTTATATCAAATTTCGAACAATTTTCGAACAATTTTAGATGTAATACAAGAAATAGAAACAGCTATTGCTTTTAGTAAATTACATACTTTACATCAATCAATCATAAATTCAACAGAACTATTAAATATGTTAATAAATATAGAAAAATATGCCAAATTGATTTACCCAGCAAATAAGGAAAATTTAATTAAGTTAGAAAGAAATATAGTAGTTAAATCGTATGTATGTATGAATAACTTAGTTTTTGTATTAGATATCCCACTAATTGAACCAGACATATACACATACTACAAAATAATACCAATTCCAATATCTAATTCCGATGTTATCCATAATCCCATCATATCCTTTCCTATTGGTGAAAAGATTGAAATACCGATCAGCGGTGAGTCCCTGTGAAGAAATCGACGACAAAAAGTTCTTATGCCCAGAGGAAAGTCTCGCAGAGTATCCAGCTGAACATAACATGCAGCAAATAATGCAGATGAAAACCAACCACAGTAGCTGCCAGCAACATAATATACGATTAGAGAATTTGAAAATTCAGAGGATCTTCAAGAACTATTGGCTACTGTATACCACTAAGGACTTGATAATAACTGAACACTGTCCAGAACATATACAAAAACACCAAGTGCAAGGCACATATATAATGATATATCAAGAATGCAGAACACAGGTTGGAGACACATTCATCAACGCTCCGAGGTACTTTGCGAATATCAAACTTCAGCTTCCCACAATCGAGATGTCAACCGTACGAGAGGATGACATCAAGAAAGATGCAAAACAGTTACATTTAAGAAACGTGGACTTCAGTGATATAAAAGAACTAATAAATAGTGCTAAATTCAGTGATAACGAAATAAATACAAAATTCTTAGTAACAAGTGAAATCAGTGTATGGACACGTAAGTTTATATCTCATTATAGTAATCTGTATAGTATTTACCATTATTAAATTCAAATTATGTTATCGAAATTCTCCGAAGTCACTTGAGCCACCTTCGGATAATTTCTCTCTTGAGGGGGGAGGAGTTAAGGCTGAACAACCCTGCCAAATCTCATTCGTTCGCACATCATCAGCAATCCCATCTGGGTCAAGCGTATGCAGTAAATAAGCTTAGTAAATAGTTTTGTTGCATATAATTTAAGTATAAATAGACAATTGTAATCAGTTAAAATCGAATATTGTAGTAATAAACTTCTTATTGTAACTCTGTCAAAATAAATAAATATATTTTTTATTGAAGTTTGGTTCATTATCTTAATTCGCGCGCGTCAGCCTGCACAACTTTTATAGCCCAGTCCAGCAACGTAGCCACGAGAAGATATACACGAGTCTCACGCCGGCAAATGGAAATGTTATAATGTATGAATTGAAATTGGCTAGGCAAATACATACAAATACTATTGGTAAACTAACGACGTAGCCGGACATATAAATATAGGCAGGGTTGACGTAAAAATATATTCCATATTCCATACTCCATACACCATTCGTCTGCACATAAAATAGTAGTTTCATTACTCCGACACTAAACCACTCGGAGTCTGTTAATAGTGGACCTCATATCACCACTATTACGGTGGTGACCCCGTTACGAACACCGAGAAGGAAGATCCCGTTACGAACACCGAGAAGGAAGATCCCGTTACGAACACCGAGAAGGAAGATCCCTGCCAGAATAGTAGAAAAAATACCAAGGAAGACTTCAGTATATATAAAATCAGTGTAATCAAGCCGTCATTATGGAGCAAGAAGCGAAGAAATCCGACACATATACATCAAACCCGGTCAAGGAACAAGAAATCGCCGGTATATCTCTATCGTTGAGAATACCACCGTTTTGGAGAGACAAACCACGACTTTGGTTCGTCAGTTTTGAAGCCGCAACGAATGGTTTAGAGAAGAGTCAAGCGCAACTAGCACAGATGGTGATCGCCCAAATTGAGAAACAAGACATCGAACAAATTTCGGACCTGTTGTACAACTCACCGGCAATCGACCAATATAATTCGCTGAAGGATCGTCTGATCTCTGCATATGAAGAATTCGACAGTCGCCAGCTACAGAAACTTCTATAAGAAATAGAACTTGGAGACCAGAAGCCCACACAACTCCTACGCAAAATGCGAACTTTGGCGCGAGATAAAGTCCCAGATTCAACGCTACGGCTAATGTGGGTAAACCACCTACCACCACATGTTCGATCGGTACTAGCAGTCAGCGAAACATTCAGCACGCAGACGAAGCTCGACGAACTGGCAATCCTGGCGGACAAGATGATCGAAAACCGCAGTAGCTCATACATATCGATGATCGAAGGCACTCCAACCAAGGCCAAAAATACCCAGTTGCTTTTCGAAGAAATTCGGAAGTTATCATTCGAAGTTGCCGCGCTCAAAGCTTCCCAGCATCGCACCTGTTACCAGCAACAGTACAACCAGCGCAATCAGCAACACCGAAGATCACATTTTCGTCACAACCGCTCTGAAAGTAGAAGTCGAACAAGCTCAAGAACAAGGTCCTCTTACTGCTACTATCATTGACGTTTCAAGTTCGAGGCAAGAAAATGCACAACACCGTGTACATTCAAAAATGAAAATACGTAGTCGGAAAACTAATTAATACGCTTGATGCGATGGGATCCAGCGTAACAGCAAAGTCCTACCGTCTTTTCGTCACCAAAAAAAAAGCAAGCTTTCTTTCCTTATCGACACCGGAGCGAATATCTCAGTGTTACCGCCGAAACAAAGGCAGAAGTTGAAGCCACTGGATTTTCAACTCTACGCAGCAAACGATACGGTGATTCCTACATATGGAGAAAAAACAATGGAACTGGATTGTCTGATCAATGGCTGAAAGTCAGCAAATCAATCATCGGTGCTGATTTTCTTCAACATCACCAGATGATCGTCGACATAATAGAAAAAAAAAAGAAAAATCATCGAGGGGAAAACCAATCTTGCATCTCAGTCTTTCGTCCAAGCAACCAATCTGACCACAATAAGAAGCATAGATGTGCAACAATCGTATCACAAGATCCTCGAAGTATACCCTGGAATCACAAGAATAACTTCAATGAAATTATCACCGAAGAACGACGTTGAGCATTTCATCGAAACCAATGGACCACCACTTCATTGCCGTGCACGTCCAATCGCACCACACCTATACGAGCAAGTTCGAAAAGAATTCGAAAACATGAACGAGCAAGAAATATGCCATCCAAGCAAAAGCCCTTGGTCATCACCACTTCACATTTTACCGAAAAAGAATGGAGAATTACCACTCCTGACCTCCCAACACCGTGAGTCAAGGATTTCATTCATTAACTGACAGACAAGACTATATTCTCCACCATCGATCTCAACCGAGCTTACCATCAAATAAGAGTACGCGATGAAGACATAGAGAAGACAGCAATAATTACCCCAATGGGATTATTCGAATTTCCAAGAATGACCCCAGGACTGAAGAACGCTGGTCAAACCTTGCAAACATTCATACACGAAGTACTTCATGGACTGGATTTCGTTTTCGCATTCATTGATGATCTTGTTAATAGCCCTGATAAAGAAACGCACGAATCCCATCTACGCACCGTGCTAAAGCGATTAAAAGACAACGGAATCACAATCAACCCTTCGAAATGCATATTTGGCCAACAAGAAGTTCAATTTCTTGGTATTCACGGTCAACAAGGAAGGAATCAAACCGCCAGCTGAAAAAGTCAGAGCAATCATCGATTATGCGAAACCTAAAACCATCGAAAAACTAAGGCGTTTTCTTGGGATGATAATTTTTTACAGAGAACACATACATAAAGCCGCTGAAATCCAAGCACCACTTCACGCCTACCTTCACAACACGAAGAAAAAAGATAAAATTTATTACTCGTATGATTGCCTTTGTGAATATTACTCGTGTGACTGCCTTTGTGAACAATTGTGTACAACTTTTGCGATAATTAGTCTATAATGTGGGAGCTATAATCACTCTAGTTGCAATAACAATTACCGCTAATAGTGTGTGCGTAAAGTGCAGTGCAATTTAATTTTTTTTGCCACTGTTTCGATTTCGTTCTCGCTCCGCTGCTCGTGGTCATAACTGAGGGGCGCCTCACCCCTGCGTGAAGAGTCTGACTGCTATTTTTCGTCCCGGTCCTACTCATCGTGTAACTTGTGTCGTCGTAAATAATGAATAACTCGCAACGCGCATCTCCGATCAAAGTCTCCTCGAACCCCGATTTATATAATATGTCGGTAGATATGGAATCTTACGTTAACTCGCGTAAAAGGAAACAAATAGAATGCGAACATCATGGAATGTTTGCAATTTTTGAGCAAAGGATGGAACAGCAAATGAAACTTTTGAATGACAGCACAACTAACTGTACTCGTATTACAACCGACGTCAACTCTACAATTACCGAACAACTATCACACGTTACTTCGAACTTGTGTGAAATAAATTTAACCTTACAAAAACTTACTGAGGATAACTCTAAAATTAATAAATCACTCGGTGAAACCAGTGCACGTTTATCCGAAATGGAAATATCTCTTAGCACGTCCATAAAAAGGCTGGATTTATTTGAGAGTCGATTGCAAGCATCACTTCTCAATCTACAGAACTGTCCACACAAGTTCGATCCCTTGAGATCAAAATGGACGAAGTTGAACAACAAGCTAGACTGAACAACCTAGAGATTACTGGAATCCCTGAAAAAACACGAGAGGATTTGTTATTGCATTTTCGTAACATAACTAATTTCCTGGGAATCGAAGTATCGGCAAATGACGTAATTCACATATCGAGGATTCGTCCGTTTAAGGTGGTTCCCGGTCGCCCCAAGGCAATCGAAGTGAAGCTGAGTTCCAGTTTGCTGCGCGATTCAATCCTTGCTGCGGTGCGTGCTAAAAAAGGACTTAGACTTTGTGACATCGGCTTTCCTGACGAGTCCTAAATATATGTAAATGAATATTTAACACCGTCTAACAAACTACGTCTTAAAAATACTAAATTAAAAATGAAGTCTGACCTATACCAATATTTGTGGGTTCGTGATGGTAAAATCTTCGGCAGGAAAAACGATACCACTCACTTTTTACGTATTAAAGACAGCTCGGATATTTTAAAAATTGTTTGACTATTTGTAAGTTTTAATCTAATCGTAATTTGCATCTACCAGTACTTATATATGATATGTAAACACACTGTGTTGTGCTCAAAGTTAGGCTATATTTATCTAGGTAAGCGTAATTATTTAGTTATCATATCAATATATCAATATCTATGTATGTATAACAATAAGATTATATGTTTATCTATACGTATTATTGTATAAAGTATTTTTTTTTCATTTATTTATGTAAAGTCCTTAAAACATTTATATAAAACACATAAAACATGACTCATAACGTTATTGTGTGTATTGCTACCTACATATAGGTGTATATATTTTAATTTATTAGTAAATAGTTTTGTTGCATATAATTTAAGTATAAATAGACAATTGTAATCAGTTAATATCGAATATTGTAGTAATAAACTTCTTATTGTAACTCTGTCAAAATAAATGAATATATTTTTTATTGAAGTTTGGTTCATTATCTTAATTCGCGCGCGCCGGCCTGCACAACTTTTATAGTCCAGTCCAGCAACGTAGCTACGAGAAGATATACACAAGTCTCACGCCGGCAAATGGAACGCACGTAATAGTTGTATTTTGATTAATCTTTATTGGTCATAATGTATGAATTGTAATTGGCTAGGCAAATAAAAATTGTTACTATTGGTAAACTAAGGACGTAGCCGGTCATATAAATATAGGCAGGGTTGACGTAAAAATATATTCCATATTCCATACACCATTCGTTTGCACATAAAATAGTAGTTTCATTTCTCCGCCACTAAACCACTCGGAGTCTGTTAATAGTGGACCTCATATCACCACTATTACAACAGTGCTGGTGGCCTGTTGCTTGCGAAGCCTCACTACTTTCGACAAAGCGGATAGTTCTGCTTGCAGTTTGACCTCCCTCTCTCGTAAGTAATCCATCTCGCTCCGCCAAGCAAGATTAGCCTCAGCAGGTCCATCCCATCGCCTCCAAAGCAGCATGCTTTCTGTCGCAGCGGCTCGGGGTCTCCACGCGCTGTGACCGCAATCCTGATCCGCGCCGCGCGCGCTTCCGCTGCCGACATCAATTCGAGTCCCGAGTCACGAAACACGTGCACCGAATATGTCACCTGACGGGTCGCAAGGTGATCTAACCTTGAATTTTAATTTGGACCTTCTTGACGGTGTCTATAAACCTGGCGGGCGGGTGGGCGTTCGGGCGTGCGTGTTTGCGTGCGTGTGTGCGTGCGTGAGAGCGTGCGTGCATGCGTGCGTGTCTGTGTGTGTGTGTGTGTGTGTGTGTGTGTGTGTGTGTGTCTGTGCGTGCGTGCGTGTCTGTCTGTCTATCTGTGTCTGTGTGAGTGTCTCTCTCTCTCTCCCTCTCTGGTGTGTGTGTGTGTGTGTGTGTGTGTGTGTGTGTGTGTGTCTGTGTGTGTCTCTGTGTGTGTATGTGTGTGTGTGTGTGTGTGTGTGTCTGTGTGTGTGTGTGTGTGTGTGTGTGTGTGTGTGTGTGTGTGTGTGTGTGTGTGTGTGTGTATGTGTGTGTGTGTGTCGACCCATTCGTGCTACAACTATACTTCTAATGTAACTGCAGCATGGCTCTATCACTCTGAAAAGAAGCTCTATATTATGTACATCAAAATGTAGTTTACTATCAAGTGTGATTCCAAGATCTTTAATAGTGTTTTCCTTTCTTAAGGTTATTCCGCAAAGTGAATAAAAATAATCACTAAAATTACTCTCTTTTGTGAAAGTTCATCATCATCATCATCACAGCCTTTCACAAGTCCACTGCTGAACATAGGCCTCCCCCAAGTAATGCCACAAAGCACGGTCCTGAGCCACCTGCATCCATCGACTTCCTGCATATCTTACCAGGTCGTCACTCCATCTAGTGGGGGGTCGCCCTACACTACGCCTACCGGTACGAGGCTGCCACTCGAGAACCTTTCTTCCCCATCGGTTATCGGTTCTTCGAGCTATATGGCCGGCCCATTGCCACTTCAGCTTACTAATCCGTTGGGCTATGTCGGTCAATCTGGTTTTACTGCGGATATCCTCATTTCTGAGTCTATCACGCAGAGAAACTCCGAGCATAGCCCTCTCCATAGCTCGCTGAGCGACCTTGAGCGTCCTCATACGGCCAGCAGTGAAGGACCACGTCTCTGATCCGTAAGTCATCACTGGCAACACGCACTGGTTGTACACTTTAGTTTTCAGAGATTGAGGTATACCTGACGAGAAGATATGTCGTAATTTCCCGAACGCTGCCCAGCCGAGTTGAATCCGTCGATTGACCTCTCGGTCGAAGTCGGACTTACCTAGTCGGAATATTTGTCCCACGTAAACGTACTCGTCAACAACTTCGAGCATAGTGCTCCCAACAACTACCGGCATAGGTGTGACATGGACATTAAACATAATCTTTGTTTTGTCCATGTTCATCTTAAGACCTATCCGTTGGGAGGCACTATTGAGGTCATTGAGCATAGTGCTTAAGTCCTCCAGCGATTCTGCCATAAGGACTATATCATCGGCAAATCGAAGGTGAGTGATGTACTCGCCATTGATGTTAATACCGTATCCTTTCCAGTCCAGTAGCTTGAAAACGTCTTCCAAAGCAGCGGTGAGGAGTTTCGGGGATATAACGTCACCCTGTTTTACACCTCAAATCAAATCAAATCATTTATTTGCAATCTAAGTGTACATAATTGGTATTAAATTAAAAATGTGCTTACAACTTAGACGCCTTTTTCAGGCACTGCAAATTTGACAAGGGCACTGCTTATATACTATTAACATACATAAAATAAAATAAAATTAAAAGCTATAAAAGATATAAAAATATATAATAGTGTTATTTTTTATCTAAATACTCTTCTACTGAGTAGAAGGGGTTTTGTTTTAAATATTTACCGAGTCTTGATTTAAATTTGGTTAATTCTGATATATTTTTTATTTCCTGTGGTAATTTATTATATACTTTTATTGCCATATAGTAGGGGCTTGTATTTAACATTTTTGTTCGCGACTGTAGTAGGTATAATTTATTTTTGTTACGTGTATTTAAGTTATGCGTATCTTTAATTTTCTTAAAACTATTATTATTTTTGTGGACAAACAGGCATAGATCATAAATGTACATACAGGGTAAGGTAAGAATATTTAGTTGTTTGAAATACGGTCTACAGCTAGTAGTGTTATCTATCTGGGCTAGTATTCTAACGCACTTTTTCTGGGTAATAAAAAGCTGCAGCACATCGACGCTACTTCCCCACAACATAACTCCGTACTTAAGCCACGAATGAGCATAGGCATAGTAAGCTGACAATGCCGTGGCTGTGTCAGTGGTGTTTTTAATTTGAAATAAAGCATACGTAAATTTTGAAATTTTAGACTTTATATAATTAATGTGCCTCTCTGCAGTTGGATAGGTTTCGAGCTCTGGTTCTGTACTCGGATAGCCATCGTAGCCCTACTGTACAAACACTTCAGCACTTCGATATACCGACAGTCAACTTGGCACCGCTGAAGGGACTGCAGCACCGCCCAAATTTCGACGGAATCAAAGGCTTTCTCATAGTCCACATACGCCAGGCAAAGTGGCAAATTGTACTCTTCAGTCTTCTGTACAATCTGCCGCAGGGTATGTATGTGGTCTATGGTACGGAAGCCTTTTTCGGAAACCGGCTTGTTCGGGAGGCTGGAAGTCGTCGAGTCTGCGTGCGAGACGATTCGTAATGACTCTCGAAAACAGCACGTAGACGCGGCTCAGAAGGGAAATCGGTCTGTAGTTCTTCAAGAGAGCGTTGTCGCCTTTCTTAAAGAACAAGACCACCGCACTTCTGCTCCACGCCTCTGGAGTAGTGCCACCATGGAGGACGGAATTGAAGAGCTTCTGAAGGACTTCAAGTACCGGCGTTCCACCCGCTTTCAGAAGCTCCGCTATAATTCCGTCTGTAATCCTCGCCTGGGGCCCTGCCGTTTTTAAGGTGCTGGAGAGCCATTCTAATCTCGCTTAGACTGACGTCCGGGATATCATCGGAATAGTGTCGGATAAGACTTGCTCTTGGATCGTTACTCACACTTGCGTGTGGCTCCAACGATGATGTGTACAGCTGCCCATAGAACCTCTCAATCTCACTCAAAATCTCAGGTGTCCCGGAAACGATGCTGCCACACTCAGTCTTCAGCCTTGACAGTTGGCTCTTTCTGGCAGACAGATCTCTGGCAAAGACTTTGGAGCCCTGGTTCCGCTCGATCGCTTCTTTAATACGAGCAGTATTAAAGTTGCGTAAGTCTCGCCGCATGCATTTGGAGATCTGTCTGTTCAGTTGCCTGTATGCTGTCAAATCTGTTGACGATTGCAGCCTCATCTCCCGTCTAACAGCCATGAGATTAAGAGTGTGATCGGAGAGTTTTTGTGTTCTTCTGCGGCGGGTCTTGCAGAACTTAGCTCCGACCGCATGGACAGTTTCCACGAGCTTGTCATTCATATCGTCCACTGCATTGCAATCTTGTAGGCACTGAAAGCGGTTGTGTAACTCGAGCTGAAAGTTTTCGGGATTTTGGATCAGAGCACGAGGGGGACGGAGCGTTGACTTCATTAGACGAGACCTCTCCAACTTAACGTTTAGGTTCAGTGTGCCTCTAACCATTCGGTGATCGCTGCCAGTTTTCACCCTTGCGATCACTGAGACATCACTGAACAGTTGGCGTCTGGTCGTCATAATGAAGTCAATCTCATTTTTTGTCGAACCGTCGGGGCTCGACCAGGTCCACTTCCTGTGGGGCCGCTTCTGGAAGAAAGAGTTCATCATAAAGAGTCCCTCTTTCTCCATAAAGTCGGCCAGCTGCTGGCCCCTTCGGTTCCGTTTCCCTACTGCAAATTTCCCTAACTTCAGCTCACCGTTTTCTCTTGTGCCTAGTTTTGCGTTGAAGTCTCCCATCAACACCGTGTAGTGGGTTTTGGAGGAATGTATGGCTTTGGAAATATCCTCATACATTTCCTCCACCTCCTCGTCGGAATGTGCCGACGTTGGTGCGTAAACCTGTATGACCTTCAGCGAATACCGTTTGGTGATTCTGAGTATCAGGTACGCGACCCTCGTCGACACACTCTCAATCTGTACAACGTTGTTGACGAGAGACTTGTGGACGATAAATCCGACACCTCCTTGGGACAGATGGTCGCCCTCCCGGTGATAGAACAAGTTGCCGGATTCGAGAATCACCGTATCCTCCCCCCTCTCTTCGGACCTCGGATAATCCTATAATACTCCAGCGCAACTTGTCTATCTCTTCTTCCAGCTCCAGGATCTTCTCGTCAGTCCTCAGTGTGCGTGCGTTAAATGTTGCCAGGTCGAGTCGTCGTAGGTGGCAACCGAACCTCCACCGGAGATTCTTAGCACCCCCTGCCCCGCCGTTACCATGGTCGCCACCGTAGCCAGGAATAGCGGGGCCGCCGGGGACTGGGGGCCGTCTATTTGTGTAATTGTTCATGGGGGGTATATTGCCATAGTTGCCACGCTTGGCGAGCGGGTTGGCAACCGCAGTTTTTTTTTGTCGTACAGTTGCTGTTATCAGGAAGATGCTGCTGCCCATCTCCTGCCTGTCTCCCTCTGTCGCCTCTTACGACACCCACGGGAAGATATGGGGTAGTGGATATTCTTAACCGCCACTACACGGCATGTGCATTGTGAAAGTGATGGATTTGCATTTATTAATGCTAAGTTCAAGTTTATTTTCACTGCAGTATAAGAGAATTGATTCGGGTCATTTTGGAGTTTAACATGATCGTCTAAAGTGTTGATAATCTTGTAAATCTTTAAATCGTCTGCATAGTGAAGAAACTTACAGTCATCAAAACCTTTAATAATATCCTTAATAAATAATACAAATGGTAGAGGGCCAAGAATGGAACCCTGCGGCACACCGGAGCTTATATTTGTACATGGAGATTCGAATCCTTTAATAACGACATTTTAAGTTCTGTTAGATATGTAAGATTTAAACCATCTCCATGACGATGACGATGATGATGACGGTGATGACGACGGTGATGATGACCATGACGATGACGTTAACAATTGCAATGACTGGCGATGACGATGACGATGATGATATGATGACGATAACGATGGTGCCATGACGATGATGATGACGACGACGAGTATACATACAAAATTATGATGACGGTGATTATGACGATGACGATGATGATGCGTGCGTGCGTGCGTGCGTGTGTGTGTGCCGATCCATTCGTGCTACAACTATACTTCTAATGTAACTGTAGCATGGCTCTGGGTTGAGCTGTCTATTTAAGAACAATTCAATTTCTAGCTCTTTGCCTATCATGCCTTGTATATTCTGATGCACCAGGTGTTAACAATTTTTACTATCATTTTGTGGAGTTATACAATTGCAACTATTAAGGATTTGTAAGCTACATTCTAAATTATTATAACTGCTAGAGATTACCTCTATTGTCGGATTCCAAATTGGATGTCAAATCATTATGCTGCTCAATAGGATAGCCTGGGTAGATGTCTGGGTAGCCAAGTCCTTGGCTGAGTTAATATATAAATAATAAGATAGCACATTTGCTATCTGTCTTAAATTATACTTGGATAGGTAATACCTATCTCCAGTCAAAAATTTCCTAATTAAATTATTAATGTCTATTTAATTCTATTACTATAATTATTACAATTAAATGTCAAATTTAAATTATTGTTACATGACAAATTATCCATTAATAAATTTAAATCATCTATTTCACTCTCCTGTGGCCAACCCTGTATGTAAGGCAAAGTAAACAAGATAATTTTATGTACATTTAAAGTATTGAGGTAATCAATATATTTTAATAATTGATTTTTGTTTACATTGCCTCTTCTCCTAACAAGAATTATTAATGTGCTATTAGGACAAAACTTACTAGTTAAAACTTTATTCATTATATGACTAAAGGATGCTCCAGGCATACAATAATTACTAATCACTTGTCCTTTTAAATGGTTATTTAACATCATGCCCAAATTTTTACCTATATCATCACAATACATAATAACTTTATGGTTTTAATAAAATAAAATAAAAGAATAAAAATATTAAATTATTGTTTTTATTCTTTGATAAAGCACTGTCCTGATGAAAATGGTATGGAGCGCTGATTCTCACTCTGATGTTTTATTAAGGAGTCAAAGCGCTCCTCATTGTATTTACATGACTTTACCAGATCATTCATGGCCAATATGTGTTCTTTTATCTCAACCTGAGCCGATGCATATTTATTTGAGATAATTTGTAAGGAGTTTTTAAGCAACAAAACTTCTGAATTGAGACACTCTATTTCAGTATCATAACAGTTTTTCATATTTTCCACCGCAATTTAATATAATTAAAGATTATTAATTAATTCATGCTTTTCCTTACATACATTTACATAACTTTTTATTTTAATTTTAGTTCTAATTAACTTTTGCACTCTCCTAACATATTTATTAATTTTTATGTATTCCTTTAATTTTCATCTAGTGCATGTAATCCTTTCTGCTGTTCTTGATGTGACTAAATCATCACCAGTCAAATCGATTGTTGTGGAGGGTTGCAATGTTTTTGAAGATTTACATTCAATGAGCTCATTGAACAGACTTTGAGTTTGGGACACTTTCAATTCATCTAAGTATTGTTTTAATTGCACAATCTGCTCATTAGCCTCACTTAACTGTAACTGCAATGCAGCAATTAATCTGAGGGATTCCTCATATTCCTTGCTGCATCGGTCAAACTCATCGACTGTTCCCTGAAGCTGATCCCCTTCTTTTAAAACATTTGTATAGTCTTTATGTAACTTACGTTGAAATGATGTTTAACTTTAACTTTACATTACTACTCACCGAAAGATTAACGATGTGTGCGAAATATCAAAGGTTTTGAAATTTGTCTGCCTTCATCACATACTATAACAAAGTTGTTATAGTACAATTGATGAATATATGGTTTTGAAAAACATATTTCATACCTTGAAATAATACTAGTTTTTACGGAATTTATCGCGTATATTTAACTTTTTAATTACCCGACCTTTTTAATTACGAGTAAATATAAGAAATCATTATATTTCATACCCCAAAGCTTACAATAAAAGATGGTTAGCTGACACTGTTTAATGTTTGGCTGTAATTATATTTAGATTAAATATTTTTATTATTACCTTCGACACCAATATTATCCTACAAAAGCACTAATCAATGAAATTTAATTCATATATATATATATATATATATATATATATATATATATATATATATATATATATATATATAGCTTCAATCTTCTGACTTACGTAAGTAAATTAGTATTTTTTTATTTTAGGGTGATCGTGGTGATTGCACAATATCGTCTACATCGAAAAAAGAAAGCTGGACCAGAACCAGAGACATTGACTAAGTGGTACACTACAATCGATCGCCGACCAGGGTTTACTCAAGAGGCGCTGATGGCATTAAAATTGAGAGCGAAGCGTAACCCTGATAAAAACATTTATTGTTCCTTGGTCATGTATGAAATGGAAATTAAGCAAATGATGGAATACTATGCTTGTAGCCAAAGGCATTATGTATATAACCAAAATGTCTTTTAGAACTTGCATGGTACTCCGTCAATTGTTTTATTTTCATTTCATCTATTACTAATATACAATACAATTTCTTGTCAGGGTTACTCTCTAGTCTAAGTTTTAAAACAGTTAACGCTTTTTTTTTTGTAGCCAAGTCGGCCATCAATTGTACTATACCACTTTGTTATAGTACGTGATGAAGGCAGACAAATTTCAAAACCTTTGATATTTCGCACACATCGTTAATCTTGCGGTGAATAGTAATGTAAAGTTAAAGTTAAACATCATTTCAACATAAGTTACATAAAGACTATACAAATGTTTTAAAAGAAGGGGATCAGCTTCAGGGAACAGTCGATGAGTTTGACCGATGCAGCAAGGAATATGAGGAATCCCTCAGATTAATTGCTGCATTGCAGTTACAGTTAAGTGAGGCTAATAAGCAGATTGTGCAATTAAAACAATACTTAGATGAATTGAAAGTGTCCCAAACTCAAAGTCTGTTCAATGAGCTCATTGAATGTAAATCTTCAAAAACATTGCAACCCTCCACAACAATCGATTTGAATGGTGATGATTTAGTCACATCAAGAACAGCAGAAAGGATTACATGCAATAGAAGAAAATTAAAGAAATACATAAAAATTGCAACATGCCGTGTAGTGGTGGTTGAGAATATCCACTACCCCATATCTTCCCGTGGGTGTCGTAAGAGGCGACAGAGGGACACAGAAAGGAGATGGGCAGCAGCATCTTCCTAATAACAACAATAACATAATAAAAAACTGCGGTTGCCAACCCGCTCGCCAAGCGTGGCAACTATGGCAAATATCCCCCCATGAGCAACGACACAAATAAACGGCCCCCAGTCCCCGGCGGCCCCGCTATTCCTGGCTACGGTGGCGATCATGGTAACGGCGGGGCAGGGGGTGCTAAGAATCTCCGGTGGAGGTTCGATTGCCACTTACGACGACTCGACCTGGCAACGTATAACGCACGCACCCTGAGGACTGACGAGAAGATACTGGAGCTGGAAGAAGAGGTAGACAAGTTGCGTTGGCATATTATTGGATTATCTGAGGTCCGAAGAGAGGGGGAGGACACGGTAATCCTCGAGTCCGGCAACTTGTTCTATCACCGGGAGGGCGACCATCTGTCCCAAGGAGGTGTCGGATTTATCGTCCACAAGTCTCTCATCAACAACGTTGTAAAGATTGGGAGTGTGTCGACGAGGGTCGCGTACCTGATACTCAGAATCACCAAACGGTATTCGCTGAAGGTCATACAGGTCTACGCACCAACCTCGGCACATCCCGATGGGGAGGTGGAGGAAATGTATGAGGATATTTCTAGAGCCATGCATTCCTCCAAAACCCACTACACGATGTTGATGGGAGACTTCAACGCAAAACTAGGCACAAGAGAAGGCGGTGAGCTGAAGTTAGGGAATTTTGGAGTAGGGCAACGGAACCGTAGGGACCAGCAGCTGGCTGACTTTATGGAGAAAGAGGGACTCTTTATGATGAACTCTTTCTTCCAGAAGCGGCCCCACAGGAAGTGGACCTGGTCGAGCCCCGACGGTTCGACAAAAAATGAGATTGACTTCATTATGACGACCAGAAGCCAACTGTTCAGTGATGTCTCAGTGATCGCAAGGGTGAAAACCGGCAGCGGTCACCGAATGGTTAGAGGCACACTGAACCTAAACGTTAAGTTGGAGAGGTCTCGTCTAATGAAGTCAACGCTCCGTCCCCCTCGTGCTCTAATCCAGAATCCCGAGACTTTTCAGCTCGAGTTACGTAACCGCTTTCAGTGCCTAGAAGATTGCAATGCAGTGGACGATATGAATGACAAGCTCGTGGAAACTGTCCATGCGGTCGGAGCTAAGTTCTGCAAGACCCGCCGCAGAAGAACACAAAAACTCTCCGATCACACTCTTAATCTCATGGCTGTTAGACGGGAGATGAGGCTACAATCGTCAACAGATTTGACAGCATACAGACAACTGAACAGACAGATCTCCAAATGCATGCGGCAAGACTTACGCAACTTTAATACTGCTCGTATTAAAGAAGTGATCGAGCGGAACCAGAGCTCCAAAGTCTTTGCTAGAGATCTGTCTGCCAGAAAGAGCCAACTGGCACAGCTGAAGACTGAGTGGCGCAGCATCGTTTCCGGGACACCTGAGATTTTGAGTGAGATTGAGAGGTTCTATGGGCAGCTGTACACATCATCGTTGGAGCCACACGCAAGTGTGAGTAACGATACAAGAGCAAGTCTTACCCGACACTATTCCGATGATATCCCGGACGTCAGTCTGAGCGAGATTAGAATGGCTCTCCAGCACCTTAAAAACGGCAGGGCCCCAGGCGAGGATGGAATTACAGCGGAGCTTCTGAAAGCGGGTGGAACACCGGTACTTGAAATCCTTCAGAAGCTTTTCAATTCCGTCCTCCATGGTGGCACTACTCCGGAGGCGTGGAGCAGAAGTGCGGTGGTCTTGTTCTTTAAGAAAGGCGACAACGCTCTCTTGAAGAACTACAGACCGATTTCCCTTCTGAGCCGCGTCTACGTGCTGTTTTCGAGAGTCATTACGAACCGTCTCGCACGCAGACTCGACGACTTCCAGCCTCCCGAACAAGCCGGTTTCCGAAAAGGCTTCAGTACCATAGACCACATACATACCCTGCGGCAGATTGTACTGAAGACTGAAGATTACAATCTGCCACTTTGCCTGGCGTATGTGGACTATGAGAAAGCCTTTGATTCCGTCGAAATTTGGGCGGTGCTACAATCCCTTCAGCGGTGCCAAGTTGACTGTCGGTATATCGAGGTGCTGAAGTGTTTGTACAGTAGGGCTACGATGGCTATCCGAGTACAGAACCAGAGTTCGAAACCTATCCAACTGCAGAGAGGTGTAAGACAGGGTGACGTTATATCCCCGAAACTCTTCACCGCTGCGTTGGAAGACGTTTTCGAGCTACTGGACTGGAAAGGATACGGTATTAACATCAATGGCGAGTACATCACTCACCTTCGATTTGCCGACGATATAGTCCTTATGGCAGAATCGCTGGAGGACCTTAGCACTATGCTCAATGACCTCAATGGTGTCTCCCAACGGATAGGTCTTAAGATGAACATGGACAAAACAAAGATTATGTTCAATGTCCATGTCACACCTATGCCGGTAGTTGTGGGGAGCACTGTGCTCGAAGTTGTTGACGAGTACGTTTACCTGGGACAAATAGTCCGACTAGGTAAGTCCAACTTCGACCGAGAGGTCAATCGACGGATTCAACTCGGCTGGGCAGCGTCCGGGAAATTACGACACATCTCGTCAGGTATACCTCAATCTCTGAAAACTAAAGTGTACAACCAGTGCGTGTTGCCAGTGATGACTTACGGATCAGAGACGTGGTCCTTCACTGCTGGCCGTTTGAGGACGCTCAAGGTCGCTCAGCGAGCTATGGAGAGGGCTATGCTCGGAGTTTCTCTGCGTGATAGACTCAGAAATGAGGATATCCGCAGTAAAACCAGATTGACCGACATAGCCCAACGGATTATTAAGCTGAAGTGGCAATGGGCCGGCCATATAGCTCGAAGAACCGATAACCGATGGGGAAGAAAGGTTCTCGAGTGGCAGCCTCGTACCGGTAGGCGTAGTGTAGGGTGACCCCCCACTAGATGGAGTGACGAACTGGTAAGATATGCAGGAAGTCGATGGATGCAGGTGGCTCAGGACCGTGCTTTGTGGCATTACTTGGGGGAGGCCTATGTTCAGCAGTGGACTTGTGAAGGGCTGTAATGATGATGATGATGATAAAAATTAATAAATATGTTAGGAGAGTGCAAAAGTTAATTAGAACTAAAATTAAAATAAAAAAATATGTAAATGTATGTAACGAAAAACATGAATTAATTAATAAACTTTAATTATATTAAATTGAGAGTGCAGGCGAACGCCAAAGTGTATACGGTTCGTTAGGCATGCCTTGCCGCCACTCGGGATTGCTCGCTACGACTCATCCATTTCGGGATAGTGTCCGTTTTTCTGCACAAATCAAAGGCGCTCGCCTTTACTCGGGAAGTCGCGTCCACATGTTAGTCGCCCATGTCAGTTACAGCTTGGCATCCGTCCCGGTGAGATATTGATTTAATTAAGTTGCAACTTTAAAATAATTTCGAAAATTTTATTTTCACTATACTAACAAAGACATCTTTAAGTTTTTTAACTTTACTGCGGAGTACACCAACATAATAATTATATGCACTTATTAAATAAATAGCAGAAACTGCAGTAAATTTTACGTCGTCCATATCATACCAATTCTAAATGACGAATAATTACGGTCAACATGTAGATAGCTCCATAAAACAAGAAATTGAATTGAAATTGGTCTCTTTCGGACTTGATCAACGTGTAGACTGTAGCACTCGCGTTGTACAAGCACGCGCAACATCAATCACAAAAAAAACGAAAAAAACAAGTGCTTTGATGTCGATATAAACCTCAAGTAACTTTGATAGCTTGGGCGCCTTTTGAACTTGAGTGGCTGTCGTCATCAACTGTCCGCTGGGTTGAGCTGTCGTCAAAATCTCCCAAGGGCTTCACAATGTGACGCATCAGCATATTGTGAAGAAAAATAATATAATAAAAATGAAGATTCCAAAAGAAATGATAGGCTCAGAAGGGCTAGAACCCAGACCCGTAAGTCAGTTAATAAAAAAACGTAACAAGCTGGCTGAGTGGCTGACATACAATACAATTTTCATTCACCATAGAGTAGAGTAATATATCGTACAGAAATCATAGTATTACTATTTTGCTTTCATTTTAAATTGTGAAGAAACAAAAATTTTAATTAATTATTGTGGACACAATTATAATTTTTTATTTCTGATCGTACACTTATAACAAAAATTGCATAAAACATGGTTAAAATATTATTTCTTCACCCGGATTTGGGTATCGGAGGCGCTGAACGCCTTGTTTTAGATGCCGCATTAGCCTTTAAAAGTAAAGGACATGAAGTCGCTTTTTATACCAATCATCATGATCCTACACACTGTTTTGCAGAAACTAGGAATGGTACATTTCCTGTAACAGTTGTAGGCGATTGGATTCCACGTTCAATTTTTGGTAGGTTTAAAGCGGCGTGTGCTTACGTCCGTATGGTATATGCTGCAGTTTATTTGGCTTGGTATGTTATACCTGTTGAAGAACCTACTCTTATATTTTGTGATCTTATATCGTTATGTATACCTTTTTTGAAAATGGCCAGAGGACCTTTTAGGGTAGTTTTTTATTGTCATCACCCAGACAAGCTGTTAACTTCAGAAGGTGGATTTTTTAAGAAAATATATAGAGCTCCGCTTAATTGGCTAGAGGAACTTACCACTGCTCGTGCTGACAAAGTTTTAGTGAACAGTAAGTACACAGCTAGAGTTTATCAAGATGCATTTCAAAAAATAAAAGATATCCCTGATATTTGTTATCCTTCAATCAATACTGAATTTTTCAATACTACAGTGCCTAAACCTTTGAAAGAAGTTGTTCCAGTGGGATTAGATAAGTTTATATTTCTATCAATAAACAGATATGAAAGAAAGAAAAATTTACAGTTAGCATTAAGGGCATTGGAGCATTTAAAACATATTTTAAGTGAATCTGATTGGAATAGGGTTCATTTAATAATGGCTGGTGGATTTGATCCAATTAATTTGGAGAATATGGAGCACTATATTGAATTAACTGACTTAGCAGCTGAACTGGATATAGAAGACAAAGTTACTTTTATGAAATCACCCAATGATACAGAAAAAGTCTCACTACTTTACCATTGCAAGGCTCTTGTTTATACTCCATCTAATGAACATTTTGGTATAGTGCCTTTAGAAGCTATGTATTACAAAAAGCCAGTCATTGCAGTTAACAGTGGTGGTCCTACAGAAACAATAGTAAATGATGTTACTGGATTTTTATGTGAACCAAATAGTGAATCGTTTGCCAGAGCTATGAGTAAGCTCATATGGGCCCCAGAATTAGTAGACAAACTGGGTGAGGCAGGCAGAAAGAGATTTGACACAAAATTCTCATTTGATGCATTCACAGAGCAATTAGATGGAATACTGAATAGAGAGAGGCAGATCATATCCGAAGTACGAGCCATTGAGTATGAGCAGCGGAAGAAGAAATAACATAATGTTGACACTCCAACAATATTTGATATTGTTTGAGTGTAAACACATTCCACAACAATAAGTGGTTTTTTTTAACATTATTACACAATCAACAGTTTTTGTGCATGATTGACAATTTTCATCACGTTTGCTGCAACTGTGGGATATTATATAATAACATATTAATGGAAAAAAAAACCTATTAACTCCTCAGTCCCCAAGCGGTCAAATCCGACCATCACAGCACTTTAAACTATTAAGACATATTTAGAGACTACTTTTCTTTGAATAAGTTTGACACTATAGAATCAATATGAAATTTTCTATCCTCTAGTGCAATAAAAAGTCAAGTTATCCTATGGATATTTATTTATAATCTACGTTCATTTCGTATGCCATTTTCGTGCTGAATGTTACTGTGTTGATTTTTAGATTTTTCTTGTGTTTTATTAGTGTTTTGGTATAGTGTTCTACTATAAAACTGTAATGAAAGTATTTGTGTGAATATAATTTATCTTTTTAGGTAAATAATTTCGAGTAATATATATTGAAATAATTGTGATTGTCACGCTCCCGACATTCGCTTGGTATGTTTTGTTTTTGTTATCAAAATACAATAGTCTTTTTGTAATGAAGTAAAACCTGACTTTTATATAGAGAATTTTGTATAGATTTTATAATTACAAACTTCTTCATAGAAAAGTAGTCTAAATATAAGTTTTAATGGTTTTAAGTTCTGGGGGTGGGTGCGGTCGCATGCGACTGCTCGGGATTTGCCCGGCATGAGACTGCATTGGATTTTTATTGGGATTGAGGGATTAAATTGAAGTATATAAGGATTCCAAATTCATATTTTATTTAAAAACTAGCGATCGGCCCAGACTTTGCACAGGTTATTTCTGAATCTAGACAACAGCAACACTGCAGTTGAGTTTTTAAAACATCCAGGGACTCACTCAAATACAAAAAAAATTCATCAAGCTTGTTTGAGCCTTTTTCGAGTTTCAGCGAGACTAATGGACAACAATAGATTTTTATTAATTAGTAGAGAATCTAATGTCTTATGTATATAATATGAATGTGATATTATGTTATTATAAAGTGTATGTGTGTGACTGTATTTAGATATTTCCTTAAGAGCTGGCCTTAGATAATTGATTCATGTATAAGAAATATGTCATAATATGATTAATTGCCCAGTTTATTGGATGGGTAGCCTGTTGAACACCCACATTCAACTATTTATTTATAATTAATATTTAGGTTGACCACCCCTGCAAACTGAAATAAATTTGTTTACTGATGCTTTGATACATTGATCAACAATAACAAATAGAAATCAGGTCGGCGCAAGAAATCCGTCTCAGTTAATAAGAGCGCACATGAGACGTGAGTTCTCGTTTTTGTGACTAATGATTGTTAGATTTGTGACTTTATTACCAGATGCGATGGTTGTATTTAGGTTGAACTTAAAACTATTTTAATTTTTTGTCTTATTTCTTTAGTAAACAGATGTAGCTGTTTAAGTTTATATTCAAGCGAACAGTATTTAGCTATGATTTTGCACATGACCTATTGTCTAGTTGGTATTGTTGATCGAAGACATTGCCCCACTTGTTTGTTATTTAATTTAGCTATTTGGCTGTATTTTTTCAGGCACTTAATTAAATGCCAGTGCATTTATATACACAGGCAAAAATATTAACTTGCCGATCAACAAGAAATTTGCATTACATTGGAGATTTAACATTGAATAATCAAACTAGATAGCTATATCCATAAAATATAATATACAATAGAATGGCTGTCAACCTTATTTTGTAAAAGGATCGGTGTCACCGGGAGCACACATACAAGCAATTACGTTGTATTATCACTACTACAAACCCGATTTGCTGTATTGACAGACTGAGCGAATTTACACATTTGAGACTTACGAATTATGATTAATGTTTTTGACACATCAATATTTCTTTATTTTTGTTTCTAATATTTACAAAATATTAATAGTTTCGACTTACTGGTTGTAGGATATGTCTCCTTTATTTAAATTCTATTTCCCGCTGTTCTTTCGACACGTAATTATTGCACAATTTGCCATTTTTTAAATAATTTGCATGCAACGACGCCTGACACGAAAATTGGAAACAAATTGATTGTGTTGACATTTATAGATGTGAATTGACATGTTCGTGGCTACATGAGCTCCGCCCACTCCCCCGTTCTATTATGTATGTATTATAGTATTCTATGGCTATATCAATCAGTTTTAGCTTGCAATCAAGTGCAAGATATATGTGCTTGAACTAGTACACAGATATCTCGGCTAGCTCTTAGGAGATGACTTTCATTCCTTAATTCATAATATCTAATATAAGCTTTTTTTAGTGTAGAACTATTTAATATTGTGACATTTTATTGTACTTCCAAGCATTGCTTAAGTAGCGTTAAAATTAAATAATACATTCTGTCAGTTGGAGTTTCTAGTGTTCACTTCTCAACATTCGCTAGACCTGTTTTACATGCATATTACAAATCTATTTTCGTACTAAATACATAATCTAAACTAGCTTTTTATAATTACTGATAAGGCTTATGATTGAATGATTTGTATATAGTTAACCTTGGCTTAAAATATCTTAAAAGGCTTAATGATAATAAAAATTATACAGTAAAGATGTTTAAAAATTAGGTATTTAAGAATTATAAACTTTTGTAGATATATATCGACTCTCATAAATATATTTATGATGATACTAGTCTGGAATACCATTATGTATGAATACTGTTAATAAAACAAATTGTAACAAGGGTAAGAATTTATTTGTAAATATGTTCATGCTGTTATAATCTTTTCAACTGGTTCATATATAACATCTACTTTTTCTGGTGGCAGTGGATCCATGAGCTCAAACTGTAGGTCATACTGTTGATCAAGTCCCAAATAACTGTCACTAAATATATACACTGTATAGATGATGCGGCCTGATAACAAAAGTAAACACTTGAGTTATTGATTAAATTGATTGAGTATAATAATGAGTAAGAAAAAAAAACGGGATGTGAATGTGTGTCGTGTGTTACGTGAATAGCTGTACGTAACGAAACGATCTCAAAACGGCGGGCGCTCTCCCCTTCACTGCACGCAACACTACACAGTCCTTACTCAATGTGATGAATTCTTTAGCTTTCAATTAGTATTATTAAATTTTGGATGTGGATGATAGATATCTGTAGCAGCAACACTAAACTGTATCCCCCGATTTCGTTATTATCAGTTTTCTGAATTGTCTCCCACTATGGAAGCCAATTTAAAGATGTTTTCACGTTCAAATGTTGACACCCACATAGTAAAGCTTTCTACAACAATTTAAACATTTTCTTTTAACATGACTAATGTTTCGTCAAATTACATAAACTTTTGTGTTGAGTTTTCGTAATAAATGTTGTTGATTTAAGAAACGTCTTTACTAAAGATAAAAAATATAAAGCAGGAGTGTCCTTCGTGCAAGCCATCATCTAACTTGCAAAAGTAGACGAAAGAAAATTTTTGCCGAGAATTACAACACAGCAAATAAACATGCTCAGCATTGAATAAATGAAAATTAAAGACTGGCTAGGCAAGCCTCTCTTGGTTGCAACTCCAAGGCAATAACACAACTAAAGAAATCCTAGATTCGGAAAGTGACCTAGTGCTTTTTACATGTTTCACTAAACAAATATCTGTTTACCATAGGTATTACATACAGTCCCTTGTGCAGGGCGTGCATGAGGGAAGAACACGCCGTGTGTTCACGTGCTGCTGGTATGTCCGCAGGTCCACACACTCACACTTACACTTATGCTTCAAGGAGATATGATCGCTCGAATAACTACATTGTTTCTGCTCATATGCAAAATACATGGTTTACGTTTTACGGAAAAAAAGTCCGTTCCAAAATAACTACAACACATCTCATAACAGTGAGATTAGATGATCCATTGCTGGTAAATAAATAAAAACAGTCTGCGAGATAAAGCTTTACAAAGATTAAATCTGATAAATATACAATTAGTACAAAAACAAATATGTAAGGCAATAATGTCAAATAATGTTTTCTAAATGTTAAACAATGTCTTTATATTTTATAAAAACACTACATTGTGCTAAGGGGAAAACTCATTAATAAAATTCACTTATGCTCACTGTAATGAATACTTCGAATTTATAGTTTATATCTATAATACAATATATTCTTTTACATGGTAGAGCCAGGTTGCAGCTATATTACGGTTGTAGAAGAATAGGTCGACTTGACCAGGATAGGACCACGATCTTACAGAATACACCTTAAAGCTGATGTGGTGAGTGTAGAGAACCGCAGACTTTTTTACTGTAAACGAGGCATTCCATGTTTGTCGTCATTGGTGACAATACATCTGCATTTTGTAATGATTTCTTATATTTACACGAACACTACACATTGAAATAATACTAGTTTTTGCGGAATTTATCGAGTATATTTAACTTTTTAAATACCCGACGTTTCGAACGCTTTACAGCACTCATGGTCACGGGCGGGACTGAGATGTTCAACGTCCATATGTCATTGTTAACCGCGGTTACCATAGATTAAAATTTAACTTTTGTTCCGATCTATGCAGTATGAACTTATGGTATCTTGAAGTCTTGCAGTTGTATGCTTGGGTTGGGATTTAATTTTATTTATTATAGGATCCTGGCTGGGTGCTACCATCTGCTTGGGATCCTATAATAAATAAAATTAAATCCCAACCCAAGCATACAACTGCAAGACTTCAAGATACCATAAGTTCATACTGCATAGATCGGAACAAAAGTTAAATTTTAATCTATGGTAACCGCGGTTAACTATGACATATGGACGTTGAACATCTCAGTCCCGCCCGTGACCATGAGTGCTGTAAAGCGTTCGAAACGTCGGGTATTTAAAAAGTTAAATATACGCGATAAATTCCGCAAAAACTAGTATTATTTCAATCTGCATTTTGATTCTGAATCTGAAACGGAGATGTCTTTAGGCCACTGCATCCACTTACCATCATATTTACATTTATAGATGTTTACTTGAACTTAGTAGTATATTTGTAACACGAATCGGGTCGGCCGGAGGACCACGCTCTCACGGAATAGCAGCGTAAAATAAAGCTTAATGCTGCTGTGTTTCGTATGGTGAGTGTAGAGAACCGGCGACCCTTTTTACTGGAAACGAGGCATTTCATCTTAGTCCCAAGGAGTGGTAACGCATTTACATTTTAAAATGCAGATTCGTAATCGATAATAGATGTAGATGTCTATGGGCCACAGCAACCGCTTAGTGGACTGTGTGCTCGTTTGTCACCCTATCCTAAAAAAAAAAGTCCCACTCAAAAATAACTTCTGAAGTTGGGGATTTAGATTAACTATCTTAGCACCAACTTTAGAATCTTTGTACCTATTATGTGGATTTTTTTATTCCTTTTAGTTCTTTAAATTAGGCTTTTTATTAAAAGCAAATTTTTTATATTTATACAATTATTTTATTTGGTAGCTGCAATTAAAGTCAACTCACCTCTATGTGCTGGCGTGTAGAATGTGACCTGAGCTGTTCCTTTTGGGGGGACGCGTTTTAATGCGTGCAGTTCCCCATGTTCTACAGTACCAAGGGTGATAAACCAGCCCTCGTTCTTCCCGCGCGGAAACCGCGGGCAGAGTACATTGTTAGGATTGCCACCGCGACGCTGCATGTCAATTAAAAGTGTGTACTCCTGGTAATAATAACAAAGGTGTAAAGTGTATACTATGAATTGAAATACTAAAGCACAACATATATTTATAACGTATTAAAAAAAAAAGAATATGGTTAGGGTTGCCACCTCCACACTGCATGTCTATATTGTCTATTTAAAGGGGCTACTCCCGATAATAATTACTAAAGTATAAAATATATGAAGCTATTTATTCAAATACTGAAGCAGCTTAAGGCAAAAGCACTCTGCGTAAATTTTACAGTATGCAACTCCAGTTCGATTAATAAAAGCATCAATTAAATTGTTAATTGCAGTTTTAATATGTTTTCAGTTATATAAATATTTTATTTTTCAGACATGCTGACTGAAATTATCTGAAAAATATTGAATGTAATTTATGGGCAACGCGAAATTTAAAGTCAAGCGATTTAGAGCGACGAACAAATAACAAATAAATTATTAACGCCCTAAGTTCCTGTACACACTCGTTCAGTATATCTACCTGTTCAGCATGTAATGGTATCCAGGAGTCTCTCGAAGGCGGCTGTTGTATTCGTTTGTCTTGTTCACAGTCGCTGTCGAACCAAAGCCCGCGGATTTGGAACTTTATGTTAAGCGTGGGAAGATCACAAATAGCCTGCAAAAATATTTTTTGCACCTTAGTGGTGGGCTTTTTTCTGTTAAGAAATACATATATGGACAGCTAAATTTAATCTATTTCTACTGCAGTCTTCTATTTCTAGTTGAAAAAGAACAGTTGATCCTGTGTAACTCTTCTTTGTTTGTTGTTGTTGAAGTTGGCTTCAGGTATTCATGGATGGCTATTTAATTAACATCAAGTTAAATGAGCTCGTTGGGCTCTTTATTATTTTTTTTTTGTACTAGCTGTTCTGACAGACGTCGTATTGTCCCTTCCGGTAGGTGGCGCTATGAGTTTCATTCCAAATTCACTCCGGACTTTTTACAGTGTAAATAAACTTGTTATTAACTTGACTAAAGCAATTAGGCTGAGATCTATAGCTGCACTTTGACTTTACTTAGTAGTAATTTTTGATTATGAATTTATAGTTGCATCGGGCTAAGATTAAGGTAATAAAATGCAAAAAAAAATTAATATTTAAAAATCGTAAACAATCCAAATTGTATTTCATAAATATCATCATAAATAACTAATTTTAGTTTAAAATACGAGAAAAGACCTAACCATTTGGTCAGCCGGTTAAGCGCTGTCAAATCACTGTTTCAAACATGAATCTTTTGGTCTGTTGATATTGTGTGCATTTTAAGTTTTTATACATAATTTAAATGTCAGATCTTTTTAATAATATAATTTTTTAGCTAAAGTTGCTATTTTTCTTCTGATGAATCCACGATTGTGGACGGGAACGGATGAGAAGAGTGCAAAATTTATAAAGAGAAAGAAGATTAAAAAAATCTGAATAAGTTTGAAATTACGTAATTAGAAAATGGATAAATGCTATTTAAAACTAGTAGCCGGCCTAAAACTACCCATTTATTGTTACAAATAATTGGAGTAACATAAAAACAACAATTTAAAATTAATTAATACGGTGGTTTTGGTTAATAGCCTGAGTTTTTCGTAAGTCATCAATTTCGTTGACTTAGGATTTGCTAAGCGCGCACTCAGCACGACTTCGAAGTTAGCTCTATAAATACAGGCATTGTCTTAGCTCGAGAGGTAAAGTCTGAGCAAAATCAAAGTATGGTCAATAGATCTCAGCCTGTATCATCATCATATATCAGCATTAATGAGTCAAGTTCAAGTTGTTCAAAAGTTACACAATCACTCTGTATGCAACAATGATTATATAAATAAAAATATGCTAGACGGAGTAACTAGATCAAAAGACGAGAAGCAGCGTCAAATATGAAAGTCATCTGGTGATGCAATTCATTTGGCAAACGTATACGTCATAAGGCGAAGCAGTGTAATCCATTCATTTATAGTCTACGAAAGTTTATAGCTGAAAATAGGCCGTCTTCATAGATTGACTCCTATGGAGAATTTGGCATAGATGCCACACTTGGCAGGCGGATTGGCAAACGTAGTTTTTTATTATTTTTAGTCCTTATAAGGAGGAAGATAATTATTTTTTACGTGGTAGAGCCATCCTGCAGCTATATTGTGGTTGCAGTATGAATGGGTCGGCTCGACCGGGGTAGGACCACGCTCTCACTGAATACCAGCGTGAAATGGTAGCTTGATGCTGCTGTGTTTCGTATGGTGAGTGTAGAGAAACGGAGACTTTACTAGAAACGAGGCATTCCACCTCAGTCCTCAGAGCTGGCAAAGTATCTGCATTTTGATTCTTCATTGAATGTAGATGTCTATAGGCCACACTTACCATCAAATGGACTGTGTTCTCGTTTGTCAGCGTTATTCTATATAAAACCAGGTATATGCTGCTGACTATCTCCTGATTTAAGTTTCTTCCCACTTTTACGACCTACGGGGTGATATGAAGTAGTGGATAATCTTAAACCAACACATAGTTAATCAAGAAGAACACTCGTAGATATTTAAAGACAATTAACTTACTTTATGTATTTGTAAGATCTGATTCTCCTCAAACTCCCTCCTCAAATATTTGGCCAGAAGTTCGTAATTCCTCATGGAAGTCACCTTTAATCCGTTCAAAGTGGTGCAAGGCCTGTTAGTGTCGCGGGACATGTGTGAGAACATGTAGAGATGTTGGGAGTCCACATGTGGGAGTGTTGTAAGAGGGGAGTCCGAGGGCCAGCGGGCTTGAATGATACACTGCATTAGTATTTGGCACGACAGGCAAACAGACAGCCAGCCATTTTCTGCCGATGTGTCGATCATAGCCTGCGAAATTATGTATATAATTTGTTGAGTTTCACAGTGAACTGTAATTGGCTAATAAGGGAGATGCATTTGAAAACGACTCACCTGAATTATCCTTATAGTTTGATCTAGAACAGACTTAGTGTCAGTCAAATAGTCTGTATTAGGTAAAGTTAATCGTGTGAGATGGGCTTGCAACAATAGGAAGGCCTTTACATTCGATGAGTCTAATGTGAGCGAGTCCACAGGCAGGCGACATTGTTGGGATAGTTCTCTGGAAAAATTATTGTTAAAGGTTTGTGTTAAGAAAACTGTCTGAATTTAAGAACAGTGTTGCCATTTTTACTCAATTTCCCCAGATGGAGGGTAATGTTTATACTAGACCGCGCCAGGAATAATAATAGAAGACTAGAGTTGGTTCTTCATATTTGACATTAAAACGTAGCTATAGACATAAGAGTTTAATGACCCGGTAGCATGTTTTTAAATATTTGAAT
This sequence comes from Parnassius apollo, assembly GCA_907164705.1. Lineage (NCBI taxonomy): Eukaryota > Metazoa > Arthropoda > Insecta > Lepidoptera > Papilionidae > Parnassius > Parnassius apollo. The sequence goes on from CAJQZP010000295.1 coordinate 8,537,118, forward strand.
GGCAGTAGCATCTGCTTCCATTTACTTGATACCTTTAATTTAAAAAAGAAACCTTTTTTGACAAATTAAAAGAGGTTCAGATGATATATAACAGCGTAAGTATACAAATATAGGTTTATAAAAAAGTAAATTATTCTACATAAGTGAGCAAATGCACACGCGACATGTATATGCATATCCGATAAATTGTATTTGCACCAAATTCTTATGTAGTAGAGCTACGCTGCAGCTATATCACGAATAGGTGGTCTTGACCTGGGGAGCAATATGCTTGTTCAGAAAATTAACGAAAAATATCACCATAATACAGCTGTGGTTTTAGATAGTTGGTCTAGAAATCATACTCTGTGGTATGGTAAGCAAACTTGTTATTGGAAGGATCAATTCTATCCTAGTCCTCGACGGTCGACAGTGTCCATTTGTAAGAGTGACAAACGAGCACACAGTCCACCTGATGGTAAGTGGATGCTGTGGCCCATAGACATCTACATCTATCCTTGATTAAGAATTAAAATGTAAATGCGTTGCCACTCCTGAGGACTAAGATGGAATGCCTCGTTTCCAGTAAAAAGGGTCTCCGGTGCTCTAAACTCACCATACGAAACACAGCAGCATTGAGCAGCTATTTAACGCTGGTATTCTGTGAGAGCGTGGTCCTAACCCGGTCGAGCCGACCCATTCGTGCTACATCTATAATATAGCTGCAGCGTGGCTCTACCACGTCAAAATTAATTGTAGAAGTCTGAAAAAATATTTCTGGTTATGGTTTTAAAGTATCCTGTACCCATTGAGCACATCCTCGTTGTGCCTCACAGGCAACGTGGCATATTCCTCGGAGTCGGCGAGGACGCGTAACAAATCGTCAAAGTTCAAATTCCCGTTTAGATGCGAACTGAAATGCGCCATTGTTTTGTGTGAAAGATAGTAGTATGAAGCGATACGACCCATCCATGTGCTGTGTACCGTGCGTTGATCCTAAAATAAAGAGCATTATTATTTGTAGTTGTTTTTTTGAAAAGCGACTTTGTTTTATACTATCAAGTAGTTATACAAGATTGGGACCTCCTATAGTCCGGCATGAGGAAACATGCTCGGATGGAAAAGGCATATATGATGGAGGGATATGTTTGTGGTTTCTCTACGTGAAAACGTTCTTAACGAGGTTATCTATATAAGGGCAAGTTTAACTGACATAACTTAGCGGAGAGACCATGGACAGGCCATAGTTCTAGGCTATCGAATGGCAGCATCATACTAAGCGTAGTGTTGTGCTTTTAGATTGGAAGAACATCAATAGATTTCTTAATTTTTTTCTTTCTCGTACTGAGTACTGAGGTTGTATACAGACAGACATACGACGATGCTTTGCGTTTCAGCTTCAATAGAACCTACAAACAAACATGATTAGTGTACATGCTATGTACTTATCTATTTTAATTTCCTACTAGGTGGAGTGTTGACCTGATGAAACATGCAGGGAGTTGTTAATGCAGGTGTCAGACGAACGTCCTTTGTGACAATATATCGATAAGGCTTAGGTTCAGTGGTGGGCTTTTAATAGGCTGTTATTGACACGGTCACCGCTATGTAGTGGTGGTGTAAGGGTACCCACTCCCCGTTATCATCCCGTGGGTGTCGTAAGAGAGCGACAGAGGAAAATGTAACTGGAGATCAAAAGCAGAATATTTCTGATAAGAACTGGAAAAAAAACCTGTGGCTACCTAACCGCTTGCCAAACGTAACTATGGCAACTGTCTCCTCTATGAGGCAATCTCTGGGGGAGGTTCATGCTCAGCAGTGGACCGTTGACAAGCTGTAATAAATGAAAAGAAATGAAGGATTTTTAATAATGATGACGATGATGATGATAGAAAAAAATACTATAATTACACTAACCTCTTCTATCTCGACACAATTAGCGTTTAATAACGCATCGAGGCGGGTTTGAACAAGATTCGACAGGTAATAATTGACATCCTGCGGTTCGAGGCTGTCCAGTTTGTAGTACGACGGGTTCTTTAATAGACGCCGGAAGAAGTAAGTCCAGGTCAGATAGTCCAGAATATCTTGCTTGGTTTGAACGGTCCCTGTAAATTATTTAAAATAGTAAACTATGCGAATTATAATATAATGTCATGGAGTAAGGAAAGAGATATTGGTTCTCAACTTGTTGCTTAGTGGCGTAGTAGCATAGGTTGCTTTTTTATAGAATAAGGGTGACAAACGAGCACACAGTCCAACTGATGGTAAGTGGATGCTGTGACCCATAGATATCTACATTAATCTTTGATTAAGAATCAAAACGCAGATGCGTTGTCACCCCTAAGGGATATGAAATGCCTCGTTTCCAGTAAAAAAGAGTCTCCGGATCTCTATACTCTATACACACTATAATTATATTGTACACTATTATATGTATTAAGTTGCTATTTTATGGTATTCTGTGAGAGCGTGAACCTTCCCCGGTCGGGCCGACCCATACGTGCTACAACCATAACATAGCTGCAGCGTGGCTCTATCACGTATAAATTGCTGCCGCCCGGAGTTCCTAGAAGCAGAAATTATCGCCCTTCCCCCTAATTTTACAAGTATTTAAAAAAAAGTTAAATCGGTAATTCTTCTGTAAATCTATATGTACCTACAGCTAATCAAAAGTACAGTACGACACTCAACATAGCCCACAGAGTGCTCTTAAATATCCATTTGCCATAGTTGCCACGCTTGGCAGGTGGGTTGGTTCAATTAATTGGCTCACATATCCATAAGGACCAGATCCAGCAATTTTTTAGCCTTTCCACCTTCTTTTTCATTTAAATTATGAATATAAATTCTACGATACCTTGCTAACTACCACACAATAAGTAAATTTTACAAATCATTATTGCGTTAATAGTTTTGTAAAATTTACTTTTATGTTTACCCAACTCTCTGCTTGAAATTTCAAATAATAATTTATTTAAAAAAAGTAAAGAAAACTACTTTTAGAAAAATCATATTATTCGGTAAGGGAAATTATTAGATGTGGTATCATAACTGGATGACTGTTACTGTGACATTAATTAGACATTTTATGTGACATTTAATTTACAAAGTTGACATTGTGTATTTAAAAGGAAATCATATTTGACACTAATTTGATAATTATTTAGGCACTGTTATTTAATATATAATAATCTCAATTTACACTAGAGCTTATAATTGAAAATGTTTACATGGCATGAGCTTAAATAAAATATGATGATCAGTAATGTAAATTGAATTAAGTTTTAAAAGCCTATTTACACGTATTAAATAGTCAAGTAATTAACTAAATTTTAAGTTAATTTTAAGCGAATTTATTTTTAGTAAGCGTTCACACTTGACCGTTACAGCCGATCCACAAGACTACTTTTGAGACCTCCATACATTGACCCATAGGGAGGCTGGTCCGAGGTGGAGGGCCGGCCCGAGGTGGCCACTCCGAGTGGGCTTGGGAAGCCCACTTTGGATGTGTGTTGGTGGACTGCGGTGAGAGGTGTGTCCTCCCCACCTACCGCTGCAGCCGAGGTGGAGTCGCGGAGGAAGAGGAGTGTTGGTATGGCGATGCGCCACTCGCCCTATCCTCCGCGACTCAAACGGGGCCGCACCGTTGATGCGGTGGTGATGGGGCTGCGGGGGGAGAGGATTGTCGGTATTGCGAGGCGCCGCTTTCCCTATCCTCCGCAGCCGAATCTTGGTTGGCGGCGGAGCCATAGACCAGATCCGCCGCTGGGGTCGGGAAGGCTAGTACTTTTAAGTGCTCGTTTTTCCTGGCCCCATGGCCTTCGCGCATCGGACGCGGGGGCGTCTGTAGCGCAGATGTAATTGGCGGCCGTGGAGGAAGGCGTGCCATGTGTTCTGGTGCGCCTTACTTGGGAAGGAGAACGGGGAAAAATATTCCTCTCCCGATGAGGTGCTGCCATGGGGCGGCAGTCGCTGGTGGGGCCGCGGAAGTGTGCGAAAGCGTTCCCGTAGCCCTGCCAATATGCGACGAAGGTGGAACACCATGGGGTTTTAGTCGGTGCGAGTCCGACATAACCCGTCCTTGCCCCCGCGAGGCGGGTATGCGTAGGCATTTCCCCATGTTAATAAAAAAAAGGGAGGATATTTTAAGTTAAAATTTAGTTAATTACTTGACAACTTAATACGTGTAAATCAGATATTAGGCATACCTGCGACAATTTCAGCGTTCAAGTGATCAGCCAACACTTCTAACAAACTGGACTCCACCGGGAATGGCTCATATAAGAACTTTTTGTAGAAATTCTTCTTCTGGTCGTGAACCAATACAACTGCCACGCCTTCGTTGTCAAACTACAAAGCAAAGCAATACATTTTCTTTTTATATAACACTAGAACGACAAGTGAAATATTTTTGAACAAAATTATAATGGGAACGAACTCCAAAAAAGTTTACAGATGCATCATCACGGTCCGCACATTGTTGTAGGTGATCTAACCGTAAGCCGTAATCTTTTAGGTGTATCCTCGACTTCGGTGCATCCTCGATTTCACCTCGTTCCTTATTCGCTACCAGGCTGGTAACGACTAAGGAATGAGGTGAAATATTTGCAGATTTCAAGACGGCGAAGTTAATTTGTTAGAAAAATGTAAGGGTTAATGTTTCTTTTTAAATATTGGTTATATTTATAATTATTAGATTAGTAATGAATAAACTATATTACAATAAATGTGCAAAACATTAAAGAGCAAGAAACTGAGGCATTGTCTTGTGTATACATAGATACTCCAGGAACCGATAAACTTTCCATTTAAAACGCGACTTCTCTGTTACAATGGTATCGTGTAACAAATAACTTTTAGACGTGTGTCAATTATGAATGATTAGTTCGTTTGAGCTGGTACACTTAAAAGTATTGATGGTTCATCCACCTGATTTTGAATGTTCCGGTACAACCAATCACGAACAATTGACGGAACCTTTTCAACTTGTTATTGATGTGAATTGTGAATGGAGTCGAAAACCGACCGAATCCCAAATGATCTGAATGAATTATTTTTAGTGTGGTGCCCGAAATGATCTATTTGAATGACCGATCCGAATGTACCGGTACGAGTGACGAAATGCACTAGAATGATTTGGTCACGAGAAATGAATGAATGATTGATGACATGTCTAACAACTTCAAGTCAGTCTCAACTAGCGACATCTGGTGTGTAGAAGATTCTTTTATTGTCATTGTAATGGGACATCACCATTTAATGTGAACCTCCCTCTAGGTTGTCTAGATTGCCTCATAAGGGGGATATTTGCTATAGATGCCACGCTTGGCAGGTTTGGCAAGCGAAGTTTTTTATTAATCGTATTCTATTAAAGCACTAGCTTACAGGTAAAGTAAAAAGTAAAGATGCAGCCTATATACGTCCCATTGCTATGCACAGGCCTCTAAATTCTGAGAGGGATTAGTCCATCACGCAGTTCCAGTGCGTGTTGGCGGACTTTAAATGTTCTCGACAATTTATGTCTCAGACTCTTAGATTTCCTCACTACGTTTCTCTTAATGGTGGTTAATATAGCGTATAGCGCCATATTAAAGCGCGCTATCTCTCCATAGCGTATAACGCCTGCTATGTAAGTAGCCGCCATGGTGCTATGGCCTTATTAATATCTAGCAACTAGTTTTAGCTTTAGTAGCAGCGCTGTTAGGAATGGACGAGTGACGCCCAATTTGATCTAGTAGCACGCTATTCATCGCACGCGCCCTAATTTAGTGTTAGACGTTGTTTAGTTAGTGTATACTGTGTATTTATTTAAAGTAGCCTAACTAATGTTTTTAAATGTAAATAAAATATAGATACAAATGTGTGTATAACATTATATGTAAGTAGTTGATTTTTGTATTATACAATCAATAAACTTTAAATACGGTTTTAATTGATTTATAATTTACATTAAGGGTAAAATAACGTTTATCTCGATTATAGACAGTTGTAAGCCTGAAAAGTAAAGCATAACATTGGTTATTCCTTACTGCTTTATTTTATTTTAGTCTAAAATGAGACTATTACGAAATAATGTTCTTATATAGCATGCTGTCTATCCAACGAACGACATGTAATATAACGTGCTACGAGATTTAGCGTGCTGCAAAACCTTACGCGCCTGCTGGCCTCCCATACGCTTTCTTATTATATAGATTATTTAATAGCGCGCTAGAAATTAATAGTTTATAGTAGCCGTTTTGATCAAATTTAGTTTCTCTTCACTACCCAGCACGTGGTAAATCAGCACTTAAAATTGCAATCAATAATTTAATTGGTCTAAACATTGAAGTGATATGTACATACTAAAACATACACCGCGAACAAAATCTGTGCTGCAGTGCGGGGCGCGTGGTCGGAGGCACAGGGTAACTTTTCATGACACAGACTAAGGGTTTCTATATTTAAAAAAAAAGCTTTGTTTTCTTTTACGAGCTGCCTCGCAGTAAATGAAGTGCATATAAGCCCCTTTTTTCAAAACAAAATACCAACCTTACTATTTATAGTATAAGGGTGGCAAACGAGCACACATTCCCCCTAATGGTAAGTGGTTGCTGTAGTCCATAGACATCTACATCTATCCTCGAAATCAATCAAAATGCAGATGCGTCACCCGTGAGGACCAAGATGGAATGCCTCGTTTGAAATAAAAAGGGTCTCCGGTTCTCTACACTCATTTAACGAAACACAGCAGCGTTAAGAGGATACCCTGAAAATGAATCGAAGTTTTGGGGGCGTGGCTTATTCCTTTGTCGGTGAAGCTAACGGACGACTGAGGGAGTGGTGATGCAATGACTTCATAGTACGCAAATTATGAGATAGCCATACCGAGCAAGCGCTCGGAAAAAAACTAAGTAAGCGCCAAACAACATTTTTATTTATTTTAACAAAACTTCGTTATGGATTAAAAACTAGTTTAAGAGAACTTAGATATGATTATTTAATATGCTTTATAAATAATTCCATGAAATTATTCGTAAAAATATTGTGATGTTATCAAGAAATGTAAATAATTAGGGCCTACTTTGCAATTTTTTTCTATCGCGAAAATTACATGATATCGTGTTTTCCTTTTATGCAAACCAAGGTCATGTCCAGTATCAAACCAGTCAAAAATCATATACCAAAATTTTGGTTTGTAATCTATAAAACTTAAAAAAATATGTTAAATAGAAAAATCACCAAATTTGCGAGGTATCACCTTAAGCTGCTGATTGACGCTGGTATTCTGAGACAGTGTGTTCCTTCTCCGGTCAAGTCGACCCATTTGTGCTACAACTATATTAGTGATATAGCTGCAGCAGTCATTTTAAGTCATCCTAAGTTGCTGAATTAATAGTTTGTAATATGGACTGTGTTTACATGACCGAAACATATCTTCAATATATAAATCCGGTATAAGCTTGAACCTCTAACACACGTTGCAAACTTGCAAACAATCAAGTATCTGTCTCTTCAAGTACGCAGTATTATACTACTTCAGTGATGCTGGAAGGAATCAAGCCCGGGTAGTTTGCGTACTATGTAGGATACAGGTGTATTCTAATATCAAATGAGTGGTATTTACCTGTGGTCTGCCAGCTCTGCCCATCATCTGCAGAACATCGGTGATCGGCATGTCCACGTATCGTTTCTGTTTGCCGTCGAAGTACTCCGTGCCCTTGATGACCACCAAGTGCGCTGGGAAGTTCACGCCCCAAGCTAATGTTGCCGTGCAGATCAACACCTTTGGAAGTAAAAACAAAATAACCTCTTTAATTTATCAACAACAACTATTTTAAGTTTACAGTTGGACACAGGATTTTCCAATAAAGCAGACAAGTATTTACGAAAGTTTGAAACCCTGGCAATTTTGATACATTGCGCTCCATCGCCAGCCTGTGTATATTACGGGTATTATGGTGTGTAAGGAGTACAGACTGTGTATTAAAAAGTGTCCATAGAAAACCGTTTAATAAGGGTGGCGCCACTATAACTACGGGGTAAATTTTAAAGAATGCGCCGAAAAATATTAGTGGGATAGACGACTTTTATTTATTTACTAAATAAAATTATTTTGGATTATAGAGCTACTGAGCAGTTTAGCACCACACTTAAAACGTCGACAACTGCTAAGTTCATTTCATCTTTTCAGTAGCTACTCCAGCGTTGTTGTGGAGAGTTTTTGAACTGTTATTTATTGCTTACAGATGGACACTTTTTCAACTATTCTCTTACGAGAGATTGTTCTCCTTACCTCTACACTCCATAACGGATATGTTCCGAAATGTTACCAGTATACTGGCGAAAGCAAATGACGTCATTATTTCACGCCATATTCGATATAAAGAATCACAAGTATGGCGTCAATTTATGACTTCATTTGCATTGGCCGGTATATTGGGTTCTATTTCGGAACATACCCTAGATCATTTTAAGCAACCGTGAGAGGAGCCCCAGTTTACTTACCTCCAATTGGGCTCTCGATCGACAACGCTTAAAGTCGAGATTTCAATGCTAAAGTTAGTTGAGTAGTTTTAAGCGTAACCATCGTCTGTGAGGTTTCTTCTTTTGAAAGAGTTGATACTTTTATAACATTACTTCGAAATAATAAGAGAATATTATTTCGAAATTATGAAATATATCTATAATAAAAACATTAATTAATTTGCAACCTTCCGCTAACTAAATACACCGATGTGTCTTAAACCTAGATTGAAGAGCACCTCCCGCCCTCCCTCAATTGCGTGCACTAACTCCGTCACCACTAGTCCTAGCACCACTACTCGCAACACCACTACTCGCGGCACCACTACTTCCAACACCATTATTCCAGGTAAGACACACCATCGACGATAATACGACCCGTGTTTCGCCTCTACACGAAGCATCCTCAGGTGATGTAGACTCTACGGCGGCTGGCCGCTAAGATCTAAGAACTTATCCAGCCATCATTGTATTTAGTTAGCGGAAGGTTGCAAATTAATTAATATTTTTATTATAATTGATTTCCGCAAAGTGGGCTATTGATAGAACGGCTGATTCTATCAATATGCCTATATAGCTTTGCTGTTGCACGCATGGGCCGGCTAAAACCGGGGTGGTACCACGACCTCACAGAACACCGGCGTGAAGTCGAAGCTCTGCTTCCGCGTTTCGTCTGGTGAGTGCAGGTGGCCGAAGGCCCAAATATCAACATGGTAGCGGAATTAAATGTCAAACTACCCCAGGAGGGTACCAGCACCCCTGGAGAATCCCCGACCAAGTTACTCCACTTCTGAGCGTGGGTGCTCAGGCTGCCCCACGTATTCTGGGGGGGGGGGGGGCAAATTTCCGCTCAAGACTACAACTGCTCGGGGCAAACGGAGCAACAAAACCAAGGCGACCCTTTCCACGCTATCCGTGAATTTTCTGCAATATCAGGGGACTTCACTCAAACCTAAACGCCGTCCACTACCATCTCGAGACGGCGAGACCGGCTCTGCTCTTTCTGACCGAGACGCAGGTGTCCTCTCCGGCTGATGTCCCTTATCTCTCCTACCCGGGGTACAAACTGGAACACTCCTTTGTGCCACGGGCTGGAGTTTGCGTTTACGTCAGAGAGGACATCTGTTCCCGACGCCTCGGCAGTGATGAAGGTTCAGAGTTCAGATCTTTCCATCCTTTGGCTACGCGTAGACAGTGACGACCATCCGCGCGTCTACGGGTGCCTCTATAGGTCCCATAGCGATAATGCCGAAACAGACCGACTCTTCGACCACGTCCAAATGGCTACAGATTCGTTACTACAGCAGATCCCCTCCGCAGAGATCGTGATCCTCGGCGACTTTAACGCCCGTCACGCCGAATGGCTTGGTTCACGTTTAACCGATCATGCGGGGAGATCTGTTCATGATTTTGCCTTGGCATATGGTCTGGTACTATACACAACTGGTTACTTCGCCTACGCGGATTTCAGATATGGAAGATCATGCACTTTCCCTGTTGGATCTTCTGCTGACCTCTTACCCGGACGGATATCAGATTTCCGTCAACGCCCCTTTAGGCTCCTCGGACCATTGTCTTGTCCGGAGTGTAGTGCCACTCACGGTGAACTCGCAGTTACATTCTGCAGGCTGTCGCCGTGTTTGGCACTATAGGTCAGCCGATTGGGATAGGATGCGGTCTTTCTTTGCATCCTACCCTTGGGGGCGGGTTTGCTTCTCGCCGGATGATCCCGAGGTTGTTGCAGATTCTGTCGCTGATGAGGTACTTCAGGGTATGGAACTTTTTATTCCTTCCTCTGTGGTGCCCATCGAAGGCAAATCTCAGCCATGGTTAGGTCGTACCTGTAAAATAGCATCATGCTATAAGCAGGAGTGCTCCCAAGCCTGGGCTGACGCATCCACGTCCCGGGATGTAAACACCAGCGCTCTAAAAAAGAAGTATAATTCCGCCTCCAGGTCCTTCAAAAGAGTCATTGCCAAGGCAAAGTCAGAGCACATAGGCAGAAGGCAGAATTGGCGAGAAAATAGTTCGCCTTAAAGACCCAGGGGAATTTCTGTCAGCCATCTCTTCCATCTCTGCACAGGGAGGACGACTCACTGGCCCATACCGCAAAGGAGAAAGCCGATCTGCTAGGCTCTTTCTTTGCGTCCAACTCGACTCTCGATGACGGGGGGAGTACGCCGCCGACCATCCCGCGGTGTGAGTGCTCCATGCCTGAAATGCAGTTCACACAGCGCTCGGTTCGCAAAGCACTCCTCTCCCTGGACATCCACAAGTCGAGTGGACCTGACGGAATCCCCCCAATTGTGCTGTGACCGTGTGCACCAGAGTTGGCACCGGTTTTAACGCGTCTTTTCCGGTACTCCTACTCCCTAGGCGTAGTGCCAAAATCATGGAAGACGGCTTTCGTCTACCCGATCCCAAAAAAAGGCGACCGTTCAGACCCGTCCAACTACAGGCCTATCGCCATCACCTCCTTGTTCTCCAAAACAATGGAGTCCATTGTGAACTACCAGCTCATGAGGTACCTTGAGGATCACCAGCTGCTTAGTGATCGCCAATATGGTTTTTGCTGTGGTCGATCAGGTGGTGATCTTCTGGTCTACCTAACTCATACATGGGCGGAGGCAGTTGAGTCCAAGGGGGCGGCATTGGCCGTTAGTTTGGACATTGCGAAGGCCTTCGATCGGGTTTGGCACAATGCGCTTCTTTCGAAGCTCCCTTCCTATGGACTTCCCGAGAAATTGTGCTATTGGATCACCAGCTTTCTTGCAAATCGGAGTATCAAGGTCGTCGTAGGCGGTGCAAGCTCCGATTACAAGCCTATTAATGCTGGTGTTCCACAAGGCTGCGTGCTATCGCCGCATATCAATGATATATTGCAAACCAGCAACATTCATTGCTATGCAGATGACAGCACTGGTGATACTCTGTACACCGGCCGTGCCAATATTACTCGGGAAAACGTCTCCGAGTACCGGGATAAACTTGTGTCTGAAGTCGAGTCTTTGCTGAACAGTCTCCGATTGGGGGCGACTAAATCTAGTCCAGTTTAACCCTCAGAAGACACAAGTTTGCGCGTTAACCGCTAAAAAGAACCCCTTTGTCTTATTTCCTCAGTTTCAAGGCACACCCCTTGTTGCCTCGGCCAGTATCGGAATCCTCGGCGTCGACATATCGAGTGACGTGCAGTTTCGTGGTCCCTTGGAAGAGAAGGCCAAATTGTCTTCTAAAAAGCTTGGCGTGCTCAGCAGAGCGGGACAATATTTCATGCCGGCACACCGCCTGCAACTTTACAAGGCGCAGGTTCGGCCGCACGTGGAATACTGTTCCCATCTATGGCCTGTAGTTGCCCAGTAGCTGCTTCCACTTGATCGCATCCAACGCAGAGCGGCTCGAATCATCGACGACCGAGTGCTTTCCGATCGGCTCGATTCACTGGCGCTGTGAAGAGACATCTCTTTCCATTTTCTTTCGCATATACCATGGAGAGTGCTCTGAGGAATTGTTCGGATTAATCCCAGCCGCCAAACGGAACCTCCTGATACCATCCATACCATCTGGATGCTTGGCGGTTTACCACTGTAAGTTTCACAAGGAGTTTTCTTCCGCGTACGACCTCTCCGTGGAATAGTTTACCACCGGCGATTTTTCCGGACCGATACGACTTGAGGATCTTCAAGAAAAGAGCTTACTTTTCTAAAGGGCCGGCAACGCACCTGCAATTCCCCTGGTGTTGCGGTTGATCATGGGCGGCGGTAGTCACTTAACATCAGGTGAGCCGCATGCTCGTTTGTCCCTCTTCTATAAAAAAAATAGTACGTGAGGGTAATATGGTAACTTTCTTATAACTCAAAAACTACAGCCTTCTTTGCATAAATGACTCTGTGATACGATAGCTTTTTATCAGTCAATCAAATATTAAAGGGTCAAAAGGGCGCTGCTACATCGACGTCATTTTGACAGTTGACATTAAAGTAAATATTTTAGTCGTTTTTAGTATTGCGTAGTGTTGGTAGTTTTTTTTTTAGGTTAATTTTTAGATGTGTTCGTAATTATTGCCAGAGCTTTTTTTGCTATTTTTTTCCTAATATATTAGTTATTGTATAACACTTTGTGTTTTTGTTTCTATCCTACTCCTAGTTTTGGTTTTATAGGGCGGCAAAGTTTAAGATGACCGTATTACTCTCACGTACCTTAATATTAATGGCTACGAATCGTGTATTGGCGGTATATAAAAATATCCAATACCACATGCCGTCCTGTGGATGTCTTAAGAGGCAACCAAATGAACCAAATCAGGACATGGACAGTAGCGAGTGTCTAATGACAACTAAAAAAAAACTGCGATTGCCAACCGGCCTGTGAAGCGTAGCAGCTAAGGCAAGTTTCCTCTGTGGGGCTTATTAATATAGTCTTTACCTATAAATTAGGTGAAGACTATGTCCAGCAGTGGACTTCTGATAGGCTCTAAATATAACGGTAATGACGATCTACGATTTTTTCTGCCACCAGAGCGGGGTGACTTAAAAATGAGGTGTAATATTAGACAGATTTCATTGCAGGGAAGTTCATTTATACGAAATATGTAAAGGTTAATGTTTATTTCTGTACTATTAGTTTTATTTTGTACTAATTAGATTAAAACTAAATAAACCAAACCATAGATATTTGTAAAAGTAGAAAAAAAAGAGATTAAATGTGCAAAAAATTAAACAGCAAACCACTGAGTCAGTGTTTTGTATATTATTTTAAAACATACCACGGGTAGTCATTTCTTTGGTAGTCTGTTAACACGCGATTTCAAACTGGCGAAATAACTTTCCTGCGTATAGTTGGCCTAAAGTAAATTTTGTAGAAAAGTGCCATCTATATATAAGCTTTTAAATCAATTATTATAACGTTTACAATAACAGCCGACAGCGGGAGGCACTAATAAAATTGTCCCCTATACGGGGCATCAGGATCGAGGAGGTTAACACTCTAGAAACGGATAAAATATTATTTAAAACCAACTTCTCAATTAAATAACATTGTGTAACAAAACTTTACCTCATTGTCAAGTAGTGACATCTGGTGAGTGAAATAATATTAGCGCTCATTAGTACATTTTTTTATAATTGTATTGTATTTTTGTATATTTGCAATTAGCAAAACCTATTACTACTACTCTAATAGAGGAACTACTAAGCTGTTTCTAAAATAAATTTTGTAAATATTTTGTGACCCTTGACATTGTAAATTTTATTTAAAAAAAAGTCCCGCTGGGTTTCTTGCTAGTTCTTCACAGGACAGGGGATTTTTTTCGAACCTTTGGTAACTTAAAATATTGACTTTCAAAAAGAATTACTTGTTATGTATATTGAATAAAAAATCTATTCTATTCTACCCCTTTTGTAATATATAAAAAAATAACAAACCTGAATTTTCTGGTTAACAAACAATTCTTCTACAGTGGTCCGATCTTTCTCATGCAGGCCGGCGTGATGAATGCCTATACCGAAGGCTAATGTCAGTTTGAGGTTCGATTCTCGAATATTAGACAATATTTGTTCCATTTCCGACTCTTGCATGTGCAGCCACTGTTTTGGATTATCCTCTGCTGCCAAATATGCGATGAGATCGAGTGCCGTCAATCTAAAAGTTTAAAAATCATTAGATGTAAGTAGATTTTGTATACTTTTATCGTCATAAGAAGTAAAAATTTCGTTTGTCAAATTTTTATTTCGGTCTACTACAGTGATCAAAGTATAAGCCTTATGTGTGGTGTCAATGATTAGACGTGCCTAATTACACTTTTATAAAATACTATTTATTATAACGTGTCGCATGGGCTACATCTACAGCCTCATGGTTTATGTTTCGTAAGACCGCATCACAGTCGAAGAGATCAGTTTAAGTGAACATGTACACAAGCTTATTTAGCTGTCAGAGCAATTTAAAACGTGTTTTGGCCTCCGAATCGAGATGATACCATCATATAAGCAATTACATCATAATGAATGAAAGCATTTCTAACAGATTTTATATTTTCCCCCGTTTTGTTTAAAAAAAAATTAAGTGACAAGCATTGAAGTAATATGTACTTACGTACTAGAACAGCTATCTCAAACAAAAAATGTGCGCTACTCTGCGTTCGCGCGGTTGTTTTTTTATCACAGAATAAACATAGGTTGAATGACCCGTAGGTAAATTGTGTTGTTAAATAGGTAAATTATATCGAGAACAATATTTAAATTTTGTCATTTATTTTATATATTATATTTGCTTATTTAATATAATATTACATAATATTATATAACAATTTTATTTCAATGATATTTTTATGTGAATGGTAATATTTTAAAAGGTATCTATGTCAAATATAAAAAAAAACATACTGCATGTATGTTTAACAAAACTTATTAACATAACATTTAAATTACAAATATATTTATTTAAATTAGAATAAGAGTCGTTCATTAAATGCTGGGCACGCGAGAGTTAAAAATGGACGAATTTATTCCACTTTGACTTTGATGTGGAAACCTAAAAATAAAATAAAAGAATAATAAGCAGATTTAAACATGAAAAAATTTAGCCCAATTATAATAACTTATATGTTTCTACAAAAAAATGTGTATAATAATATATTCGTCCTATAGTTAAGTACCTACAGAAATGTCGCATCTGAACATATTAATTTCATAATCTATATTTCATGACACGAGATGGCGTCTTAGGAATAATTTGTTTTATTATTAATTCTTAATACTTTTTTTATTGATTAAGTATCCTATTAACCGTTGAAAAGTAATTCCTTGGTTATTACCGACATTTCTTGAATTATTTGTGCAATATCTAATTACACACGACGGCATATTTTTATCAAGAGATTTTTTTTTAAATCAACACAACACGTGACAGCTCTACAAGCGCCTAGCCAGTGACTGATTAAAGTGCGGTGTATGCACCGCAGTTGAGTAGAACAGAGTAGCTGAATGCAGTGTCGCCTCTAGTACGTAGTACATAATAGCTCAATGGTGACAAGCGAACTAAACAAAAAAGGCTTCAAATGCAAGCACTGTAAATTGACTGCGGAAAGAATATAGGTTCTCACCTGGTCTGACGGCGACTGGAGACGAAAACGAGCGCGGGGGAGCAAGGCGAGTGCGTACGTATGGCCTGGAAGGTTGGCTTGTTCATGCTCATCATACGCGGGCAATAGTGCCGGCCCGGGTGGCCCGATATGTGAACCTGGAGAAATATAAGTCATTTCATACTACAAACCCTTTTAAACTGGGAACTATAATGTATGAATTACATGATATTTAAATTATATTGCATAATAAAATCAAAAGTTTTATGACCATGGTGATGAAGTAAATATTTTAAGAAAAGTTACAACTACGATGATAATAAGACATCCAATGTAATAGATCGAAAATTCGTATTTTAAACCTTTTATCTGTATTAAATTACGACAAATTTATTATTATTATTAATAAAAAAACAAATAGATGACTTTCTATATATCTAGATATAAAAAACTCTCCTAAGAAAAATAAATATGTAGGAAGGTAGTTAAATAGAATTAATTTACAATCACAAAATACACGGATCACAGGTAATCAACTATAAATTGTACTGAGACTAATTTAATAGCTGATAATAATAATTAATTCGTTTCCACGAATTAATTATCCGAATAGTCTTAACATTACAACTGTAGAAAAACTAAGTGTATATTTGGATGTATATGTAAGTGAAAACATTTCATTAGCCTTATCTAGTCCCATCTATCCTATCCTGTCTACAGACTCCAGAAACCAAGTGGCACCATCACAATCACGTGCAATAAAGTTCGATGGTTACTTTAATTTTATATTTAAAGAATGATTAGATCGAAAATTCGTATTTTAAACCTTTTATCTGTATTAAGTTACGACAAATTTATTATTATTATTATTAATAAAAAAAACAAATAGATCACTTTCTATATATTATCTAGATCTAAAAAAGTCTCTGAGAAAAATAAATATGTAAGAAGTGTATGTAAATGTGTAGGAAGGTAGTTAAATAGAATTTATTTACAATCACAAAATACACGGATCACAGGTAATCAACTATAAATTGTACTGAGACTAATTTAATAGCTGATAATAATAATTAATTCGTTTCCACGAATTAATTATCCGAATAGTCCAGGATGAGCTAGACGTGAGGTAAAACAAGTGAACCGTGCCACGCCAGAGCCATGACTGCCTCAACGGCATTTTTTTTTGCGCCTGAAGCAATTAAAGGGCTACCCTATACGTAGGGAGGCGGAAAATGCATTACGCATACCACGATAGCCGGTCTATCGTGGTTATGAGGGGCTCACTGTCCTACCGGGGACCCTAAGTGATACCCTCTAAAAACCGGCTGCCAGCTGCTCCGTCCGTTTTATACAATCGAGACAAGTAGCTACCCGAGCGCTACTGCAGGTGCAATGCGCAGGTGTGCGGTGCACGTGTTCTTTACAATAATTCCGACTGGCCACAGAGGCGCTGCTGCACGTGCAATGGCGCAGGTACCGACAAATACATGAAGTTATTGCTTTGTTAGTTAAAATGACCATACCTCCAAAGGCACGGGCCGAACGGAAGGCCTGAAGTTGTACAACCCGATTTCGCCAATATTCAACCAGTTCGCGAGGTCTTTAGCGTTCGCCAGTGCCGTCGACAAGCCGATTATGCGAAGCCTTCTTGATGTGTGTGATTCTATAAAGTTCGTTCTGAAAGAAAATTACATGTTAATTTGAAAATTAAAACAAGCCTATTTTAAATGAAACAGATGAGGAAGTTTTTATAACCTCGTGGCTATTCGATTTTATACTACATAAAATTATAAAATAAACGAAAAATATTTCTTTAATATTTAATGTTAAGGCAAAGCTAATATTTTTTTTTATAGAATAGGCTGACAAACGAGCACACAATCCACCTGATGGTAAGTGGTTGCTGCGGCCCATAGAATCTACATCTATCTTCCATTACAAATCAAAATGCGTTGTCACCCGTGAGGACTGAGATGGAATGCCTCATTTCCAGTAAAAAGGGTCTCCGGTTCTCTACACTCACCATACGAAATACAGCAGCATTAAGCTACTATTTCACGCTGGTATTCTGTGAGAGCGTGGTCCTTCCCCGGTCGAGCCGACCCATTCGCGCTACAACTATACTACTAATATAACTGCAGCATGGCTCTACCACGTAAAAAATTATAATATATTAAAAAATTATTAATAATAATTATTATTTATTGAAAAAACACATTTGTTATATCCCTATCATCATCATTCATCATTACATCCCTTCACAAGTCCACAGGTCCACAGGAAAGTCCTGAGCCACCTGCATCCATCGACTTCCTGCATGTTTTACCAGGACTTCACTCTATCTAGTGGGGGGTCGCCATAAACTAGGCCTACGGTTTGAGGCTGCCTCTCTATTTAGTATCGACACTTTTTTTACAAGTAAAGGTGACAAACGCACATATTCCATCTGATGGTAAATGCATGGTGTGGCCCGTAAACATGTACATACACGTAGGCTGAAATCCTCTTGTTGCATATTAATGACAATATAATGTCCTCCAAAGCGGATTTAGGTCACCACGGCCAGTTTCAATGGAGACCAGCCATCTATGCAGGACAGGTTAATAGTGCACACACTCGGTGTGCGCAAACATTGGTGCATTCTCTATTCCTACATAAACATTTTCAATTACCTTGACACTATGACTTCAAGGACTGGTCCTCTATCCTCTCCCAGCAGATGTATTTCGTCAATGACGATTAGAGCGACGTCACGCACATAATTCCTGGTCTGCCAGGAACGACTGATTCCGTCCCATTTTTCAGGTGTCGTCACGATCACTTGAGAGCTCCTGATCGCGCTGATATCAGGCGATACATCACCTTAAATATATTTTCCACCTCCTATATCATATATATTTATAAACCGGCTTAGTTTTAGTTCCTACAATTTAATTAAAGGTGTAACGGTAGAACGAAAGTTTAAACCAACAATTTACTATCATTATGCAACACGGAAATATTTTTGAATACTTTGCTTTCATGCATGTGACTATTAACAAATATCACATTCTTCACACACTTTACATAGTTTAACTGATTTACAACGAAATATTAAGAACATAATACTTAAGCAAACAATAATGTTACAAATACTCGGGTTTATAAATATATATATATATATATATATTCATTTTCATCTCAATCTCTCATCTCATTAATTGTAGTATCTTTGTCTCTCTTTTAGATTTTTACACCTACCTGTCAGCTCCACAACGTTTTTGCCAAGTTTTTCTTGCAGCCGTATCTTCCAATCCTTTATTCTTTCTTTGACAAGAGCCTTCAGTGGTGCAATATAAACCACCTAAAACAATATTTTACATATTTACTCATGCTAAGCATGTGTCTTGTTTAAGTAAACGAGTTAACTCCTCAAACGTGAAGTTTACTGGTGAAATATGCTTAAATTTTTCTTATTTTGCTTAAAGTTTCGAAACTAACTATAATCCAACATGAATGTCAAAATTTTCAAATCTTAGTCATATACGGTATACGATAAATATCGGTCAAGCGACCTTGGTTGGGGGTAATTACGCAAAAATTAATTAACAACAATCGTGCCAAACTATTGTTGCTAAACTATTTTTAGGGACTTTCATGAGAAAATATTTTCAGTAAAAATTATGAGTCAAAGTTAATATTAGATTTTTGAGAGTTAGATTCTTTTTGCGTAATTATGTCAATGATTATAAAAGTATTTTCTCATATTATTATTCACTTGAAATACATATCTGAGATTTCTGTATTGTTTCATTTTCCTTTTCTTACAAGCCAAAAACTAGTTTTAAAATTTGTGTTTACCTTAACTATCATTATATTAAATCAGATAAAATTGATTACTTACCTTACAACTGGGGTACTGGTTAAAAACTCTAAACATGGCAACTTCAGCGACAATGGTCTTGCCGGAACCAGTTGGTGCTCCCAGTAATACATTGCTGTCAGTATGGTACAGACAGTGGAAAATTTGCGTTTGAATCGGGTTGAAGTGTGTGAAGTTGTATAGCATTTCGTAAGAGGGATTGTTCAGCGCCGTCACTGGTAGGGGTTGGAGTTCTAACAAGTCTGAAATGATTAAAATGATTCCTTACGTGAAGCTATTTTAGCGCAAGGCTATAATATAAATAATTAACTGTGTGGCACCGGCCATAGATTAAGCTCGAACAATTAACCTTTTGAGCGCCAAAGTCGTCTATACGTGACCAGCACCCGCGGGCCCTGAGCGCCAACGACGTCTATAGTTGACAAAAAACCCGGCCCACAAAAATATGAAATATAGACATTGGAAAATTATTACTGGTATTTTAATTCTACACCCCTCAAAAAAGAATAACCCAGCAACATGTGAGTATAAAAAACAAGTCTCCTAGAGCCACAAGTACTAAGAAACATTGAACTAAAAAAAAATGGATTTTTATCTAAACAAATACTATGTCCAGCACGCCAAAGTCGTCTATGTTTGACCGCTAGTGTTGTAATGCGTTAGGCGTAAATTTATTGAAAACTATACAAAATTAAGCTCAAACGTGTTTTTTTTTCTTCTATTATTATTGATATTTAAATAAAACAAAAGGTTAGAAATATAAAACTATAATAAATATATAAAACTAAATAAAAAAAATATCAAATTATCTTCGCATAATAAATCTAATATCTCAACTCTGGCGCATCCTTAGCGCGACATCGAAAATCAGTTCACTGGGCGCCGTGGTCATGTATAGACGACACGCTGATGACGTCATAAGCGATTAGCGGGAAAATTAGTGCAGTGCAACATGAACGATTCCTCAGAACTCATTCGGATTTTGGAAAGCGTCGACGATGATGAATTTTCGGAATCTGAATCATTACCTGAAGATTTAAGTGAGGTAAGTGTCTTAAGTTCCTAATAAATTAAACTTATTTTACTAACATGCATATTGCCTATTTTATGTATCTATTATTTTATAATATTTTGTTTAATTTTAAATATAATAATATTTATATTTTTAAATATAATCAACTGGACACTTTAGTTGAGAGTGTTGAGTACGATGACAACCATTTTAAATCACTTACACGATTTGGATATCATGCACTTCATCATTATTTTCCAACGTTGGATCATGCAGAACTGAAATATCTTTATCCTACCTTTATTGAGCACTGCGAGAAATTTGGAGTTAAATTTCGAACATCCACATATTATGAATCGTTTATCAGTCATAGTAAGCAATTATTAAGGAAACGCCTCAACAATTTTAAAGAAAGAAAAACTTTGTACGTTAAATAGAAACGCTATAACTTTACGTACAGAAAACACTTCTGACCATACTCTAATAAATGATTATGGATGTTATTTTTCGATGACTAATAAATTAGGATTTTGAACTATATACTTCTTATAAGGAAATAATATTATTTTTAAAATATTTTTATTATACGTATTTATAAAGTAAAATACGTATGTTTAAAAAAAATTAAAATTATTCATTAATTTTTTTTTTTTTTTTTTTATAGAATAGGGTGATAAACGAGCACACAGTCCATCTGATGGTAAGTAGTTGCTGCGGCCCATAGACATCTACATCTATCCTCCATTAAAAATCAAAATGCAGATGCGTTGTCACCCGTGAGGACTGAGATGGAATGCCTCGTTTCCAGTAAAAAGGGTCTCCGGTTCTCTACACTCACCATACGAAATACAGCAACATTAAGCTACTATTTCACGCTGGTATTCTGTGAGAGCGTGGTCCTCCTCCCCGGTCGAGCCGACCCATTCGTGCTACAACTATACTACTAATATAACTGCAGCATGGCTCTACCACGTAAAGAGTAATAATGGTAAAGTATTAATACCACGTAAAGAGTAATAATATAAAGTATTAATGGTATTAAGTTTTGACTAGTAGGTCTATTGGTAGCGTTTAATTTTGTGAATTAAGAATATAAATTACTATCCTCGATTACGAATCAAAATGCAGATGCGCTCTCACCCGTGACGACTTAGATGGAATACCTCGTTTCCAGTAAAGAGGGTCTCCGGTTCTCTACACTTGCCATACGAAACACAGCAGCATTAAGCTACTATTTGACGCCGGTATTCCGTGAGAGCGTGGTTCTTCCCCGGTTGAGCCGACCCATTCGTGCTACAACTACTCTCCCGTAATATAACTACAGCATGGCTCTACCACGTTAAAAAATTTGCTTTGGCCAGCTAAACATTTATGTTTTATTAATCCATAAGATTTTTATTATTTTAAGACTAATATTACCTATAATTTATTAATTATTTTTAATTGTTGTTTTCTATATTAAGTACTGATTGAGTTAAAGACCAAGATTTTAATATTTTAAGACTAGACCTAGTGCAAATAATTATATACAATTGTTGATTAGTGAATAATTATGTACCATTTGTTGATTTCTGTAATAAGTCAGTAAGACCAAGATTTTAATATTATAAGACTGATTTTTCTAGTGCGAATAATTATATACAATTGTTGATTGGTGGATAATTATGTACCATTTGTTGATTTTTATAATAATTACTGATTTTTTATTCCATGACCAAGATTTTAATATTATAAGACTGATTTTCCTAGTGCAAATAATTACCTATATACAATTGTTGATTAGTGAATAATTATGTACCTTTTTTTAATTTAATAATATAAAATTACAAATAACAAATGTGTTTTTATTACTTAAGGTATGAAGAGCAATTTTTCATTTTGTGTTGTGCGATTTTCTTTCTCAATCTCAAAATCATTTAGCAACATCAGCATCATATGAAACCCCCCATTGTCATAAGAGCGTGACTTTTCTTCTGTGATTCACTTGGCCTACGCCTCGCCATAAAATATTTTGAATCGATGTCTGTATATTTTGGTCAGATCGATTTTGAAATCGATACACAACGTGCGACACGGCTACATCTCTAAGAAAGTTTCAAAAGGAAAGGTCAGCTACGCTGTTGTCGTCCAGTCGTGACAGTGACGTCATCACGATGGAGAGTAGTGTTGTGGTTTACTACTATTTTATTGTTATTGTTTGTTTTTTATTTATGTACAAAGTACATATATAAAAAGAGTGGAAGACAGCACAAGATTAAATAAAACATACCCGATTATAAAGAGTCATTTATTGTATAAAAAACCAACAAAAACCAGTTATTTTGTGTTATCGATATATCAACTCTTGGCAGCACTGTTTTTTTCGTAGGTATTTTTGTTTACTTTCGCTTTGGCGTACAGGACACGGTAGTGAGTTTTTGGCGTGGCGCTCAAAAGGTTAAATATTTACGTACAATATATACGATACGTAGATTTTACACCCTATTCTTAAAGGTAAAGGTACGTGAATTTGCAAAAATTAATAGATATCAAAAAATCTCAATACACTTTCACAGGTAGTACAGTGGCTAAGCGTTTAGTCAAAGGCTAAAAAAAGGTGCAAAGTCCGCGGGTTCGAATCCCGAACGCAAAGCATTCGTTGCGTGTAGTAGTTTGCGTGTAGGGTTGTGTGTAGTTGTGCAATTTAAATATGAAAACCACCTCCACGAATCACGCAAAAATCCTACGATGGGATTTCCATAAAAAACAGGTGGTAGGGCTTTTTGGCTTTTGGTGGCAGAAGTAAAGCACCCATTGTATGCTACAGGTTCCGATGCATTCCATTTTTGTCTTCTGTTGTGACTACGCATCTGTGCCTTTCTTTGTTGGAAGTTAGCAACAGTGTCTATAGGATGAAGTAGCCACTTACCGTCAGGTAGACTTACGAGTAATTAGTTTAATTTAAGACTAGCCCAGGCTTCGTCTGAGTAAGATCTACTGATGTGGCATTATTTAGATTAAAAATAACCAAAGACCGATGAGCCGTGGTAGCTCAGATGGTTAACGCTCGTTGTAAATATCACAGTACGGAGTTTAAAATACGGGAACCCGGTTTAAAATATCAAACCGGGTTCGATCTCCCCCGGCACTTAAGAAATTGTTAATTTTAGTTTTAAGAGCTGATTTACCACGTGTTCGGCGGTGAAGGAAAACATGGTGAGGAAACCTGTATGTCTGAGGAATAAGAAAAAAATATTTCGAAGACATGTGAAGTTCGCCAATTCGCATTGGGGTAGCGCGGCGGACATTTTCTTGCCCTAAAACCGTCTCAGAAATGAGGGGAGGCCTGTGCCCAGCAGTGGGACGTATATAGGCTGTAACTTTACTTTTAACCAAAGACCATTTATTTTATCATCTTTTTATAAACTAGATCCAAGATCACTCCTGGCAGTGTGCCAGATGCCAGATCTGGGATCTAGTTTCTGGTTCTCTATCTGTTCGTGATTTTTTTTTGTAATTGGTTCAGCCATTTCAAAATTTTGCCCGAATGGACAAACAGACAAATAGACACATAATTTGTCACGTTATTAATTTTCAATCTACTAGATTTTATTTTACATATTTATTAAACTTACCAGTGTGAGGAGGATGGGTTTCAGGTAAAATCAAATGTTGAAACGTTAAAGGCAACACACTTTCAGAGCCTAACCACCTGAAAACATAATATTTATTTATTCTTTTTAATCATAAACAAGAATAACAATTTGTGTACAATGATATTTGTATACAAAATTTGAACTGCTTATAATTCCAAAAAGTATGAAACAATCATGGCTTCTAAAATATTTTGTATTAATTATAATATTTTATTTAGTGTTTTGTTTGACAGTCCGTCGCTAGAAAGTAACTTTTATGAAATATAATAATTATTATTGTCAATGTGAAAGGATGAGAACTGTATGTGCCTGTAGGTAATCAATTTCTGTTCTATATTTATTTATCAACTAAGAAGTAATTGATTTTTTAAATTTGATTAGAAGAGTACTAACAAGAAATAGTTTAACCTTAGGACAGAAAAAAGTTCCTTAAATGAATTTACATAAGAATCTTTTTGTCCTCTACCTAATTACAAAGTAAAAAATTAGCGATAAAGAATAATAATAATCATCATCATCATTACAGCCCTTCACAATTCTACTTCTGAACATAGGTCTCCCCCAAGGAATGCCACAAAGCACGGTCTTGAGCCACCTGCATCCATCGACTTCCTGCATGTCTTACCAGGTCGTCACTCCATCCAGTAGAGGTCCTCCCTACACTTCGCCTACCAGTACGAGGCTGCTAGTCGAGAACATTTCTTCCTTATCGGTTGTCGGTTATTTAAGCTATATGGGCATTCCATTGCCAATTCAGCTTACTAATACGTTGGGCTATGTCGGTTAAAGAATAATATAGCATAATATTAGGAAGGTAGTTAGGAGGTATGTCGAGAGGCTATTGATTAGTTGTGGTATAAAGAACTTAATGAAAAACAATAGCTTTTTAATTTTAAATATTAATTCAAATTAGAATTATAAATTTAAAATAATACGTTACCTTTCGGAAGTCGCTCTGATGTAATACTGAGGAGGAAGGGGTTCAGATATAGGTATGGTAATGATTAATTCCTGTGGCTCCTTGGTTATGACCTAAAATATAAATAATTTGAAAATTATAGCAAAATAAATGGAGTAAGTTTGGAATAAATAACATATAATAAGTAACGTTATGTACGTTACTTATACAATACACGAAATCTCACAGAATACCAGCGTAAAATAGCAGCTTAATACTGCTGTGTTTCGTACGGTGAGTGTAGAGAACCGGAGACCCGTTTTACTGGAAACGAAGCATTACATCTTAATCCTCACGGGTAACAAGGCATTCGTAATCGAGGATAGATGTAGATGTCTAAGGGCCACAGCATCTACTTAACATCAGGAGGACTGTGTGTTTGTTTGTCACCCTTATTCTATAAAAAAAAACGAAATGGTATTTTTTTTGTTCTTAAGATGTGACAACAGATACCTTGTTGAATACCTCTTACGGAATACCACGTTGTTTTGCAGTTGACTGCAAGTGTTTCGGATTACCATCAGGTATGTATCACATTATAAGCCCGCCGTTCAAAAATTTGGGCCGTACACCCAAAATTGACGTGAAGGGGGCGTAACGATATCCACCAGCCCATTTCATTCTTTGGGCGTCATAAGAGAACTATGGGAAATGCCAGAAAAATGCCATGGTTTCCGATAGATGGCGATATAATTATCTCCTTTACACAAAACTGAGTCGAAAACGCGCACTCGAAGAAACGTAAAGGTCTGGGTCTACGCTACGAGCTGAGCATGAGCGGAGCATGAGCCGAGCACAAATTCGTGTAGTGTGGACCGACTTACAAGCCTCGAACGAGCGCGCTTCGAGCGTTTGGTTCGTGCTCGACTGTGCTCCGCCTATTGTCGGTTTTTTGGCGAACACAAAGGGATTTGCATCGCATGCATCGATTTGCATGTTGTAGGCTCGTTGTACGTCCACACTTGACACCGCGAGTAGACCGGCTCAGTTTGTACTCAACTCGTGCTCGGCTCCTCTAGAGTAGGACCCACCTTTAGATACCACAATAGCGGCATGGAGAAGCATCAAGTTGTGACACGTCCGGTACAGCCACCATCGATCCGCGTGCCGAGTGTGGTGACTAAAGCAAATACTTTTTAATATGGAAGACCCATGTGGACTTATATAAGCAGATAAAAGAAGCTAAGGTCCATTTCCAGCAGTATTTAATGGTAATGATGATATGATAACATGAATTACGGGTTTGAATTGAATATTAATCCGCGAATGAGCTTAAAATTTATAAATGTACTTCGGATGGTGAAACTTCGTGAGCAAATTATTGTTACGAGCTTGAGGTTCGTGACAATAAAAATTGCCGATAAAATTACCTAAATTAACACTTTAATTTACTTTACACAATTAAAGTTAAAACACTAATAATTTAAACACACTAATTCACTTAATTCCACTCCGAAGCTTCGCTTGTGTCGCCGAGTTCACTCTGCCTCGATCGCATCTTGCAGCGCCTATATATTTGAATTAGCAAAGAAATATCCAGAATGTTCAAGTAAACACGCGGAAGGTATCGAGCGTTCGAGTTTCGACTAGGCGCTGTCAGTTGAGCGATTTCTGATGTCATTTTCTCAATGCTCCCCTCGCTCTCGTTCCTGACACTAGATGGCGCTAGTGTATCGTTGACTGGAGCGCGTAACATTATTATAATTCGAAGTAGTCAATAGAATAACTACATGAATTTTAAAGAATAATATTCCTTACCTGCTTTTTAGTGATGAGGAAGTACTCGTGATAATACATAATATCTGTATCGGGATCTTCGACCCAAATCCAAAAGGCTTCCGGAGCTTTGCCATGGTACTTGTCATTCCACCTGAGCAAAAACACGAATAATTTAAGTTCCTAAGAAAAACTAATGAAGTTTAAAGAAATAAATTAAACCTTACTCTTAATATAATTTGTTTCAAATCCATTACTGAATCTTTTCACTTCTAAAACAATTAAACTAAAAAAACAACCACGTTTGCAACCAGTTCCTCCAAAAATACGATCGAACGAAAATAAACGTTAAATTTTAAAGATAATGCATAATTTTAAATGCGATAGCTTAATGAGTTTTTATTTTAGCCATTACTACGAATTACATTCAAAACACTAATATTTAGTTTTTTTTTAATGTCAAACCCAGTTTTAATAGGTTTTATGGCAATACTCATAAAATCGACGTCAATATAGGAAATTATTAAAATTATTCTCCTTTTTATATTTATATATTTTTACAGATATAGAGACAGTTTATTACATTATATACACGATATATTATATATTAAGTGATATAATCAATGATTTACCGTTAGTATATTAGAGATATAAATTATATTGTATTAGAAACATCATTGCGTAAAAACTAAAACAGTTTAATAATAACAACAGTTTAAAAATATTATTGATTTTTCGCATTGAAGTAATATGTACTTACGTACTAGAACAGCTATTTCAAACAAAAAATGTGCGCTACTCTGTGTTAGCGCGGTTTGTTTTCTTATCATAGAATAAACATAGGTAGAATGATCAGTAGGTAATAAAAGATTGTACTGTTAAATAGGTAAATTATATCGAGAACAATTTTTTAAATTTTGTCATTTATTTTGCATATTATATTTGCTTATTTAATATAATATTATATCACAATTATATTTTAATGATATTTTTATCTCAATATTTTAAAAGGTATCTATCTCAAATATAAAAAACATACTAAATGTATGTTTAACAAAACTTGTTAATATAACATTTAAATTACAAATATATTTATTTAAATTAGAATAAGAGCCGTTCATAAATAATGGGCACGCGGGAGTTAAAAATTGACGAATTTATTCCACTTAGACTTTGATGTGGAAACCTAAAAATAAACTATAAGAATAATTGGCAGATTTAAATATAAAAAATTTGGCTTAATTATGATAACTCATATATGTTTCTACAAAAAAATGTGTATAATAATATATTCGTCCTATATTTAAGTACCCACAGAAATGTCGCATCTGAACAAATTAATTTCATAATCTGTATTACGTGACACAAGATGGCGTCTTAGGAATAATTTGTTTTATTACTAATTTATAATACTTTTTTTATTGATTAAGTATCTTATTAACCAATGAAAATAATTCCTTGGTTTTTACTGACATTTCTTGAATTATTTGTGCAATATCTAAGTACGCACGACGGCATATTTTTATCATGAGATTTTTTTTTAAATCAACACAACACGTGTCAACTCTACAAGCGCCTAGCGAGTGACTGATTAAAGTGCAGTGTATGCTCCGCAGTCGAATGGAACATAGTAGCTGAATACAGTGTCGCCTCTAGTACGTAGTACATATTAGCTCAATGATTTTTATTTATTTTAATAATCTATTAGTCCAATGTAACTAATTTTGTTACACGAAAACACTGTAGTGCGCATACTTTAATATGCGGTTCGTAAATTCATGTAAGCGGGCGTGCATGAGTGCGTGCGTGTGCGTACGCGCGCTTTCGCCTGTATGTGTGCGTGTTCACGATCCCATTTTTGAATACTTGCATAGCACCACATAAACTTGCGGTTGTTAATCCGTTTGCATAGCGGGACAACTATCGCAATTATCCCCTCTGAGAAAAAATCTATGGTGAAGGTATATATTATGGGGGAGGTTTATATTCAGCAGTGGACTTGTGATAAGCTGTGATGGTAATTATTGTAGTTAAAATTTAAGCGTAATCAAATACTGATAATATTGAGATATAATACGGAACTTGGATTTTTCTTGCAATTTACTTCAACAGTTTGTGTTATGATATATTACTGTTCAAAATTATCGGTTAAAATTCTTTAGTAATCAATTGAAATTTTACTTGAAGTTGGGCGTGATTGTGAGCCGTATTCGTAGCACGGTCCTAGTGATGGGGTGTAAGCTGGCTTCCATTTCCAATAGTGGGAACTCATCGGCGCACTTTTTCATGTGACGCGCCGTTTTTGGATTTCGTATGAGATCACCTATGGAATGAAGAATTTTATGGTTTTCACGATGCACATGAAAAGTTAAAATGTCTGGTCCATCTTAAGGACTCATTTGTTTAAATAGAATTATTAAGAACACCCACCTAGTTCTTTCCAATCCATGTCCCTGATCTGATCGGGTTTCAGCATCGGATATTCAATGTGCTTGAGAATCTCGTTGGGAAAACAGTTGAACTGTCGCATGTCGCTGTAGAAGTCCCACTGCTGGAGTTCGAGCATTTTGGCCATCTTCAGATACAACGCGGCCATGTACGCGTTGTTCTTGCGAAGGGTTATTTCGAAGAGAGCTCGCACGATACGCACGGCATTCTACGAATGAAGAACATAAAACATTTACCGTCATCGTTACAGCCTATTAAAGTTCACTGCTTAACATAGGTCTCCCCCATAGATTGCCTTATAGATGGAGATATTTGCCATAGTTGCCACTCTTGGCAAAGCAAGGGCTGGCAACCGCAGTTTTACGTGGTAGAGCCATGCTGCAGTTATATTAGTAGTATAGTTGTAGCACGATTGGGTCGGCTCGACCGGGGAAGGACCACGCTCTCACAGAATACCAGCGTGAAATAGTAGCTTAATGCTGCTGTATTTCGTATGGTGAGTGTAGTAAACCGGAGACCCTTTTTACTGAAAATGAGGCATTTCATCTTAGTCCTCAGGGGTGACCACGGATCTGCATTTTGATTTGTAATTGAGGATAGATGTAGATGTCTATGGGCCACAGCAACCACGTAGCATCAGGTGGACTGTGTGCTCGCTTGTCATCATATCTTATTAAAAAAAGTTTTTTATTTTTTTCGTTATTAGGAAGACGCAGCTGCCTATGTCCTCATCTGTTTCCCTCTGTCGCTTCTTAGAACACGCACGACATGGGGTAGTGGATATTCTTGCACCGCCACTAAATGTTCTATATATGCTGTTTATGATTCGGAATGTTGATAGCGTGATTTAGGCTTCGGTGTGTTTTCGCTTGCGGCGCGACGACAGCGCCGCCACAGTACCTAACAAACATTTTGATAACAGTAAAAAGAAAGAACAATTTTTAATAGAAATGAGGGTGACATACGGGCACGAAACCCAAAGTACATGTGGCCCAAAACATTTTGATTTGTTCTTAATTAAAAGTCAAAATGCAAGTGTGCTGTCACCCCCAAGACTAAGATAAAAGAATTCCATGTAACCAGTAAAAATTGTGATTTATCTGTGTGGTATTTCCAGAGAACCCATCGCCATACCGTTACAACCCATTAAGGTCCGCTGCTGAATATAGGCCTCCTCCAAAGACTACCTCTTGGGGGGGGCGGGGATATCTGACATAGTTGCCACGATTGGCAAACTAAAAAATTGGTAGATTGATAACGATAAATTCGATATAATAACAATATAGTTAATGGCAGTTTTAAGTACTGCAGAATAATTAATTTAAGTTAATTTAAGTGCTGATTTACTCTGTGAGGAAGGTAAACATCGGGATGAAATCTGCGTAACTGAGAAATAAAATATTTCCAGGACATGTGGATTCCGCAGTCACACGTTGAAGCAGCGCGGCGAACTAATTCTTCCATAACCCTATAAGCAACGAGAGGGAGACCTTCAGGTTTAGATGATGTTGGTGCTGTTAGCCTATGCGGCTTTTACAGCTTCATAGAAGACCTATGTATAGCATTGGGAGTTATACAGTGTAACTTTACTTTATTTAGGGTATAGTGTACCTGACTTATATAGTTTAAATCCGATTGAAGTGACGATCCATTAACGCGCCCTCGAGAAAGATAAGTTTGCAAAAGAATGTTGATCTTCCAATGAATGTCTTCGGGCGCGTCTTCTATGCGGAGCTCGCAATACTGATCTTTAAGGTTCCAAAGTTCTGTCAATTCTTCTTTTCTAACCTGGAAGAGAAAGGGAAACATTAGATTTATTTTAAAATCTCTATGAATTTGGAAAAACTTTTGAGGCCAAACTTTTACAAATGTCTGTTACACTATTTGTCTTGGTTTTGTATTTATCTAATAGCTGGCATAAATGGTGATTCCTATTGTTCTGAAGAAATCAAGAGCTCATGAACAACAAAAATAAATTACTCATTAAGACATTAGCCAGCGGGACCCAATTTTTACTACTAGTACAAATTTTAAAATTAAAAGTAACCCTTACATTTTGTAATATTCCATTATAGGATAACGTCTAAAACATCGTCATACCTTTAACTGCTGAAAATCAGAACATCGCGTTAACATTTCTACCACGTAGCCCTGAGTCATGGACTTGCGCACCATAGAATTGAAAACCTCCATCGTATCTCGTGTTATGTAGTAGTGACTCGCTGTGCGCCCAAGATCTGCAAAAAGTAATTTATCCAATTTGAATAAAAAAGAAAACGGCGACGGAAGGAAACAAAACGGGAGATGGTCAACAGCATAATTGCGAAGCGTGGTAACTATGGAAAATACCCCTCCCTATGAGGCAACATATGGGGTAGGTCTGGACATAGAGTAGTAGTAGTAGGTCTGGACATAGGCCTAGGTTTACAGGTTGATTTTGAGGGTAAGGAGACTCCTTCAATAACTTTAACTCTGTCTGACAGCTGTTTTGATAATTTATATTATAATAAACTGTTTCGATCATTTATATTATAACAATTAAACAATATACTGGTCTCTGCACTAAGCTCTAAGTTTGTATAGCAGGAACCAAGAACATTGACTGACACCTCTTACACCGATAAATACTGTTACGAGCTTAGGGTTCGTGACAATAAAAATTGCCGATAAAATTACCTAAATTAACACTTTAATTTACTTTACACAAACTAAAGTTAAAAACACTAATAATTAAACACACTAATTCACTTAATTCCGCTCCGAAGCTTCGCTTGTTTCGTCAAATCAACTCTGTCTGATCGCATCTTGCAGTGCCTACTTATATAAATTAGCAAAATATCCAGAATGTTCAAGTAAACACGCGCAAGGTACCGAGAGTTCGAGTTATAACCTTCAAGAAGTTTAGTTCTTCGGTTCGAGACTAGATGGCGCTAGTGCGCCGATTTGAGGCATTGGAGCGCGTAACACTGCCCCCTCCTAAGACATGCTCGTCCCGAGCATTATCGGTCCCATAATAACGCGCTAGGCGATCCACATGGACGATCTTAGGAGTCCCTCTTGCGCCTTTCTGTATCCGGTAGGTTACATCGTTGATCCTGGTCACAATCCGGTACGGGCCGTCCCATTTAGCTTGAAGCTTAGGAGATTTCCCTTTGCTGCGGACTGGATTGTGCAACCACACAAGTGAACCTTCGTCGAACCCTTTGTTGTTCATTTTGCGGTCATACCGGGTTTTCATCTTTTCAGACATTTGCTGGCCCGATTGTCTGACGTGCTCATAAACGTCATTCATTTTGTTCCGCAAGTCTTTTGCATAATCGGTTATACTGCGTGGAGCATCAGGTGGTATCCCGGTGATCAGGTCTGCAGGCAGCCGTAATTCTCTTCCAAAGTTTGCGAAAGCTGGTGTCACTGCTGTACTTTCGTGAACAGCGCTTCGATATGACAACAAAAACGGTTGTATGTGCTTGTCCCAATCTCGTTGCCGATTGTCTACAACTTTTGCTAGGTACCTCTCCAATGTCTGATTAAATCGTTCTACCATTCCATCAGATTGCGGGTGATATGAAGTAGTTCTTGTTTTATGAGTACCCATAACTCGGCAAGTTTCCTGGAATATATGAGACTCAAAATTCCTTCCTTGATCGCTGTGAATCTCTAAAGGTACACCAAAACGACAGAAGACTTCATGAACTAGCTTATCAGCAACTGTTGAAGCTTCTTGATTTGGAATAGCGAAGACTTCTGGCCACTTAGTGAAGTAATCCATCACAACCATGAAATACTTGTTACCGCTTTCACTCTCCGGAAACGGCCCCGCCACGTCAATGGCTATTCTCTCCCATGGTGCACCCACATTGTACAACTTCAATGCACCTCTACTACGAGTCTGAGGTCCCTTTACAGCCGCACAACTTGTACATTTGCGACACCAGTCCTCGACATCGTTTCGACAGTGGACCCAGTAAAACCGTTCTCGGATCTTCAGTAGAGTTCGTTTAACTCCCAGATGGCCTCCTGAACAATCATTATGGTACAGCTGTAGAACATCCGGTACTTTAGCTTTAGGGACAACCATTTGCAAATGACAGCTGTCTCCCCGAACGTTTTCCCATTTACGACACAGAACTCCATCCTGAAGCAGCAAGCTGTCCCACTGGGCCCAATAGCTTTTAGTGGTCGAACTCATCGCTGAGACGTCACTCCACTTGGGCTTGGGATCACTGGCCTTTATCCATTCCAGAATCGGCTTGATGTCCGGATCTTCCTGCTGTGCATGTAGTAAGCTGTCCTTCCACTCGTTGCTGAGGTGGTCTGCCCTGAGCATCCTCACGGATACCACTTCCTTACTCTCTTGCCTAGTACAATGTTTGCAATCTTCAGGACAAGGTCTTCTTGACAATGCATCTGCGTTGCCATGAGATTTCCCTCTGCAGTGTCTGATAGTAAAGCCGTATTCCTGCTGCTGCTGGGCGGTGCTGTTAGCCGCACTTCCTTTCTGAGACCGTTCACCTTCCCTTCCTAGGGTGTGCTTAGGGCAGCTGGATCGAAGATGGCCCTTTTCCCCACAGCCATAGCACCTAGGGCTGTATCCTCTGTTGCGGTCGCGAACTGTAGCTGCTGCAACCTCCCTGATGCGATGGGAACGATGATCCTGCCGCACGGCTTCCACCTCCAGTGCATGGGCCAAGGCGTTCTTAAGTGGCGTGGTGCCCGAGTCTCACAGCAGCTCTGACTTCAAGGTCGCGGATGCCGTCGATGAATGTCTGAACCAGGTTCCCTTCAATGAGCGCAGGTACAGACTGGTATGCTTTTCGAACCATCTTCTCCACCTCAAGGGCCCACTGCTGCAGGTTTTCGTTGCTGCGCTGCACGCGATCTTTAAGCTGCGCGCGAAAGACATGTTCCAGATGAGCGTCGCCATATCTCGCTTCCAAGGCCTCAAGAAGCTGCTCATAGGTCACTTTCTTACCGAGAGCTTCCAACACAGTTAAGGCTTGGTCGCGCAGGCCTAGGGTGAGTGCAGTCATGGCTTGGCTTTTATTCCAGCCGTTCGCCTCCATGACGGCCTCGAACTGGATTTTGTAGGCCGACCAGGAAGAGGTCCCGTCGAACGGCGGCACTTTGAATCCACGTAGCGAAGGTGTTGTGGCTACTACGGGAGCTGTTGTTCCATCCCCAAGTTTGAGGTCGTCCAGCGTTTTCTTCACGTCAGCCATTACGTTGTCAACCCGATTGTTTACTTGGTCGATTCGGGTTTCGGCCTCCAACAGGCGGTTGTCATGTTGAGCAACCTTATCCTACACCTCCCTGATCTCCTTCCCGAAGGTAGCGTGAAGGTCCTTCATGAGGAGCATCTGCTCTTCCAACCGACGGGCCTGTTCCTCTTGTCCGCCCCGCAGCTGCTCTTCCAAACGACGGACCTGTTCCTCTTGTCCGCCCCGCAGCTGCTCTTCAAACCGACGGGCCTGTTCCTCCTGTCCGCGCTTCAGCTGCTCTTCGAACCGACGAGCCTGTTCCTGCAGCATCACCATCAGAGCGCCTAAATCAGGTGCTGCAGATGCAGGAGCTACTGACGGACCGGCCTCCGTTGCCGGCGGCTGGCCCTCCGACGTCTGCGGCGTTGCACCACCAAATCTTCGTTGGTCCGTCTCCTGCTGGCGTTGACTTCGGGTACGGACACCCTCCGTTTCCTCCCTAGGTAAAATCGGCATTATTTTATCCCACTTCTGACACCAATTGTTACGAGCTTAGGGTTCGTGACAATAAAAATTGCCGATAAAATTACCTAAATTAACACTTTAATTTACTTTACACAAACTAAAGTTAAAAACACTAATAATTAAACACACTAATTCACTTAATTCCGCTCCGAAGCTTCGCTTGTCTCGCCAAATTCAACCCTGTCTGATCGCATCTTGCAGTGCCTACTTATATAAATTAGCAAAATATCCAGAATGTTCAAGTAAACACGCGCAAGGTACCGAGAGTTCGAGTTATAACCTTCAAGAAGTTTAGTTCTTCGGTTCGAGACTAGATGGCGCTAGTGCGCCGATTTTAGCGCGTAACAATACATAGGACTCCGATTCCGTAGACGGTATGCTAAGCTTAATTATAAATTAATGCATGGAAAAAAAACGGTTGGTTAATTCCAGAAATGTGGTGTGACCCTACATGTCAGCTATGAAGGGATAGTAAACTCTCCATTTACCGATAAGAAGAATGGGGCAACCATTCGTTATTATGTGCTTGACTTTGCTTGTGGACAAGGACCTCATGTCTGGGAAAAGGCAGCAGATATTATTGTAGATGCTAGGGAGACGAAATGGTGACGTAACTACGTTTCATAAAGCTGCTGTGTTAAGTGATAGTCGGTATTGGAAAGACCAGACACTGGCATAGGATGGTTTTAAAATGTAGATTTGGCGAACGCGTAGCACCTTACATTCCCTGTACAGTTCGTCAGTAGGAAATATAAAGTAGCCCCTAAAAGCGCCCTCGCGACTTCGAGCTTTTGTCTTGATAGTCCCAACCCAAGCCAGCGTGCAGTAGTATAGTAGGGATTGTGTTAGTAATTTGTAAATCAATTTCATTGTGTCTTTAGTAGCAAAGCGTCGCAAAGCTTTCATTATGTAAATGGTTTTTTTAAAATTACTTGACATGCGGTTTAGGTGGTTTTTAAATGATGAGCTTATCATCAACGATTTCTCTATAACTGATGTCATCTGTTTTCCTGATTGTATTACAGCCGCAAGAGGGTACTTCAGATTCACAAGTGTGAATTACCATGTTTTCCAACGAAAGAGGTTTAGATGCGAGAGCTTTGTGTAAGGCTATGAACTTAGTTTTTAATGAACTGAGTTAGCAAATTAGAACTTAACATTTATTCAACACTACCATGCCGTTCTGAGCCGTTTTGAGTACGCTAAATCATTAAATATGATGGCTGTATCATCCGCATAGCAGATGACATCTGCTCTTTATATAGGTAATTTTAGGACGTAATTAATGTAAATGCAAAATAAGGTTGGACTAAGAATACTGCCTTGAGGAACTCCAATACTAATTTTTACTTGCTTACTTGAGCCCACTCTTGTACATTGACGCTGAACCGAAAGATAGCTACGGAACCAAGCCAACGCCACTGCTCTAACTCTCTTTGTTTCAAGTTTCCGCAGCAGTATAGGGATCGACACGGTGTCGAAAGTCATAGAAAGACCCAGGAAGATACCTA
Organism: Parnassius apollo; assembly: GCA_907164705.1. Lineage (NCBI taxonomy): Eukaryota > Metazoa > Arthropoda > Insecta > Lepidoptera > Papilionidae > Parnassius > Parnassius apollo. Next base: position 8,573,548 of record CAJQZP010000295.1, read on the forward strand.
CACAGCTGTGTTTATTATCCAAATACCTAGACGGCGCATCTGTCAGATGAACTAAAGCATCATCCGTGGACGTAAAGCCTCATGTCCTTAAGCGCTTCTGAAGTCAAACTGATTTGCAGAGAGTAAATTATTACTCTTTATAAAGTTTGTAAAGCGCCTGCCTAATTTATTTCCAGTAACTTTGAAAATATACTTAGTAAAGATATGGGCTTGTAATTATTAGGGCATTTTTTATCCTCATCTTTTTGTATTGATGTAACGACTGCCAATTTCCAACAATTGGAAAAAATGCCACACGACAAACTAAGATTGAATATGTGGTTAAGTGGTTGCAGAACCTTGTGTGCCATTTTTGTGCCATATCATTTCCGTTCTTATATTCTATCTTAGGATATGAGAACGAAAATGGGTGATAAACGAGCATTTACATTTACAGCCCATCTGATGGTAAGTGAATGGTGTGGTGATGGTATGTGGTCTCAAACTATCTTCGAATAAGAATCAAAAATTCAGATGCGTTGTCACCCCTGATGATTGAGATGTATTGCCTCGTAACCAGTAAAAAAAACCTTACGTTCTAAACTAACCATACGAAATACAGCAGCAGTATTCTACGCAAGCGTGGTCCTTCCTAAATAGAGTTGACCCATTGGCGCTACAACCATAATATAGCAGTAGTATGCACCACTTGCTATGCTACCACGTGCACACACACACTCACACATTGGTGAATTACACCAACTGTTGACAATAAAGCTTACCAGTGATATTGAGATCGCCGGTGCGTTCGTTGTAACGCAACATTAGAGTGCGGTCCAGTTGCATGGCAGCCGCTGTAATTAGCTCACGTCGCTTTGTCTCCAGCATTGGTTCCTCTTGCACGTCACTGTATGTCAATCCGTAGACCTGCCGACACGGCACGCAAAATATACAAAAATTGTGGAAAATAAAATATAAAACGAAAAACATTGGCTTCAAATATCATTTCTTCAATAAATAAGGTATTATTTTGTAAGAATCTGGTGGAATGAATTTTTGCACATTACAACTCTAAGCATAAGGCCTTAGTGCACTACAGAGTATGGAATATTCCCAATATGCCCGTAATTTATGTGGCATTTTCAAGTTTTAGTCTTTTGTTAATGAGTGTTTGATGAGCTGTGATTTTACTATGACTACTCAACAACTGTTCCGTAATATATCAAACAAGGTGAACTATTTAAATTATTACGTTCACCATGTTTTGCTTACCTGTGGATTTATCCTCATTCGTACGAATAAGTATGTATAACTTAACCACTCTACGGCTTCGTCAATATTAGTGACCGTCCCGAGAGCGACCTGAAACAAAAAATTGTAAAATTGTTAGCTTCTAATGCATGACTATAACGGGACTAGCAGTTTCAAAACAAAACAAACTGAACTCTAAAATAGATTAAATATATAAATAACACAATTAGTGGGTTAAGATGCAGCTTTGTTTAGAATATAGAACTTAAGAATGTGAATGTATGTTGCTAGGTAGTAATAATGCTTCATTGACTTCACTATTAGTATAATTTTCACTCCACAAGCTGCATGTAATAAAATAGAACATTCTAAATAATCAAATATGAGTTTTACCTCCGCATTCAAGTTGTCAGCTAGCAGATTAATAAAGTTGCTCTCAATGGGGAACTGGTTAGTCATAGATTTCAAGTAGTGGGTCAATTTGTCGTGGGTGGTGATGATGATGCCAGTGCCAGATGTGTCGAACTGCGGCCGACCGGCGCGACCGAATATTTGCAACACGTCCAGAATACTCAAATCTACGAATGTGCCGTGGCTCTGGTCGTAGATTTCCGTACCCTGGGAAAAATATGGAAAAGTTTCAATTACATGATCTAAGCTTAAAAAGTACTGTGCGCAGATTAAGAATAGGATTGGATTTACTGACTAATTTACTCTTCAAGCATTTCAAGGTAAAGGTTTTATTAAACTTTTTAAACAACTTTTAATTTGTTCTAATAACGGAATATCTGAATCTGTCAAATTTTAGATTTAATTAGATAGTCACTTTAAAACAGTTTCTTAGTGCAGTGATTAAAGGCCACGGCGCTCTCTATTTGTACCTGGGTCTTGAAATACCAGTTAAATAATGGAAATGTTACCAATACCAAACAAAGGAAGCGTTATAACGAGGGCACGAACTGATAGTTGAAGAACCGTCAAATGTTCCCAATAATAAACAAAGGAAGCGTTATAACGTTATATGATTTAACGGTAATGGTAAATCATATCCATGATGAGAATAATCAGTAAAGAGATTTTGATAGGATGTGATGATTATAAGTAATTACTTTACCTCAACAAAATTTAGACCTCATAATTGATATTTTAAAACTATGTGCCTATTGTAACAGTTTTGGACTTAAATAGAAATAGTAGTAATGCTTTGTTAAATATTTAAGAATGTAATTTGTATGTTAACAAAAATAAAAGAAATAGAATTACCCGTATAATAACGGCGTGCGCTGGTAGGTTGACACCCCACGCCAACGTGGACGTGCAAACCAATACTTTTATATAGCCCTCGGCGAAATATTTTTCAACCATATTTCTGGAACCATTATTAATTCAGTGATGATTTATTTATTTATTCATTTCAGGATGGCTTACAGACTAATATCTTGGTAAAGTTACAAAATGGTGAAAAGAATTACTAATTACAAGCTTAGTAAAAAAATTTTACTCTACACTAGAATTTTCTAGGCAGTATCTTCATTACAATCTTAGCAAAAAAAAAATTTACACTACACTAGAATTTTCTAGGCAGTATGTTCGAGGCAGTTTACTTATTATATAAATTTCACAAGGACAAATATCTAGACTGGGAACTATTATTTATAGGGAATACAAACACTTGCTTAGTGCGGGATTCGAACTCGCATATTTTTCAACCTAAAATAGAAATCAGAAAGCTTCAAAAATAGTAAAATGTGTGTACTTCCTTACCTGTCACTCCTTAACATTCCAGCGTGATGACATGCGAACCCGCTAGCAAATAACTCCGCCAACTGTTTGTTAGGGCTGCTACTGATTGATTTTTTTGCTTTTAAAAACCCTCCCGAGTCCTCCGGCTCGAAATACTTTAAGTGGCCCTTCTTCTGGGCAATCTCTTTGAGAATCATTGCGGTTTGATGCGTTGCATTACGTGCGTGTACGAAAACCATTACTTGATGTCCTTTCTGAACCATGTCAACTGCTTTGTCGTAACATACTTCATTCATAATTTGCATCTAAAAATACATAAATAAATTTTGCATAACGTGCTTATACAGCGTTATTTTTCAAAGAGTAGCCAAATTTTAAACTTAATTTCAAATATATAAATGACGATATACCGTTATTGCAGTTTTTGAATAAATTAAATAAGGCTTCAACTTTTATTCGAAATTATCCCAAATTGAATGTGATTTACGGGACAACATTTTTACCTACCGATCGACTCTTACGATGTGTGCGTGCGCGCGCAGTAAAATCAGATTTAATAATGCATTACCACGTATATTGAATTTAAAAGATAAAAAGGCCAGAATGTTTGAAATTTTTTCTAAATTAATTTTTCTATTTGCCTATATTACTTATGCTGAACCTTTTCTGCAAATTTTACCGGTTATTACAAGAAAACTTTGTAAATGCGATGGATCTATTGATGGACGTAAGTTGCTTGCGTACTATGAAATTCCAACATTAAAACTTAAGTAAAATTTCTGAAAAGAAAGGCTACATAAAATGCGCATCAATTATTATTCTTGAGGATTTAGATGAGAAAAATATGCGTTGTTATAAGCGTTCTACTCCTCGCACTGCCGCGATGTTGCCCTCTCTGTGCACACATTGCTCTACTTGCGCAATTAATCACGACGATCCGCACTTGACTGTTTGCGTTTGCCACACAATATTTGTCGAAACTGTGGTAGCGTGCGCGCTCTATGCCTATTTAGTATAGCTAATTATATCAATGTCATACAAAGGAGTATACGTCGTCGTCCTCGCCAACGGTGATGGTAGATGACATGTATTCATCACAATAGAACAACGTTTCCGTAACTAATATAATCGCGCGAACGCAGTCCTCGATTCGGACTGCGTTCGCGCGATTATATGGCCGGCCACTCGCACTCATATTGCCAGTCCTTTGACTTGCGCTCAAAAATAGACAAAACAGGGAGTGATGAGCATAACGGGGAGCATGAAATGCGGCTTGACGAGTATTGCTGCCACACTACGTCTCTGCCTCTTTTCCTCGCTACTTCCCACGTCACTCGACTGTGTGGCAGAGGGGTAAGATAAAATGTTGCATAGCCTGTAACATACTAGATTTTTTTTGTATTATCCTAAGCCAGCGCTTAACTAAAATCCCACTTGATGGTAAGTGGATGTAGCCTAAGATGGTGAAGCGCACTGAGTTAACAAAAGCCTCTTCACTCTTGCCTTGTACACACCCACATTGTGGTCGGATGAAAACACAAATGCTGGCAATTTATTCCACTCCTTTGCTGTACGCATGATAAACGATGTAGCAAACCGTTTGGTTCGAATGTGCGGTAAGTCAACAACGAAAAGGTGGAACTGGCTGAACGTTTAGTTATCCGATGGTGGAATGGAGAGGGAGCAATTAAATTATGCAATTCTTGCCTACTGCTGCTTGGCGCTGGGATTAGATACTAAGCAAAGGGAGAGTTCTATTGGATGTTTTATAACCTAAAATATCTCAATGTATTTTAAATTTGTGATACCTGTCTAAGATGTGCGCCTCCACCACTGCCAACTTCCTTCACTCCGATAAATTGTTGCTCCAGGGGTACAGGACGGAAGCGAGAATCGAAGAAGAAGAGCCCTATGTTTGGATTCACACGCAAGAATCTACGACAAAGAAATATTTTAAATGATAATAATAATATAATAATAATAAAACCATTTAATCAACTCAACAAACAACACTTGCAAAAAATAAACAATCAACATGTACATATGTAGAAAACAACAAGTATACCTAATTAATATTAGCGAAAAATAAAAAAAAAGAAGAAAAACTATAACATTCAACAAAAAATAAAAACTATGTACAGGAAATGTGAGCGTTTCAATGCTGAGTCGATAGGGTCAGCTGCTCAGCATAAGCTGACACCCCCATTGGGATGACCAGCGCTGGTATTCTGCAGAAACCCGTGTGTGTGTTAACGCGTCGGTCAGTGGCAGATGCGAGAGTGGAATTCTTAATGTAACGAAGGCGTAAATAAAATTGAATATTAATCATTTCCAGCGAATTTCTTAATGTAACAAAGGCATAAATAAAATTGAATAGTATGTGAGAAGTGTATAATTAACAATCAATAATGCGGCAACCGCGATTTTTACATAAATCGTAAACTCAACATATAATATAACCTAGTTTTTTCTTATGGGAGTTATTTTTCTAAGCTATCTTTTTTTGGATTTCCATAAGAAAAAGTCTGATTTTAAATCTAAACGACGATTTCGTTTGTGCGTTCCTAATTGGTGGTGGGATGTTATTCCAGCATTTGGTTGCTGCATATCGAAAGCTGCCTCTAAACATTGCGGATCTATGTCGCGGTATTTTTAGGTGGCGACTGCGATTACCGCTGATGTTCCCTCTACTCCATTCTAATTTGCTGCTAAGATAACTAGGTGTCTGCGATCTCAAAATGCCAAAAAGTAGACATGCTAAATGGTGCTGTCTGCGGTGTCTCATGTTTAAAATGTTGTGTTGATTCAAAAAGGGTGTTACGTGACTACGGGGTGGAATTCTAAAACAAAAGCGAGCGCAAGCATTTTGAACCCGTTGAATCAACTTTTCTGTTCTTACATACAAGCATGGGCCGTAAACTGTGTCGGAATAATTTAATTTAGATAGAACCAGAGAATCTACTAGGCGTACCCGAAGTTCTTCACTTAGATACTGTCGAACCTTGTACAGGACTTTTAATCTATAAAAACAGTTGCGAACTACCTTTGATATATGGTTCTCGTATCGCAAATTTGAGTCCAACTCTAAGCCGAGGTTACGAGCCTCAAAGACACGTTCTAAAACCTCAGCACCTAACTTCACTTCACAATCAAGGGGAACATTATTTACATGAAATTTCGAGCCGAATACTATATACTTTGTTTTAGTAGGATTAAGAATTACTATTATCATAACAGTAATGCATAATTGTAAAACTATTAAAGGTGTCGTGGAAATATACATGGTAATAAGTAATAGAGCCATGCTGCAGCTATATTATGGTTGTAGCACGAATAGGTTGACTTGACTGGGGAAACGCTCATATAGAATACTAGCGTAAAACAGCAGCTTAATACTGATTTGTGTTTCGTATGGTGAGTTTAGAGAAACGGAGACCCTTTTTACTGGAAACGAGGCATTCCATCTTAGTCCTTAGGGGTGACAACGTATCTGCGTTTTGATTCTTAATTGAGGACAGATGTACACGTCTACGGGCAAACACTTACCATCAGGTGGACTCGTTTGTCATTCTTATTCTATTAAAAAGTTGGGGTTTGATATTAAGTAAAGGCGGTGTAAAATTGAATACATAAACATCTAATATTTTATATGTTTTGTATTTTATTATTAATATCATCAACATATTCCGCTTGGTTGATGCCATAAGTCACCAACAGATGGCTGGATCAAATATTTTAATATGCCGTAACTAAAACTTCTTAACGAAAAGTTGTACCAAAGGTGCCAGTTGTTTTATTATATAATTAGCAAAAGTTGCGATGGTGATAATATATCCATTCAATTTGGTGAAAGATATTTTTTAATTTTAAATCAATTTATTCGGTACCTAATGTAACTACGAAGACAGTTACGAAAAAATCGTTTTCTATGTCTGTTCTATAGTGGAGAGGTCAAGGATATGATACGTTGTATTAAAGTTTATAAATCCTATTTTTACCTGGCAACATCAACATAGTTTGGCAAGGTAGCAGACAACCCAACAATTCTTATCATGTTCTGCGTTGATTCAACTTGTCGTAACGTTCTTGCTACAATCGCCTCGACGATCGGTCCTCTATCACCATGTAGTAAATGAACCTCGTCGATTATTAACAGTTTTACTATTGAGGCCAGTTCGGTATCAGCTGTAAAACACATCATTATAAAATACCAGAGCTTTGGCGATTTAAAACGTAAGCTTTATAAGATAGTGTACTATAAATCAATTGTCTCAATGATAATACCTCTTTCTCCCTTTCAACTACTTCTATGAGGAAACTCAAAGTCATTAAACGAGCTATAGAGTAGTGTGCTTTGAATATCTCTACCTGATAAAATGCGTAACGAGGATTAAGGCGAGGCTTTCCTACGGTAAAAGGCTTTTACAACTTCCGTCTCCAAAAAAAAAAAAAATAGTTATCACTTACATCTATGGGGTGGTACCCATAAAACCAAAATGATTAAAATTGAGAGGGCTCAACGCTCACTCCTTAAAGTTATGACATTCAGGAAAATTACATCGGGGACTTCTGAACTATATCGGGACTGCAATGTTTTAACTGTTAGGCAACTTTATATACTAAAATGTACTTAAAATTCACAAAACTATTATCCTAGATCCAAAAATCTTAAGTAAGCGTAATCCCTATTCTGTCGTTTCCTACCCCACTGTTAAAACAAAATTTGCTCGTACAAATTTCAATTCCCAATCTCACTTATTGTATAATAAATTAAATGAGAAACTCAAGTTTTACAGCAACCACTACTTTGAGTGTAAAAAATTGATTACTTCTTGGTTGAAACAGCTTGACTAGTACTGAATCATTATTTACACACAACACGTAACATACGTTTGTTCGTATGAATCTTGTTGTATTAAATGCATTATTTTCATTTATGTATAAATTGAAAATCACACACACACACGCACGCACGCACGCACGCACGCACGCACGCACGCACGCACGCACGCTTGCACGCACGCACGCACGCACGCGCACATATCTAACGCAGTAAATGAGACTTGTGTTATGAATAATTATTTTTGTATTACTTAAAAAAAAGAGAACTCGAACGTTAAAGTTTTTTTCGTAACGACTAAGTTATAATTTCTTTACCTAACTGCAATTTTAAAAATATCAATTCTCAAGCGCCAAAATCTTTTATTAAATTACCATATTTGTGTCCAACCTGGCCTTAACAATGATTTCGTATATTTACGAGAATATTTATGCGATTATTCAAGGCTAATTAATGATGCAAGGATAATTAATGATGGCCATAAGGGTAAGCCAGTGGCAACGACTGGTGATTACTCAAGGCATCTACCTTAAATGGAAGAGGAATGTTTTGTGCTGATAAAAAAAGAATTCTGATGATGTATGAAGCAAATCAACACAATCGATGATAAAAGTAATAAATTAATACACAAAACTTACTTGCGCCCTTCCGCGTAACAACATCCCACTTTTCTGGCGTAGTGACAATCATTTGCGTTTGTTGAACTTCAGTTTTGGTCAGTTTCATATCACCAGTCAGTTCTCGAACTGTGATGCCTAAGCCACGCAGGCGTTTGCCGAAACTGGCAGTCATTTCTGAAGCAAGGGCTTTCATAGGCGCTATGTAGATTATCTGTGTGTTATACGATTACAATATGTCTATTAACCACTACATTTATATGTAAATGAAGTATTTAGTCGACTATGGCGAGGTTTTCATATTTAAGAAATAAATCGTTCTCTACTCTGAGCTGTCTTATATACGAATTTCATGTAAAGATGATTGCTATACTCATTCGGCAACCAACGACAGCTGACGAAAATTGGTAGCATCAATGAATGCAGGTAACTCGGGATAGTATATTTCATAAAATACTACTACCATATAATACATACATAATAGAACGGGGAGTGGGCGGAGCCCGTGTAGCCACTTAAATGCCACTAACACGTCAATTCACACGTATAACTGTCAAAACGAGATGTGTTTTGACGTTACAATCGTTTCAAAATTTCGCATGCAAATTATTTAGAAAATGCCAAATTGTACCTTATTTACAAATAAATATGTATTAAAATCATCTGTCAACACAGCGAATCGGGTTTGTAGTAGTGATTAACTGATAATACGACTTAATTGCTGGTATATGTGCTCCCGGCGACGCCAACCATCTTCTTACAAAATAAGGTTGACAGCCATTCTATTGTGTATTATAGTATTCTATGGTATATTTTGGCGTTCCTTGGCGAGGCTTTTATTCAGCATGGACTCGTAATAAGTGTAATAAATAAAGTCATGTAAGAGCTATTCTACTTCAAACTGTTTGCAGTTTTTCTTTTGAGAAAAAGTCTCTATTTCGAATCTTCTAAAACTACTTTGTGGGCCAGTTGCAGCAGAAATATTCTAAGCTAAGCTGGAGTGATCAATGACTGGATGATGGGATTCTAGTTCGATTCAATGGAATGACTTTTCATTGAATCGAACTAGAAAAATGTACAAACATTGCGAAATTGTCACTTACCTTAAATTTATTCTTCATAATGACATCATTTTCTATATGCTGTTTGATCTGATGCACTACAGTAAGCAAAGCTATATTAGTTTTACCAGCACCGGTTGGAGCGCAAATGAGTAAATTTTCATTCGTCGTGTATGCTGTTTGAAATACGACTGATTGGATGCGATTTAACTCTTTTATATTCTCAAAGGCCATTTGGCCAATCTGTAAAAAATACAAAACTGAGTTAAATAAATATTTTAACTTTCCGCTAAGAAAATTGAAAATTTTAAATAATCGGAGTTATTGTTTTTCCCCGTTTTTCGAAAATTGAGTTTTCATCAAATCTTGACGTTTTGAGGTCCCAGTGTCTGTATGTATGTATGTGTGTATGTGGATGTAAACCTCTTATAACGTTTAAATGGCGTGACCGATTGAAATGAACTAAGTGGATTTCCCAAGTTTTTCATCAAACTTAGATTTTTTATGAATTTTAACTAATTCGGACCGATAGATTTTGAGAAATCTGAAAAATAAAAATTTTGAAAAACTGTTTTTTTGGAATAACTTTTAAACGGCTTTACCGATCGATTCCAAAACTAATCAGCTATTAACCTTGAAAAACCACGTCGATCGCCGCCACCGGTCGATCAAAATCGGTTGATACGTTCATGAGATATCGTACCGAAAAATTTTGATTGTTTAAAATACACCGATATTTCATATTCAACGTCATATTTTGGTGAAATTCAGAGCGCTTTGCATTTGAAATTAGCGGGAGGTTCCAGGGATGGCCTGCAGGGTCAACAAATTTTTTTAATTCTTTTTATCGATCTCAAACCAAGAATAATAATCTTACTTTACTATATTTCCGATAAACATTCCTGGTAAACTTAAAATGCTTGTGTTAGGAGTAATTCACGTCAGTAGTTAAATGGCGCATTTGAACCCACAACTTTTGAGGTTACGGTTCGCAACCAACCAACCGGTTCGCAAACAACCAACGCAAAATTAAGCTACTGTCTCTTTTAATTTTCGGTAGCATCCAACGGTTTTGAAATATACATTGGAATGATGTAAATCGCGAAAAATGATTCGTATTCATAATTTGGCTTTCTAATTTTTCCATAATTTTAAGTAAGCGACCAGTTCCCAATAATTGTTTGCTTTGTTTTACTGTGTGCTATTTTTAACTGACTTCAAAATGGAGGAGGTACTCAATTCGACTGTATGTTTCTTTTTTATGTGTGAACCGCATTAGATGGTATAAATAAAAAAGTTATTTGAAAGCTGCTGCTTTTCGTGTGGTCCCATATAAACTTGATCGAGCTCTGACTAGTAGTTTTTGAGTTATAAGCCCCGCACTTTGATATTGCGACTGGCGACCATCTTAGTGACGTAGTCGAATTGTCAGTACCGTTCGCAAGGTCAGCCAGCGCTTACGCGTATAGAGTACCTCTAACCACGTGTTTTTATAGCTTTTTATTTTCGTTATCCTGTTTTATTTTTGTTGTTAATTTTTGTTATTGTTATCATACTGATTCTGTTACAATGAGTAAGCAAGTAATTAACAGCCGTGCTCGTGAAATGATTATTAAAGTGGACAATTATTTTGTAAATAAGACAGAAAATATTTATAATTATATGTAAATACCTATAAATATATGTATATAATCTTAATACATATAAATTACATGTCACGTTGTTTGTCCGCGATGGACTCCTAAACTACTTAACCGATTTTAATCAAATTTGCACACTGTGTGGTCCAACTTGGGAGATAGGGTAGTTTTTTTTTGCCCATGAGTATCCCACAGTTTTTTTTGCGACTTTCAGGATTTTTAATAGGACATGACAAAGGATCGTCGAAAATGGCAAAACAACGTTTGCCTATCAAGCTAGTGTATAATTTACATGTCACGTTGTTTGTCCGCGATGGACTTCTAAACTACTCAACCGATTTTAATAAAATTTGCACACCGTGTGCAGTTTGGTAACACCTGAGAGATAGGATAGTTTTTTTTGCCCATGAGTGACCCACAATTATTTTTTTCGAATTTAAGGATTTTTAATAGGAAATGACAAAGGATCGTCGAAAAGGGCAGAACAACGTCTGCCTGGCAAGCTAGTATAATATAAATACCTATAACCCAAAGTTATTAACATTTTTCACCAGTGGTGGCAACACCTCATACGAAAAGAAGATTAAAGTTTTTGTTGTCTACTTTTTGCGGTGGATGACGTCACGCAGCTGTTATTGTGACAAGGTTCCATCGTCCATCCATTATATTCATAATTGTGCGTAATTAATTGACTTCGAATACATTAATGATGTTCTCATTATATTTAAATTTTGAAGTCGGTTGTACAAATTATTTATTTTACCACTTGGTTTCAATTTATAATGCTTTTTAATAAATTCTATTTCGAAACATGTACCTCAGTACAACTCTGTACGTCTAACACGTTTGTAATAAAATCAGTTTAAGCACGTAAATACTGAAGAATATCCACAACCCCATACCGTCCCGTCGGTTTTTTATGAGGCGAAAGAGGGAATGAAACCAGGAGATGGGCATCAGCGCCCTCTTAATAACAACTAAAAAATAAAAATAAAACTATTACAAATAGCCCCCTGTAGGTCAATCTATATATATGTTAGAACCGTGTTAGCTCAGATGGTTCACGCTCGCTGTAAATATAACAGTACGCGAGTAACCCGGATTCGATCCCCACCGGCACCAATGAAATTGTTAATTGCAATTTTAAGTGCTGATTTACCACGTGCTCAGCGGCGAAGGAAAACTTCGTGAGGAAACCTCCATGTCAGAGGAATAACAAAAATTTTTCGAAGACATGTGAAGTTCGCCAACACGCATTGGGGCTGCGCGGCGGACACTTCCTTGCCCTAAAACCCTCTCAAAATGAGGGTAGGGGCCCAGCAAGTGGGACGCATATAGGCTGTAACTTTAGGTCAATCTATGGAGGGGGTGGGTGGGCTTTATTCAACAGTTGACTTTTGTTACGCTGTAACGGTAACAGTAAGCACGTTAAATGACGACAATTTATTATTCATATTATCAGTAACAATGTTAATTAAATGTACCTCATCCAAGTCAGAAATCGGAACACGTTTGTTTCCAATTTCTAAAGGCGCTGGATCATTTTTCGGTATGATTACTTCTTCATATTCTTTGTTGTCTTTTCTAACTGCGCTTTCTGGTAGTAACAGTTTCATGCCTGATACAAAACCTGGAAAATTAAAGTGTATTATTGCATATCATTTAACATTGTGACGACGGTGTCTACATACTAATTTTTACAAAGACGTTTTATCTTTAGTAAATTGTTCAGAAACAGAAAATTACAAAAAGTTAACGATGACTTATAGTAATCAAGAATAAAACTTATTTCACGGAATTTATTGAATTTAAATTTAACTGAGATTTATTTGCTGACTGTTCTCCGTAATCATGAGTGCTGAAAATCACTTGAAACATAATAAAATTCGTAAAATAAGTTTCATTAAATTTATTATAATAAACTTACCAGCCGAATTTTTGGCATTAATAGAGGAATCATAAACATTTGGATATTGCACTTTAGTTTGAAAGTACGATATTTTTTGTAAAATTGGATCTATTTTACTAGCTGATTTTGATGTGGAGAACGGTACAACTGGTTTTGATAACTCTGCTAATCTGTAAACATGTTAAAAATTGATGTATTACATCGTGAAAAAGATTACTTGGCGAAATTATTAATTTATATAGTTTAAAGGCTCTGAAATGCGCATACAAAATGAGTTTAAACTTAAGTTTTACGTGGTAGAGCCATGCTGCAGTTATATTAGTAGTATAGTTGTTGCACGAATGGGTCGGCTCGACCGGGGAAGGACCACGCTCTCACAGAATACCAGCGTCAAATAGTAGCTTAATGCTGCTGTGTTTCGTATAGTGAGTGTAGAGAACCGGAGACCCTTTTTACTGGAAACGAGGCATTCCATCCAAGTTCTCACGGGTGGCAACGCATCTGCATTTTGATTCGTAATCGAGGATGATATAGATGTCTATGGGCCAATGCAACCACTTACCATCAAGTAGACTGTGTGCTCGTTTGTCACCCTATGCTATAAAAGAAAGTTTAAAATAATTATTTGTTATTGTGCTATTCTTATTATATTTTAGTCGCGCCAGCGGCGCGAGGAAACCATCATTTCTGATTTTATTGAATATTATATTTCGGGGACAGACCATCAACACGCATTGGGACGGCGCGAAAAACACTTTTTTCTTGAAACCTTTTCAAAAATAGAAAGGACCCCATTTTCCCCAGACATAATATGTAGTATGTTATTTTAATTTTCAATTCATTCCATCTTAGTTCTCACGGGTGACAACGCATCTGCATGTTATTAATATTACGAATCAGTAATCGAGGATAGATGTAGATGACTATGGGTCACAGTAACCAGTTACCATCAGGTGGACTGTGTGCTCGTTTGTCACCCTAACCCTATAAAAAACCAACTTCAAAAAAGGAGGAGGTTCTCTATTCGACTATATTTTTATGTGTGTTACAGCATAGCTTTTTTTTAGGGTTTGATGATTCTTTTTTTATTTGAAAGCTGGTGCATCTCATGTGGTCCCATATAAATTTAATCAAGATCTGGCCAGTGATTTTTGATTTTCCTTAATAGTGCGTATTTAATTGACTTCTATTATATTGATGATGTTCTCATTTTATATATATATATAAAATATATATATATATATATATATATATATATATATATATATATATATATATATATATATATTGAAGTCGGTTGTACACATACATTTTTAATTTTACCACTTGTTTATTGTATATTAGGGGTTTAAAGGCAAATATGTCAACCTTTAAACTAGAGCTGACTCCTACCAGTATAATCAGAGCAAGCATCTTGACTGCTGCGCGCTACTTAGTGTAGTTAAGATTTGCCCATAATTTTCTAAATATTTTTATTTTATAATAATTTATGCCATCTGGCCAAGGGCATCATAAGTCGATGGTACAAAGGCCAGGGGGGGGGGATTCATATTTTTTTATAGAAGAGGGGCAAACGAGTATGCGGTTCACCTGATGGTAAGTGACTACCGCCGCCCATGAACAACCGCAACACCAGGTTAATTGCAGGTGCGTTGCCGGCCTTTTAGAAAGGAGTAAGCTCTTTTCTTGAAGGTCCCTAAGTCGTATCGGTCCGGAAAAATCAATGGTGGTAAACAATTTCACAGAGAACTAATACGGTGGTAGAGCCATGCTGCAGTTATATTAGACGTATAGTTGTAGCACGAATGGGTCGGCTCGACCGGGGAAGGACCACGCTCTCACAAAATACCAGCGTGAAATAGTAGCTTAATGCTGCTGTATTTCGTATGGTGAGTGTAGAAAACCGGCGACCCATTTTACTGGAAACGAGGCATTCCATCTTAGTCCTCACGGGTGACAACACATCTGCATTTTGATTCGTAATCGAGGATAGATGTAGATGTTTATGGGCCACAGCAACCACTTACCATCAGGTGGACTGTGTGCTCGATTGTCACCCTATCCTATAAAAAAAAAAAAACGAGGGAGAAAACTCCTAGTAAAACGCACAGTGGTGAACCGCCAAGCATACAGATTAGTGAGTTTGGTGAGGATGGTATCGTGAATTTTGACGCGATGTGCGTTCGTGAATCTTGGCGGCTGGAACAAATCCGAACAATTCCTCAGAATACTCCCCGTGGTAGATAAGATACAAAACGCAAAAGGATGCAACGTCCCTATGTAACGTCAGTGAATCGAGACGATCAGACGGAACTCGGTCGTCGCTGGATGCGGTCAAGTGAAAGGAGCTAGTACTGGGGTGCCCGGCCCAGAGATGTGAACAGTATTTCATGTGAGGCCAAACATGCGCTTTGTAAAGTTGCAAGCGATGTGCCGGCATGAAATATTGTCTCGCTGTGCTGAGCACGCCATGCTTTTTAGAGGCCAATTTGAGTTTTCCCCTCCAAGTGACCACGAAACTGTACACTATTTGATATGTCGACGCCGAGGATTCCGATGCCAGCTGAGGCAGCAAGAGGAGTGCCTTGAAACTGAGGACTGATACGACGAAGGGGTTCTTTCTAGCGGTAAATGTACAAACTTGTGTCTTCTAGGGATTGAACTGCACTAGATTTAGTCGCCCCCCGATCCGAGACTTTGTTGAGCAAAGACTCGACTTCAGACACAAGTTTGTCCCGGCGACAATTTCCAAAGAAATATTGGCACGGCCGGTGTATAAGGGGAATTACCGGTGCTGTCGTTTTTTTTTATAGAAGAGGGGGCAAACGAGCGTGCGGCTCACCTGATGTTAAGTGACTACCGCCGTCCAGGATCAACCGCAACACCAGAGGAATTGCAGGTGCGATGCCAGCCCTTTAGAAAGGAGTACGCTCTTTTCTTGAAGATCCCCAGGTCGTATCGGTCCGGAAAAATCGCTGGTGGTAAACTATTCCACAGAGAGGTTGTACGTGGAAGAAAACTCCTCTTGAAACGTACAGTGGTGGACCGCCAAGCATCCAGATGGTGTGGATGGTATCGGGCCCCGTTGTGCGTTCACGAAATTTGGCGGCTGGGATTAATCCGAACAATTCCTCAGAGCACTCTCCATGGTATATGCGAAAGAAAATGCAAAGAGATGCAACACCTCTTCGCAGTGACAGTGAATCGAGCCGATCGGAAAGCACTCGGTCGTCGACGATTCGAGCCGCTCTGCGCTGGATGCGGTCATGTGGAAGGAGCTGGTAATGGGGAGCCCCAGCCCAGAGATGGGAACAGTATTCCATGTGCGGCCTTGTAGTTGCAGGCGGTGTGCCGGCATGAAATTCTATCCCGCTCTGCTGAGCATGCCAAGCTTTTTAGAGGCCAATTTGGCCTTCTCTTCCAAGTGACCACGAAACTGCACGTCACTCGATATGTCGACGCCGAGGATTCCGATACTGCCTGAGGCAACAAGGGGAGTGCCTTGAAACTGAGGAGATACGACAAAGGGGTTCTTTTTAGCGGTTAACGCGCAAACTTGTGTCTTCTGGGGGTTAAACTGGACTAGATTTAGTCGGCCCCCAATCCGAGACTCTGTTCAGCAAAGACTCGACTTCAGACACAAGTTTGTCCCGGCACTCGGAGACGTTTTCCCGAGAAATATTGGCTCGGCCGGTGTAAAGAGCATCACCAGTGCTGTCATCTGCATAGCAATGAATGTTACGGGTTGGCCACATATCATTGATATGCAGAAGAAACAGCGTTGGCGATAGCACGCAGCCTTGTGGAACAGCAGCATTAACAGGCTTGCAATCGGAGCTCGCACCGTCTACAACGACCTTGATGCCCCGATCTGCAAGAAAGCTGGTGATCCAATCGCACAATTTCTCGGGAAACCCATAGGATGGGAGCTTCGAAAGAAGCGCTTTGTGCCAAACCCGATCGAAGGCCTTCGCAATGTCCAAACTAACGGCCAATGCCTCCCCCTTGGACTCTACTGTCTGCATACCAATGAATGTTACCAGTTTGCAACATATCATTGATATGCAGAAGAAACAGCGTTGGTGATAGCACGCAGCTTTGTCGAACACCAGCGTTAATAGGCTTTTAATCAGAGTATACACCGTCTACTACGACCTTGTTGCTCTCATCAGCAAAGAAACTGGTGATTCAATTCGCACAATTTCTCGGGAAGTCCATAGGAAGGGAACTTCGAAAGAAGCGCTTTGTGCTAGACCCGATCAAAGGCCTTCGCTATGTCCAAACTAACGGCCAATGCCTCCCCCTTGGACTCTACTGCCTCCGCCTATCTATCAGTCAGGTAGACCAGAAGATCACCAGCTGATCGACCACGACGAAAACCATATTGGCGGTCACTAATCAGCACTGGCAGTTTATGATTGGGTCCATTATTTTGGTAAATAAGGAGGTGATGGCGATAGGCCTGTAGTTGGACTGGTCTGAGCGGTCGCCCTTTTTAGGGATTGGGTGGACGAAAGCTGTCTCCCCTGAATTCGGGACTAGTCCTTGGGAGTAGAAGTACACACACAATGGAAGGGACTCCATCAAGCTCACTTGACTTGCTGATGTTTAGGGAAAGGAGTCCTTTGTGAACCTAGCGCTGTTTAAACCGCAATTCCGGCATGGAGCACTCACACCGCGGGATGGTCGGCGGCGTACTCCCCCCGTCATCGAGAGTCGAGTTGGACGCAAAGAGAGACCCTAACAGATCGGCTTTTTCCTTTACGGCATGGGCCAGTTAGTCGTCCTCTCTGTGCAGAGATGGAAGAGATGATTGACAGAAATTCCCTTGGACAGCCTTGGCGAGAGACCAGAATGCACGTGTTTCCGATGGAAGGCGTACTAGCTTGTCGCCAATTCTGCCGATTTGCTCAGACCTTGCCTTGGCAATTACTTTTTTGAAGGACCTGAAGGCGAAACTATACTTCTTTTCAAGAGCGCTGGTGTTTAGATCCCGAGACGTTGATGCGCCCAGGTCCGGTAGCACAAACCATGGCTGGGATCTGCCTCCGATGGCAGGATGCAAAAGTGTAGGTACAAGAGCACTTCTATTGCGAGCCTTACTTGTACAACGAAATATATATGAAAAGACTTATTAACTAAAAAAACTTATTTAACTTTTAAAATGTAAAATGGTTTAAAAAAACTACAAAGGATTTCCACATAATTAAATAGCTTCTGAAGTAACTGCTAATACATAGTGTATAGAAGAATTAAAGCCCTGAGTTTAAAATATAGTTATAATAATTAAGTAGAAATTAAATTATTTTATTCTTTTTAATTCTTTAAAGGCAGTTTTCATTTTTAAAATACTTATTTGACCCCTTTGTTGGTACTAAGCAGTAACTACTTATAGTCTATACTAGTTACATTAAAATTTCCATTTCCTATTATTCCGCCCTGGTGGAATTTTTGCTTCAAATTTAAATGGGATTTAGATCGATTCTTGAGGTGAGGTTTTTTACGTGGTAGAGCCATGCTGCATTTATATTAGTAGTATAGTTGTTAAACGAATGGGTCGGCTCGACCGGGGAAGGACCACGCTCTTACAGAATACCAGCGTCAAATAATGCTGCTGTGTTTCGTATTGTGAGTGTAGAGAACCGGAGACCCTTTTTACTGGAAACGAGGCATTCCATCCAAGTCCTCACGGGTGGCAACGCATCTGCATTTTGATTCGTAATCGAGGATAGATGTAGATGTCTATGGGCCACAGCAACCACTTACCATCCGGTGGACTGTGTGCTCGCTTGTCACCCTTTTCCTATAAAAAAGGTAATACCTATTTAATTAAAAAAAAATTAAACCGGTTCACAGTTGACGAAGATATCGCGTACATATAAACAATATATATAGCCGAATTAAGAATCGTTCTCGTTTTTTAAGACGCCTAAAAAGAACAAAGAGCCTGATATTATGATCTGTTGGATTTAGGTTAAGTATTAAGCTAACGAAATTCTCGGTACTGAAGAAAATATTGTAAAGAAAACTACATTGTTGTGCTTAATAAACCTTATTCCTAGGTAAGAAGCAATGAGCCAGATTTTCCACCCGTGTTACCGTATCAAAAAAGAGTGTAGCTCTTTGCCTGTATCACAATACATTGTAAGGTTTGACATAGCGATATTTTAGACAGAAGGATAGTAAGATGTCTGGAGTAGGTGAGCATTCTACATATCTTGGTAACATTAATAGTTTGCTAAACTTTTTCAAGCAGAACAATTATAAAGATTTTTCTATACGCAAATGCGCTTTGACATAGAGTTACGGAAAATAGAATATTGCAAACTGTAAGTCATAGTTTACGTTTTACCTTTTAGCTCTCAGTTGAGCAATATTCAGTTCATGTTCTTCTTCATCTTCCTCTACTTTGCGTGTATTTTTAGCTTTTCTTTCTTCTTTTCTTACTATCTTCGCTAACATCTTTTCTTGTTCAGACAGTACAGACACTTGACAAAGATATTGCGGCATTTTGTTTTCTGGCAGTAAAGCAGCAACTATAAAAAGTAAATTAATATTAAAAGTAAAGAACGGACGGCAAGGATCTATGGCTGAAGAATGTAATAGCGCATCCACCAGAATTTGTTTAAAGAAGGCACTTTTTAATATATTTCGATTTGTTTTAAGTATTGGTATTATAACCAAAATGTTCCACAGGTAAGACTTGATAGTTATGAGTTTAAATCTTTTAATCAACATCTAGTGTAAACTACTCTTAACACAAGCATTATTAACTTACTTGGAGTTATTAACTGAAATATAAACTTTACAGTATTGCTAGTAATTATAAAATGTGTGTAAAAAAAATTGATTGGTGACGAAACCGACCCATCATATTTAATAATCTGTCAAGCTGTTTAGGCTGCAGATTACAAATAAAAAAAAACGTGCATATAAACACCAATATATTTATTACTGCTACATACAAACTAATAAATGCAAAAAGAATGATATGAAGGACATAATCAACTCCAGACCAGTGAATAGATCTGAAACTTAAGTAGTTGAAAGATACCTATTTAGCATTATTATAACGACACTATACCAGAGAGTCAGGATCCGAGGGGAAGCTTCCTAACGACGTCGAAAATATTTATCTATTTTGATAGGGTTGTCACCTGACTGAATGTGAAAGTTTTAAGAAAAAAAAAACAACATTATATAGTATAAAACAAAATGTGATTTCATTGAAACTTAAATTAATATAACAACATGTCTATTTATTGTAACTTAAATTGAAACTGCAAATATTGTATATTTTGTTAATTTTCATAGTATTATGTCTTATGGAATCTTGCTGTGGGGTAAAGCGGCGAATATTGAGAAAATATGTGCAATTTATAATTAAAAACCGCGCGAATCCCTTCGAGAGAATTTTAAGGAAATGGGTATTCTCACAGAAGCTTCATATTATATATTTGTATCAATATCATTTTTGTAAGATGTATTCATCAGTACAAAGAATCATGTGGTGGTAGTAATGGCTGTGATAGTGGTAGTGGGCAGTGGCGGTGGTTGCGGTGTTGATGGTGATAGTAGTGGTGGTTTGACTGTGGTGGTAATGGTGGCGCTGGCGTCGGTGGTGGTCCACTAGCCCACCACCATCAACGGTACCACAAGCACCACCACCACCAACACCAGCACCACTACCACCACCACCTTCACCACTGTCTATTAATTGTATTATTTTCTTTTCAATTTTTAAACATACTGTACAGCTGTTAGGCATTAATTTATCATCATCATCATCATCATCATTACAGCCCTTCACAAGTTCACTGCTAAACATAGGTCTCCTCCAAGTAATGCCCTAAAGTACGGTCCTGAGCCACCTGGATCCATCGACTTCCTGCATATATTACCAGGTCATCACTACATCTAGTGGAGGGTCGCCCTACACTACGCCTACCGGTATGAGGCTGCCACTCGAGAACCTTTGTTCCCCATCGGTTATCGGTTCTTCGAGCTATATGGCCGGCCCATTGCCACTTCAGCTTACTAATCCTCTCAGCTTATAAATCCTCATACATGCAGGTTTCCTCACGATGTTTTCCTTCACCGCCGAGCACGTGGTAAATCAACACTTAAAATTGCAATAACAATTTCATTGGTGACGGCGGGGATCGAACCCGGGTTACTCGCGTTCTGTCATATTTACAGAGAGCGTTAACCATCTGAGCTACCACAGCTACACAGTGGACATCTTCTTCATCATCATCATTACAGCCTTTCACAAGTCCACACTGCTGAACATAGGCCTCCCCCAAGGTATGCCACAAAGCACGGTCCTGAGCCACCTGCATCCATCGACTTCCTGCATGTCTTACCAGGTCGTCACTCCATTTAGTAGGGGGTCGCCCTACACTTCGCAGTGGACATCCATTAGGCTGTAACTGCTACGGCTATGACACCACCTGACTGTATTGTTAGTCTGCGAATTTAAAAATTTGATGTAATTATAAAATGCACCAACAATAAACTTACTTTCTGAAATCGTCGGTTGTGGTGGTGGAGCTTTCAAACTGTCAATAATTTCCTGCCTGTGCTCTAGAATCTCTTGAATAAACTCAAACTTGTCAAAGCCAAGCAGTTCAAACAAATCATTCTGCATTTCATCATTACTCCTTGAGGAGTTAAGTAAAGTAATTACTGATTGAAGTATATCTGCACTAGACATTCCACTGCTATTTTCGTAGAGCTCTTTTACTCTTGTTTCCAACCATGTTTTCCCAAACTGAAAATATGGTCACTTTTATTTTGTTTGATAATTTATTATTTAAATAATAGCAAAAACCGATTATAAAATTCAAATTCTAAATGACATTTAAAGGTTCATGAAAGAACATTGTTAGAAAGTCTTATTCATAAAAGTTTCTGAAAATAGGTTTATGGTGTTCAAAAGTTAGTACAACCACCTATTTTGTGAAAATACAGTTTGGGATTATTTTCGGAGTTGAGACCTTAGAGTATACATAAGTAAGCTAGCTTATATATACTCTAGGTTTGAGACTGTCTAACAGAATTCGGGGCAGTAGGCCTCCTTACACATTAGTACTATTAGATATATTATCAAAAATATTTACATAAAACACCATTAATATGTAATATGCCTCACTAAGAAATACAAATGTAAAAGTTGTTTTGAATTTATCTTATAAAGTGGCTCATATATATATATATATATATATATATATATATATATATATATATATATATATATATATAATATGCTATACTATATTTGTAGCAAAATTAGGTCGACTTGATCTGGGTAGTACCGCACTCTCACAGAATACCAGCATAAAATAGCAGATTATTGTTGTTGTGGTTTGTATGTTGTGAGTAAAGAATGCGAGACCCCTTTTACTGAAAATAAGGCATTTCATCTTAGTCCTAAGGGATGACAACATATCCCACATTTTGATTCTTAATTGAGGATAAATGTTGATGGATATGGGCCACAGCATCCACTTACCATCACATGGACTGTGTGCCCATTTCTCGCTCTTTTTCTATAAAAAATATATATGACTTACCTTATATTCTAATGGTGGTTTTGAAACACTTGCATTATTTGGTTTGACAGCATTGTTAGTATATTTCATAGAGAAATCTGTTACAAAAGCACTGGATGTTGCGGGTTTTTTTGTCAATTTACTAAGAGGTTTCTTTACTGGTTTAAATGGAATGTAGTTACATTGAATATGTTCACCCCAGATTTTTATGTTTTCTTTATTAGCCTCATTAATTTCCTTTTTAATGTATTCCTTGGTGTTGTCTGTTATGTCACTTGAAATCCTTGTAACAACCTAATAAGTTCAATTAAATTAATATGTGGCTATAGATCTTATTTATGCAACTAACAATATGCTATTGCTTTATATTATGATGAAAAACGATCACTAGAAGTGTTTTTAAAAATGTAGAATACATTGAATATTATACAACCCATGTTTAATTATATTTTAAACTAAATATTTTTATATACTTAATAAATACATTTAAATATATGTGAAATTATAAACAAAATGGAAACATAGCATCTATATGTTAATGAATGGTTAAGTGTGACTGTATAAAATTAATCAAAAACATTATTTTTACAAATGAAATAACGTGTATGTATAAGTGATACACCAGTTAGCTGCTTTTAGATTGTTGGATTCATATTTATTCAATATCATAGTACTAATAATATTTTTTAATTCTTGTTCTTAAATTTTATTAAAAAATAATATTGCAGATCTCTAGAACAGGTATGATACTATATTCAAAGTAGATCTAATCCCCAATATAAGCTGAGTAACTTAAAAGGATGTTAGATACCGCTATGAACCAGGATTGAACACCATTAAAAACTACTGGGTGTATTAGTGGGTAAATTATCTGCCGAGTCACTAATCTTCTGCAGTTTATGATTTCAGATATTTCGTCAAAATCGGCTGATTGTTGATTCATTGTGATGTGATTACTTATTTACTTACTTAGTAGGTAGGGAGAGACTACAGACTTCCATTTGGCACGATCCTGACACACTTCTCTCGCCTCCTCTACACCCATATAACTACGCACACATGCTCGTCGGTTAAGGGTACTCCCAATTTGGCCCTTTTTCAATATATCGCCAATATGGTCGATAAACTTTCGCCTAGGACGCCCCTTTCCGAATCTGTCGTTCACTACTGCAACACAAATTTGCTTTGCCACTCTTTCCTCTTTCATTCTTTCCACATGAGCAAACCACCAATGCCAACGCATTCCTTTCTTAATCCTGGTCACAACATCATCTTGCAAGCCGCACTCTTCTCTTATCACACAATTTCTCATCCTGTGACTCAGATTCAACCCTAACATACTCCTTAAAGGCCTCATTTCTACTGCATTTATGCTACTCTCGTGCTTCTTCTGCCATACCTAATTATCACTACCATACGTTAAAGTAGGGACCAACACAGCATTGTGAATTGCCATACGTGCCTTTTTGACACATTCTGGCTTTTCACAATAGAGTGTAGGGCCACCTTTACTCTATTTCCTGCATTCACTCGTCGTTCTATATCCTTATCATATCTCCCATCCTTGCTAAATACGCATCCCAAATATACAAATTTATCTACTTGCTCTATCAACTCCCCCTTCTATTCTTATTTCACATATCGTTTTACTTTCTTCTTTTTCAAAAACAATAACTTTCGTCTTACTTACGTTCATTTTTATACCCATTTCTTTTAATGATCTGTACATTAATACATATACATACATAAACACTCACGCCTGTCACCCAGAGGGGTAGGCAGAGACTACAGAATTCCATTTGGCACGATTCTGACACACCTCTCTCGCCTCCTTCACATACATACATGCTCGTCGGTTAAGGGTACTCCTAATTTGGCCCGTTTTCAATAAATCGCCAATTTGGTCGATAAATTTTCGCCTAGGACGTCCCTTTCCGAATCCGCCATTCACTTCTGCAACATAAATTTTCTTTGTCACTCTTTCCTCATTCATTCTTTCCACATGACCAAACCACCAAAGCATTCCTTTCTTAATCGTGGTCACAACATCAACTTGCAAACCACACTCTTCTCTTATTCTCTTATTACACAATTTCTTACCCTGTCGTTCAGATTCAGCCCTAACATACTCCTTCACGACCGCATTTCTACTGCGTTGATTCTACTCTCGTGCTTCTTCTGCCACACCCAACTTTCACTACTATACGTTAAAGTAGGGACCAACACAGCATTGTGAATTGCCATACGTGCCTTTTTTGACACATTTTGACTCTTCACAATAGAATGCAGGGCCCCATTTACTCTATTTCCCGCATTCACTCGTTGTTCTATATCCTTATCATATCTCCCATCCCTGCTAAATACGCAGCCCAAATATACAAACTCATCTACTTGCTTGATCAATACATTAATGTAACCATCATTTGCAACTCGGCCACCGAGGAAGCAAAAATAACTTTATCATCAGCATACAAAAGGCATTTGACGGTTAACTCACCCATTCTTAATCCGCATTTTTCAACTTTCAAATTTTCTAAACAACTATCCATATATAGGTTGAACAGCCACAGGGAAGCCACACAGCCCTGTCTGACACATTTATGGATGTCAAACCAGTCCGAGTAGACCCCGTTGATCTTAACACAAGCACTAGAGTCCCTATAAAGAGACTTTAATGCCTATATCAACCCAGCGCTCAACCTAAATGAGTTTAGATAGATAGAGTAGTGATAGAGTTTGCCATAATATATTCATGTCTACTCTGTAATAAGCCCTTTTCAGGTCCATGAACGCACAAAAAACTTTTTGTTTTTTGGCCAAAAAATTCTCCGCGATCATGTGCATGGAAAAGTCTTGGTCCGTTTTGCACACCCCATTCCCTTTCTAAATCCCGCAAGCACATCTAAAATTTTTTCATCTGTTTCCTTCATGACCCTTTCAGTTAGTACCTTAGCATACAGTTTTCCCAAAATGCTAAGAAGGCTGATACCACGGTAGTTTTTACAGTCCTGCTGCGACCCTTTTCCTTCATCTATTGGGACTATCACGGTTTTGCACCAGTCTACTGATACCCACTTCACTTCCCAGCATAAGTTAAACAAGATGTACAGTAAGCCTACCACCACTTCCTCTCCAGCCCTTAGCATTTCGAGTGAAACTCTATCATTCATGCTTTTCATTGCTTTCATTATTTCATCTATACTTATCTCCCTATCTCTTTCCTCTTCTTTCGAAATTTCTATTTCATTTAGTTTATACGTTGTCTCCTCACTCATGACATCTTACTCTTTCAAAATATTCCTTCCATCTCTTTAAACTTAAAACTTCATTATTCAGAATATAACCATTCTCATCTGTTATAGCATTCATTATAGGCCGTTTTGAATGTCCCCTGGTAGTTCTTACGAGTTTCCAGACATTTTAATATTTGCCTGAAAGTTATCCAATATTCTTCTATCATTATCTATATTATTATCTGTTCTTTCTTGCTTTTTCCTTTCAACTACTTCTTTTACTCTCTTTTTATTATATTATTTAAAAATTGTATGCATTATGAAATGTGTATTATTTTTGGCCAGTAATTTTTTTCATTTTTACCTCACAAATCTTGTTAGCAGTACTTGACAGCACTGTTCCGAACATTTGTCGAAGTTGGGACAGGTGTTTTAACATAACAATATCCTGATCCAGGAACATTCTGAGTGCAAGCACTGCAGCATCTTCTACTATCTCATCAGGCTGGTCTCCAGTTAGAAGCTTACAAGCTTCTTTGAGGTCATCAAAGCATTTTAATATACGTTCAGGGTTTGCTTCATTTTGGTTCACATAGTTATAGATATCCATAAAAGATTTAAACCTTTGATAAACAAAAGAAAGTTAAAAATACATTATTTACATTTTTATTAAGCTATTATTAAGATAGCTATTGAATTATAATAAGTTATTACTAATGAATACATTTATGGGGACTTGTAAAATGCTATAGAACTGTAATAATTTTGGATACATAAACAAATTATCATCATTATCATTAATTATACAGTTTTATTTATTTATAATTAACTATACATCATTATCATTACTGCCTTTCACAGGATCAATAGTAAACATAAGCTAGCAAGCAATGCCACAAAACACAGTACTGAGTAGAAATGGGCTGAATATTTGTTTCATATTTGGTATTCGGCATATTCGGCAGCTTTACCGAATATTCATATTCGACCGAATATTCGGCTAAATCACCGAACAATCATTAAAGTGGTACTCAAAGTGTCCACTACACATACAACATACAAATGCACGAATTGAGTAATGCCATGTCTTTCATAATTTTACTGTTGAAAGTATGTTTTTTTTGTGATTTAAATGTACTTGTTTAGCATTATGTTTTTGAGGCACTGCAGATTGCAAATAGAAATCTTGATAAAATGTTTTTTTGAATCAAAAAAAGAAACTTTACATTAATACATTTAACTTTACTTTGGTTGTCAGTTTCTCTAAAATAAGTCCAAATAGAAGATTCTTAATAGAGGCTAAGTGTGGATGTCTATGGGCCACAGCATCCAATTACCATCAGTTTGACTGTGTGCTCGTTTGTCACTCTTATTCTATAAAAAAAAAGAAAATATCACATATGTAGTAAATGTAGTATATTCCTTGCTTACTACCATACTTAAGCACTATTATTATTTATTATATATTCACAAATATTCATATTTTGGAAAGAAATGAATAATAAATAATTAGCAAAAAGGAACAATAAACTTAATTTAGTATTTAATCTAGTCCTGAGTCACCTGTTAGTATTAGGTTGTTACTTCAACTAGTACAAAAAATTTAGTACATATCATAACTATTTGAAAGGAAAAAACCCTTGAAGTACCTTTGTATGGCATTTTGGTTAAGCAATTGATGGTTCTGGAAGTCATTTGTAGGTTTAAGACATCGAGGCTTGTCAAGTTGTGTATGTGCTCTAAGAGCTCTCGTTATACGAGGTAATTCCAACATTATTTATTTCTGAAAAAAGATAAATATAATAATAAATTACATAAACATAAATGTAGCATATTTTTATGTTGACATCCTTTTTGAACAGGTATTAACACGCCAAAAAATTGTCACACAATAACATTTTTCACTTAGGTAATATTAATTTAAGGAAGAGGGTTGAGGTTGAAAATATTTCACAAGATATAAGATATTTTTATAATGTATATATGTGTTTATTGGTTCGTATTATGTTAGACATTGGAAGTAATAAAATTATTTTCATAAATTCCATAATTTAAACACCTTCTTAAACTAATCACATTAACTTTCTCAACTTATATATACTTGTAGTATTTTAATTACACGAAAGCAGAAAGATCTTTAGATAAACACAGGCACATTTCCATATACTATACTCTTTGCACAGCTGAACAGCCAGCTGTACTTCGGAGTCCGGTAGCTGCTGTCCGGCTGTCACTGTCACTGTCACTGTCAGTGTCAATGTCATGTCATGAGTGCATAAGGAGTGCATAGAGTTGTGGTTTTCTTGCATGGAGGTTAGAGAACAGGAGAACAATCGCTACGAGGCATAGCCCGCCTGTACCTGAATTTAAGTATGTAGTATCTGCGAAGTAATTTTTTAATTATTGACAGAAAGAAACATTATAAAATGGTAAAATATTATTAAAAAAATCAATAATAATTAATAATTCATAATATTTATAATAATTAAAATTATAAAAAACATAATTTATAATTTATTAATAAATAAATAATAATAATAAATAATATTTTTTTTGGATGTTGGACAGAAAGATAGTGCGCAAAGGGCTGCTGCCTGGAGGTCGCCAGGGCGTGTCTGGAGCTGGCGCTGGACGCGACAGCATGCGGGCCGCCAGCCGTGCGCGGGGCGCTGCAAGACCATCTAGCAGCCCCCCGCATCCACCATCCCCATTGGTGTCATTGGTGGCTTGTAGTCGGCTGGGTCTTCTCGGACTCAGCAAGCGGCACCCGCCGCTGGTGGAGCACGTCGCATGCGTTGATCACAAATAATGAACGCAAACAAACTGCGGGCGTACTTTAGGGCAAAAGGTGAGAAAACTGGAAGTTTGGCCTATCGGGCTCTGATGCATCGCTTTTTTGCAGAGCTAGAGCCATCTCTATCCGTCACTGAGCAAAACCTGGCAGATCGAGTTCGGTATATCCTGCGCTCCAAATATTTGGTGACTTCGAACTCGAACGACTACAACGTGATGTTCTCTCATCGGATGAAAATGCTACGGCTGGGAATGCGGCGCCACTAATTGCGCAGCAAACTGCATATGTGGATGCTGCCGTGGATATTCCAGTTGTGGTTGATTCCGACGATGATGGAATAGTCTCCCACGAACTAGAGAAAATGAGGAGCATATTGGAAGAGGCAATGCTGGAAACGCGCAGTACACCTCTAGAAAATCGATCACAACTTCCCCGCATACCCCTAAGCAAGCGGAATTAGGCTGTCGTGCGGGCTCTTAACCCAATGCTGGTGACCTATTTGGAAGCCAGCTGGGATCTTTGCGAGACGGACTCAATTCTTTTTGGCGCCGCACTGGCAGTATGCCGTATTATTGGCGCCTAACTTCCCATAGCTGGAAGATCTACTCGACAAAGTAGCGGCATTCCAGCCTGGAGGAAAAGAATCGAGGACCGTATCGCAAAGGCAAGGGCCCTTATCGGCAGACTGACAAGCTTCAGGTAGGGTAATAATAGACCAAGGATTGTACGCACCGTTAGAAATGCGTTTGCTGGGACAAATATCAGTTTGTCTCAGCCGGATATCACGCAGAAACTAACGGAGCGCATCGATGACCTGAAGCAAAAAATCGCTGCTTGGGGGAAGCGAATTCGACGATTTATCAAGAGGTCAAGACGGTTCAACCAGGGGCGTCTCTTAATCATAAATCATAAATCATAAATTTTTATTTGCAAGAATCACGGTATAAAAAGATCTTACAATTTGTCTAGTGCAATCGTGTTTCGCTAACAATGGTTAATAGCATGCAAATACAGAATCAACAATATTAATTAATTACAGTCTAAAAAATCTTTTACGTCATAATAACATTCAGTTTTTAACCAATTAATCAAATGTCTTCCAGAGTGATCAGAGATTTATAAATCATTGGAGCGATCGGAGGTATGTGGAGTGGACCCAGGACTGGATCAGGCCGACACTGTCGCATTTTGGCATGACCTGTGGTCAGAGCCTGTAAACCACAGCGAGGGCCCTTGGATGTAAGTTGTGGCGAGCCAGAGTGCAGTGTTATGCCTATGGACACCGTCACCATAACGCCGCAAGACGTAACTGAGGCGGTCAGTAGGGGCTCGAACTGGAAAAGTTCGGGGCTCGACTGGCTGCATCATTACTGGCTGAAGGGGTTCGTAGTGTGTCACGCTGTGCTTGTCCGACAGTTTCAAGAGGCTCTCGATCAGCAGTCCCTATCAAGCCTCTTCACTACTGGGATCACTCACTTGGTTCCTAAAGACCAGGATACCACAGACCCGAGCAAATACCGCCCCATCACGTGTCTACCGACCATATACAAAACACTAACATCCATTTTGAGCGCGAGGATCACTCGTGACCTGGAGCTAAATCAGGTGATGTCATGCGCTCAAAATTGATGTCGGGGCGGTGGTCGTGGTACCAAGGAACCACTCCTCATTGACGCGGTCATTGGCAAAGTGGTGAAACGCAAACGTCGAAACTTCTCAGCCGTCTGGATAGACTACAGAAAGGCATTCAACTCGGTGTCCCATATGGCTAAAGAGGGTTCTCGAGCTGTACAAGATTGACTGTACAGTTAGCGACCTCCTTGAGCAGTGTATGGGGCAGCGGAGTACGATCCTTTGTCATCTGGGCGAGTGGATGATGGCTGCGGAGAACCACATAAGGATAAGAAGGGGTGTTTTCCAGGGCGATTGTCTGAGTCGAATCCGGTTCTGCCTCTCTCTGAACCCTCTCACTACCTTACTAGTGGGCTCCGAGAGGTGATTTCAGCTACGGAAGGGAGGGACAATAGTAACCCACTTTTTTCTATATGGATGAACTCAAGTTATTTGCTTCCAGTAGCTTCCATCTTATGGAATTGCTAAACATCACTTGTGAATTTAGCAATTCTATTGGAATGGAGCTGGGGACGTATAAGTGTGCGGTCCTCTATGTTGAAAGGGGAAGGGTTGCTAACTCTGCGGGCATAGACTTATCTATGCCCATCAACTTAAGGACCCTTTCCGAGGCTGAAACATCTCCTCCATCACATACCTAGGTGTGTCACAGAATATCGGTATCGATGAGGCTGGTATGAAACAATTAGTTTGCGACGTGTTTTATACACGCTTGACCAAAGTGCTTAACAGCCTTTTGTCCGGTGTGAATAAGACACACGCATCACGTAACGTAACGTAACGGTTGGGTCATGCCTGTCTTCATGTATTGTGTATATATGTACTGAGTATGCCTTTGGCATACTCAGGTGGACTCGGTCTGAACTTAACGCCCCGGATAGAAAATTCCGCACTACCATGACATCCCATAGGATGCATCATCCGAGATCGTCGGTAATGAAGCTGTACTTGCCGCTAAAGTGCATAATCATGCACCATGCATAATCGCGAAGTGTGCAGCCTCCGTCATTACTTCTTGGCGAGATTGGATGATCTCTTCTATAATGACGTCATCTCTAGTGATAAAGGGCTTACACCTCTATCCTTAGCCAGCGAGCGATGACAGGACCCAGCAGTACTAAGCATTTCCAACCGGGAGACCGAATAGAAAGAGAAGGAGCTCCACGTGAGGTACTACAGGGCTCTACATGAGCCCTTCGTAGATACAGTCGCCTCCCTCAACTGGCTACGTTTCGGTGACTGGTGTTTGAGTCACTAATGTATATCATCTCCGGTTGTTCGGCACTTTCTAACTCTGTGTACTTGCACAGGCACAACCTAGTAGCCAGAATTCTATACCAGGAGCTCGCTTTGAAATACGGTCTCGTGGACCGAAAATTGCCGTATTACAAGTACTTGCCGTAATCCCTCTTCGAAAATGATCGCGCCAGGCTCTATTGGGACCGGGCCATCATCACAGACAGGACTATTCTTGCGAATAAGCCTGATATTGTGCTGATGGACCGGGCAAAGTCAAGGATTTTTTTGGTCAATATTACCATTCCGTGTGACGAGAACCTCGTGAAAGCTGAAACAGATAAGCAAACAAAATATCTGGACCTGGCTCACGAGGTGACCGACATGTTGGGTGGTCTGCCGACCGAAATTATTCCTGTAGTCGTCTCTGCAAACGGGCTAATCCCAGTCAGCCTCTCGGGTCATCTGAGGCGGCTGGGACTACGTGGCGGACCACTCCAGGCTCAAATGCAGAAGGCGGTGCTCCTCGATACCACCCACATCGTCCGCCGGTTTCTTTCCCTTTCCCCCTAACCCTCGGCCATTTGGTCATTTGGCCATTTATGTATTTTTATATTTATTTAATTTTATTGATATTTATATATACTTATCTTTTCATTTCTATTTATAATTATATATTTATAGAACCCAACCAGATGAGAAAACTATATTGATATCTCCCAATAATAATAATGTCCTCCAGATCGAATTTCGGCCACGGCGGCCTGCCTCAACGGAGGCTAGCCATCGGCGCAGGACAGGATTATAGTGCCCAAGTGTATGCGCAAGCACAGGTGCACTCTCTCTTCCCTCACTTTCATAATTCGATGGGACGGTAAACCGACACGATCGGAGAGAGATCAGGCGCAGGAAAAACGGCTTTACGTGCTTTATTTTATTATTTTTTTATTTATGTTAGTTTGTTAAATATATATTTATGTATATTTATCATTTCCTTTTATATATTTATTCAGCCCAATCAGATGTGAATACTTTATCAATAACCCCAATAATAATTTCGTAATTTTCTTCTTTTTTTTCTTTAAATGATATTATAATCATAATGATTTCTTAAATTTACGCGAACACTACACATTAAATAAAACTAAATTTACGGACTCTATCGCGTTTATTTAAAAGAATTTACTTATTTTTAATTCCCGACGTTTCGGGTGCTTTACAGCAACCATGGTCACGGGGGGGGACTGAGATGTTTGACGTCCCAATGTCATTGTTAGCCCGGCTACCTTCAGTTTTTGAATATTAATTTTTGGTCCGATTTACGCAAAACGAACTTACAGTATCTTGAAGTCTTGCAGTGGTATGCTCGGGTTTGGGTTTAATTTTGTTAATTATAGGATCCCAAGCAGATGGCAGCACCCAACCATCTTCTCTATTGAAATTACGATGTTTTTTAATTTCAATAGCCTCGCGTATCATCCTTGGTAGGAATCGGTGTTCTTTTGCGAGGATTTGTGGTTTATCAAATCTATTGTAATGGTGGGGACGATCTTGAACATGTTCACAGACTGCAGACTTCCCGGAGCGTCGGTGCTTCACATCAGCTATATGTTCTTTCACGCGGGTTTTTATGGATCTTTTTGTTTGACCTATGCAGGAGAGACCACATTCACAATCTAACTTGTACACTCCTGCATCTTGTAGAGGGATATTACACTTGACGGATGGTAAAAATTGACTAATCTTCTTCGGCGACTTGTAGTATGTTTTAATGGAAGCTCGCTTCAAGATGTAGCCAACCTTGTCTGTGACTCCTCTGACATATGGTAGTACAGCAGGCACACGCTCGACTGTGGCCGGCTTCACTCGGTCACTGTGACGTAGGCGCGGGATCCGAAGCTTGTTGTCTTGCAACACTTGCTTGACATGCTGCAGCTCGGCGGCCAGATGTTTTCTGTCACAGATCCCTCGTGCTCTCTGAAACAAAGATTTACCCACGGTAGCTAACTGAGAAGGATGATGGTGAGATTCACCATTTAAATATCGGTTGGTATGGGTCTTTTTTCTATACATGGTGTGACCAATAGTGTTATCAGGATTTCGAATGACTAAAACATCTAGGAAAGCTAAAGAATTATTTGCCTCTAACTCCATTGTGAATTTTATTTTAGAGTTTATAGAGTGTGGCGGCGCTGTCGTCGCGCCACAAGCGAAATACACCGAACATTCTGAACATAAACAGTATATATAGAATATCTCCGAACTATCACACGGAGTGTTGGCCGCCCCCCGGGCAGAACACGATGCCCGGCGGGAGATCTCCCCTTTTCCTGTCACGTCCACAGTGGTGACCCCGACGTGATTTGAACACAACTAACAACCTTCGGAAACTCCAAGCTTCATCATCGTCATAGAATACCCCACCTATTCGCTCCCGAGCAGCTATGGTCTGCAATCTTCATATCCTGCAAGCCATCTAGCTTCACAAGGTTCATCGCAGCACTGGAATAATAATGCTTCCTGTTCCTTCAAGCTACTCTCTGCGCCATACAGTGTTCGGCACGGCTCTGAGCCTTACTGCTCGCCTCTGCTTCACGGCACTCTCGCAGATTACTTGCCTTCTTCTCGACTCACCGCAGACTACAAAGCAATCTCCTGGCAACTTGCACATTCGTCGACAACTCGACTGCACTATCGACCTCCGGTCTGAGCAGGAGGGTGATGTGGCGGCGCTGTCGTCGCGCCACAAGCGATATACACCGAAGCTTAAATCACGCTATCAACATTCCGAATCATAAACAGTATATATAGAACATTTTCGAACTATCACACGGAGTGTTGGCCGCTCCCCGGGTAGAACACCTTGCACGGCGGGAGATCTCCCCTTTATCTACCACGGCCACATAGAGTTAAGGTGGTATAAAATGCAGTTACTTTGTCAGATGGTAAAATTGTGAAGGTGTCGTCTACGTACCGCTTGTAGAATCTTGGATTTACAGGAGTAGTAAGAAGGGCTTTCTCCTCGAAGTCCTCCATAAATATGTCGGCGACTATGGGAGATACAGGTGAGCCCATCGCCACACCATCTACTTGCTTGTAGAACTCTTCCTTCCACAATAGATAGCCAGATGTGAGGCAATGTTTGAGTAATACTGCATATTCAGCAGGCATGTTATTTTCTTCTAGCTTCCTAGTTACAATTGAGATGCAGTCCACAATAGGTAGGCATGTAAATAGTGACTGAACATCAAAACTGACCAGTTTCATTGTCAGCGAGATGTAGGTCTTTTATCTCACTAACAAAATGGTATGAATCCTTTGTGTGTGCTCTGGTATGTCCTCTCAGTGGTGACAGTATTTTTGCCAAGTGTTGTGCCAGCTTATAAGTTGGTGAATCGATCTGGCTCACTAAACGCGTTTGGTTTGTGTATCTTCGGTAATCCATACAACCTTGGTGGTTTGGTACATGATGGTATTAGCGAATTCACGTCAAGATTTAATTTTTCGGAGTATTTCTTTATTAAATCGCTAGTTACTTTAAGCGTGTTGGTTGTGGGGTCTGTTTTGACCTTTTTATATGTACTTTCGTCCGTTAAAAGCTGTAGTATTTTAAAACTGTACTCTGACGTGTACATTATTACCGTAGCGTTTCCTTTATCCGCGCGGAGAATCGTTAGCTCTGGTCTGTTCCGTAAGTTAATCAACGCTGTAAATTCGTCTTTAGGAAGGTTTGGTTTCGGCACTGCACTATGACGTAACAAGGACGAAATATCTTGACGTATGGCCTCCAAATCTTCCTTACCGATATTATTCTTAAACAGACAGTCCTCAACACTGCAGATAATTTCTTCGTACGGGATTTTTCGCGGTGATAATGCGAAGTTCATTCCCTTCGCTAATACCTTTATTGTCGGTTCGTCCAGTGTATGTTTTGACAGATTATAGACCGTGCGTTGTTTATTGTTTACGTCTGTGGTCAACGGTTGTGTTTCGTTCTGACGTTGACTTATATGGTTGGCATTTGATTTGATCGTTAATTTTTGGTATTTTTCTATTTGTTTATTTTTGCATTCATTGTATTTAGATGTTTCTCGTTTGTTTAAAGTTTCGATGCAATTATTAAAATCAAATGTCGTTAAAACTGTCTTTATTTCACTGGACAAATTGTCTATGGTGTTGGTTATGAAATGTAAATCGAACCGTTTCTGCTGAATCACCGTTCGTAACAACTTTTTACTTGCCTGATTTAAGATCAAACATTGCCTCACATCTGGCTATCTATTGTGGAAGGAAGAGTTCTATAAGCAAGTAGATGGTGTGGCGATGGGCTCACCTGTATCTCCCATAGTCGCCGACATATTTATGGAGGACTTCGAGGAGAAAGCTCTTCTTACTACTCCTGTAAATCCAAGATTCTACAAGCGGTACGTAGAAGACACCTTCACAATTTTACCATCTGACAAAGTAACTGCATTTTTAAACCACCTTAACTCTATAAACTCTAAAATACAATTCACAATGGAGTTAGAGGCAAATAATTCTTTAGCTTTCCTAGGTGTTTTAGTCACTCGAAATCCTGATAACACTGTTGGTCACACCGTGTATAGAAAAAAGACCCATACCAACCGATATTTAAATGGAGAATCTTACCATCATTCTTCTCAGTTAGCTACCGTGGGTAAATCTTTGTTTCAGAGAGCACGAGGGATCTGTGACAGAAAACATCTGGCCGCCGAGCTGCAGCATGTCAAGCAAGTGTTGCAAGACAACAAGCTTCGGATCCCGCGCCTACGTCACAGTGACCGAGTGAAGCCGGCCACAGTCGAGCGTGTGCCTGCTGTACTACCATATGTCAGAGGAGTCACAGACAAGGTTGGCTACATCTTGAAGCGAGCTTCCATTAAAACACACTACAAGCCATTGAAGAAGATTAGTCAATTTTTACCATCCGTCAAGTGTAATATCCCTCTACAAGATGCAGGAGTGTACAAGTTAGATTGTGAATGTGGTCTCTCTTGCATAGGTCAAACAAAAAGATCAATAAAAACCCGCGTGAAAGAACATATAGCTGATGTGAAGCACCGACGCTCCGGAAAGTCTGCAGTCTGTGAACATGTTCAAGATCGTCCCCACCATTACATCAGATTTGATAAACCACAAATCCTCGCAAAAGAACACCGATTCCTACCAAGGATGATACGCGAGGCTATTGAAATTAAAAAACATCCTAATTTCAATAAAGAAGATGGTTGGGTGCTGCCATCTGCTTGGGATCCTATAATTAACAAAATTAAACCCAAACCCAAGCATACCACTGCAAGACTTCAAGATACTGTAAGTTCGTTTTGCGTAAATCGGACCAAAAATTAATATTCAAAAACTGAAGGTAGCCGGGCTAACAATGACATTGGGACGTCAAACATCTCAGTCCCCCCCGTGACCATGGTTGCTGTAAAGCACCCGAAACGTCGGGAATTAAAAATAAGTAAAATCAGTTAAATAAACGCGATAGAGTCCGTAAATTTAGTTTTATTCGTTAATTAATTTAGTATTATTATTATAATCATTTCAAACTAGCGCTACAGCCCGCTTTTGTTGAGGTAACTTAGCCGTCACAGCGCCTCACTTATTTTGTCCATATTTCTGGGACACTATTTTGTACAGCGATCGTTCTCCTGTTCTCTAACCTCCATGTTTTCTTGTTACGATTCGCGAATTACAGTAGTCAAACATCTTGTGCCATAGAGCCTAGTTTGATGTTTTTGCCTTAAAATTATTGGGATATTTTTTGATGATAAATTGCGCTTGTTCCAACGTTGCCATTAATAGTTCACGTTCAGTAAGATATTTTTTTTATTTTTAGTTGTTTATTAAGAAGACTCTGCTCCCATCTCCTATTTATTTCCCTTTGTCGCCTCTTACGACAGCTACGAGATGATATGGGGTAGTGGACATTCTTACACCGACTCTATACGGCAATATTTCACATGCGCCGACATTTAATACCCAAAATCGTACCACTTTTGCGCAACAAAATTCACTTAAAACTATATATAAACGTTAATACAGGCAGGGCCCGATCTAGCTATTTAACCGCTCCGGGCAAATATAATTTTCGCCTCCCTTTACATACACAAAACCATATAAGTCATGAGCTAGTTAGTTGGGGGATGTTAAGTATAAAAGTACCTACATAAAATACGTGATATTGTTGGGATTGTATCTACCTATAATATGCACGTCAGTCTATTGGGTCTTCTGAAGAACTTACCTATACGATAGTTGGTGAGTGTTTTTATGTATACAATGTATGTCTTTTAAAGAATTTCACAGAAACTACTGAATGGATTGATATATCTTTTTATCGATATAGTTTTGTACATTTCAACTTTATCATCATCATCAACCTATTGCGACTCACTGCTACGTATGGGCGTCTTTTCCCTTGTGCTGTTTTTCCCTGTCTCGGGCTAATCTTGGCTATGTATGATAACCCTTTAACTAAAGGAACAATAAACATTTTTCATCAAAATCTTTTCAGAAGTTAAAAAGATTAGGACCAAGCTGTTTAATTGTTTATTATGGTCAATCAGTTCATATGTATTTAAGTTAAGGTTCATACGGTACGTATAAAAAAGACACAGCAAAAGATTTGTTTTAAAATTTAATACTGATAAAAGAACAATTATGTTACTACAAAACAAATTAGTAATTTTTTAAAATAATGAAATTGTGTAAATTAAACAATTTTTCGGAGAATATTAAATCCCACCTTGTAATTATATTAATTTTCTTTGCACTGTTCTGCAAAATCTTTAAAAATATCTATACTGACGGAAACCTTGTGTTCTATTGAAATCATTGCCAATCCAGATAATCTATTCTGTATCATGGTGGATCGCAGATAGTTTTTTTTATTATTTTAATTTAGAAAAGCTTCTTTCACCACTTGCAACTGTTACTGGTAAAGTTAAAAGGATCCGGAGCATAATGCCGATATTTGGATCAAATCTTAAATCTGTTACAAATTTCAAAACATTTTGAGGAGATAAAGTACTATTTAAAAACATACAAAGGACTGACAACTCTTCACAAAGTTCTAATGCATTTATACCGCTTGAGTTCTCATAATCTCATCTCAAAATCAGTTAAAATAGCCTCGAGGTTCTTACAATGTTCCAACAATTCATCTTTTGGGAGTTCTTTTAAGGCATATTATACGTTATGACTGAATGAATGTACTGACTGCCTCGTTGGTCTAGTGGTTGTAGTAGTGAAACTGCGATCATGAGGTCCTGGGTTCAAATCCCGGGTCAGGCCAAGAAATCAATTATTGAGTTTTTCCGTCAGGAAATTCTCAGTAACTGCCCGGGGTCAGGAAGTTGGCGGTGTCTCCCCACCGTGCCTCGGAAAGCACATAAAGCCATAGGTCCTGCGCCTGATCTCTCTCCGGTCGTGTCTGTTCACCATCCCATCGGATTATGAGAGTGAGGGAATAGAGAGTGCACCTGTGCTTGCGCATACATTTGGGCACTATAATCCTGTCCTGCGCCGTGACAGAAATCCGGTCTGGAGGACATTATTATTATATGTTTTACAAAAAGCAAAATGTTTACTGTGCTCAGAAATATGGGAAAATCTTAATTCTAAGGAGTTTATGTATGTATCCATAGTGTAAAAAATACTTTAATTTTATATTTTTGACGAGGCTCAATAATTGGTTTGTCAACACGCTTGTAAGTAGCTTTTTGCTTTGTGCACGAGGTTTAGCCACATTTTCAAAGTCTAACACCTCGCAATCAATTTCAGAAGCAAGAATTTAAGACTTTGCCGTCTTCAAGAACTTGAGCAAAATACTCATCTGAACGTAAGTTTTCAAAGAAATCTTTTGTATTTTTAAGTAATTTTATGACAGATCCTATGTCAAAATCTTTACTTTGCATTAATTTACTAACAGGGTATATGCGATTCAAAGTTTTATACCAAATTATAATAGAACATAAAAATTTAAACTGTATAATTAGGTTCAACAAACCCGAAGCTTCGTCTCGTGTGGAGGTATCCAATCTGAGTCTTCTCCTATTTGATGTCTTAGTGGTTTCATTGCTTAGATTCGACTTACCCATCTCGTGTTACTAAGTGGTTTTAGAGTAAATCCTTTAGATTATCAGAAGTACCTTGAAAAGCCAAGCCATTTTTAGCCATTTTGATGACTCGGAATCTATCGTACGACATGATTTGAGCCTACGTGAAAGTTCTACCTAAGATTTTACAGCTTCTACATGGTTTCGTGATGTCTATTAAGATTAAAGCATTAACACCTACATGCTTCCAATTTTTGTAGCCATCTTCAGATAGACCGGAAGTTGTAGTTGTATTGAAGATTTTACAGCCAAAGCAATACAACGAATTTTTTTGACACAGAATATACAGGCCAATCTCTCAAAATTTCTTCACCGTTATTAAGCTTTCCCTTATAGTATCTCGAAGTGAACCTCCGACCATTGAAATCTTGTGGAAATTCAAATTCATACATTGGGTCTGGAGAACGTCTCTTTACCAAATATATTCTTTCTTCATCTGTTAATAGCAGCTTCATCTGCAATAGCGCTTGACTCTGATATCGAATATGGAATCGGACTTATATTCTTCTCGAGGTTTAAGCGTAATCTCAGCTATAACATCAGTTTCTGGTACGGGTGGCGAAGGTTTGTTTAGCTCACCATTTTTCAAAAAGGACTCTAATGCTCCTGCATGCTTTTGTCGCCTTGCATCTTTTTCAAGTCTTCGTTTTTTATATTGGTATCCCGACAAGCGTGATCTACCGTCAGCCATTCCGTACGGTAAAAACTAAGTATAAGAAATACATTGTTAATTTTAAAAATTCGAAAGTAATTCTGTTTCTCTGATTGCTACGTTTTTTCGATTAAACTAATGAGTCAATTTGGATAAATTTTGGTATGTAGATATAAACTGAAGTTTGGAAAAGAGAATAATAATTATGGTGGGCACGTGAACGAAGCCACGGGTGACTGCTAGTGAGCAGTCACAGATTTATTAAACAGAATTAACAAGCCGAAAGAGGAGCAATGTTAATTTTCACACGATTAACATACCACTCAAAACATTTTTAATATACCTTGCGGTCAATATTAAATTAAGGGCTGGTTTCACTACCTGTTATTAAAGTCCCGAATAGCCTATTTGTCAAATAAGAATTGTCAAACAACAACTGTCAAAAAACTGAAAATTTTATTGACGAAGAGGCTAACCGGAGATGGTGAAATCGGCACTAAAATTATTTTACTATTTACCTTAGTGAAAACTATTTACCTTAGTAAAAACTATTTAGCTAAGTAAAACTATTATACCTAAAATATAATATAGACCGATTCTATTATCATACAAACATTTTATTTCTGATTTAACTTTGGAGTTGTTAAATGTGACTTGATCACGGACTTGCCTTGGATATTGTTTATTTATGTAAATGATGCGGCACTCAACATCCACAACCTTAAGTATGGCCAACTAGCAGCAATACGAAAGGACATTTACCTTAAAAACGACTGTGGAGTTGACAATCTATTATCTATCTCTTTCCATCTTGTGTATTTGTCATAATCTCTCGTTTTCCCATCAAAAACATGTCAGGGTCAAGACGGGTTCGCCAACATTCGGGAGGCCATTTTAGTACAAGTTATTTGTTAAAATTTTTGTTATTTTTTGTTGTTTTTTTAATTATGAGCCGTGGTAGCTCAGATGTGACCAGCACTTTTGCGGACTGCTGAAAAAGAAGAAATGAATTTCCAAAAAACAAAGGTGATGTTGAATCAGATATTTATTGATTTTGTTATCTAATTTTTCAATCAATACACTTAGGTATATGACATTGTTTATTGTATAAATTTGTTCCATTTATACAATAAACAATGTCATATACTAGCAGTAGTTGTAGCACTAATGGGTCGGCTGGACTAGTGAAGGACCACACTCCCATAGAATACCATAGTGAAACTGTAGCTTAATTCTGCTGTTTCGTATGGTAAGTGCATTATAATCATCATCCACTTATCTCAGGTGAACTGTATGCTCATTAACCACTCTTATTCTATTAAAAAAACTGCTTTCGACTGGTTTCTAAAACTGGGAAAATCAATTAGAACAAATTTCATATTTCGTTAGTTCAATTTTGGGATCGGAAACAGATTGCCACATGTTTATGTGCATGTGCACTGAGTTGATGCAATTTGACCATGCTGACAATTTTCGAAATCAGACGGGTTTTTTTATTTACCTGCTTTTACTGTGCGAAACTGTATTCCGAAAACATGTTACTATTTTTTTTGTAAACGTACTTTCTGTCGCCTTGGACGGAGGTTTTTTTTTTAAATGAGCTCCCTTAACCATTCAACGTTAGGAGTGGTTCACTATAGTAATTGAATAGTGGATTCGAACCCACTGCTTCACACGAGTTACGCAGTCTATATCCTTGACCATAAGGCCTCTGTCACCTAAAGTTATGAAAACTGCTCTTAAACTGAATTCATTTCAACACTTATGGCACTGGCACTGCTATTTGAAATTGTCGGTTATAAAGCCCCCTTATAATAGCCCTTATTAAATATACAACAGCTTATTTGTATTGAAAGTTGCTTTATTTCACTGAAGCAATAATTTATAATATATTATAGGTACATACAGAATTATATACCTAGTTCATGAAAGTTTCTACGATTTTTGGGTAATTATGACGATTACACTGATAACTGTCTTATTTAAAAGAACCATAAATTTTAACCATATTCGACACACATTTTAAAAGATATAATATAGTAATTCAAAAATTTGTTAAACTTTTAGAACAATGTAATTCGTTCGAATTTACAATACACATTATAAACATTTAATATTTTTATCCACTAATTTAATAAACTTTTGGTCTAATTACAGATTGCTATTGAAAAAAAAATTACGTCAACACATTTTCAATATTTCTATGTATATATATTCTAAGAGTAAATTCACTGAATATGCAAGTCGTTAAATATACAATAACTATTTCTGAAAGATTATTTGGATAATATTTCCATGTCCCATAAATTGTCATAACCAGGTCTAAAGGTAGGTACTATTTAAGTAAACTAGTAAAACATGTGCTATTATAATTTAT
The DNA here is from genome assembly GCA_907164705.1 of Parnassius apollo. Taxonomy (NCBI): domain Eukaryota; kingdom Metazoa; phylum Arthropoda; class Insecta; order Lepidoptera; family Papilionidae; genus Parnassius; species Parnassius apollo. The sequence continues at coordinate 8,616,210 of CAJQZP010000295.1, forward strand.
TTACTATTACCGAAGTCTATTCCTACTTAATATGTAGGTACTCGATGCCACAGGTAATTATATTTCAATTTAATTATTTAAATATTTAATGTATGGTGATAACATACTACTTGTCTAATTATTGAGATGTGATGAAAATATACAACTACACTTTTTCAATCCTGGTTAATTTCAATATTTCAATAATATAATAATCTGTTGTCTGTAGTAGGTACCACAATTATCGAATCATACACAATTTCGATAATTAGACGTAGTAGTATTTGGTGTAATGGTTTTTAAAGGCATGTAATGTTAACGATAGATAATAATAAACGACAACTTTTACAATAAATATGATTTTTTTTAAATCACAGTTATAAATTTTATCTTCATGTTTTAAAATCTTATAACCGTGGCAGAAATAATAAATACCAATTAAAATACGACTGTAAGTACACTGCACATAATTCGATTGTTGATACTACATATAAGTTGGTGTATTTACTTAATGGTTTGTTTGATAACCATAATATTGGCAAAATTTATTAATTACAATACAATAAACATAATAAATAAAAATAGAAAAACTTTTTCTGTGAAATCATATATACCTACTTACAATCGACATTTTTTAACTAGGTACAAATTAACACTCTATGCCTTTTTTCTGAACAACAGCGTTAGTATTCTTAATCTACTCCCATGACAAATATTTCTGGTGTATTTTTCTTTTACCTTACAGTGATTTTCGAGCCACATATTTTAAAACGGAAAAGAAAAAAAAACTCAATGTGGGTACTAATTTCAAAAAACCAAGCAATTTCCACGAGTGACATTTAAAAAAAAATTGGTAAACGTATTATAAATTTCAGTCAGTTTACAATAGGCACGTAGAATAATTAACTTTAAAACGCTTTATTATTACAATAAAAACGTTTGATATACGAGGATATATATGCAGGATAATACAAGGTACATAACGAGCTTATTCTTTGTAATACTATTATAAGCAACCAAATTAAATTGAAATTCTTGGAACTTTTATGTCTCTTAAAAACTTTTATGTTAAAAATGGAGCATGTTTCAAAAAATGTGGCAGCACATACTACATATTGGGATTTTTTTTGCCAATATGTAGTATATATATATATATATATCTTTATATGTAGATAAAATTCACTCCTAAAGAAACAATCTATTTAACAACAACTTAGTTTACAGTTTAACAAAAAAGCTTTTAAGCTCATATAAAATATTTTACTATCATTGTTTAGGTACAGACAATTGATACAAAATATAATGTGATCATAAAAGACTTTTAACTGAAGTTGCCTTAGTCGGAATTTTAAATTAAATAAGTAAATTAAAAAATAGTAGACTATGAATTCTTGAACCATTTAAATATATTTTTGAATAATAAGAATTTAAAATATTACCTAAAATTGCAAGACGGCGACCTTTAAAATAAGTAATTTAAATTTCTTTTTATTGTTAAAGCTGACCAATTTTAATTCTTACGCTAATAAAACACACTATAAGCCTAAAAAATAAGTGACATAAAATCGATTAAATTAAATATTTAATTGTGTTTTGTACAATTTCTAACTACCTACATAGCAGTTTTTACACACAAAGTTTACACACAGCTAGTGATAGATGAATTGTTGTAAATTATAGCTGTGAGTATATTTGAGGCGTTTTCGCCAATTTAAATGTCATAATATATTATGTTATGTTTAACGATTTCTTAATACGAATTTTCACTTTGAATATATACATAAAACAATTAAGTAAAATATAGTTAGTACATTAATATCTCAATGCTTAAAACTTACAAACTTCAATTTAAACGCAAATTTAACACTATATGGGTAGGTATAGACTGAAATCTTTTCTGAATTCAAATGTCGAATTTTTAAGTGTCTCAAGTCATCCGTTAACTATATTTAAGATGTACATTTGTAGCTAATCACGTAATTAATTAATTGATTACATTTCAACTTACAGCTCTTGTCTTTGAAAATGTATCATTATTCCCAAGCTTTATTATCACTTTACATTCTCGTTTTCGGTTCTCGAATGCGGTAATAAACTTTTCTTTCTTTTTCATATAACTTCGCTGTTCCATAGCTATGCTAGGTTCGATAGTTGGAGCTGTAGTGAAGTAAATAACAAATTCTATATTTATGGACAAAATGACTCACTCATACGCACTATAACTCGTACATTGTATATGCGTATCGGTTTAGTGGTTAAAAATCTTATAATCTGGACCTGATAGGTGGAGCAGTTGTAGAGTTATTGATACATTTTATCAAATTCATCGCACCACCTACTGGAAAGGGTAAGACGTCTGTCTAATTAGCTAGTATTTTATAAGTTTCCTTAATCATCATTATCTTCATCATTACAGCCATCAAAAATTCACTGCTGAACATAGGCCTCCCCGAAGGAATGCTTCAAAACACGATCCTATGCCACCTGCATCCATTGACTTCCTGCCTCTCTTACCAGTGACTAAGACCACTTTATCTAGTTGGGAGCTTAAGGTTAACTGATTTACCATAAACACAAAAATTTGAATTTGCTTAAAATTGCATTTACAAATCTTGTCCTTAATTTGTTATTGGCATCAGATTTTTAAAGTATGTAATCATCACGTACATAATATATCACACATCTAACAAAATCAAAGAAGGTTCTCAAAGTTAAGTTAAGTATGTATTTTTGTATAAATAACAAATTTTGTAAAAAACAAATATAGGTAAGTTTAACATTTATGAGGTAGTTTATGTTATTTTTTTATAGCCGATTTGGTTCAATACTGTATTTAATAACAAGGTAAGTATGCAATTCAGATATTATTATTCTGATAAGTTTTCGATATCATTCAACTTTTTCTGAGTGCTGGTCTTTGCTAAATCTTTCCCGTTCAGTCGTATTGTAGTTATTGAGTTTGTGTATACTTTCGTAATTATGGTAACAGTAAGTTTTCTTGAGCCCCGGTGGCTTCTATATGGAAGGTAAACTGCTAGTTCATGTCCCACCTTTTTTTTTAATAAAAAGCAAAGCTTTTCATGAATAAGTCTTAACCAATTACATAATATTTGGTACCTATATCATTTCACGAATTTAGATAATAATATAACACATATTAAAATCCTTTTCTTTGATTTGATTTTTCTTTATAACTTTCTTGACTAATTAATGTTCTTTGAAACGTATTCCTTCTGTTTATCCATGTCCTCCTTTAGATTTTTAAAGCATTTTCCGTTTTGAATTCAGAGAAGTTTTCTGACCGTACATTAATTACTTTTGGACAGAAGTTTTCAATATAACTATGCGTGCAAACATATGCGAAAGTAATAATCTTTATGGTTATAAAAACATCAATTTTATAAAAAAAAAACTGATGCATATTATAGTTACACATACAAAATACAAAGCATAGCGACAGGGAGAATGTAAATATAATACTAACATTGATGTTTTAACTTTTCTTTAACTTCATAAGGAATATGAAATTCCTAGTTTAAAAAATAAAGCTGTAATATGCATTATTTTTATTTAAAATATCGGCATAAATGTTTATCTAAAACATAAAAAATAAATAAGAAATATATCTTTAATTATTTATAACAAAGGATTTCTTTGAGATATGGTATAAATTGATAAGCCTTAACTATGACTAAGAAGTATTCAAGTAGGAATTTGATTTTAAAGGTAAACTTTTAAACAAAGAAAGATCATCTAAAAATACTCTATAGGTACACTTTTTTCAGTTTTGATGAGTGTGACAAAAAAGGTCATAGGACGCGTGAGTTTGTTACAGATAATATGCGTGGTGATAAATATACGTACCTATTTAAATTATATTATTAAAATATAGACACAAGTATTCAAAATCATGGTATTTGTTGTTTTAACATTTGAATAACACTAAATTCTAATAAAAAGATTTCGCCGGACCCATTATAGATGTCGGTGTAGGCTGGAATCTGCAACATTTTTAAATAAGTTATCACTCTGAAGTAAAAAAAATAAAATTGCAATAATAAATTTGCGTAATTGCGACAATAGTCAACTATACTGTTAAATTTTTTTATTATTAACTCCCATAGTATGAACCTCTCCTATAGTAGGAAGAAATTTGCCTAAATATTCCGTTTGACAGACTGATTGGCCTAACGTCTCACAACTTTCATTTGTTGTTTGTCTGAAGTGGTCAACTGTGCAGAAACAATAATCTACTCGTATAGGACAGTATACGCCCACCCCAAGAACACTCACTCGTCACACAGCATCCCCATATAATTCCTTAATATCGATTAAGTGGTGATTTTTTAAACTTAGACCTCCTTCCTCAACACGTGAGATTTACTACGTTGAATGAGTCTTACCATTAATTTTGAATTAATTAAATTAATTTGATATGTTTATGTGTTTGCTTCATTCTGTAAGGTAAGAAGAGAAAAATGATAGGTGCTACGTTTGATGCACCATAACGGATTAAATTAAACTTAGTGAAATAAAAAAAGGCTACGACTGCGGATACGATAAAATTTAGTATTGTCTATGCCCGGGATTGATTTTTTTTATTACAAAATGTTATCAGGTCTGATGAAATTGCCGTTTTGTATGGAATAAGTGATTTAAAAAAACACTAATTAGTAATAAAATAGAGTCGTTTCTTATTGCTTCTTCGTAATGAAAATTTTTGCCTTTCAAAAAGTTATCTAAAAGAGGGAAGTCTGTTAGCGAAACGTCTGGAAAATATGGTGGATTACTTTTAACATCTAACTATGCCACCTTTTGTTGTGCAGTATGTGGCTGAACGTTGTTATGAGGAAGCAATGGCGATTAGCAATTCACCAACCAGGGTTGTTGTTTGAGTGCTAACTTCTCTACCATCACTTACAGTTCGTTACAATAATAAATAACTTTGGTACCAGATGTCAAGAAAATATAACGAATAACACCAACACTAGACCACTAAATTGCCACAATGAGCTTCTTTTGGCCCATCTTTCATTTGGACACTGTTTTGCTCGAGCACCTTGATCTAACCACTGTGATAAACGCTTGCGATTATGCACTTCTCATCGCAGGTAATAATTCAACTCCAAATTCCCTCCCTTTTATGCCGATTGGGGTAGTTACCCATTTGTCACGTTACTTTATTTTACTGATTGATCGCAAATGATCTAATATTGTTTAGACAGTTAAATCAAAAGCCGACGCTAGCTCAGGTAGTTTAAGACAGTACCGCTTCCAAAACCGCTTTTCGTTCGTCATCAACACAATCTTCTCTGGGCACCCACAAGGTTCATTTGTGAGATCAAAATTTCCCGAACAAAAGCGATTGAACCAATATTGCACAGCTCGGTGGTTAGTAGCGATAAGTGCGTGTACGTTTAATTGATATTGTGTGCCGTTTGTTTGAGACGCATTTTGAGTATCTACGGCGAAACTCATACTCAAAAATGACACGAATTTAGAAAAAAAGAATCCCAAAGAAACAGCATAACTGATTTAAAAAAAGGAATACTTAAAATAAAACATTTATTTTAATTTTTATTAGAATTGAAGTCAAATTATAACTTTTACGGAACTTGCCACTTTGAAAAGTGGCAAGTTCAACAAAATGGCAATTTCGTAGGTATTTTATCAGACCTATTTTAAGCTCACGTAGTTAATGGTCTAATGTTAAAAAGATTTAATTCAAATATTGAATTGTATAAGGAGTAATTCACGATAGTTTGTGTTTACGGTCCATACCCTCAACTCTCTTTAGTGGATAATACCGGAAAAGAGATTTACAAGTAACGATAAGTGCCTCGTTAGGCAGTCAATCTTAGTCCTCGGGAATTGTCTATTGGTCACAGAATCCACTAGGTGGTCTGTTATCTTCCTGGGAGTTCGTCTCGATAAGTATCATCCTCTTATTATATTCTGTTTCTGCCGTCAAGCAGTGCATTTACTGCTCTGTTTCGGTGGTCTACAGGTTGAGAAGCATTCCATCTAAATCATCAGAGATGAAAACCAATCTGTAACAGTAAGTTCGATTGTTACTTAAATTTTTATAAAAAGGGCACTATAGCATACACTACTACATTTATATTTACTACGTGGTAGAGCCACGCTGCAGCTATATTATGGTTGTAGCACGAATGAATCGACTCGTCCGGGGAAGGACCATGCTCTTACAGAATACCAGCGTAAAATAGCAGGTTGGTAATGCTGTGTTTCGTATGGTGAGTGTGTGACTCTTTTTTACTGGAAACGAGGCATTTCATCTTAGTCCTCAGGGGTGACAACACATCTGCGTTTTGATTCTTAATCAGGGATAAAATGTAGATGTCTATGGGTCACAGCATCCACTTACCACCAGTCTGTCTGCTCGTTTGTCATCCTTATTCTATAAAAAGCTACTCCCTTTTCCTTATTATGTTCGTTTTAGTCAGGATTTTTCTTTTATTTTTAATATTATAATTGTTACATTTATCTAACAAATAATAAAAATAATATTAGTACATACGCGGCAACAGTCCTTGGGTGTTTACAGACCTAGAAAACATTAAAAAAATTAATTTTGACGCATTTATTATTAAAATACGTACTGATGTTACAGTTGATATGTATTTTTTTATATGTGTGGTTCTCAATAATTAATTTTATGAGTTTTTCAATTTGAAAAAGGATTTTCACATTGTGATTCAAATCACGATTGTATAATATATTTTATAATAATGTATCAATTACTTTCAATGGAAAAAGGAACTTAACAATGTTAAGGAATGAAAAATAATATTTATATTGTAAATATTACAATTCAAAATATATCAAATTTTATCTCTTGTTGTTCTTTTGCCAGGATATATTATGACAGAATGCATCAAAATCTTCAAAGACTGCGAAAGTAACTTTGTAGTCAACGAAGCAAAACTAAACCGGGTTAAGCATCGCATTCTTGGAACAAAGAAGATCATTTTGATGTTATTAAGCAATTTATAAGTTCTAAGTTATGAATCTTACTATAGGCTATAGGTTAGTTTATATTCGACTTAATAATAATATATAGTAACGTTAAATATGTAAGTATAGAGCAATTTTCGACACAAGAAAACAGCGCTGCGAAATTAAGCTTCAGTTCTATAAGTTAACTATTCAAGTAAAAAACGTGAAGTCACTAATGAATAAACACGAAAATTATACATTTTATTTGTTATAAGTTGCTTCATATCTTTAAAGTTGTGTGCCATCACGAGTTTTGTATATAGAAACCTAATAGTCAACTTATAGGAGCAGATATAAGACTTGAAAACGACTTTAATAGACACAGTTACGAATACATACGAAGTGAAATAAGAACAGACAAAGCTAACACTTACAACGACATTACACTGTATGCCCACTTACCAAGAAAGGCTTATTAGTACCAACATAGTAAATATAAAAATAACAACATACTGCATATAACTAGTCTTTAATGTTATAACAATTAACTTCTAAATTAAACTTCGATTACCGAAACTTGTTCACACAAAGTTGGCTGAAAATATGGAAAAAATTATTATATGATTAGTCTAAAACATAATTATTTAAAGAAAAACATAAGAGCGACATTCTCTAGATGAGAGCGAGAGAACGTTTTTACTTAAAGCAACTTACCGATGATAAGAGCCAAAATGATGATTCCAATTACAGCAGCGATAATCATCATCTGAAATTTAATTAAATTAAAAGTTACAATTAATTATTATATTGTATTTTTAGGTTGTAACGAAGAATGTGTCACTTTTTCTTTCAAAAGATTTGTATTTATGTTTTCATCGATCGGCGAGATTTGAGATTCTGGTGTTCGATTGAAAGTGGAAAATTTACCCAACAAACCTGAACTTGCTGGCTTTTGATTGAGACCAGCATTACCAGGGTCAGGGTATCGGTTCTCCAATTCGCCCAGCGTTTTGGGTATGAGTATATATTTTAAGTATGACAGTAAACGGGCTCTTGGGAAGGAATCTCTGGTAGTAGACTTAGAAAGGCTTTTGATGTAACTAGAGTTTTCCAAAAAAAAAAAATGATGGCAAAGGTTTACCTTTAAATTTTGCAACCAGAATTTGCTTTTCAGTTTTCCAGCTTGCTGTTCGAACTGTGAAGCGCCCTGCTGAAGTGCGTCTGTAACATGCAGATAAAAAGATAAATTCATATAAAATATTTGGAAGATCGACGCACGAACGAAGTGCACGCCTCAAACGTTTATTATGTTAAAAAATAAAATTAAAAGAGATGAAAATAGTAACGATATTTTTTTTACAAGAAAAAAAAAACAAAGAACCCGAACGACTTTCATTAATAACTTTTAAACGGTGTTGAGTACAATAACACAAATCAATAGGAATCCTCCTTAGAATGTATGAAATCTTATTTAATACTCTATATCTCAATCTATAGCGTGAAGACTTACCGACGCACAGACCAACGGACGGCAGTTCATATATTTTTTCTCTTACAGTTTTTGTTATAATATAATCTAAAGTGAAACAATTATAAAATAAACTATAGTTGTAGTTGTAGTGTAGTTATTGTAACGTTAATAATAATATGGATTTGGTGTCAAGCTAAAAGTATAAGAACGATTTTATGTAGCGAAATTGAGGTATGAACACATAGACAGTAGAGCACTTCCTCACGTTCTGAGGCGTATAATTGTAGTATTTAAAAAAAAGTTAGTAATGCTATTAAAATTTTATTATATTATCAAAATTTCATTTGGATGAGGTGTTGTGGGTTGCTGGTTTAAATCCCGGTATTTGTTGTGTTGTTCTTGTACAATTTTTGTATATCTTACAATCTGGTCGTTTTCAAGGCAAGAGTAAATACGATTTTGTTATGCTTAGATAGTGCAATAGATGGGAAATTTGGGGCTTCATCATCGCTTATAACCAGGTGGGAGTAGTCATGAACTGGATTATATTATTTAAAAAAAATTATATGTAAAACGTCTTCACGATACTGCAGAGAATCCTACTTTGGGAAAATCTTTTTTTAAATATTATAATATTCATTTATCACTCCATTAAAGCCTTAAATACTTGTGGTATAAGTGGTTCCCGACAACAGCAGAATGGCGGATTCAAACCTGAGACTTTCAAGTGACCTGTGATCCGGTTCGAAGGGTAACAGAGCCAGCGTGATTGTAGACTGTGAGGCATTATATCTTAGGTTACAATAGCTACTTACTAAGTGGACTTTTTAGTCATGTGGGGGTGGTTTCAGAATGTTCAACACACCATATTGTCCCGTTGGTGTCGTAACAGGCTACAGAGGGAATCTAAAACAGAAGTTGGGCAGCAGCATCTTGCTGATAACAACTCAAGGTTGCCATACCGCCTGGCAATCGTGGCAAATATGGAATTTATGGGGGATGGTTATGTTCAAAAGCGGGCGTTTTATAGACTGTAATTCATTACTGATGATTGAATGAAAGATGATATTAACATATCATTGCGTTAAATCTATGTTATAATACTATCATAATAATAAGTGAATATGTTTTTTAAACAGTTTTTATATAATTTTTTTATATTATAAATGAGCTCATTGTCCACCTGATTGTAAGTGGTTGTTGAGGTCCGTAGACAGACGTAGATGCGTTGTCACTCCTGAGGAATAGCGTTAAACTGCTGTTTGCGCTGATATTTTGTGAGAGCATGGTCTTTCCCCAGTCGAGTCGATTCATTACTTTTGCATCCATAATATAAGATGAAACGTGGCTCTAATATGTTACCACGTGCCAACAGTCCACTTCTGCTCTATTTCATTACAGCATATAAAAGTCCACTACTGAACAAATGCCTCTTCCGTAGATTGTCTCCTAAGGCCAAGATATATATATAGATAGTTGCCTCGATTAACAGGCGGTTTGGCAATCATGAGTTGTTATCAGGAAGATGCTGTATTTCAGATTCCCTCTGTCGCCTCTTACGACATCTACGGAATATAATGGGGTAGTGGATTCTCCTATTCTACAATACACATTAAAAACAGTTTTTTCTATATTTTTTATTAAAAAAAAAATATGAAGTACTTCTTGAAAAAAAAATTTGTAAAGTAACATTAGTGATATTTGCTCATAAGTAATGGATGTATGTATATTATAGTCTATCTCACCTGCTCTGTCATCTAATTCCGAAAGCTTTTGATCTCGCTCCAGTACCTTTTCGACGTTTGTTTTCATAATATCGACCACCTGTAAATGAAAGTAAAATAACACTTAGTAAAAAAAATATTTTACGATGAAGATGATATTAGCTGGTGGTCGAAATTCGACCAATCGCACAATATACAGCCATGAGTGTGATCGAAATTCTTATTTTACACCTACATCATTAAATGCATATTTTTGCACACACAATTTATTTTCTTTAGTACACATCTGTGGTACCTTACCTTTCGAATGATATGTTTCATTTCTCTCCTTTTATTATATATACTCAAACCTCAATTTTTGATTTTTACACCTTAATATAATAATTAAAGATCCTTGTGTCGCTTAGGGGCTAAGCGTTCTCCATTGATTTCAATATAGAGGCGAACAAACAGAGTTTAATTCCCGTCAGCTCATCGTGCTCTAAAAACTGATTATATCCCATAAAACGACACATAAAATTGACGTTTACCGACAAATTAAACTTATATATTAAAGACTACTTAGTAATTATAGGATTTTTCCTCTATATTCTAAAAAGAAGTTTTAATTGAAACTCATTATATCAAACTCACTATAAACCTGCGAAATTAATGTAAAATTTTGCATTAAAATAAGTTCAATATTTTCAAATTGTAGATTACTTTTAATAAACAATTGATCACTTTCTTTAAGAATAGAAAAGTAAAGTTACAACCATAGAATACTATAATACATACATAATAGAACGGGGGAGTGGGCGTAGTCCGTATAGCCACTAAAATGTCACTAACACGTCAATTCACACGTATAAACGTCTACACGATATGTGTTTTGACGTTACAATCGTTTCCAAATTTCTCATGAAAATTATTTGGAAAATGCCAAATTGCACGCTATTTAAAAATAAATATGTATTAAAATCTGTCTGTCAATACAGCGAATCGGGTTTGTAGTAGTGATTATTGCTTGTATGTGTGCTCCCGGCGACGCCTATCGTCGTATAAAATAAGGTTGACAGCCATTCTATTGTGAATTATAGTATTCTATGGTTACAACCATATAGGTTGTAACCTATATGGTTGTAACTTTACGTCCCACTGCTAAGCACAGGCCTCTTCTCACTTCTGAGAGGGTACTAGAGCAAGAGAGTGTCCGCCGCGCTGCTACAATGAGTGTTGGCAAACTTCACATGACTACGAATTTTTTTATTTGTCAGACATGCAGGTTCCCACATGATGTTTTCCTTACGTACTAGCACGTGGTAAATCAGCACTTATAATTGCAATTAACAATTTCGTTGGTGCCGGCGGGGATCGAACCCGGGTTGGTCTTGTGCCTTGAAGTTTACAGTGAGCACTAAGCCTTTTTTAAGCTACCACGACTCTTACTTGACTCTTTAAGAATAAGTTTCAAATTAATTAAAAATATCAATAAGTAGTGTAGATTTTTCTAACCTATACTTAAGTTATTTTCATCCCGATCCCAAGAAGCTTATAAGATTTATAGTAGGAAAAAGTAAGTATTAGCTAAAGAGATATTTTAGCTATATTTCTATAATGATAATATATACTAAAGTAAGTAGATATATGTAGTAAGGCTCAAATATATAGCGTAATTTCACTGGCGTTAAAGGCACGAGATTCAAATTAGCACATTCGTAATGGTAGTGAAAATTGCTTGTAGTTTACAGGTCCGGTCGATAACGAACTTATCGTCATGCTGTTTTTTTTAAAAATGTAAAGTTTATGACATTAAAGTGGAGCATACCTCATCGACCTGCGCCTGTGTCTGCTGTAGGCGACGCTGGGCGGCGATTTGCTGGGGCGTCTTCGGTCCGCCCACTGGCATGTCATCGCTACCTGGCGCCAGACCGCCTTCTGTCGTCGCCCTGCAAACAGAATTATGAATTGATTAAACGGAAAAGTACTTTTTATTAACATTATAAAATGTAACACGAGAACATACATAGCAATATAATATTTTTATTTATTTTTATTGTTGGCTATTATTTAATTGAGGTTTGAAGGTCCGGTATCGTATTTTGTTCACATATAGTTTATTACTATTTAAAAAAGTCTCTTTTATGTTACTAGCTTCGCTGTAAGTGTCACGCCTATTGGCGATAGCTATATTTATTACCGGCAAATAGGTATCAGATTTTATTATAGAACCATGGGCGTGTTGCCCGTCATAAAATAAAATGAAAAATTATATCTTTATTATATAAAAAAGCCCGTTATTGCGGTCAGACTGTAGATCAAAGGATCATAATATATTAAGAGTTTAAGTGAATGTAGATAGAGTGGCGTGGGGTGCAAACCTCTAAAGATTAAAAGAAATTGATTAAAACTACTTTTACGGATTTTATCGTGTTTTATAATTTTAAAAAAATTTTACCGTAAAAGTAGTTTTAATCAATGTACAGTGTTCGCGTAAATATAAGAAATCATTATTAAAAGAAATGTTTTCAGTTTAAGCATACAGCACAAACTAAAATAATAAAACATTTTACTATAGTAATGACTGTTTCAACGTCTATAAGATTAATAAAAATGGAGAATTCTGTACCCATAAAAGAAATTTGTTTGATTGTGTTATAATCGTCGCCGTGTCTGTTACTTTGACTCAGTATCACCAATTTTATTTCGTAAGCTTATTATAAAATCCTAAATTTTTATATGTGTTAAAGCCACGCTGCAGCTATATTATGGTTGTAGCACGAAAGGGTAGGCTCGACCGGGGAAGGACCACGCTCTCACAGAATACCAGCGTAAAATAGCAGCTTGATGCTGCTGTGTTTTGTATGATAAGTGTAGAGAACCGGAGACCCCTATCTTATCGTCTTCAGGGGTGACGACGCATCTGCATTTTGATTCTTAATCGAGGGTTAAATGTAGATGTCTATGCACAGCAATCACTCCATCAGTGGACTGAGTGCGCGTTTGTCACCCTATCGTATAAAAAAAACCTTTGTAGTTAAGTAAAGTTTGCTTTAATACTTTATAGAAATCCTAAATCCAGTTTATGAATTTTATTACTTTACCGTTACAGCTAACCAAAGTCCACAGCTAAACATGTTAAGGAGTGGACTTTGATATATACTCATAAGGAAGGATATTTGCCATAGTTGGCACGCTTGACGGTCGAAATGGCAACCGTAGTTTTTATTGGAGCGGAGCGAGCGAAATAAGCGGAGCTCCCATAGTGCAAGAAAACGATTCTTTGAAATCTATCTCCTCCGTAACCCGTAGGCCAATTTACATAATTTTTTCGGCAATATTTGTAGCTCAACAAAGAATCGTTTTCATGCGCCATGGGAGCTCCGCTCCAACAATAAAAACCTGAATTTGATTTTTTTTTCTTTTACTATCTAATCAATTCGCTAATTTACATCCGCGCAATGTCACACCATTTGATTGAATCTTTTGTAGAAATAAAGATAGTTATGACTTTAGACTTTTACTCCGCTCCGTTTATGATGCTATGCCTTTGATGTTTTACCTTTGCATCGGCATGGGCCCTAGTATTTTAGTTGTTATTAGAAAGACCCTGCAGCCAGTCTCCTGCTTTATTTTATTTTTTATTGTTTTTACTTAATTTGTTTTTATTTTTACTGGACTGAGTTTATACAATAATAGACATTACGTTTTTTTACAGTATTCACGTACCAGGTGGCGGTATTTTTTTTTTTTTTTTTTTTTTTTTTATAGAATAGGCTGACAAACGAGCACACAGTCTACCTGATGGTAAGTGGTTGCTGCGGCCCATAGACATCTACATCTATCTTCCATTACAAATCAAAATGCAGATGCGTTGTCACCCGTGAGGACTGAGATGGAATGCCTCATTTTCAGTAAAAAGGGTCTCCGGTTCTCTACACTCACCATACGAAATACAGCAGCATTAAGCTACTATTTCACGCTGGTATTCTGTGGTATATAACAGATGAGGCCAATTAACAGGATTTGTAACATTATGGTAGATGTAACTATTTGGCGTTTGTCTTCCCATGATTTTAATGTTAATTAAATCGTAAAAAATTATCTGTATCACATCTTGAGAGGTTGCTTCATATTTTATGCCTAGACCGTAAATTCTCTATTAATTTGTAAAGTTTAATCCCTCTATACTGTCAAGTGACGAAGTTGGGACTTGAGTCTATTTTGAAGTATTCTCACCCCGCTTTAAGTGGACTCGTGGATTTTTACTTTCAACCTCGTAAGCATGGTGCGCTTAAAAATCCGATAACATCACGATCCAAGGGGTAAATACTGTTTAAATACGTGTTTCGTTATGCGTTATAACCTATTAAAGTCCGCTGGTGAATATAGGACTCCCCCATAAATCGCCTCATAACAAGGATATTCGGCAAAGTTACCACGCTTGGCAAGGGGGTTGGCAATCGTAGTTTATTTTTTTATTTTTAGGCGTTATTAGAAACAAGTGGCTGCCCATCTCTAGATTTGTTTCTCTCTGTCACTTCTTACGACACCCACGGGATGATATGGTTTAGTTGATATTCTTATACCTGCCCCTACATGCAGTATAATGCCACGTGATAGCTACGTAAAAGTATCATTATCCCATTTAGTCCCGTGGGTGTAGTAATAGATGACTAAGGGAAATGTTAGGGCTTCCGATAGATGACTGAATATTATCTTGTTGATACTAGACGTAAAATCCCCCTACTGGACGTGACAACTAAGCCAGATCCTTATTATAAGTAGAGTGGCCTGTATGCAGCAGAAGAAAATTGCGCACTGATGGAGATAACGTATAAGCGATTGATGTACTAAGGTCCTACATATAGTTTCTAGAGAGATTTCCTCCGAGGTTGTCCATTAATGGTAAGGTAAAATTAATTTTTAAATAATGACGGGTCGACTAATATTGAGGTACGATAATTTTTAGATAATTATGTCCACGGCCGCTTTAATTCTCTCATTGTTTGTATATTGTGTTAAATATTATAGTGCGTAAACTATAAGTGGAGAAAGTACCGCGGAGGTAAGTGGCTGCGGTTCTACTTGGTCATCGCAAAATTATTGGTTCCATCTGTGAATGGTGAGAATCCAGATAATCTGAATATACGAGTATATAAATACACGTTGAATTTAATCTTTCTTTCTTTTTTTTCTCTTTTTATCAATGTTGGACATTACCTCAAAAATATTATATATTTTTGGACTGTTATTTAAGAGGAATTCGATTTGCGTCCTTAATTAAAATCTCTTTTGAGCACAGCATCATATCTGGTAAACTGTTTATTATAATGTTGGCAAGTTCATTACATTCAGGCAGCGCAAGGATAACATCGTTGTAATCACGTTGTAGAAAAGTTAATTAAGATTTTCGCGTCAGTTGTAGCAAATTAATGATTAGGAAATAAAAAAAATTAAAACACCGTCTATGACCGAAGAAACCATTCGGCGGAGTGACATTATTTTTCAGGTAGACTTCGAACACTATCATAACTATAGAATAGAATCGAAAGTTTTGAACCTGCGGGTTTATAGTGCATTTCAGATTACAATCTTTGTCGTCTGTTTACGCAAATAATGAGCTACTAATCTAATTCACTTCTTCGTATGTCGTATACGGGTAATGCTTTTTTTATAGAATAAGGGCGACAAACGAACAAACAGTCCAACTGATGTTAAGTGAATGACTTTACATACATCTATCTTCCAATCAGAATCAGAATGCAGATGCGTTGTCACCCCTCTGTATCAAAAAAGATGGAATGCCTTGTATCCAGTAAAAAGGTTCTCCGGTGCTCTACACTCACCATACGAAACTCGTAGCATTAAGCTGCTATTTTACGCTGGTATTCTGTGAGAGCGTGGTCCTTCCCCGGTCGGGCCGAACTGCTCGGCTGCAGCCAAATTGTATTTGCAGCATGAGTTTATGGTTTACCACGTATAAATATAAATAACATTTGAAATACCCATAAATGAAAATGAAGAATGGATGAATAGCCATAGCAACGCCATTGATTGCTGCAAATCACTCGTAAGGTCGGAAATGAGCGAAACAAATACTTTTTTTTACCGTGAACTAAGCGTTTCATCTACATTTTCAAGCTTATTCGAGAAGAAATAAAGATGTCTTTGGGTCAGAGCATCAACTTGCCAACAGGTGGACTGTGTGCTCGTTTGTCATCCTTATTCTATAAAGAAATATTTTTCTTAATGTTCGTGTAAATATTATCACCATTCTTTCATACATCAATACTGCTTGGAGAAATACAAGTCCACTGCTAAACAAAGCCCTCTTCTATCTCAAAGCACTGTTCTGAGCCATTTGAATCCACCAATCACAACACTCTATCTATGGAGAATCCGTCCAATACTCCATTTACCGGTACGACTTACGAGACTGCCACTATGTGAACCGTGCCATTGGTATGTCTGTTTTTTTTTTTAAATAGAATAAGGGTTACAAATAAGCACACAGTCCACCTGATGGTAAGTGGATGCTGTGGCCCATAGACATCCACATTTATCCTAGATTAAGAATCAAAACGCAGATACGTTGTCACCCCTGAGGACTAAGATGGATTGCCCCGTTTCCAGTAAAAAAGGATCTCCGGATTTCTACACTCACCATACGAAACACAGCGGTATTAAGCTGCTATTTTACGCTGGTATTCTGTGAGAGCGTGGTCCTTCCCCGGTCGAGCCAACCCATTCGTGCTACAACCATAATTAGCTGCAAGGTGGCTTTACCACGTGTAAAGATAGAATGCGTATATAGATCCTTTAGGTTATGTCGGTTACGGTCAAGGATTTTGACTTATATATCACGATGATATCATCGTTACGGATTCCAACACGTAGAGAAACTCCGAGTATAGCCCTCTCGATAGCTCTCTGAGCGACCTTAAGCTTCCTCATACGGCCAGCAATTAAAAATCATGTCTTAGTTTCAATGTTATCACTAGCAATATGCAATAGTTGTAGAACATTCTTTCGCATGAATATAAAAAAATCACAGTTTGTTTTGACTGTATTTTATGCTGCCCCTAGTATGAACGCAAACACAAAAACAAAATGTCAAAGGCCCTCGTTTTACCTTCCTTTCCCCGTTGTAACGCTTTGGTAATAAAATTGGAAAAATATTAAGATGCTGCTTGTATGAAAAATACATACAAAGTATCGTCATTGTCGTGTTGTCATTGTTTTCTACATTAAGTTTCAAATTACAGACATATATATGCGTAAACACTCAAGCCTGTCACCCAGAGGGGTAGGCAGAGATTACGGACTTCCATTTGGCACGATCCTGACACACCTTTCTCGTCTCCTCCACATCTATATACCTACGCATACATGCTGGTCGGTTAAGGGTACTCTCAATTTGGCCCATTTTCAATATATCGCCAATTTGGTCCACAAAATTTTACCTATGACATCCCTTCACGACTCTGCCGTCTGTTTCAAATTGAAACAGACACAATTTCTATTAAAAACCTCTGACATAAGGAAATATAAGGATCGCTAGGGCAACTCAAGAATACTCTATGGCAACAAAACTAAAATTACGCTTTTACAAATGTAAGTACAGCACCAACATGCAGTACCTGTTCACGAGAATGAAACTAACAAAAATACAATTAAAACAAATCTCATGAATTTTTATAAAAATATTTTCTCGGATATATTCAATTACGTGTCTATGATGTATATAAATAATAAAAAAATTCATTGACTTGTAGTGCTCGTTATCTATCGGGCTCATCGTTTGAGCTTGGTTGGTATTGAGTTAAGTATATTTATATTTATCGAGTTAAATATTACATAAACAAGATTGTATTTGATTCTTATTATCGATCAATGAAACTGTTATATTCTTAAAACAAGATTGTGAGCGTTCTATTGCCAAAACGAGTTCATCGATCAGAGGAAATTACATTCCGATTCATTGATTTTGAATTTAACACAACTAAGTGCCAATCAGGGCGATTGAATACTGAATTTAAATGCTCAAATGGACAAATAAACACTGGATACATGTCCATTTTTTTACAAATACCCCTACAAGCTACAAGGCCCAACCTACGCTTAAAGTAAAGTTACAGCCTATATACGTCTCACTGCTGGGCACAGGCCTCCCTTCATTTCTGAGAGGGTTTTAGGGCAAGGAAGTGCCCGCCGCGCTGCCCCAATGCGTGTTGGCGAACGTCACATATCTTCGAAATATTTTTTTTCTTATTCCTCAGAAATGCAGGTTTCCTCACGATGTTTTCCTTCACCACCGAGCACGTGGTAAATCAGCAGTTAAAAATTGCAATTAACAATTTCATTGGTGCCGGGCGGGGGTCGAACCCGGGTTACTCGCGTTCTGTTATATTTACAGCGAGCGTTAACCATCTGAGCTACCACGGCTCTCTAAAAACGCTTGCCAATTAGTATATGCCTCGATTGCACTAGAGTGGATTATTAAAGGCTGACTATTATTTGAAATTAAAAAAATTGTTTTTAAATTTGTTTTAATTTATTATTGTTGTAGGGTTAAAAGGACATTAGCGATAGCCTTTTAAGTAATCTTCATGGAATCCTTATGGATCGCCTGTGTGACCGTGCATAAATTTCGCTTCTCTCTAATTGTACAAAATATTTAGTAAAAGCTTTAGTCCACGGTTTTTGTTTACGTTTACGTACAGATACGGGATATGTGGGAAACTGAAGGACTTTTTGTCTAGTAATTTGGGAAAAAATGTGATGTCTTTTCAAACACAAAAATAAAACATTCAAATCTTCACACGACATCATGTTAGTAAGATTAAACGCAAATTTCATTTTTGCAATATTGATAGCTCAAATAAATGCTAAAAATCAAAAAATTTTAACCAATTATTTTATTGTAAAACGTCATTTAAATAAGAAAATTATATTAGTAATTGGAAACTAAAAAGCTCGACAGCAATTATTAATTTTTAAGTAGTTAAATGAGAGTTTGAGTGAATTATGAATATGGTGAAAATAAGGTATATACATATAGTCAGTATAATTACGGGCTTTGAAGTATTTCATCTCAGGGGTAACAATGCATCTGTATCCATCTTTCTCTGAAGACGAATGCAGGTTTACGTGGGGGGCAGTAGTCACTTACCGCCAGGTAGACTGTAAGTACGTTTGTCATCTTTTTTCCACACAACTTTTTTCACACACTTTTTTCTAAAGAAATTAACAGGACTATAAATGTGCTAAAAGTGAATATGAATTCAAAATGACTTATTTGGCGTCGTTATCATTTTTTTTACAGAATAAGGGTGACAAACGAGCCCAGGTAAGTGAATACTGTGGACCAATAGACATCTACATTTGTCCTCGATTAAAAATCAAAACGCAAATCCGTTGTCACTCATGAGGACAAAGATAGAATGCCTCGTTTCCAATTAAAAGGGTCTCCGGATCTCTACACTCACCATACAAAACACAGCAGTGTTAAGCTGCTATTTTACGCTGGTGTTTTATACTCAAAATATTATAATATTAAAGTCACCACTTTTTACTAGTACTATTAATTTGTATAATAATAATGACCTTTATAGTCAAGTAAATTGCAGACAAGTTTTGTTATGTTTATAGACAACGATTACAGTCAAACAAAAAAGGATTCTATGTATATTATCTTAAGCTCTTTTTCAACCGTGTTGTGGCGGTGTTAGAAAATCCACTGCACCGTATCACCCCGTGGGTGGCGTAAGAGGCGACAGAGGGAGACAAATCAGGAGATGGGCAGCAGCATCTTACTGATAACGACTAAAAATTAAACTGCGGTCGCCAACCCACTTGCTAAGCGTGACTACTATGGCAAATATCTCCTAAAAGGCAATCTATGTAGGAAGCCTATGTTCAGCAGTGGACTTTAATAGACTGTAACAGTAACGGCGAGCACTGTAGAGACCAAACTTAAAGTTATTCAAACGTCTTAGTTCACTTGGTTTGGTATAAAACAGATCAACGCTGTGACCCTTCACTAACTAGTTACATTTAAGTATGTATAGGATTATTATGTGGTATTATATAGTTTTATATAAAGTATTTTTGCTGTAATTTGTTCCAAATGCAGGAGTGCATTAACAAATGAGTCATTTGAGCTAATGTAATGAAGGAACGGAAAGACAAATTTTTTTTGTAATAACTTTGGAGAATCAACGTTTTTTGGATTTAGATTCTCTCATGCCACTACCACATAAATATATGTTCATTAGATAACATATGTTAAAGATAATGAAAAAAGCGGAAACTATAACTTCCATGATAAAAAAATATTAACTCTTATTTGGTAAAAACTGAACTTGTGAGTTGTGCTTTTTGTGTAACACAAAACAAGGAAAAGTTTATTTCAGCCTAAAAATTGAAACATGGATTTAACAAACTTAAAAGAAAATAGATATGGCTTTAATATATATATATATATATATATATATATATATATATAATAAAATATATATATATATATATATATATATATATATATATATATTTATCAAAGGAGGAGAATTATATTTATAAAATAAAATAAATTAAAAAAAAAATTGGAAACAAACAAAATTTTACATTTTTGCTTTTATTTGCTTTTTTCAATCAAGCGCAGTAATTGATAAATTAAATTCCATGTGCTAAAATAAAAAAAAAAACATTGCTGGACACAACCTGGCAGGCCAACGTCTGCAGGGTTCAGCTAGTGTAATATAATTTTAGTAATATAGGTACCATAAGAATTTATATAATTCGATTAACATTTTTTTAGAATATTTTCCAAAGTTTACTCATATATAAATATTGTATTATTTGATTGCGTTACAAACTTATAAATGGTTCTGTGAGATGACGTAAATATCATTTTGTTTGCGTATTAATTTTCGGCTTTATGTTTAATAAATTTCGAAATTTCCTATAATTAATGTTCATTGAAGCGGAAATCAATATCATCATTATTCAATTTAAAACGATTAAACGCGACACGCATAAGTACAAAAATACGTAAACAATTTCTCATTCCAACTACTCTGATACAGTAAATGAACATCGACTAAATTAACAGGCCATTGGATATTAGTTTCAGGTATACGCACATAAATTGAGAGCAAGCTTTTAGTACAACGAAGCAACATTCGTTTTGAACTTTGATTTCTGTACGTCGTATACAGATGATATCAATTTAATCTTTCGCAGAGATGAATGTTCATTCACTGGAAATAGGACTTGATAAGTAATTTCCTGTAGAATCACCCAAAGTTTTAGTAGAACATAGCGGTCGAATAAATCTATAAATACGTGAAGGAAATACTTTGTACTCCTATTTCGTTTGATTGCGTAAATCATGACACTCTAGCCCTTCAATCACAATAAAAATCCCATGCAGTCGCATGCGCCCGGCAAATCCCGAGCGGTCGCATGCGACCGCACCCACTTACAGCACTTAAAACAATTAAAACTTATATTTAGAGACTACTTTTCTAGAAAGAAGTTTGAAATTATAAAATCTATACAAAATTATCTATCCTTTGGTCTAAACAAAAGTCAGGTTATACTTCATTACAAAAAGATTTTATTGTATTTTGATAACCAAAAAAAAAATTAGGTACCAAGCGAATGTCGGCAGCGTGAAAATCACAATTATTTCAATATATATTACTCAAAATTATGTACGTAAAAAATAAATTATATTCACACAAAAAACGTTCATTACAATTTTATAACAAAACACTATACTAGAACACTAATAAAACACTAGGAAAATCCAAAAATCAACACAATAACATTCATGCGAAAATGGCGTACAAAATGCACGTAGATTATAAATAAATATCCATAGAATAACTGCTTTTTTTGGCATTAGAGGATAGGAAATTTCATATTGATTATATAGGGTATGTTCCGAAATACAACCCAGTACACTGTCGAATGCGAATGACGTCATAAATCGACGCTATACTGGCGATTCGTTCCAAAACAGGACAGTATATGACGTCATACATTTACGCCATATTGGAAAGGTCTTGGCGATTATTTTGTATTGTTTTGTGCTCCAAAAATCATTATATCTTCCTAATGAAGAGACCAGCAATTATTCTATAATTTTTTGTATTTGAATAAATAAAAACAAATTCTGGCATGCTTCATTCAGCGCACACACAATTAAAAATTGTTTTATTGTGGCCGGATATCCGACGCAATATGGCGGCGGCACGCCAGTACAATATAGTGTCAATTGATGACGTCATTTGCATTTGCCAGTGTACTGAGTTGTATTTTGAAACATACCCATAATGTCAACTTCTTCATCGAAAAGTAGTCTTTATATATAAGTATTTATGGGTTAAAATGCTGCGGGTGGGTGCGGTCTCATGAGACTGCTAGGGATTTCACGTAATATGGCCGCGGTCTCATAAGACCGTTGGAGATTGAGAGGCTAGAATACAAATGAACTCCTTACAGTGTCTTAATGAACTAAGCTCACCTTATGAAATCATAATTGTTTGACCGGTGGTAAAAATTTATTAATGAAACTGAGTCTCCTGGAGCAACCGTTATTAAGAGGATGCCCTAAGGCTTGATATTGATTGAGTAATGGTATAAGTGATCTTCTTCTAACATACACACACACTAAAATTAATTAATAATGATAAGTCAAGTGTTTAAAATTGATAGAGTTAAAACCTCATTTGACGATGTAAATGAGGCTGTTCCTCAAGTATTACAATGGTGTATAACAAATAGATTGCTTTTGAATACCGTTGCCGGTACCGTTGCAACCTATTAGAGGTTCACTGCTGAACATAGATCACCCCATAGATTGCCTTGTGGCGGCGCTGTCTGCAAGTGAAACATACCGAAAGCCTAAATCACGCTATCAAAATTCCGAATCATAAACAGTATATATAAAACATCTCCGAACTATCACACGGAGTGTTAGCCGCTCCCTGGGTAGAACATCTTGCCTGGTGGGAGATCTCCCCTTTTCCTTCCACCGCCACAGTGGTGACCAACCGACGTGATCTGAACACGCAACCAACAACCTTCGGAAACTTCAGCTACATCATCGTCATAGAATACCCCACCCATTCGCTCCCGAGCAGATATCGTCTGCAGTCTTCATATCCTGTAAGCCATCCAGTTTCACAAGGTTCATCGCAGCACTGGAATAATAATGCTTCCTGTTCCTTCAAGCTATACTCTGCGCTACAGTGTTCGGCACGGCTCTGAGTCTTACTGCTCGCCTCTGCATCACGGCACTCTCGCCGATTACTTGCCTTCTTCTCGACTCACCGCAGACTACAAGGCAATCTGCTGGCACTTGCACATTCGTCGAAAAGGAGACTGCACTATTGACTTCCGGTCTGAGCAGGGGGGGTGATGTGGCGATGCTGTCGACGCGCCGCGAGCGAAACACACCGAAAGCCTAAATCACGCTATCAAAATTCCGAATCATAAACAGTATATATAGAACATCTCCAACCTATCACACTTGCGCTCTCCTTTCTGCCAAGGAGGGTCGCGTTCGTATACGGCTTAGAGATCTCTAGTTAGATCATTAAGCCAGTTCCTAAAAGGTTGGGTTTAGTGGGTAAAAGTCACCACATAACCACGCAGCCGGCTGCGTGGTATGCTATGAGCATTCCCAACCTCCCTCCCCCGCTTTCCGGAGGGATGCCCATATTTGCTTCGGGCGCAAAAAAACAAAAAACTATCACACGGAGTGTTAGCCGCTCTCCGGGCAGAACATCTTGCCCGGTGGGAGATCTCCCCTTTTACTTCCACCGCCACAGCCTTATAAGGGGATTATTTGCTGTAGTTGCCACACTTGGCAAGCGGATTGGCAACAGCAATTTTTTATTTTCAATCGTTAGTAGGAAGACGCTGCTGCCCATCTTCTGATTTGTTTCCCCTCTGTCGCCTCTTACGCCACCCACGAGATGATATAAGGTAGTGGATACACAGTTAACACTATTATTTACGTTAGAAATTGTTTAATACCGCGTGAACTGCTGCCATAGAATACTATAATACACAAAAACTATCACAGCTAAGTAGGCTCTACAAATTTGGTCGTTAAACCGCGAATTTGGGGAATAAAGCTATAAAAGGAAATGCTAAACCACTCAACCGATTTTGACAATATGTGGTATTCAGATCTATCTGGTAGAAAAGCCATCTATCTTCAAAATTTACTATAGAGAACGCTGTATGACTGAATTCCACGCGGACGACAGCTTATTTAACGAGTTTTGTGAATACTAGCTAGTATTCATATACAATTTAATTTAAAAAAAACGTTATAACAATTTATTCGTAGATCAAAAAATTACTATTTTCCATTTTCGTGTTTGATCGCTTCCATTTAGCTTGTCATAAAACCTAGTACAATTTTAAAAGCGACAATATTTCCCTGTTTACCGGTATCAGTAAACATTTTGTCACATTCTTAGTACGGTTGTTTTACACATCAATATTTCTTTATTTACAAAAACTAGGCAACGACTGTGATGTCAAAAGAGACATTTTTAGGTGTAGATTACAATGTTAGTGGCTACCTAGGCCCCGCCCACTCTCCCGTTCTGTTGTGTATGTAAAATAATAGTATTCTATGGACTGCTGCCATAGAATCCTATATTGTGTATGTATTACAGTATTCTATGACTGCTGTGGCTTAATAAAGAGTGAAAACTGAATATGTATTAAAAGTTTAATAAACCGAAAATAAAACAATTTTTATTAATATTGTTCTTTTTCCTTCTAAATAATCCATGAGTGCTTGACTTCGAATATTGTGTTATATTTTATCTAGCAATATTTTTAAATCGTCGTAAAACTTAATCTGTTATCTTTATTAAAACATTATTTTCCTTTTTAATACATATTTGACGAAGGACCTTAGGAAGGAAATTTATTGTTGCGCGCCTAAGTTGACGTCTGGCACTAGCGCCATCTGTGTCGGGTAACGGAGCGAGGAGAGCTTTCCAGAAAATGACATCACTAATCTCTCAACCGACAGCGCCATCTAGTATCGAAACGAAGAACTAAGCTTCTAGAAGTCCGACACTCGAACTTTTGGCGCCTAGTCGATTGGCGCGCGTATTTACTTGAATATTCTGGATGTTTTAATGATAATGTGTATTTAAAGGCGCTGCAAGATGCGATTTGGGAAGTATTGAATTTGGCGAGACAAGCGAAGCTTCGGAGCGGAATAAAGTGAATCAGTGTGATTAATTATTAGTGTTTTAAGTTTAATTAGTGTAAAGTGAATTAAAGAGTTAATTTTGGTAATTCTGTCGGCAATTTTTATTGTCACGAACCTCAAGCTCGTAACATTATTATTACTTATACATGACAGACCGAATCAACCTTTTCCCTATTCTACGTCATTGTTAACAAACATGCTGTGGTCGACCGATCGATCGCGAAGTAAATTTTGGTCGATTGCTTACGATGTTTTAACTTAGAAAACGATTAATCTACATGCTAAATAGATTACTTTATTAATAAACTAATTTAGAACTTCGCAAGGGATTGTACCACTGTCTCTCCTCACTTAGATTACACCAATGAAAACAAGGCGATCGCGAAACATTTTTAAGACAACAAATAACTTTTGAGTACACAGTCCAAATTGTACTATGTAGGTACTCAAAATTTGGCCACCCCTTTTCTACGTAAATTGCTGTAATTTTACCTAACTAGTGCTTATTATTTAATGAGAAAACTCATTGTTATTTTAATCAGGTGTTTTGATAGTGAATTGTATATTTTGATAGTGTTCAAAGAGGCTATCAAAATGGTGGTCTTATTTAATTTAAAGAAAATATTCCACATCTAAGGGTAGCTAAATAGGCGAAGAAGTTTTATTGTAACTATTAATATGACATTTTTTTTGTCATCTAAGTTTTTATATTGTTTAGTTCACTCAAAGGGGTATAACTAAATCAAGCTTGTCTGCATAAACTAAAAAAACAAGTAAGGGATTTAATTTTTTTACGCACGAACTTCAGAAGCTTTTGTCTGATATTATCAGTTGGTTGAAATCTAATAATCTCGTCGTATACTTAAATAAGACAAAGTATATGTAGTTTCATCTTCCGTTCAGTAGTTTGTTAAGTATGAGGGGCTTTTGCTTGAGCGAGTAAAATACATGCAACGTTTCCTTGGTCTGTTGACTAATGATTTACACAATAAAAAGTTTCCTTGGTGTGTTGATTAATGAATTTGGAGCTGGAAACTGCCGATTAACGCACAAGTTAAATTAGTAGTTAACCCATTGAAGGCAGTTTGGCATCACTTAGGAGAGGTTTGAATTTTCGCGCCCTGAGCTGTCAAAACAAAATCAAATGTAATTTTGATCCGCGTCTTATTATGATGACATGAGAAATTACTTGGTATACAGTTGCATGAGACGGGACAGGTAGGAAAACTATAATGCGTTTCATACATTGTGCTGATAACACACAAATATGCTTCCGATAAGTTGTGGAAGTTGAGGCCGATGATAAATTTAAATTAAGGAAATTCAATTCTAACCTGAATTACGATGAATCGATGATTGAATACTTTGCAAAACAATGTATTCGCGGCAAACCAATTAGGTTTGGATTCAAAAATTGGTGTCTGAATACTCCAAATGGGACTTTGAAATATATCAAGGTAAACGTGTTCAAGAAAACGTAGATGTATGACAAACTATGGTAAAGCAGCATCGCCGCTAATCAAAATGATTAATGAGTGTTCAATCGTTACCGACGAGTTTTAACACGACAATCTTTTCACTAGTTTTGAATTACTTTGTGAGTTGAAACGACGGGATTACCATGGAACGGAAACAGTAAGAGAAAACAGGCTTCCTAAAGACATACAAGACATACATTAAGACTGACTAATAAAAAAGATTTCATGATAGAACCTTGAGGCAGTTTTGTTTACACAAAGAGCAAAGGAGACGGTGCAGTTCTGATGAAATGGAAAGATAATTCCGTTGTTAGAGCCATGTCAACCTGTTACGGTGTGGAATCACTCTCCAATGTGACAAGGTATTTTGCATCCGATAAGAAGAAGATACAAGTACCTTGGCCATGTGTGTATACATACTATAATAAATATGAGAGGCACTGATTTGATGGACCAAAACCTCAATACCTATAGAATTTGGTTTAGAGGCAAGAAATGGTGGTGGACTATTTTTACATACCTGATTGACGTAACTATTTGTAACGCCTGGGTTCTTTCAAGGTGCGCTGGAAGTTCTTTAAGCCAGCTGGACTTTCGGAGCCATATTGTTCAAACATACTTGCATCAATTTCGAACCCTTCCTAGATCAGGCGGTCGTCCATTTACATCCAAATTTTCAAGAATAGGAAACAGAGTGGCTGATGAAATACATTAATACGGTATAGGTCATCTGCTGGTACCTATTGAGAAGGGAAAGCGAAAAAGCTGGAAATCTGTAAGAGCAAAATTGGGGCAGAATGCTGAAAATGTGGTGTAGGTCTCTGCCTTTCTTGTAATTTTCAATACCATACTGATCTCTTTATAATATCATAAAAATACTGAATTACAGATAATTGTTTTAAATAATTTAATCCTTGTTTTGTTTTCGAAAAGTCATAAAATATTAAGTCCTTAGATTATAATGTATGAGCTTCTCTTTTCTTATATATTTATATTATAAGCAAAACAGTACCATAGTTTTATACGAAATGTTAACATAAGAGGCTAGCAATGCCTTGTGACATCATTGATTGTTTTCAGTTTCAGGAATGAGACCAAAGTTTTTTTTACCAATTATGTGTTGTAGGTATAATATATAATCGAAAAAAAAACTCCACCCCCCATCCTCTTCCCAAAAGAGGTCGCTCATGATAAGCACAATACATGACATTAGGGTACACTTAGGGTCCCCCCACCGCATTTTCCCCCCACTAATACCCTTTTTGCTTGGCGCAAAAAAAATCACGCAAAAACGCAGCCTCTAGTGGGTTAATTTGCTGAGAAAATCAAAACAAACCGTTTCACAAAAAGCTGCACTTACTGCTTGTCATGAATACCTTGCCTCTAACTTAAGTAAGTTAGATAGTAGCTAGTTTAAAGATAGTTAGTAGACAGATATGTTATCACGTATTGAGGAGGCGCGGCTTAGGTATGTTAACCTGTTGTCATTGTTTCGCACGCAAAAAAGTGTGTCAGAGCAATGTTCAGTGCCAAACCATTAGATAGTTGCTATATTTGTGAAATTAACTATTCTAAATTTACCCTCAATGTACATATAGCAAAGCTTTGCACATTATTCCAAACATTATTTTAACTCACACATAGCTGGGCACGCGAGGCATGGAAAATAAAATTACTATTATGCATATTATAATCTTTTTTTTTAATTTCAAAAAGTCAAAAAGAATGCCACATATAACAGTCCTGAGCCACCTGCATCCATTGACTTCCTGCATGTCTTTCTAAGTTGTCACTCCATCTAGTGGGAAGCCGCCCTACATTTCGTCGTTTCTTTCCCATCGGTTGTTGGTTCTTCGAGCTATATGGCTGGTCCATTGCCACTCCACCTCACTGATCTGTTGGACTATGACGGTTACTCTGATTGTACTGCGAATATCCTCATTATAAGTCTACGTCAAATCTCGAGCATAGCTCTCTCATCAATCTTGGGCTTCCTTATACAGCCAGCAATAAAGGATCAAGTTTCAGAAATCATCACTGGCATCACGAACTGGTTGTAAAATCTTGTTCTGAAGTTATGGGGTATACCTTATAAGACGATGTGCTGAAATTTCCTGAACTCTGCCCCGCCGAGTTGGATCCGTCAATTGACCTTTCGGTCGAAGTTGTACTTACCCAGTCGAACAATTTGTCAAAGGTAAATACACTCGTCAACAACTTTGGGCGTAGTGCTCCCAACAATTATCGGCATCGGTGTGCCATGACCTTTTGTTTCAGTTATATTAAGACCTATCCGTCGGGAGACACTATTGAGCATTCGCATTTTATTGAATTGTCATTGAGCATAGTGCATTAGTCCTCCAGCGATTCCGCCGTAAGGATTGATGTTAATAATGCATCCTGTCCGATTCAGTGGAATGAAAACGTGTTTCAAAGCATCGATGAATAGTTTCGGCGATATATAACGTCACCCTATCTTACACCTCTCTACAGTTGGATAGGTTTCGTACTCTGGATCTGTACTCGGATAGGCATTGTTGCCCTACTGTACAAATATTTCAGCACTGCGATATACCGACAGTCACCGCTGAAGGGATCACTATATGGCATTTAATCATGTACCTAACAAATTAAAGAAGTTAGAAATAAAATTATTTAAATATAAATTAGTGGAATTATTGACTGCCTCGTTGGTCTAGCGGTTGTAGTAGTGCGACTGCTGATCATGAGGTCCTGGGTTCGAATCCCGGGTCGAGCCCGAAAAAAAATCAATTATTGAGTTTTTCCGTCAGGAAATTCTCAGTAGCTGCCCGGAGTCAGGAAGTTGGCGGTGTCTCACCCCCGTGCCTCGGAAAGCACGTAAAGCCGTTGGTCCTGCGCCTGATCTCTCTCCGGTCGCGTCGGTTTACCGTCCCATCGGATTATGAGAGTGAGGGAATAGAGAGTGCACCTGTGCTTGCGCATACACTTGGGCACTATAATCCTGTCCTGCGCCGATGGCTAGCCTCCGTTGAGGCAGGCCGCTGTGGCCGAAATTCGGTCTGGAGAACATTATTATTATTATTGGAATTATTGGCTGAAAGATGTTTATTTTGATCTTTAGACTGTTATTTCAGCTACAAGCTTAGATACATTCTGAATTAATTAACATTTGAAATATTTTGTTATGTATGTTGTAAGCTAACATGTATTTTGTCATATTTATATTATGAGTATGACATTATGATTTATTGTCTGTATTTATTGATTTGATTTAATAATGAACGATATGGTGTTTTGAATTTTAATGACATTAATGACATGGTTAGCTTTTAACTAGACGGTTTGTGGCTATAATTTATTTCAATAATGTTAAATCTCTTAAAACTATTCCTATCTCTATATTCCATTCTATCTAATTTGGGAGCAAGAGATCAATTCTAATACAGGTACTGGCTCTCTGGGTACTGCGTCAACCAAGAAAGCATCCGAAATTTTCTGTTTGCAGACAATTAAATTAAATTTTATCTTTAAAAAGGCTAGGTATAAGTCGTAAATATAATTTATTAACCTTAAATATGTCAGGTTTTCTTATGGAAAATGTCATATATATCTTAAAAATGATATCTTAAGAATGATAAACACTAGAGCAGCTGTTGAGCAGCGCTTGTTGTCTTCGTTTGGGCATTAAAATATTTCAGGGCAGTTTGCCAATTAAATTTATACTCCAGAACTGGCACAGAGAGTAAGTAGAAGAAGTCTCCATTTTAATGAATCAATTAAATATAAAGGGAATATAATAAATGTAATGAATACGTAACATATTATATTATTATTTAATTGTTATCATTTGGTATTAATTACGAAACCGAATAATATACAGAATTCGGCTTAAAACGAAACATCAGTTATTGCGACGATAGCCTAGGTTATAGCCGAGTTTCTATCAAGTTTTTTTAATCGATATATATATATATATATATATATATATATATATATATATCGTCACTTCACAAATAGAACACCCCGTTACTAGTAAAATGACAGAGTTTTATTTATTTATTTAATCTTACTTACACCTTATATACTAAGGGATATAACGGGCGGACTTAATGCCTTATGGCATTGGAATTGGCATATAGCAGAGTCTATAATATATCTCGCATTATATTTCCGATATGGCTTTTATTTTTGCTATTTTTAGCACTCTGTTGCTAGGACGTTAGAGATTATTTATTCGGAAAAGATGAGTGAGATATAGTGAGATTATTAAGTTTGCTTGAATGTACCTACCTAGTTATTTTATTATAACAGCCAAAATACTAAATTATTATCTCTATGTATAAAAATCAATTATTGCTCTCGGTTAGTCTCGCTAAAACTCAAAAACGGCACGACAGATTTTGATGATTTTTTTATATATGTACGTATGTCTGAATCGGTACTTAGATGGTTTATATTCACATTTAGACCCGGTAGGTGGCGCTGTTGTCGAGATCCGGAAATCACTTGTACAAAGCCCAGGCGGATCTCTAGTATTATATAATGATAATGACGATGATTAACGGCCTTACTGATAAAACTTGACGCCAAATTGAGAAATACTTAAAGTTGCTCCCGTTTTCTTCACTTAATAACAATAGAAAAGGACAAATAAGGAAATAATAAATACTTGTTCTATTTAAGTGATAATCAGTGATTATAAATATAATACAGCAGTAGGTTTCATTGTCAAGTAAAAGTCATTGGTGACAAAATGTTCAGAGCATACTGCACTTGATGATGTTGAACACCATCCTTCCTCTCTATTTACTGCAATCTCCCATTGATGTTTTCTATTTGTATCCCTAGGAAACCTATGAAATGTAATCCCATTTTTATGATTTGATATTTTTCCAGATGAATTTTTACAATTTGAAACAACGCAACCAACCATTATAAATAGTTCTAGTTAGTTATACAGGTAATTGAGTCATAGGAAAATAAATTAGTTAATTTTGGAACCTTACAAATCACAACAAAACAAAACCATCAACCCATCAACATCAGTAATCTCTAACGTAATACCAAATTTCATTTAGTTCCTGGCAATCAAATTTAAATTAAGGTGTTCATTGAGTATTCAGGATCGGAAAAGATTAGATTTGTTGAAACTTTCAACGCGATGCGGGAGAGAAACGTTATTAGTGAAACGTGACAAAGTTGAGTTTGAGTTTCGTTTGTAAAGTTAGGATAACTAGTCTGAGATCATTTAGTAACATTTTATTTATTGTACTAATTTTGAATGTAAACAGTTATATTTTAACTATACCTATGTTTAGTTATAGTCATATAAAAACGCATTGAATATAAAGGATAGACACTTTACAGCACTCATGATCCCTGGAGGAATGACGTCTTGACGTCATAGTTAACGATGTTATTTTTATTCTGTTCAATGTGAAGTATCATATATGCATGTATTATATTGATTTTGACAATAACGTCATGTTTTATTAACTAAATTGCGATTTATATTACAAATTATAATAATAAATATAATTTTTATAGTATTTCATAATTAAAAAAAATACTCGTTATTAGTATGTAAGAAATTAATATGAAAGCGATGTGTTAGTGGGTTATCACACCAATCGATCGATCGTCGATCGATGCCACTGATCGATGTCGATCGATTGGTGTGGAGACTTTAGCTGATCGACGGATAATGGTCGATAAAACGTTGTTCAATCATCGATCATCGTCGATTATGGGCTCATCATCAGTAAATTTTAAAATGTGATCGGTGGAGCGGGGCGTGTTCTCTAATAATCCAGCAGCTCGATCGAGTGTAGTAGAAACGATCGATCGACGTCGACTAATCCATTCTTCTATCGATCAATGCCATCCATCGATTGGTGTGGTAAAAACTATCGATCGAAGTCGATTAATCAATTCCACTATCGATCGATTAGTGTGGTAATAGACTTAGAGTTCAATCAAAGTTTAATGTTTCAGTAGATAGAAATGTACTAGTGATAAATAAATGTGTAAATAATAAATTATATAATCTATTTTAATTAGGCCTTACCCAAACCTTTATTATCAAGGATTGGATAAGTTTTACTTTGACATAAAATTAGTTCTTTATGTTAGTATTTAGTACATAAATGGTGTAGTACCGATAGATTGAACTTCGGTTACTAGCGTATTATGAAAATTATGGCGATTGATCAGTCTATAAAGAACTACCTTCTGTTTTTATTTTATCAATTATTAGATTTATAAAAATTTTGTGTAACAATTAATACGTACATAAAAATAAATAAAAGACATTCTGTAGAGACGAGCGTGAGGAAATTTGGCTAAAAAGTGTATAATTATTACGTTCTAGTGTGTTCTTTATATCCAATCCTTTTTAGTTCCTTACGTTTATAATCTATCCTCTTAGAACACTACGTGTATCTTGCCTCAAAGAGTAGTAAGTGTGAAGATTTAAAAATAAACGGGTGTCAGATTTAAATTGTACCATTTTTTTTCTAAAGAACAGATATTAAAGGTCACAGGAACCGTAAGCTTCTACCCCTCACTCCCGAATATTTAATGAAGTTCGTAATGAGACGTCCATTTACGTGCTATTAGTGCATCACGTCTTATTATCATAGTTTTCTTAACTATACTCCATTTGTAGCGAAATTTTATCGGGTACAAAATGTTATAAATGGCTATATGAAGCCTATAAGATGACGTCCATTTTAACTATTTTGATACTATTCCTTTTTATTATCATTTTATATAATATACAATAACTGACAATAACTGATGCAGGTGGCTTAGGCCAGTGCTTTGTGGCATTACTTGGGAGAGAACTATGTTCAGTAGTGGACTGACTATAATGGTGATGATAATGATGACGATATAATATACAAGAAAAAGTAAACTGGTTTTTCATTACGATACAATATTTCTTAAGCTATGTTTACGTGTTGAATTGTACATGCAGTCAGCACGGTGACCCTTTCGTAAAATCAATAGTAACTTGCGCCTTACTAAGACTTCAGTCAACCTTAAGATTGTCATATAACTATAAATAAGATTTAAATATAAAATATTTATGAGATTTTTTAAATACTGCTTAGCTCTTGGACTTTATTTAAATGAACAGACAGCTGATATTAAGTAGAAGCTGCGGCGCAGACACCTGTACCTTTTTGGTTAAGGAAAGTAAAATGTCAGCTAGTAGTGAAGTGACGATACAGGAAGTCGATGGATGCATGTGGCTCAGGACCGTGCTTTGTGGCATTACTTGGGGGAGGCCTATGTTCAACAGTGGACTTTTTAAGGGCAAATTATTTGTAAAGGGCTGTAATGATGCTATGGTGGTGATGATGATGATGTAGAAAAGTTAAAAAATATAGCACGCTACAATGGTAAAAACTTTCTCCGGTTGTTTACCATACGAAACGGACATCTTCATCGAAGTCGAAGAAGATTTTGAAAACAGTCTGCATATAAAATGTATTTTCTCTCTATTTAGATTAAAGAACTTTTTTTTATTAGAGTTTAAATTCAATTGGAGATATAGTTTAGGCTTGATAATATAAAAGCTACCATCGATTTTAATTTTAGAGGACAAAGAAGAACCGGCAGGAAACTCTGGGTTCATTGTTTTGTGTACATTAAAACAGTTGCTGCCTATGTATGTTTGAAATGTTATGGGAAAAATTATTGCTTCATAGCCTGTTATTATACCAGTTTTCCTACACTATAAACCGAAAAACAATAGTAGGTTCCCTACTGTTGTCGACAGGAAAAGATAAGCGTTTGGTACTGGACAGGCTGCGTGGGAAAAGATGTAGCCTTACCAAAACTGCTGAATATTACCGACTTTATCTATACATATGTACCGACACAGTACTTGTGTACCTGTGTGTTGTCTTGGTATATATTTATTATTATTTATTTGCACGATTAGAAAACATTAAGCGAGATAGATAAAAATTACTTACATTTTTTCCGATAGTCTTGTTGCGCTGTGTGTCGTAGGAAATACAAGCGAAGCTTTTATCGATCAATGTTCACAAATGTCTCTAATTCTTAAAGGAGCAGTTCATTCACTGGAAACTTTATAATATCGTCTCTCCCGACCTATGCACCACCACAGCTGAACACCAAATGAATGTATTTTATGAATGGAAAGCTCTCATTCGATTTTCCAACAAGTATGTCGGACGGTGATCTATTTTTAGTCCTGTCTTGTCTTTTTCAGGCAAGAGACTGCCTTTATATCATTTAATGTTCAGTGTTCACTATTTTCAATAAAAGATACAAAATTTACCAAGGAAACGCCGGTAACCTAAATTGTAAAAATTTCCGGCTAGTATTGAGAGAAGAGAAAACCTTCCGCGAATAAGTTTCCCAAGGTTTATAGAAGAGGGCGCGTCAGTATTTTCCATAATAGGTGCGAATGGTCTAAAAATACAATAATAATATGTAGCTCAAAAATAGACTTAGGGATTTCGATGGTAAGACTCAAATTTCCTTGTCGAGTTTTATCTTTACTACGCATGTGTGAACATGGATTTTGAGGGTGTATGGGTGAAGTTTTTGACGCATGCGTATTTGAACGTTTAGTTGTGAACAAAAATCAATTCTTTGGGTACGTGGGAGTTACGTAATGGTATAGACTAGATTGTGCCGGCGGATTTCTACCTAATTGGAGATAATTTTCTAATGTAATAACATTAATATTTACTGTCCATTGGACCTTATGGGCTTCACTTTGTAAGAATTTTCCTACATAAATACTAACAACATGTAAACTGCGTTAAAGAGACATTACGTCAATAAGAACAAAGCAATACTTTTGAGAATAGATAAAATTCTGCGTAAATTATCTTCTTTAATCAGCTTTAGACAAAAATTTCTGTATGAGAAGCAATGAAACGTTACAACTAGCATGTTATGGTTTGAACAAAGAAATGAACTGCGTTGATAATAATAATATATAATATGTAATGTAAATCCTCGACGACCGAGTGCTTTCCGATCGGCTCGATTCGCAGGCGCTGCGAAGAGATGTTGCATCTCTCTGAGTAACTGTTCGGATTAATCCCAGCCGCCAAGATTCATGAAAGCAGTACGTGGCAAACCTCCCGATACCATCCACACAAACTGGATGCTTGGCAGCTTACCAATGTACGTTTCACTAGGAGTTTTCTTCCGCGTACGCCCTCTCTGTGGAATAGTTTACCACCGGCGATTTTTCCGGACCGATACAACCTAGGTACCTTCAAGAAAATAGCTTACTCATTTCTAAAAGGCCAGCAACGCACCTGCAGTTCCCCTGGTGTTGCGGTTGTTCATGGGCGGCGGTAGTCACTTAACATCATGCTAACCTAAGAGGGCTGGTTCTTTTCTCGCTGAAAGAATGAGTATAGCTATTCAATTCGCATCAGCAATTCCCCTGGTGTTGCGGTTGTTCGTGGGCAGCGGTAGTCACTTATCATCAGTTGAGCCGCATGCTCGTTTGCCACCTCTCCTATAAAAAAAAATCAGCGAGGAAACGCACCAGCGTTCTTGGCACAATACCACGGGGATTAGAATTGTATGGTAGTTAAGTTACTAATTTTGGTTTATTTTTAATTGTATATTTCAACGATATTTTATGTAAATAAAATATTATCAACAATTTATCTGTATTATAAATATGATAATTGATGCTTTTTATGTAATACCATACACAATAAATCTGCTCGTTATAATTTTTTTAGGTCACAAGATTTTGACATTTCATGTGCGTCACATTTATTTTATGCTGACGTCATAATATAATCTTATGTTTTATCGTTCAGGTTACCCGCGCAATTATGACAAATCAGATGAGGTATCTTTTATTATTTGCTAAAATTCAATGACTAGCTTAAGTATTATGGTAGGATATAGCAATGAGTATAAATATAGCCGAAATGAATGAACAAATATGAAATGTAAGTTTTATTTATTATATACTGCTAGTTAGTGAATCATTGGCATTCACATGATCACTGCTGAAAATAGATCTAGCCCCCACGGCGTGCCATGAAAAACTGTTCTGAGCCTCCTGCATCTATCGAATTCCTGCATGTATTTTACGTGGTAGAGCCATGCTGCAGCTGTATTAGTAGTATAGTTGTAGAACGAATGGGTCGGCTCGACCGGGGAAGGACCACGCTCTCACAGAATACCAGCGTAAGCGTATAACCTTAATGATGCTGTGTTTTGTATATGCTTGTATTGTGAGTGTGGGGAACCGGAGACTCTTTTTGCTGGAAACGAGGCATCCCATCTTGGTCCTCATGTGCATGTGCATTTTGATTCGTATTTTTTTTATTTATTTATTAGGTTCTCCAACAGTTATAACACAATACATTTGAATAAAATAATACAAGTTCCAACATGTCTGCTAAGTGCATAACTACTTACAGGGGAACACATCGTGCGTTTAATAATAATACGAGTACGTTACCTCTATGTGAAAGAAAAATCATTAAACCTATTTTAAGTTACAGAAGATATTTTTTTGTGACAAAGTCCCTGATCTGCTTACGGAAATGTTCAGAAGAATCAAAATTAAGATCTACCAATGTGCCGCATTCATTGTAAAGTCTACTCAATCTAAGAACAGGAGAGAAATGACCAAGTTTAGTCCTACGCAATGGTGGGTTCATAGGCTGAATAGGCTTTCTCGGAAGCCGAGAAGGTATTCTGAAGGAAAAGGAATTTAGCAAAGGAAAGGATATGAGGATAGATTAAGATGTCTATGGGCAATAGTAACCATTTACCATCAGTTCATCAATTGGCGAGAAACTAGTTCGCCTTCCTTCTGGAACCCGTGCATTCTGGTCTCTCGCCAAGGCTGTCCAGGGGAATTTCTGTCAGCCATCTCTTCCATCTCTGCACAGGGAGGACGACTCACTGGCCCATACCGCAAAGGAGAAAGCCGATCTTCTAGGCTCTTTCTTTGCGTCTAACTCGACTCTCGATGACGGGGGGAGTACTCCGCCGACCATCCCGCGGTGTGAGTGCTCCATGCCGGAAGTGCACTTCACACAGCGCTCGGTTCGCAAAGCACTCCTCTCCCTGGACATCCACAAGTCGAGTGGGCCTGACGGAATCCCCCAATTGTGCTGAAGACGTGTGCTCCAGAGTTGGCACCGGTTTTAACGCGTCTTTTCCGGTACTCCTACTCCCTAGGCGTAGTCCCAAAATCATGGAAGACGGCTTACGTCCACCCGATCCCTAAAAAAGGCGACCGCTCTGACCCGTCCAACTACCGGCCAATCGCCATCACCTCCTTGTTCTCCAAAACAATGGAGTCCATTGTAAACTGCCAGCTCATGAGGTACCTTGAAGATCACCAGCTGATTAGTGACCGCCAATACGGTTTTCGCCGTGGTCGGTCAGCTCGTGATCTTCTGGTCTACCTAACTCACAGATGGGCGGAGGCAGTAGAGTTCAAGGGGGAGGCATTGGCCGTTAGTTTGGACATTGCGAAGGCCTTCGATCGGGTTTGGCACAAAGCGCTTCTTTCGAAGCTCCCTTCCTATGGGCTTCCCGAGAAATTGTGCGATTGGATCACCAGCTTTCTTGCAGATCGGAGCATCAAGGTCGTTGTAGACGGTGCAAGCTCCGATTGTAAGCCTATTAATGCTGGTGTTCCACAGGGCTGTGTGCTATCGCCAACGCTGTTTCTTCTGCATATCAATGACATGTTGCATACCCGTAACATTCATTGCTATGCAGATGACAGCACTGGTGATGCTCTTTACACCGGCCGAGCCAATATTTCTCGGGAAAACGTCTCCGAGTGCCGGGACAAACTTGTGTCTGAAGTGAGTCTCTGCTGGACAGAGTCGGGGATTGGGGGAGACTAAATCTAGTCCAGTTTAACCCCCAGAAGACACAAGTTTGCACGTTAACCGCTAAAAAGAACCCCTTTGTCGTATCCCCTCAGTTTCAAGGCACTCCCCTTGTTGCCTCAGCCAGTATCGGAATCCTCGGCGTCGACATATCGAGTGACGTGCAGTTTCGTGGTCACTTGGAAGGGAAGGCCAAATTGGCCTCTAAAAAAGCTTGGCGTGCTCAGCAGAGCGGGACAGTATTTCATGCCTGCCTGCCTGCAACTTTACAATCCTATAAAAAAATGTGTTACCAGGTCGTCATTCTACCTAGTAATGACTGCCTCGTCGCGCTTATGGCGACTTCTGATCACGAGGTCCCTGGTCGGGCAATATACAAATATTTGGTTTTTCTGTTGAGAAATTCTCAGTAGCATTCCTGAATCAGGAATTTGGTGGTGTATCTAGCCCGTACCTCAGAAAATACGTGTAGAGGTTGATCCTCACCACTTTTCTATCGTGCCCGATTGCCGTCTTATTGGACTATGGGAGTATTGGAAAAGGGAAAAAGTTAGTGAAGTAAAGTTACAGCCTATATAGGTCCCTCTGCTGGGCACAGGCCTCCGCTCATTTCTGAGAGGGTTTCGGGTTAAGGAATTGTTTGCCGCGCTGCCCTAATGCGTGTTGGCGAACTTCACATGTCTTCGAAATATATTTTTTCTTATTTCTCTGACATGGTTAGCACTCGCTGTAAATTTCACAGTATGCGAGCAAACCGGGTTCGATCCCCGCCGGCACCAATGAAATTGTTAATTGCAATTTTAAGTGCTGATTTACCACGTGCTCGACGGTGAAGGAAAAGGGAGTGTACTTACTCAGAATTGCGCAAACACTCATGCACTATAATTCTATGAATGAAAATAACCCTTTGGAATGAGGTGATCGCCATCATACTGAGAGTATTAAATTCGTATAAGAAACTGTTCAAAGTTAATGTAAATTTAAATATGTTTAAAAAAATATAATATCGCTGAGTTTCTTTGCCCGATCTTCCCAGAGTTATTTTCCGAACCATAATAAAAAAATATTTTCAATAAGTATTATGTAATAATTTATATTGAATAAGAATTATTCTATTCTATTATATCCTGCCAAGATAGCTAATTTCTGTTTGAGACTGGCAGCCGTTACCGAAATTCGGTCTGGGTGATATTATCATACTTTGTCTAAAGAAGGGACGCCCTGCACCTGTACGAGGCTTCCTATCAAGAACTTTTCTTCCTCATCAGTTGTCAGTTTTCCAGCTATATGGCCGGCTCATTGCCCCTTCAATATGTTTAGATAATATGTCGATTACTCCGGTTCTATTGCGAATATCCTCATTTTTAAGACCATCACGCAGAGAAACGCCGAACATAGTCCTCTCCATATTTCGCTGAGCAACCTTGAGCTTCTTCATGCGTCCAATAGTGAATATCCACGTCTTAGATCCATGTGACACGACACACAGGTTGTAGACGCTTGTATTAAGATTTAAGGAATACGTGTCTCAGAATTGGATGATATGATTGATATCTCAGTCGATGTTGAGTAGAAGAGTCGTAGCTATACCTACTCGTCAACAAATTCGTGCGTAGTGGTCCCAAAAATAACTACCATAGGTGTGACATGGACTTTACACATAACGTTTGTCCATTGAATATAGTGCTAAGATATTAGCGATTCTGCCATAAATGACTGTAACGACGATAAATTGAAGGTGAGTGGTGAATTCGTCAATGATGCTGATCCCGTATCCTTTTCCGTCCAGTAGCTTAAAAACTGCCTCTAATGGCCTTCACCAAAAAATAACAAGTGGGTATAGCGTGTAAAAAAACTGTTCAACTTATACCGGTAAACAATTCAGACAGAAACAGACCTTCAAAATTGAACGATGCCAAAACACGAGGCTATGGCCATTAATAATTTCATTTAACAATCTATTAATCAACTTGAACAAGTATCGTGAAATGATCCCATAGTTCATTCAACATTTACACGTGTCGTTTGAGGTTATGTGTGTACATAATACATATAATGCGTCTTCGTCAAGGACGTAACGGTGTTAGTATAAGCGCAACTTTAAAGGCTTTATTTATTTATTATTTATTTTATAATTTATTCATTAATTACAGTCTATAAGTCCATGACTCCCTCACAGATTGTGTCATATGTGTGCGATGTTTGCCATAGTTTTTTTGTACGAGATGAGGCAAACGAGCATGCGACTCACCTAATAGTAAGTTACTTCCGCCACCCATGAACAACTGCAACACCAAGGAAATTACAGGTGCGTTGCCGGCCTTTTAGAAATGAGTAATCTCTTTTCTTGAAGGTTCCATATTAACCTGCGTGGTAAGTATTCTTTCTTTCTCTATTGGTTTGGAAGAGTTCACTGCAGGTCAAGGGCCTTTTCACGCTTGGCAAGTGATCGACGATTGCACCATCAGACGTCTCACATGTTTAGGGATAGCGGTAGGGACTTGTAATAGCAATGGCGTTGCTTTCTTGACTTTCAAAAAGTGCTTTGTAGAGGCCAATTTAAAATAAAAATATTTTGTCTTTTGACTGTTATTATACTATTTGGGTACTTTCTCTAATTTTGTATAAATACAATACTTACTTACATAAATACAATACAATACTCTAGAAACTGATAAACTTTTATTATATATAACATAGGCCTCCTCACAGATTTAAGGGGAATATTTGCTATAAATGCCAGGTCTGGTAGGCGGGTGGGCAACCTCAGTTTTCTTATTTTCTTGTTGTTGATGCCTATCTCCTGGTTTGTTTTTGACTGTTGCTACTAACGATACCCACCAGGACGATACGGGGTAGTTGATATTCTCAAGCTGATATAACATGCCAAGCGGGGCTAGCATGAAATACTGTCCCACTCTACTTAACACACTAAGTTTTAATCAGGCAAATCTTTGCCGTAGATCAAATAAAATCAAATAATATTCTTATAAATTGTCATAACTTTAAATATAAGATAATAAAAATATTAGTAGTCAACATTAATAACCATAAAATACTATAATACAAACATAATAGAACGGAGGAGTGGGCGGAGCCCATGTCGCCACTAACATGTCAATTCACACCTATAAATGTCAACACATCTCTTTTGACATTACAATCGTTTCCAATTTTCGTGTCAAGCGTCGCTGCATGCAAATTATTTAAAAATGCCTAATTGCACACTATTTACAAATAAATATGTATTCAAATTTAAACGATTTTTTTATTATGATCTTGAACATTAATCAAAAGTCTAAAATCTCAGTCTGTCAACACAGCGATCGGGTTTGTAGTAGCGATAATACGACGTAATTGCTTGTACTCGTATGTGTGATCCCGGCGACGCCGATCCTCGTACAAAATAAGGTTGACAGCCAATCTATTGTGTATTATAGTATTCTATGTTAATAACAGAACTATTTAATATAACCATGCTATAATAAATTGTAAGTACTGTCGTACTTCCGTTACAATTTTAATGTTTGCGTGCGGAATTTCATTTCCAAGTATAGTATAACTTTTAAAAGTTTAGGTTTTAAGCATTCTAGAGTTCTATGCAACTCTATTGTTCGTAAAAAAGTTCGCTAAAAATGTTCACTATGCAATTTGTGTAAAAACAACAGTTACTAGGTGGTGACTATGCTAAGTTTGAGGAATTTGGATTCGGCTTCCTCCGTCACGTACTCGTACTTATTTACCCTTGACACCACAACCAGTGCTTTGTCTCAAAAATTCAAGCCATGAGATATATCCTATCCTAATTATAATAATAATATATAAAGAAAAGATTTGGTTTTTGTTTATTTGTAATGAATTAATTCTAAAACTACTGAACCGATTTCAAAAATTCTTTCAACTATAGAAAAATACATTATCAGCGAGTAGCATAGGCAAGTAACCCACTCAGAAAACACGTACTACGTCAGGAAATTCCACTTTTTAGCTGTGCATTCAATAAAAGTATTCCCAATACGTTTGACGAACATTTTCCAAATCTTTGGACTCGCCCAGAGATAGAGTACCTTTTTATGGGTAAAAGAATTTTAAAATCGGCATTTGTCTACGCGAATGAAGTCGCGGGCGGCTCAGCTAGTACTTGTATTAATATAATTATATAGAATTAGAAGTTTTTTAGGAGCTGTTTTTCAGCATCTACAATCGATTGAATATCACGTGTAGTAGAATATGCTTTATATCATGTTTATTTTTTGTGTACAATTTGCTCGCATAATTTAATTAATATAATTATATGAGAATTCATTAGGTTAGTGCAAGGGTCGGCAACCTGCAGCTCGAGAGCCACATGCGGCTCTTTGGATATGAAGCTGCGGCTCTTTACTTCCTTACACAAATATTATTTATTTTATAAAATAAAATATTTAAAATCGTTCAAAACCCACCCCCCCCCCCAAGCCCCCGAAACTATTTATTTATGCAAGTACTATTATTTTGTAAGAATGGGTATAGAGGGAAACTGAAACAGGATATAGGCAGTAGCATTGTTCTTTCGCCATCCCGCCTTGCCATCGTGGCAACAATAGCAAAAGCCTACAAGACAATCTAAAGGGGAGGCCAATTAAGGCACTACTCCTAGCGAACGACCTGCAGCATTCGGTTCTAAACATTCTCTCTCTCTACACGCGCTCTCTCTACAATAATATATCGCGTAAGAAATTCGCCCAAATTTTAAAATATTTTCTTTATATAATCGAATATTTATCTTTTGAAAAAATTAAACAGATCAAAATGTTCATTAATAAATTGCCTATCCATTAGTGGCAATTGTATAATAAAAAAAGTTTGGAAAATCCAAAAGTGCACGCCTTATAATCTCATTTGATTATATAAAAGAAAAATATCTCTTTTTCTATATTTGAGACGAACGAAGAGATCCATGAGAATATTTTTTTGTAGAAAAGTACCAGTTGTTTTTTACATTTTCATTAATTACAATTAAACGAGAACAAATTACTCAGTGATTTTTATAAAGGAACCTGTGCGTTGAGATTCTAAACCTAATAAAAAAAAGAATTATTTTGATACATTAATTCTAACGAATACGATTAATACAGACTTCCGGGCACCCTCGATAATTTTTTTTTCAATCAGTTTGTTTTTACACTAAAAAAAATACTTTTAAAAATAATAGAAATATGAAAACGAGTGATTTTTCTCGATATATGTGTATTTTTATTATTTTTTAAGTGCGGTAGTTAAAACATGAAGACAATTTTAGCTCAGTAAATTACTGGATTTCTATTGTTAGCGTATTTTAATAATTTATATTGTTGTAACTGACATGGTGGGTAATTAATTATTTTCATCCTATAAAGTCTGCGGGTACATTAATGTATTAGATTATGTCTAGTTATTTATTTTTGCTTATATTTATAATTAGAATGTAAAACTGTTTAAGATAATTATAAG
Organism: Parnassius apollo; assembly: GCA_907164705.1. NCBI lineage: Eukaryota > Metazoa > Arthropoda > Insecta > Lepidoptera > Papilionidae > Parnassius > Parnassius apollo. The sequence goes on from CAJQZP010000295.1 coordinate 8,660,387, forward strand.
AAATATAAATAATGTTTTATAATGAAAAAAACTTACGGCATAATATCCAATTTTATAAAAACTTGTTACGGAAACGACACAAGCAACGCCATCTGTAGCTTAGCACCGTTAAATTACAAGCCTATAAAAGACAGATGTCGTCGGTTTGAGCGGCAGCGACAAGCGGCAGCTACAAGCGGCAGTCTTACTAAAACCGTTGAGTAGAGAATACGTACACGGAAGATAAATTGTGAGTAACAATAATTATTGTTATAGCTTGTTATTTGTGTGTCTAAAATGTACATTGTTATTATTATGAATATCTATAACCTTGTTTAGATTTATGGTATTTTATGCAGTTAATAAAATACATGATGTTACTTACGTAGTAAGCAACTTTACTTAACACCGTTAGGTGAGAGGAGAGCACAAGTGACTTCTCGATAAATGTAATAGGTTTTTTTATTAGTTGTTATATCATTTTAATAAGAAGTAGGTAGCTCCTAAAAACGTCACAAATAACGACTAGCGCTGCATTTTACACAAACAGGCAACTTAAGGGAATTGATAAATACTACTAAATGTATCAATGCCATTAATTATTCATTGCCACAGTTGCCACGCTTGGTGGGCAGGTTGGTAACCGCAGTTTATTTTATTTTCTAGTCGTTATTAGGAAGACGCTGTTGCCTTTGTATTTCTCTGCCTCACCTCTTGCGACACCCACGGGACGATATGGGGTACTGGATATTCTTACACGCTACTACACGTTCTATTACTCAAACTTACTAATCAAAATCCACAGGAACCAGCGAACTACGAGTTCTACTACAAAGTAAGCGACTACGAGAGCGGAAGTAACTTTGGCCACGCGGAAAAGCGTCAGGACGATAAACCAGAAGGGACGTACTTTGTCGTACTTCCTGATGGAACCAAACAGGTACGTTGAAATCATCTTCATCAGCTCTACTGCTTTGGAACCCGAGTAAATTCCACCTATCTATTTCTGCAAACACAATTGCGAATACTATTGTATTTTAGTGTAGTAAGACACACTGAAATACAATATAAGTTTTCACAGTACGCGAGCAATTTTAAGCGTTGATTTACCACGTGATCCACGGTGAAGGAAAACATCGTGAGGAAACCTGCATGTCTGAGAAACAAAAAAAATATTTCGAAGACGTGTAGAGTTCTCTCATTTCTCTTACAGCCTATATACGTCCCACTACGTAGGACGTATGTAGGCTGTAACTTTAACTTTATAGTAAGACAGTCAGCATTGTAAGAAGTTGTGGATGTTAATTCTTTCTTTACTGGGAACAAGGCATTCCATCTTAGTCCTTAGGAGTGACAATGCATCTGCATTATGATTCATGATCTACATATTTATACTAATAATAATAATAATAAAGCCTTTATTGATCCAAAACATCGGTTTCCGTTAGAAAAAAGTACATTAAGTATAAATAATATAAGCTAAATATGTCATGGCCCCTTTCGGGTATAGGCCTCCTCCAGTTGCCTCCATTTTTTCCTGTCGGTAGCTGTTTTCACCCAGTTTCTTCCTGCTACTTCTGGTATGTCGTCGACCCAGCGAGCTGTTGATCTGCCCTTTTTTCTTTTTGCTCCAGGACCTCCAAATGGTTGCTCGCTTGACCCATCTGTCTGCAGAGGAGCGGGCGATGTGTCCTGCCCATTTCCATTTTAAACGTAGTGCATGTTTCAGTGCGTCTATCACTTGGGTCTTTTGTCTTATTTTTTCACTAGGTATTTTCTTTATCTAAAATTTTTATACCGAGGATGCTCCTCTCCATAGCCCGTTGACAAGCGCGTATTTTTGACATATTCTTTTTTTTTTAAAGATCATACATATTTATATATAAGTAAGTTGCTTTTTAATGCATAAACCAAACTAACATAAACCTTAAAGAAAAGTCTGTTCTGGATAAAACTTTATTTACGCCTGTAATTGGATATACCTAAATAGCATAAATCGTATGCATAAATCTCATGGTTTTATAATGGTGTATGTTACGCAATGACAAAAGATGGATCGTGAAGCACGTGCGATGGGGAAAATAACTAGACGTTGGGAGTGTTGTATGACGCAACATTATTATTGAGATTCGTACTCACCAGCTGTGATAGTGTTGCCTAAATATGGGCATCCCAAAAAACGTACAAAGTTTTCTTCAAGTCACGACTATAATGATTCAGTTAAAAAAGGTAAGAAATGGAAATATGAACAGAATAAAAATAGGAATATGTACTGAGTAGAGCATATTCTATGTATGATTACTTGAAGAAAAGTCTATGGGCTACAGCATCCACTTGCCATCAGGTGCAACGTGTGCTCGTTTGTCACCATTCTTCTATAAAAAATTGAATTGAAAAACAAACTTACAGTCCACCTGATGGAACGTTGCAGGAATCAGTTGTTCACCTGCAACCAACATAAATAAAGAATTGGCCTCAATGAGGACTAAGATGGAATACCTCATGGCCTGTTAATATAGGGGAGTGAGGGGCTTGTTGTAACAGTTTTCATTAAAACTAATATATCTTCAGATCTATTGATTAAAAATCTACTAAATAAAGATGGATGGATACTGTAACTCTTCCTCTACCAAATCAAGTAAAAAATAATACCATAACTATTGGTCATTATTTTACAATCAATTATTTTCTAGAAGAAGTGCGGTGTTACAACTTACCTCGTGCTTGGGGCAAGTTGTAACGTCTACCGGGGCAAGTAGTAACGACAAAAAAAACGACAATAATACCTCTAATCATTTATTCTTTGTTTATTTTTAACAACATTGACATCTTTCTTAGGTAAGTAATATGTAATTCTTATCAAAAATCAACTCAAATACACTTTTTTTAGTACTCAACACTTAAAAATAAAGTAATTAACAGTTTTATTTAGTTAAACACCTCTTATAACCATCATGGCACTTTTAAATCACAGTAAGTAATTAAATTATTTATATCTAAGGTATGCTTCGTAATTATCTCTTCTTAATAGCTATCTAACAAAGTATTATACTTATGTAAGAATCAACATTTTGTGGGTTTCATTATAATTAAATTCAGTCTTCATCTGAGCTACAATTAATACAAATAAAAGATATGTCTCCTGTAACACATCCTACATGTGCCTACATCTTACAAATGATACACTCTATCCAATCTTCTTTATTTGTATCTGTGTAAGCTTCACCACATACCAGACAATACCACTCTTCTGATTCAGATTCTGAATCTGAACATAAAATCTTCTTTTTAGCTCTGCCCACTCCGATTTTATTATTTGTTGATTTACCTTTGGCTTTTCCCTTCCCCTTCCCCTTTCCTTTCCCTTTTCCTTTAATTTTATCATCTTTTTTCTGTTTTTTCTTCATCTTTTCTTCACATTCCTTTTGTAAAGCTTCCTTTTCAGGAGTGTCCCTCAATACTGTAGATTTTCTTTTGCGTCTGCTATTTGTATTAGTTTTTCTTGGTGGCGCCTTTGGTAAGGGTCTAACCTTCGATGGCCAAAAAAGTTTTTTGTAGACTTTCATTATTCTTCTTTTTCTCTATATATCTATAAAGAGAGACGTGACATAATCTGAAAGTCTGACTAGCTTTCCGAATACTGCATTTTTTTTCTAAAACTTCAGCTGCCGCTAACTCATACACTTCTTGGCTTTGTGTTGACCGCTCTGACTTTCTTCAATACACCCTCATTCTAAAACAAAGGAAAAAGTAGGTATCTACATCATAACTTGGGGCATGTTGTAACACGTTACAACAAGCCCCGGGATTTTGTTACAACTAACCCTATGGTATGATTTTTAACATTTATCAGGATAACTATTTAAACAATTTAGCAATCATAAAAACTGTTACACATTATTAGAGATAGATAAATTTGAATGGAAATAAGATATAGAAAATTTATTAATAAATTAGTCGATATCAAAAACGCAAACCGAAATTTTACGACAGTACAATTTTATATTACCTGGCAGAAATGAAGCGCGTGCACACTCCGGCTCACTACGCATGTCGGTGGGACACTGGCTATGGTAACATGATGCGGCGCGGTTTATAGGTCAAATCTAGTCAAAAAAATACGTTTATAGCGTTTAAGATCCTAGTGAAAAGAGCCTGTTACTACTTGCCCCTGTTACAACAAGCCCCTCGCTCCACTACTGGGTTTCTTCTACATTTCTCTACATCTCTTACACACTTCAGATGTGGATGATAATAACCCCTGGGTACGGTGATCGCTACCAAGCTGAATCTAGTTTATTGTCTTTTCTAGTGTATTTTTCTAGTCTATTTACATGATTGTAAGCTGTTGTTTAAAAAAATCCCGTTGGGTTTCTTGCTGGTTCTTTCCAGGATAGAGGTTTTTTTCCGAATCAGTGGTAAATTAAAAAAGTGACTTTCAATAAGTATTATTTATAATCTATATTGAATAAAAAAGTTTCTGTTTCTGTTTTTTTTATAGGATAGGGTGACAAACGAGCACACCCCTGATGGTAAGTGGTTGCTGCGGCCCATAGACATCTACATCTATCTTCCATTACAAATCAAAATGCAGATGCGTTGTCCTCCGTGAGGACTGAGATGGAATGCCTCATTTCCAGTAAAAAGGGTCTCCGGTTCTCTACACACACCATACGAAATACAGCAGCAGTAAGCTACTATTTCACGCTGGTATTCTGTGAGAGCGTGGTCCTTCCCCGGTCGAGCCGACCCATTCGTGCTACAACTATACTACTAATATAATTGCAGCATGGCTCTACCACGTTATAAATGTTTTAGATCTCGTACTTTTAATTCTTGGACTACAGTAGCTAGTTGCTATAATTTGTCAACAAACGAAAGTGTACAAACAAGTATATTTTTTTAAAGTTTGTCCTAAGAAATTAATATACCACGTTTTTTACCTACAATTTCTGATTCTGAGCTATGGATCAAAATTTCAAGTCTCTAGCCCACCGGGAAGTGTTCGAAATTTGAATTGCAATATTCCACCCGGAACGGCAGAAAAACTAGAAAGTGACATGATGAAAACGTGGCAAAATTAACACATTTCATTTCATTTATTCTGTTCTTTCCAGGTGGTAGAGTACGAGGCTGGTGAAGATGGATGCAAGCCAAGGATGTCGGGTAATACCAGCAGACACTGCATCTAGCCGCGCAGGTGACGGGTCTTATTGACACAACTCCATAATCCTATAGAAAAGACGACACACTATTGTAAAATTTAATATTTATATGATTTAAAACCGGCAATATGAAATAATGTAATAAAACGTAAATAAATTAGAAATGTGTTTTACTCGTAATTGGTTCTATAATAAAAGAATATATTATTATAATCACAACATTTTCAAATATTCTTTAAAGTTACAGCCTGTATACGTCCCACAGCTGGGCACAGGCCTCCTCTCATTTCTGAGAAGGTTACGTAGATAAGCATGTTTTAACAGAGTTATTTTATTATGATATGTGAGATGTTTAGAGATACTTAGTAATCAACCAAAACATATTAAAACAAAGTCTTGACACTGCTCCTGTCTGTCCATCTCAATCAATTATCAAAGTTCAAAAACTTTATTAAACTAAGTTTGTATATATAATATAAGGAATTTATGGATGATAAGACCCCTGGGTAAGGTAATCGCTACCAAGCTATTTCTAATTTGTTATGTGTTATTAATTGTAACATATATGATTGTAAGGTATTATTTAAAAAAAATCCCCTGAGTTTCTTGCTGGTTCTCTCCAATACTGTGGTTTTTCCGTACCAGTGGTAAATTAAAAAAAAAGTGGTTTTCAATAAGTTTTATTTATAATCTATATTGAATAAAAAGTTTCTCTTTCTGTACCATTATTAATAGAATACTTTAGAAATTATGAGTTACAGTAATAAATAGAGTTCCATTATATTTTGTTTTTTGTAATACAACCAACTTTAAAAAGTATTTCTTACTGTGTGTTGGTAATATTATAAATAATATAAATGGACATACTATCTCTTAGTCATCTTGGCTTTAATCATAATACTTTAATGGTATTTGGAATTTACACTCACAATCAATCAATCAAAACATGTCAAAAGTAGAATCCATGCGACATTTATGCACATACAGGCACTATATTTTTCCGGAATTAGTGAAAAGAATTCCGATCGATCTTAAAGTACCTATAAATGCTGAATATACCTACAACTTAGTTTTATATGTACTATAATTATTCAACAGTGTTCTATTTTAACTTATAATACCAGTGAAAACTACTAGAAAATCGCTTTGTTTGTTTTTAGGATGTTGTTAGATTCATAATTTAATTGTTAATTTCTCAGGACTCCGTTTAGATTCAGTAAAACTAATAACACTATTGTAATCTATAGATTATAAGGACCAAATCAACATGCATTTCATTAAAAATCCTTAAAATTTGTGCTGGGCCCATTCTCCAAACAAAAATAGACATGTTGTGTCAATCACGCATGATTCGTTCGTTTGAGCTGGTACACTTAAAAGTATTGATGGTTCATTCATTTGTTTTTGAATGTATTGGTACAACCAATCACAAACAACTTTTTAACCCGCTATTTGTATGAATTGTGAATGAGCCAAAACCGACCGAATCCCGAATGATCTGAATAAACAGGCCAATCGAATAAGCAATGCAGACTGCAGAGTATCAGGAGTATTTATTATTTAAGGATTTTTTATTATAATATTGTTACCTAAATTAAAAATTATTTTACGTTTTATTATATTTTTTTGTTAAGTCTGTGAGTTAAAAATATCATTTCATAGAGATTACTAAATATAAAACATCAAAAGATTTCATGGCAAAAGATTTATTTAATATGATAATTTCCAACCACCTTATATAAGTATAAAATAGGTAAAAGTTTAATTTTCTTGCAAATAAATGTTACAATCCCTATTTTTAGACGTGTAAATGTAAAGTAAGATGAAATTGTGTATTGTTAGTAATGAAATTTAAAAATAAACAAATTTATTAAATATTTAAAATAATATATATTGAATAAAGTTACCAATCAAAGTTTTTGTGTTTATGCCATCTAGCGTCGATTATACTTACCACCTTGAAGGTCAATAAGTTTTAGTTCGATAAAATGACTTTACTACCTATAGCATGTAGTAGATGGCGCTATTATAGATCTCAAATAGAAAATTTCCGGTTCCCAAAGGATCTCACAGACCCACAGAGTACTGGAGCCTGAAATGATCCATTTGAATGATTGATCGGAATATACGATCGATCATTCAAATGGATACGCATAACAAAATGTACTAGAATGATTCGGTCAATAGAAATGAATGATTGACACATGTCTAAAGGAAAAATTATGGGCGTTTCACTGTATTAACAAAACTTTTTTTGTTAACTTATGACAACAGTTTTCACTTGATTATTTTGGGTGAGCCTTTTTTACTTTATTAGAATATCTTGATTTAGGTCTTACATGGAATGGCGTTGGTGGTGTGATTATACGCATTGGTTTTTCTGTTAAACTATCGAATATCTCTAGAACTGGATTGGATGGATGAATGTAGCATTGCACTTCTATCAGTTCAGTTATAATTATTTCATTAATGATGCCGGCTGCTTTCATTATATCATTGACATTTGGCCCCAAAAATGATAAGTTACCAACTAAACCCGCAACGTAATTGATTTTGATAAGCAGGATTGTTTTGGTTCCCTTTAATCTCGTCGTTACTCGTTGCCCTGACTGAATATTTATAAAACCATCTTTTACTTTTACGCCAAATGATTGAGATGCGTTTTGTAAATAATCCTTTCTCCATCGATTATGGTACGATACTGCTCGTCCGTTAAAGTTATAATCGATATCAAAGAAAATTTCATCTTCGGGCAAACATTCTTCGGACCAAAATGAAGATATTGTGTTTTCTATTGTTTCAAATACCGAAACTTTTGATTGAATTGTGTTTGTTGTGTTGTTTATATGTTCATGTGTTTTTTATGATAGTATTTACATTTATTACATCAACTACTTCTGCATTTTTTACTTGTAAGCTTCTTTCGATTTCCTTCCATTTGTTTTTTTAGGTATAAATTACTATAGGGCGTGGGATCTTTCATAAATATATTATCGGGTACCTTACCAAGTTGTATTTTCAAATCTCTCCTTAAATTATCGTCTGTAATATTAAACAACTTCACCCCCATATCGGTTATTATTTTTCTATCTATACCATAGTAGTGTACAAAAACATCTTCCTTGTTTGAGGCCGTGTTTACAAAGATCTGTACTTTAGTATTACACGAAATAAACTCATAAGCTATTGTAACAATGCAAACACGAAACATTTTTGTTCAGAAATACTGTTTCAATAAAAATAAATTTATTGCCAATAGCTAGGTAGGTACTCATTATTGATTTGTAGTAGACTGTCGTCATTATAGGATAGTATGTATAAATCTATACATATAAATAACATTTATGTGTCTGTATGTAAAATCTAAACTAGCTGCTATTAAGCTCACGGGGTTTTTTGTGTGCTTTTGAAACATGAATAACTTTTGAAACATTTTGTCTGTCTGTATGTTTGTTCGGGCTAATCCGCAGTGTAACTAAACCGGTTGTGATGAAATTTCACGAACGGATAGAGAGCAACGCCATCTAGGCTATATTTTATCCGAAAACTATGCAAGATTTATTTTGTGTAATCGTAAAACATAAAATGAATGGGTTTTAATGATTATCTCAAACATTTTAAGAAATATGAAAATAGTTTCGAACAAAACTTTTATGGTTTACAATTTTACTCAAATCAAGACCTTACCCTTTTCGGGAGCCATGCTGCAATTATATTAGTAGTATAGTTGTAACACGAATGAGTCGACTCGACCGGGAAAGGAGCATGCTCTCACAGACCACCAGCGTAATAAAGCGTAATAAATATAGTAGCTTAATGTTGCTGGGTTGCCTATGGTGAGTGTAGAAAACCGGAGACCCTTTTTACTGTAAACGAGGCATTCCATCTCAGTCTTCACGGATGACAATGCATTTGCATCTTGATTCGTAATCGAGGATAGATGTGCTTTGTAGCATTCCTTGTGGAAGGCCTATGTTCACTAGTGTACTTGTGAACTGGACTATAATGAGTTCGTAAAGTTTCAGTAGCGATTTTAATCAATTTTTTTACTTCAACGTCATTTGTAACATAACTATGAATGTTTAAGGTTACACTGATAGAATATTTTTACGTAGAATTAATAGATATGTTATTTATTAATGATTTCTCGAAAGTTTTGCTAAAAAAACCACTCAAATAAATCTGAAGGTTTTATCGTTTAATTTCTAAGCGAAGATTGCCGCGGGTAAAAACTAGTAAAAAATAAATATTCAGATAACACTGTTATCAGAATTGTAACCTAGACCAAGTTATCGTTAAAATAAACATACATTAAAGACCAATTTATATTACTATAGTATCATTTCCTCATTTATATTGATGACGTTAAAGTTTCGAATGGGGAAATTGATTTCATCGTCACTACAATCCATCACGGGTCTCCTTTGAAAATAAGACTTCCTCAAGCAATCTCGCACAGGTCGTCGATCCATCTAATGGGGGGCCGCTCTACACTTGGCTAAGCGGTACGAGGCTGCCTCTCGAGAATCTTTTTCGCCCTTTTATATCAGTTCTTCGAACTATATGGGCGGCCCATTGCCACTTCTGCTTACTAATCCGTTGGGCTATGCCGGTTACTTCGGTTCTATTGCGGATATCCTCATTTCTAAGTCTGTCACGCAGGGAAACTTCGAGAATAGCCCTCTCCATACCTCTAAGCGATCTTACATTAGATCACTTCTCAGATCCATATGTTATCACTGGCAACAGGTACTGTTTAATGTTACCTTATAATCGAAGGTTATAGCTTGCTTAACTTAAGTATTAATTAACTCTATATTTGTCTTTTTCTATTATCATTTAATGAAGAGAAAGAAATCAAATTTAAACATTATACTTAAATTAACGTATTTTTATGAGTAAGGTCTTATAAGTCTAGAGTCATGTGATTTGGAAGAGGTACGGGCACGTCTTTTCCTAGGCAATCAGGTGAAGGTTTGATATCTACACTACCACTACACGAGAAATAATTCCAACGCTGGCTCAACTTCAACAGGTGTAGTCCGTCCCCTTTAGGCTCACCCCGAAAAAAAATTTACTAACTGTATGTCTAGCGTAGTCTACTCTTTCTTGATATTCGGATAAACTGTCACCGCAGAAATTATTACCAAGCTTAGTGATTCTTAAGTAGCTGTTCTAGTTAGATAGGGCCAAGGGCTCGCTGTAAAGTTCACAGTACGTGAACGCGGTTAACCCGGGTTCGATCCCTATGAACCTATATTCGTTACCAGTCGTTATTTATCTTAAATTCGATAATAATCGGCTTTAAAGAAAAACATCGTGATTGAATCTGCAAATTTGAGAAATTAAAAAATATATTTCGAAGATATATGCAATTCGCCAACCTGAATTGGAGTCATTTCGTTGCCCTGCAGCGCTCTCAGGAATGACAGGAGAGGTATGCCCAGCTGTGGGGCGTATTTTTTCGGCAGCGCAGGTTCAAAAGGCGGACTTAATGCTAAAAGCATTATCTGCCAGTCAACCTACGGGTAGTGATAGGTAACAGTACAAAGGCAGATACATAGAAAATTACAGAAATAACCATATACACACTAAGTATCAATAGAATACTATACGTAGCGGATATAAAATATGTATAAAAAGTATGCTGGGGCTGAATCTGAATGACAGGGTGAGAATTTGTTTGCAAGATGATGTTGTGACCAGGATTAGGAAAGGAATCCTTCAGTAGTTTGGTTATGTAGAAAGAATGAAGGAGTAAAGAGTGACAAAGCAAATTAATATTGCAGATGTGAGCGGTAGAGTCATTAAGGCACGTCCTAGATGAAATTTTATTGACCAAAGTGGCGTAAACGAGGCAGATTAGAAGTACTAAACTAAGTACTAAAAGAAAGTACTAAAGGAAGGGAGAGATGTGTGTCAGGATCGTACCAAATAGAAGTCCGTAGTCTCTGCCTACCTCTCTAGGTGACGGGCGTGTGAGTTTATTTTATTTATATATATATATATATATATATATATATATATATATATAATGTTTTAAAAATATGTATATAGTTTATTTCATAAATATTTGAAGTAAAAGGAAAAAGAAAAGAATAAAGGAAAATAATGTCAATTAGTAGTTGCCATCAGGTAATGTTGTCGTAGAAGAACTTCCAAGAGTTTTTTATTTGTGGCATTCTTAATATCATTAGGGAGGGTGTTCCAAAGTTTATGTATGTACTACGTACAATGCTGCTGGCCGTATGAGAACGCTAGTCACTCAGCGAGTTTTGGAGAGAGCTATGCTCGGGGATTCTCTGCTGTGATAAACTTAGAAATGAGGATATCCGCAGTAGAACCAGACCTACGGATTAGTAAGCTAAAGTGGCAATGGGCCGGCCATATAGCTCGAAGAACCGATAACCGATGTGGAAAAAATATACGGGTGTGGCAGCTTTGTACCGGTAGGCGCAGTGTAGGATGTCCCCACACTAGATTGAGTGACGACCTGTTAAGACATGCAGGAAATCAATGGATGCAGGTGGCTCAGAACCGTGCTTTGTGTCATTCCCTGGGAGAGGACTATGTTCAGCAGTGGACTTGTGAAGAGCTGTAATAATATTGATGACGTATAAAGCGTAACATCAATTAAGACATAACTCTTAATAAGCCCTATACACTTTCATAGATGGTATGACTCTATTTCGGCACAGGAGGCCATCTGCGTAGGTTGAGCCTAGTACCTATTTCTGTCACTGACTGCCTCGTTGGTCTAGTGGTTGTAGTAGTGTGACTGCTGATCACGAGGTCCCGGGTTCGAATCCCGGGTCGGGCAAAAACTATCAGTTATCGAGTTTTTCCATCAAGAATTTCTCAGTATCTGCCCGCAGTTAGTAAGTTGGCGGTGTCTCATTCCCGTGCCTCGGAAAGCACGTAAAGCCGTTGGTCCTGCGCCTGATCTCTCTCCGGTCGTGTCAGTGTACCATCCCATCGGGTTATGAGAGTAAGGGAATAGAGAGTGCACCTGTGCTTGCGCATACATTTGGGTACTATAATCCTGTCCTGCATCGATGGATAGTCTTCGTGGCCGCCGTTTGTCACCTTTATTATATAAAAAATTTGCTTGCTAGTAGAAAATTATACCGAATAGCCGTTAACATCTTGAATAAATATGGGCGTCGGTTCGATTCAGTCAGGCTACACCATCAACTTCCCATGAATGTTCTATTTCCAATTAAAAAAAAAATTTTATTTACTTACTTTTTTAATTAGTGAATTCACTAACTTTTATGCGTAACAATTATGCGCAAACAAGCACAGACACTCACAGAGAGATATTTTTGGAAATAGTAGAAGTGAACTCTACGGACCTCAAAACGCCTTTTAACGGAGATAATATATTAAAAAGTCTTTCAAATGTTGAAACCATAACAACGATTTCCAAACACCACACCGTGGTCATTGCTGTTACAATGGCAGTCCAGATATTTAATCATATACCTTTCAAGATGCATCCGTGTAGAAACCTAACTTGATAGTTTCTTTTATAATCACTTCATTTTCTAATCCACCACTCTTCATCACACTATCTATCGATGGACCCCAGAAATGGTGACCCTTATAAGGAATTTTAAAGTTCACAGCTACGTTCCCTCTTAATTTTGCCAAGTATACGACTTCTACCTCTAAAGCACCTTTATTTGCTGACAGTACCGCGGTCGCCGCCTGCCCAGGCAACAGTTCCGTTTCAACACCACTTGTGGTTTCAATCGCAATAGTTTCAGATCGCTCTTCACTTTCGCCCCAACTAGTTGTATATGAGAAACCAGTCATGCCCATTATCTTCGCAAACATCATATCATATTAAATTTCCTGTGAAACCGTCGTCTCTTTGCGTTTGGTCCAACTTGTCGAAATCGTATTTTCCACTGTTTGACTTATCCCTGTGTTTACCTTAATCGTCTTATTTGAAACGTTATCGAAGTTGTGAGACAACACTATTACAGGTTTATTCGTTATTGTCTTTAATCTTGCTGATTTGACAGTCAAAACTCGCGATACCTGTTCCCAGTTATATTTTAGGAACAAATCTTACCAGGGTGTCAGACTTTTTAAGTAAACATTGCTGGGAGACCAATGGTAGTTTTTCGTTACAGCCTTCCTTATATTAGCGTTTCCAATATTAAATAATTCAATATCCCGATGACCAATAACGTCGACTCCGAAACCAGAATATGTTATTGTAACATCGTTATCGTTTATTCCAACATTTATATCTAATGAGATTTTCGAATCAACTTTTTTGCGGCAACTATAAATAAAATCAGTGCTTCAATAAATATGTTCATTTTATATACTATAAAATTACATTGAATAAGACGTACACTACATAAGAACTTATTGGTTTCTGATCTTAAAACCCACTCAATTTTTTTAAGTTTATTATTTTCATCAGTTTATCCCTGCCCCTTCTATCAAAATATATTCTCTTAAGACTTTTTTATAGAGATGTGTATTAACTAACGAACGAATTATTTTATGATTTCAATATGCTTTTATATTTTGGTTATGCAATTTCTTAAAGACAAATGTGTTACGAACTTAGAAAGGCCTTTTAAAAGGCAAAAGTGGTATTGGTTAAGTGATGACCCATAAGTTTTACTTACAAACTCATTAAAAATAAAATAATATAAAGTTAAGCATTTTAATCTGAACTATCTCACGTCGAGTTTTAGTTAGAGTTTTCCTGTCAACGAAATTGTGCCTGATCTCTCTCACTGTCAGGTCGTGTCGGATTGGCACGTGAGTTAGGAAACAGTGAGTGCATGTGTGCTTGCGCACACACTTGAGTACTATAAACCTGTCCTGCGCAGATGGCTAGACTCTGTTAAAATGAAACTGGGCATTGTGACCAAAATTCTGTCTGAAGGATCTTATATATTGATTTATATTAAATTTCTAATTGCTGCCTCAGCTCTTAACAACTACGGATTTTGTAAATATTTGTGTAAAATATGAATTATTTTTCACAATCAACTAGTAATAGTTGTTCATGGGGTTGCAGTAGCTTCTTTACCATCAGATATAATAAAGATACCATAATTTTAAGTTTTTTTGAGACTGATTAGTAAATTAGTATATATTTTCTCCAAACATCTAGACTGACTTAAACCTTCATTTAATTTATGAATAAAGACTTCAATGGGACATTCTAAAACCATAAATCTTGATCAGTTGATATAATTCAGTTATGAACGTTACTGGTAATGATCCACGTTTGATCTTCGGTGTCGTCACACGCATGCTATGAAGGTTTTTATCAACAATGGGACGAATTTTGACATACGTGTGTTTGCACCTCCTCTGACTCTACCAGTTCTTATTATAATGATATAGAGTCGAATATTCGGTGCAATGTAGTTGTGAAACGTAGCCTTTCATGCGGTCGAGCTTTACTTCCATTGATTTATATATTACACTAGATCAGGGGTCGGCAACCTGCGGCTCGAGAGTCACATGCGGCTCTTTGGATGTGAAGCTGCGGCTCTTTAGTTCCTTACGCAAATATTATTTATTTTATAAAATAAAATATTTAAAATCGTTCTGAATCGATTAACAAGTAGGTATTAGGCACCGTTTCTATCTCTCAGCCACTTGTACTCGCTTTTCACCGCACCCCTCCCCGGTGACAAGCATCTTCACTGTCGTAAGTCCGTCGAAAGCTCGGAAGTTCTTGAATGTATATATTTCTTTTTTTTTCAAAATAATTTATTTATGCAAGTACTATTATGCTTGGCAAGAAAAAATTTTGTGGCTCTTTAAATACTTTGAAAATTTTTAAATTGTAATTTTGACTCTTCCGACTCAAAAGGTTGCCGACCCCTGGGTTAGTGCATTTTACTATGCACTATTGACGGCACTATGTTCCGCGTTGCTTGGCAAATAGTCAAGGCTCTCTGAATATTACGCAATATCAATTAACACGCTTACACACAACTCACACATAATATTTCAAAAAATATCTGTGTGACTAACATATAAATAATTATAAAAATATTCAGTCCAAATTCATGTTAAAGTTTGCGATTTAATCCATAAAAACACTCAATAAAAATTATGTCATAGAAATATATTTTAAAGTTACATCAATCAGCTTTCATTGTGACGACCAATGAAAAAATTGTAATTGATGCTGTTAAAATAATTTAAGCTTTTAGGCCAATGAGTTGTAGCCATTTAATGTTTTAATTTTGTCACCGAAGTTTGCCCTCAATATCTGAAACATATCTCTTCTTTCGCCTTTAAGAGTAGTTTCCCAAGTAAAAGGCCTATTGCAGTTTTTAGGATAAGTATTAGTAGCACAAGGTGTTTGAGGTGAGGTTTTTACGGTTTTTAAGCTTTTAGTTATATTATACTCTGTTTCCATTTTTGTCGTAGCTTTGAACGACGCAAGTTTTGCATTTGTCGTTGTGTTAAATGTAATTGTATTTTTTTCCGCTGTGTTTGGTATACTCGGGGCTTCTGTATTTGTTTGAGTATTTTTTATTGTTTGCAAATTTATGAATGAGGGTTTACTTGTATTATTAACCTTGCTTAAATTAAAAATAGATGCGTTAGTTTCAAGAGAAATTTCAGTTACTGTGTTAAAAGTGTCCTTAGTATGAGGTAAATTTATTTTACTCGTACTTAATTTTAATACACTGGGCGTAAATACGGAGTCAACATTTGATGTAATTGTTGACAAAAATGACTTTGAATTCGTTTTATTCACTTTTTCTTGAGTAGCGTGGCTAGAATATGACATATTATTATAAGCAGCGGTAGATGGTAGTGACCAACTATAAGTGTTATTTTTCTTTCGGGTGCAGTTTCTACGTATAGGAATCACAGGACTTACAAAATGGGAATGGGAAATGTTAATTGAAGCCTCGTCGTTACTTTTGGATGTCCATGATTCATTAACCTTCAATTCAGAAGTGACCAAAGTCGACGGAAGTGTAACTGTTTTATTCATGGGAATAATACTTGTGGTGAAATTAGATTTTTCTGACATTTTTTCTGATATACTGGTTGTAAGCAGATTCGAAATAATTACGGTGGATAAATTTGGATAAATTTTTACCATTGTAGCTTCTGTACGTGTCAAGATTTCATTCGTTGAATTAAAACCTTCTGTAAATATGTCTTTCAAAGACGGTGAAGTAATTATATTTAGTGATGCCGGTAATGTATTATTAGTTTTAAGTGTTTCGGTGTCTTCTTTTGAATGAGGTGATTTAGTGTCTTTAATGTATTTGTGGTCGGTTGTAGAAGACACACCGCACTCCTCATAAGGCATTTTAATATAGTCTGTAATAGAAATATATTTATTGAGTAATAAGAGACTATTAAAAGATATATTATAGCATAGATATGTATTAACATTTAAATTACACTCTTGGCGGCCTCATTATACCTGGTTTTAATCTCTGACAACATGGCCTTTTATTGGTAAATATAAGAATCTTTTCTAGTTATTCTAATGTCCCAAAAATTGATTGCAATTAAATTAAATAAAAAAATGGTTATTGACGTGGCAACGTTCCACACCACATGCCAAATAATAAAAAGGTTTTGTTACTGTTAATACCATAATTAGCTGGTTCTGATATCCCTATAGTTAAAAGCATCGACTATAAAATTCTGACAAAAGGAAACACAGCACATAGTAAAACAATTTTTGTTCTTTGATCCCAGATGTTGTCATACTCAACACAGTCGTATCAACCTCATTTTTAGTAAATTCCATGGTTATAATACCTTTATTGTTGTCACAGTTATATTCTATCATGTCACACTCATCTAGAAACATTCTTTTGTTAAAATCGTTCTTTTCCCTCCCACACTCTGGAATGTCTGTGTGATTACAATTATTTGCTGAAATACACATTTCAGAAAGCTGAAATAAAAAAAAACATTAATTTTGCGGAAACCTGCTGCTATTTAATCATATGTCTACATAGATATTTATGGGAAATATATTTTTTTAACATCAGAGTAATATAAGATTTAACAGTAAGTCTAGTGGAATTCGTAAGTTGCATACATAAACCAATTTTGAAGGTTTAAGACAGAATGCCTTAAACAGCCTATGAAAAAAGTGGTTGCGTTTATTTTACTCAAACTGAAAATCACATTGTTGTTAAAAAGTAGCAGAAACTGACGGTGAGGAAGCACCAGTAACAAGAATAACATTCAACAAGATGAACTTATAAGCAAGCAATTAGATTATAAGAAAGAAAAAAACTTGAATTAAACGCGATAAAATCTATAAAATTAATTTTATTAAAATGGAAACTTAGCTTCATTGTTTTAAGTGGATAAAATTACAGGCTGTGGGGTATTTCTTTGTAGCTTTTCAAAGTGACAACACTTCTATAACTTTTTATATTTGAAGCTGATTGCTGGCGGAGGCTAGAATCATTAACCTTATCAATATAAAAAAGTCACGAGAAAAAAATATGAGAAATATATTACGCCTTGAAAATGTTGTTTGCTCGGTGGTAGTACTATGAGAATTTCGATTAAAACAAGAAAAATACTTTGAGAAATATACAATTTACTTATTGTCCAACTACTTAGTTTGAAAACCTTCATCATGTGCCTTGTCTGATTATTTCTTAGCGAAATCATTCCGACTGTTTATTTTAATTATCAATACTGCTGATTGCAGTTTCAAAGGTTTACGTAGTTATCAAATGTTCTATACTATATGTAATCAACTTTTTAATAGTGTGTGAGGGTGTAAATTTTTTAATGGTTATTGCTATGTTATCTTAACGGTCCTACATTCAGTAGTAGACTCGTGAAGGTTTATGATGATAATGAGTACTAAAAAGTAAAGACAAATTTACTAGTCTTGGCCGATGCTGAACAGGAGGAAAAGTGTGTTAATTCATTAGCTACTGTAATACAATCATAATTAGGTGAAAGGGTTAACATAGTTAAATGAACCAAGAAGACTTTCTCGTTGAAATTTGAACTAAGGACCATTAACTTGTTTTTGGGCAATCTAACTGCTAAGCCACGCGAATTTTTTGATGAGAGTTATATTCTGCTAGCAGCAAAAGTCCTGTTTAATGACAATAAAGAAAACACATATTACATATTTATAGCAAGAAACTAAGTACCGACGTGGATACCGTAACATAGTACAAAAATTCTGTCGAAAACACAAACCTTGACACAATCTGACGCGGTTTTGCTTACTACGTTAGTATAATCTGTGTCATTTGAATTTAAAAAGAAAGCAACGTAATTCTTCGTGACTGGAATTCAGAAAGTGTATATAAAAACAACCAGCATGTCCTAAAGCTGACGCTTGTACACTGAGTAGGATTGTATTATTTTTGTATGTTGGTTATTGTAGTGATTGCTAATTTTAGTGTTTAAAAGTTTTTGAGCGACAAAGAAGCCTTTTTTATGGAATTTGTAATTTTTCTTTACTTCACTTAAGGGGATAGAGTAAGTCAGCTCAAATTCTAATTTCGTCTCCACTTGCCCGCGAGTCGTATGCTATGTACCGACATGTTTGTAATCATTAATACTGTAAGTAGAAAGGTCGTTAGACACTTATTTCATTAGGTTTATTATATTTATGCCTGTTTCTTAACGCCAAGCCAGTCGCTTCTTATTTTTATTACGGTTATTTCCCATTTTAATTTTACGTCGTCCTGTTGCGTAATGTATATTCTGATCGTAAGCGACACAACCTCCCCGTTCAAAGGCCGAAGCGAAGTGACCGTGCGGCAGCAATCACGCTTCAAAAGGCCGATAGTTTAGGTAATTTCTTTTTACGGTGAAAATAATGGTATTTTAAAAAAAGTAAATAACATAAGCACTGCTTTATAGTTAGTTCAGTTAGTATGTAAAGTTTCATGATCTTATTTAAAGTATTTTATGAATAACAGCGGTTTATTGTTTATTTTGGAGGTAACTTTGGATTTTTTTCTATCAAGAAAATGTAACGAAATCGTGTTTTCGTCTAACATAATCACAATCTAACTTTAATCCTCAATTTTACCATATATTTATTTCAAAATTAATGCTGCAATATTTTCGGCATAACGAAGGATCTTGCTAAGCCATTTGACATTATATTTCCCCTTAAGACTAACCAAGGGAGTGCGACGACACATAAAGTCAATCCAATGTATTCTTAGATAAATGTGTTTCACAATTAATTATTTATAAAAGATTTAAGTTTGGATGCAGTGCGAGGCTTGGAATTTTGCAGCCCGGGGCCGCTTGACCTATAAATGTCTCACCTACTTCTCTCCCCCAATTTTCAAAGTATCTTGTACGTAAAATATGTAAAATATTTCTTTCTTTGTATATACATGTATAATTTGAAAATAAATAAAACAATGTAATATTCTAGGTGATAGGACTCATTTTTGCCTAGGTGTCCGTCTGTGTGTCATCTCACCTTCTTACCTGTTTCCGTCATCAAATAGCAATTTTTTTATAGGTAAAGGGTGAC
Source organism: Parnassius apollo (assembly GCA_907164705.1). NCBI lineage: Eukaryota > Metazoa > Arthropoda > Insecta > Lepidoptera > Papilionidae > Parnassius > Parnassius apollo. The sequence goes on from CAJQZP010000295.1 coordinate 8,680,037, forward strand.
AAACCAGTACACAGTCCACCTGATGGTAAATGGATGCAGCGGCCCATAGACATCTACATTTTACTTCGAATCGGAATAAGTTGGAATGCCTCGTTTCCAGTAAAACGGGTCTCCGGTTCTCTACACTCACCATACGAGACACAGCTGCATTAAGCTGCTATTTTAAGCTGGTATTCTATGAGACCGTGGTCCTTACCCGGTCGAGCCGACCCATTCATGCTACAACCATAATATAGCTGCAGCGTGGCTCTACCACGTCACTGCTGGCACTACTGTGGTACATTCTGAAGAGTATAGAGAGCCATAATAGTTATAGGCTGTGAGTCATTCCATGCTGGTCTTCAGAGGTGATAACGCATCTGTGGCATGTTTTATGCATAGTTAGTAATAAATGTATATACGACCGGAGATATCAGGTGCAAGACTTACATGCTTTACGTACTTTTCACCGCCAACTTCCGGACTCCGGGCCGCTACTGAGAGTTTCTGGACAGAAAAACAAAAAAAACACAACCCGGGGTTGATATCCGGGAACTCATGATCAGCAACCACGTTGACGACCACTAGACCAATGAGACAATCAAAGGAAACCTTTGTCGTATCTCCACAGGAGGAAGGCTGAAATTGCCACTTGACAAAAGTGGACTGTTAGATCATATATCACTTCTGTTTTACTGTGTTTACATATACTATACTTAAATTTACTATAATACCTACATATACTGTGGACTATGTAGCCATTTGACCCTATAAGTAATTTTCGATATAGGATCAGTTGGCTACTGTACTGATATATTTTTATTGTATTTCTCTAAATATAAAAAAAAACTACTAACAGAATGTCAATACACCTTTGAGTTCAGGGAACGAACTTCCATGTTGCAATCAATATTCCCAACATTTAACCTGAATTAAGTTCCCGTGCGACTTAAATTTTCACGTCACGTGCACGTGCTATGTGTACAATCAATAGTGTTTTAACATATTCTTTTTGTTCTTATGTTCTTAGTGCCAGTAATGGAAATAAATGAAATTTAATGCAACATAAATCGATTTTGTTGGTTTTTTTTCATTTAAGGTAGGTAATTAATTTAAGAGCTACCTGGAATTGATTCCTGCAGACACCAATTACTGTATCAGTTACAGTTTTATGCGGAGATTTTTCATGTGCTCGGCGGTGATTGAATAAGGCGGTGATTGTCTAAACCTGCATGTTAAAGTTACAGCATACATACGTCTCACTGCTGGCCACAGGCCTCCTTGGGGCAAAGAAGTGTCCGTCGCCCTGCCCCAATGCTTGTTGGCGGACTTCACATGTATTTGAAATAGTTTTAATTTATTTATTTCATAGACCTGCACGTTTTCTAACGATGTCTTCCTTCACCATCGAACATATGTTAAACCTGAAATATAAAACCCCTTAAAACCCTTTAAATATTACGAAGTTATGTAAAGTTCGCCAAGTTCCTCAACACGCACTGGAAGCGGCCCAGCAGACTACTGATGAAGCCTTTGCCTTCGAATTTTTTGAACTGTCGGTGTAGATGTCCTCCAACCGAATTTCGGTCACGGCGGCCGGTCTTAACGGAGACTAGCCATCTGCACAGGACAGGATTATATTGTAAGTGTACCTAAGTGTGCGCAAGCTCAGTTGGATTCCTATTTCGCATCATATTTCATTGTCACTACTCCCTTTAAAAGGAGTGTATTCACGTTGCTTTACGAGGCAGTCACTAGATAAAATATTTTTCGTGGGCTATCGCTTATTAAGACTATGTAATTTTTTCCACAAAAATTATAACTGTAACCCGTATAAATATGTAATGTGAAACCATCGCTATAAGGCCAATGTAACCAAATACGTAAAAGTTGAAACGATATAATTCGATGAATAGCTTGTACGAGTAAAGTTGAAGTGTACTTGATAACTTGATAGTAAGGATAACGTTTACGACAAAGTTATTAATTAAAGATATTACACCTAAGTATAAATTATTATCACTAAGTCTTCATCAGAACTTAAGATGTTAAGTGAGATTATCTATTAATCAGTTCGTAGACACAAAGTTCGTACACATAATATTAAATGTTTAAACGGCATTCTAATGTATGTCGAAAGTATGGCCGATATTCTCTTGATCGTCCGTTCGACTTCTGCGGTAAATTTAATAGCGTGATCTTGGCCTTAGCCTGATTTTAATGTAGAGTGAGTGCTTTATCAAACGACTGTCTTAATATTTTTATTATAATTGTGTTAAATTAGTAAACTCATTGCACAGTTGAAAACAAAGTTTTTCTGCTTGAGGTATATTTAGATTTAAAATTTTATACAAAGAGTGTTCTACACTTAACAATCCAAGTTAATTTTGGGGTGAATGACACTTGAAAATAATTAAAACGAAGACTTGTGCTTGGCGGAAGTATAGAGACGAAACCAGTATGCTTGAGCCCTCAATGCTACTTGTAAGTATGCAAGTGGATTCTTGTTAAATATATTACTTTAAAACCAGTAATATGCATATCCTCATATCCACATAATATGCCCCTCAGAGAGTTAAATTTTGAATTTTTTGTATTTTGTTTTAATTTTTATCTATCCATTTTTAAAATTGACGATAGCGTGACTGCTAATGAGTCGAAGTACGTAATCGTAGTTATTATTTGGGTAAAAGCGTATCACATCGAGACGTGCTGGGGTGGGGTGGTTCCAGTGTCATTGACACTGTATTTCACCTGTACTTATTTATGGAACAAGTACTACCATTATTATAAAAAAAATAGTATTAAGGATACGTACCCCACCGATAGGAAATTCTTTTGTATTATCGAGGCGTTTCACATACCCCGACCGAGATCATTTATTTGTAGGCGATACAAACTTCCGTACGGGAATTAAATCCGCGGCTTTCAACACCACTACAAATAGAATTAGCCGCTGCGCTACAGAGCCTTCAAGATAATACACAGGAAACGAATTCTTTTAATTTTGCCGTTACTACTTTTTACAAGCTTTTATTTAGTCCTGTCCGGTGTCTGTAATCAAATCTTGGAAGTAAATTTATTTATTGTTAGCAATATGCTCGCAGTTTTTTTTATATTAAATAAAGAAATTCTCAACATGAAAAATCCTTTTAAAGTTGATTTCATTATGCATTTTAGTTTTGGTTATGGAATCATATTAAAAGTAGTATAAAACCAAATATGGTCGCTATTAAAATGTCTGTGTACTATCACTTTGTAATTAAATGGCATTCAGCATAAATTTTGAGTTACCAAATTAACTATCTTATTTGTCCTATACCTTTAAACGAGCAATTCTTGTATATATATAATCGGAATCTCAGAAACGGCTCCAACGATTTTCATAAAATTTTGTGTCCAGGGAGTTTCGGGGGCAATAAATCGATCTAGCTAAGATTTATTTTTAAAAAATGTTTTTTTTGTCAGTCTTTTCAGGCAATGAAAAACTGCTACAATATAAGAAGGTAAATTTTGAAACTGTGTTAACGATCGTAATAGCTCAAGTAGATATCGAGCGGTCGCGACATCGTAATGCCTTGGTTCGCGTCCAGTCTTCGTTCCGACTTTTTTCCCTTTTTTTTTCAAGTTACCTTCTTTTGTGAGAAAATCTATTATTTTAAGCCCTTTTTTAGTATTTTTCAAAAATACGAAAATTTTAGTTAAACTATTGCACTCATGATTTTTTTCAGTTCAGTTTTTTCTATTATGTCAATAAGATCAAAAAATATTATTCATCAGTATGTAATTTGTATCTAAATGTAATTTCAAAATAAAACCGAGCAAAGCTTGGTCATCCGGGCACTGTTTTATTACTGTATCAATTTTAGAATAACTAATAAATAAGTTGTAAGAATATCCACTTATCCCATATCGTCCCATAAGTGTCGTAAGAAGCGACGGAAGGAAACAAATCAGCGTTTCCCAAATAACGACTAAAAATAAAAAATAAAACTGCTTTTGCTGCGGTGCGTGACAACTATTGCAAATATAGGGGATATTTCTATGAGGCAGTCTCTGGGGTGGGTGGGGTTTCTATTTTCAGCGGTGGACTGTAGTAGGCTGTACCGGTAATGGAAGTTAGGTATTCTATACATCATATACATTGCTGTGTGTTGGCGGTGCAAGAATATCCAATACGCCGTATCATCTAAAGTAAGTAATCTAAAGTAAGTGAGTAAGAAACTAAAACAGCAGTGGCTGCCAGCCCGCCTGCCAGGCGTGGCAGCTATGCTGCAGTGGAGTCTTCTTAGGCTGTAAGGAATCAATATAGAATTTTAGATTATATTATGTCGAAATTTGGACCAGTCTGTAATCGCTTAAAATATCTATTGTAGGTGATACTAGAAGTGAACAGTTGTGTATAACATGTTATTTATTGGTTTCTTGGAGAAACCAAAAGATAAAGTTTTATATTACCATGTTTTACTATCCAAGTTTAGCCTCAATTCAATTAGCTAGATTTATAAGGGTTTAATATATTATGATATGAATAATCTCACTCTTTCTCTTTACCGCTTGACTTTCTGGAATTGAGTTCTCTTTTAGTGTAGAATATTTGCCATAATTGTTTTGACGTAGTAGAGCCATGCTGCAGCTATATTAGTAGTATAGTTGTAACACGAATGAGTCGGTTCGACCGGGGAAGAACAACGCTCTCACAGAATACCTGCGCAAAATAGCAGCTAAACGCTGCTATGTTTTGTGTGGTGAATGCAGAGAACCGGAGACTCATTTTACTGGAAACGAGGCATTCCATCTTAGTCCTCACGGGTGACAACCCATATGAATTTTGATTCGTAGCCGAGGATAGATGTAAATGTCGTTTGTGACCTTTATTTTATAAAAAAAGTGGTCAAAATTAGCAGATGTTCGATCGACGATCACATTACCAAATGTCTTGAACCTTTGTGTTTCCTTCCTGTCGCCGGTGTTGGTGATTTATATTAAGCATTTACAGAAGTTGGTAATAATAGCATATAAATGAGGTCACAAGGATATTTAACATTTCCCTCAGTAAGCTTATAAAAGATAGATTTTTTTATGTCGCTACAACCAGGGGTTTCTATACGCAATTCATTATAAACACGGAAGTAGTCGACATGCCGTGAAATGAGAAACTGAAGGTAATGTTCATAATTTTCTATCAAGTATTTTCTCCAGAGTTTTTTACTTTTGATCGATTAAAGTTTAAATTATAAATAAATGTTCAAAAAAGAGTCCCGTTGAATTTCTTGGTGGTTCTTCCCAGGACAGAGGTTGTTCTTTCGAAAAAGTGGTAAAAGCATAATTGACTTGCGAAAAGTATTTTTGTAATTAATAAATAAAAAATATTCTACTCTATTGTATTTGATCGAATATCGATATTTGATAGTACCTAACACTTTTATTACATTTATTATCAGTACCCTGTTGACCGAGCTTTGCTCGGTATTTTTCGCTCGGTTTTTTTTTAATTCGTGTGTTTTGGAAATTATATTTAGATACAAATTACATACTGATGAAATACGAATAATATTTTTGGGGAGGCCTATGTTCAGCAGTGGACTTTAATGGGCTGTAACGGATGGATGTATAGAAGATAATCTACCAGGAGCACATGACCCAGTGAGAGGTGAAATTATTAAATCAACAGTAACATTACAACTATGGCAAATATCTCTCCAATGAGGCAACCTATAGGGGAGGCCTATGTTCAGCAGTGGACTTTAATGGACTGTAACGGATGGACGTATAGAAAATAATCTACCAGGAGCACACGACCCAGTGAGAGGTGAAATTATTAAATCAACAGTAACATTACAACTATGGCAAATATCTCTCCTATGAGGCAATCTATAGGGGAGGCCTATGTTCAGCAGTGGACTTTAATGGACTGTAACGGATGGATGTATAGAAGATAATCTACCAGGAGCACATGACCCAGTGAGAGGTGAAATTATTAAATCAACAGTAACATTACAACTATGCCAAATATCTCTCCTATGAGGCAATCTACAGGAGAGGCCTATGTTCAGCAGTGGACTTTAATGGGCTGTAACGGATGGATGTATAGAAGATAATCTACCAGGTGCACATGACCCAGTGAGAGGTGAAATTATTAAATCAACAGTAACATTACAACTATGGCAAATATCTACCCTATGAGGCAATCTACAGGGGAGGCCTATGTTCAGCAGTGCACTTTAATGGGCTGTAACGAATGGATGTATAGAAGATAATCTACCAGGAGCACAACACCCAGTGAGAGGTGAAATTATTAAATCAATAGTAACATTACAACTATGGCAAATATCTCCCCTATGAGGCAATCTATAGGGGAGGCCTATGTTCAGCAGTGGACTTTAATGGGCTGTAACAGATGGGTGTATAGAAGATAATCTACCAGGAGGTAATGATTACCGAATCCTCTTCTCTGTTCAGCAGTGGACTCTAATGAGTCCACTGCTGAACATAGGCCTCCCCTATAGATTGCCTCATAGGTGAGATATTTGCCATAGTTGTAATGTTACTGTTGATTTAATAATTTCACCTCTCACTGGGTCATGTGCTCCTGGTAGATTGTCTTCTATACATCTATCCTTTACAGCCCATTAAAGTCCACTGCTGAACATAGGCCTCCCCTATAGATTGCCTCATAGGGGAGATATTTGCCATGGTTGTAATGTTACTGTTGATTTAATAATTTCACCTCTCACCGGGTCATGTGCTCCTGGTAGATTATCTTCTATACATCCATCCGTTACAGCCCATTAAAGTGCACTGCTGAACATAGGCCTCCCCCTACAGATTGCCTCATAGGGGAGATATTTGCCATAGTTATAATGTTACTGTTGATTTAATAATTTCACCTCTCACTGGGTCATGTGCTCCTGGTAGATTGTCTTCTATACATCCATCCGTTACAGTCCATTAAAGTCCACTGCTGAACATAGGCCTCCCCTATAGATTGCCTCATAGGGGAGATATTTGCCATAGTTGTAATGTTACTGTTGATTTAATAATTTCACCTCTCACTGGGTCATGTGCTCCTGACAGATTATTTTCTATACATCCATCCGTTACAGCCCATTAAAGTCCACTGCTGAACATAGGCCTCCCCTATAGATTGCCTCATAGGGGAGATATTTGCCATAGTTGTAATGTTACTGTTGATTTAATAATTTCACCTCTCACTGGGTCATGTGCTCCTGGTAGATTATCTTCTATACATCCATCCGTTACAGCCCATTAAAGTGCACTGCTGAACATAGGCCTCCCCTATAAATTTCCTCATAGGGGAGATTTTTGCCATAGTTGTAATATTACTGTTGATTTAATTATTTCAACTCTCACTGGGTCATGTGCTCCTGGTAGATTATCTTCTATACATCCATCCGTTACAGACCATTAAAGTCCACTGCTGAACATAGGCCTCCCCCTATAGATTGCCTCATAGGGGGAGATATTTGGCATAGTTGTAATGTTACTGTTGATTTAATAATTTCACCTCTCACTGGGCCATGTGATCCTGGTAGATTATCTTCTATACATCCATCCGTTACAGTCCATTAAAGTCCACTGCTGAACATAGGCCTCCCCTATAGATTGCCTCATAGGGGGAGATATTTGCCATAGTTGTAATGTTACTGTTGATTTAATAATTTCACCTCTCACTGGGTCATGTGCTCCTGGTAGATTATCTTCTATACATCCATCCGTTACAGCCCATTAAAGTCCACTGCTGAACATAGACCTCCCCTATAGATTGCCTCATAGGGTAGATATTTGCCATAGTTGTAATGTTACTGTTGATTTAATAATTTCACCTCTCACTGGGTCATGTGCTCCTGGTAGATTATCTTCTATACATCCATCCGTTACAGCCCATTATAGTCCACTGCTGAACATAGGCCTCCCCTACAGATTACCTCATAGGGAGAATATTTACCATAGTTGTCACGCTGGACGAGTGGGTTGGCTACCGCAGTTTTTTATTTTTAGTCTGACACTTTTAACACGGACACAGAAGAAAATATGCTGGGACTGAATTTTTTTTATAAGACAATATGCAAATTACGTATGGAGAGGTTTAGCACTTATGGCAGATTGAATCGAGAAGCGTTCTCGGAAGCAATCATTAAGATATTTAAATGTTTTTATTATAATCTATCCTAGCTGTACTCGCGACTTCGTTCGCGTGGAATCAGTACTTTGCTATTCTAAGTTATGACGATTTATTAATCTTTTAAACTGTCGCGAATAGGTTTCTACCCGGGTAACCGGATCCGGGTATACCCGAATATATGAAAATTTTGGTACCGGGGTACTATTTCATTAACTGACTCACACCCCGGGTATCGGATCTCGGATTTCGGATCTCGGAATATTATTACTAGGTAACGGCTTTAAAATAATATTAAAATATATGCAAATTCGCACTAGAAACAATTAAAATAACTCTAAAGAAGGCGAAGCCTTCAAAGTGTTGAGGCGTTGAGTTTAAAATAATAAGGATCCTCAAGAAAACTCCAATATTGTAATCCAAGGTATCAAAAAGTTTCCCTCATAAGTCATTTCTTGGCGTGTGCTGCGAAAACAATTGATGGTGGAATAAAATAATGTACTTGGCGCTTATAGAGCATTTCAATGTCTACAAAAATGTTCGCAAGATAGTATTTCCAACAATTATAGTTAAGCAACAATAACAGCTTTTGTGTTCTAAAATTTAATTAATACATTGGTAGAATCGAAAGATGATTACATTCGCATCATGGTATTAACCCTTATCTAGGTTAATAATTTCATATTCAAGGTTGTTTGTTAAAATGTAATTTCCAATTTAAATTATTCAAATCAGAACTTTCGTTTAGAAGTAGAAGTTACTACAAATATAAAAGTGTTTAATGCAGGGAAAATGTCCCTAAAATAATATTCTTATAAATTGTCATAACTTTAAATATAAGATAATACAAATATTAGTAGTCAATATTAATAACAGTATTTATTAAAGAAAAATATTGACTATAACAAAAAGTAAGAAATTTAAGAAGTAAAAAAAAGAAAACTCTACAAAAAAAGAAAAAAAAAAAAAAGAGCAAAAAAAAAAAAATAAAAAAAACCAAAAAAAAAAAAAAAAAAAAAAATAGTTTGCTAAACAACTTTAACAGCATAGCGATTTAAGGAGTTTACAAGTTGGTTTAAGTGAGAAAAAAGTGTTTTGTGAGCTTAAGATTGGTGAATCTTGTTCAGTTCAGTTCTTAGAACAATTAAAATTTTTATCTAAATGTGTTTAAAAGTCATAAAGATTATTGTATAACCTAAAAATTCGCTATCGTCCTTTCTCACTCGAGGCCACGCCGATCATTAGTCTATAGGTTTCTCTGTCTACGCAAGTAACCCATTTAGGAAACACATATTACGTCAGGGAATTCCACTTCTTAGTTTCGCGTTCAATAATAACATTCAAAGTTCGTTTGCCAAACCTTTTCCAAAAATTATCCCTGAGTAAGTCCAAAAATTTTGGATAACTCAGGAATAAAGTAGATTTTTATGAGTGAAAGAATTTTAGAATCAAAATTTGTCTATGCAAACGATGTCGCGGGCGGCTTAGCTAGTTTTAATATAATTATATAGAATTGGAAGCTTTGTAAGAGTTATTTTTCAGCTTCTACAATCGATTGAATATCGCAAGTAGTAAACTATGTTTTATGTCATGTTTATTTTTTGTGTGCGATTTGCTCGCATAATTTAATTAATATATTTATATGAGAATTCATTAGGTTAGTGCATTCTACTGTACACTATAATGAGGACACTATGTTCCGCGTTGCTTGGATGCTTGGCAATAGTCAATGCTCTCTGAATATTACGCAATATCAACTCACACATTTATTTGTAAATTAAATATAAAAACAAATATCTGTGAGAATAAAAAAGAAATAATTATAAAAATAGTTATAAAGAGTTTAATAAAGAGTAAATATTAATAAAGAGTTTGCAATATCTAATCCATAAAAACATGCAATAAAAATTATATCACAGAAATATATTTAAAAGTTACATCAGATTTCATTATGACCACCAATGAAAAAATTATAATTGATGCTGTTAAAATAATTTAAACTTTTAGGCCAATGAGTTGTAGCCCTAAATGCTTCCACTTTGTCATAGAAACTTGCCCTCAGTATCTGAAACATATCTCTTATTTCACCTTTGATAGTAGTTTCCCATGTAAAAGCTCTATTGTAGTTTTTAGGATAAGCTTTAGTAGCACAAGGTGTTTAACGTGAGGATTTTACGCTTTGTAAGCATATGGTTATATTATACTCTGTTTCCATTTTTGTCGTAGCTTTGAACTGATTCGCAAAATTTCTTTTTCTTTGTGACGACCAATGAAAAAATTACAATTGATGCTGTTAAAATAATTTAAACTTTTAGGCCAATGAGTTGTAGCCCTAAATGCTTCCACTTTATCATCGAAATTTGCCCTCAGTATCTGAAACATATCTCTTCTTTCACCTTTGATAGTAGTTTCCCATGTAAAAGCCCTATTGTAGTTTTTAGGATAAGCTTTAGTAGCACAAGGTGTTTAACGTGAGGATTTTACGCTTTGTAAGCATATGGTTATATTATACTCTGTTTCCATTTTTGTCGTAGTTTTGAACTGATTTTCAAAATTTCAATTTCATTGTGACGACCAATGAAAAAATTATAATTGAGGCTGTTAAAATAATTTAAACTTTTAAGCCAATGAGTTGTAGCCCTAAATGCTTCCACTTTGTAATCGAAATTTGACCTCAGTATCTGAAACATATTTCTTTTTTCACCTTTGATAGTAGTTTCCCATGTAAAAGCCCTATTGTAGTTTTTAGGATAAGCTTTAGTAGCACAAGGTGTTTGACGTGAGGATTTTACGCTTTGTAAGCATATGGTTATATTATACTCTGTTTCCATTTTTGTCGTAGCTTTGAACTGATTCGCAAAATTTGCATTTGTCATTGCGTTAAATGTTAAATGTAGCTGTATTTGGTATACTCAGAGCTTCTGCATTTGTTTGAGTAGTTTTAATTGTTTGCAAATTTATGAATGAGGTCTTGTCATGTTAACCGTGTTTAATTTAAATACAGATGTGTTAATAGCAAGAAAAATTTCAGTTACTGTGTTAGAAGTGTCTTTAGTATAAGGAGAATTTATTTTACTCGTAATTAAATCTAATACACTGCACGTAAATATTGTTGACGAAATTGAGTTTGATTTCGTTGTATTTACTTTTTCCTGAGTACCGTGTCTAGATTATGACATATTATTTTTAGCAACTGTAGATGATAGTGACCAAAAATAAGTATTTTTTCTCTTTCGGGTGCAGATTCTATGTATGGGAATTACAGGACTTATAAAATGGGAATGGGAAATGGTAATTGAGGCTTCGTCATTACTTTTTGATGTCCATGATTCATTAATCTTCAATTCAGAAGTAACCATAGTCGACGGAAGTATAACTAATGTATTCATAGGAATAATACTGGTCGTAAAGTTAGATTTTTCTGAAATTTCTTCAGGTAAACTAGTTGTAAGCAGATCCGGAACAATTACGGTTGATAAATTTGGATAAATTTTTACCATTGTAGCTTCTGAACGTGTCAAGATTTCATTCGTTGAATTAAAATCTTCTGCAAATATGTCATTCAAAGTAGATGAAGTGATAATGTTTAGTGATGCAGGTAATGTATTATTAATTTCATGTGTTTCAGTGTCTTCTTTTGAACGAGGTAATTTAGTGTCTTTAATGAATTTGTGGTTGATTTTAGAAGAAACAGCGCACTCCTCATAAGGCATTATGATATATTCTGAAATAAAAATATATTTGTTGTGTGATAAGGGATCATTATAACATATAAACGTAATAAAGGTATCATCATCATCATCATCATCATTATAGCCCTCCACAAGTCCACTGCTGAACATAGGCCTCCCCCAAGGTATGCCACAAAGCACGGTCCTGAGCCACCTGCATCTATCAACTTCCTGCATGTCTTACCGGGTCGTCACTCCATCTAGTGGGGGGCCGCCCTACACTTTGCCTATCGGTACGAGGCTGCCACTCGAGAACCTTTTTTCCCCAACGGTTGTCGGTTCTTCGAGCTATATAGAGGTATATATAGGTATTAACATGTAACATTACACCCCTGGTAGCCCAATTTTTCCGGGTTGAAGTGGTGACTAATATAAAGGCGAAACAGAGAGTGCTAAAAAAGGCTCTGGTGGAGGTTCAGTTGTCATTTTTGCCAACATGTTGCCTTTTTATAAAAACAAGAATCTTTCCTAGTTATACTAATGTCCTAAAATTTGTCTAAACTAAACAAAATAAAAAAAATGGTTTTTGACGTGGCAATGTTCAACGCCACATACCAACGTATTTAAAAAAATTGTTCTTAGCTTATTATTGCCTGGTTCTCATATCTTTACTGTTGAAAGCATTAACTATAAAATTCTAACAAAAATTAATACAGCACATACTAAAATATTTTTTTCTTTGATCCCAGATATTGTGATACTAAACACAACCGTGTCAACGACAGAAATAACCTCATTTTTAATAAATTGCATGGTCATCATACGTTTATTGTAGTCACACTCATCTTGAAACATTATTTTGCTTAAATCGTTTCTTTCCCTCCCACACTCTGGAATGTCTGTGTGATTACAAATTCATTAACAAATAAACTTAACTTCATTGTTTTAAGTGGATAAAATTACAGGCTCTGGGGTATTTTCTTGTAGCTTTTCAAAGCGACAACACTTCTATAGCTTTCTTTTTTGACGCTGGTTGCTGGCGGAGGCTGGGAACATTAACCGTAACAATATAACAAAAGTCACGAGAAAAAAATATGAGAAAATATATTACGCTTTGAAAATGTTGTTTGCTCCGTGGTAGTACTATGAGAATTTCGATTAAAACAAGAAAAACACTTTTAGAAACATATAATGCACACATTGTCCAACTATGTACTTAGTTTGAAAACCTTCAATTTGAGCCTTGTCTGATTATTTCTTAGCGAAATCATTCCGACTGTTTATTTTAATTCTGTTTATATTAAAAAACCCTACTTTAACGTATGGTAGTGAAAGTTGGGTATGGCAGAAGAAGCACGAGAGTAGAATAAATGCAGTAGAAATGAGGTCGTTAAGGAGTATGTTAGGGCTGAATCTGAATGACAGGGTGAAAAATTGTGTGATAAGAGAAGAGTGTGGTTTGCAAGATGATGTTGTGACCAGGATTAAGAAAGGAATGCTTCGGTGGTTTGGTCATGTGGAAAGAATGGATGAGGAAAGAGTGACAAAGAAAATTTATGTTGCAGAAGTGAATGGCAGAGTCGGAAAGGGACGTCCTAGGCGAAAATTTATCGACCAAATTGGCGATTTATTGAAAACGGGCCAAATTAGGAGTACCCTTAACCGACGAGCATGCATGCGTAGGTGTATGGATGTGAAGGAGGCGAGAGAGGTGTGTCAGGATCGTGCCAAATGGAAGTCTGTAGTCTCTGCCTACCCCTCTGGGTGACAGGCGTGAGTGTTTATATTAAAAAACCTTATTTTAATTAAGGTTTACGTAGTTATCAAATGTTCTATACTATATGTAATCAACTCTTTAATTGTGTGTGAGAGCATAAATTTTTAATATGCCTATATTTAGTAGTAGTCTTGTGAAGGGGTTTATGATGATGATGAGTACTAAAAAGTAGAGACAAAGTTACTAGTCTTGGCCATGTCACACAGTAGGAAAACTGTGTTAACTCATTAGCTCTTGCAATACAATCATAATTAGTTACGCGAGCTTTTGAGCTGAGCTACGCGAAATTTTTTTGGTAAGAGTTATATTCTTTTAACAGCAAAAGTTCTGTTTGATAACAAAAAAAAAGGTGCATCACATAAAGTACGTACCGACGTGGTTACCGTAACATAGTTCAAAAATTTTGTCGAAAACACAAACCTTGACACAATTTGACGCGGCTTTACTTACCACATTAGCATAATCTGTGTCATTTGAATATAAAAAGAATGCAACGTAATTCTACGTGACTGCAATATTGTAAATATACAACAAACATCAGCACCATTTGCGCAGGGCAGGATTACCTGGGTGGATTGAAAAGTACTCGGCCTAACACGGATCCATTCAATTCTAAAAATCAAATCTACCCACATTATTTAGTTCAGTTCAGACTAGTTCATTGTGTGAAGTTCGAAACGTGTGCGATAATTAGTTGTGATTTTATAAATTTATTAACAAAGTAATCGGACATAATTTCCGCGAATGGAGCAAATCGAGCAGCTTGCCGTCATTAAGTACCTCCATAAGAAGGGGCTATCATCAAAAGCCATCCATGATGACATGGTCAGTACATTAGGCGATTGTGCTCTGTCATATTCATCCGTCAAAAAATGGATAGCAGAATTTAAGCGTGGTAGAGAGAGTGTGAAAGATGAACCCCGCTCTGGAAGGCCTTCGACTGACGAAAATATTAAAAAAGTACTTGATTTAATAATGGAAGACCGCAGATTAAAAATTAGAGAGATAACCAAGATTATAGGCATCTCTTATGAATGAACTCAAAACATCATTGTCAACGAGTTGGGTTACCACAAGGTGTCTGCGAGGTGGGTTCCGCGACTGCTTTCAGTTGAACAAAAAAGGACGCGAATGACTATTTCACGCGACTGTTTGGAGTTATTTGAAGCCGATGCAGATGATTTTTTGAATCGTTTTGTTACTATGAACGAAACACGAGTTCATTACTGTACACCGGAAACAAAACAACAATCAAAACAGTGGAAAAGACCTGGTTCACCACCCCTAAAAAGGCTAAGTCGATTTTGTCGGCAAATAAGGTGATGGCTTCAGTATTCTGGGACTCGAAAGGTGTGATTATGATTGATTATCTTGAAAGGGGTCAGACTATAAACTCTGATTACTACTGCACCTTACTACGTCGTTTACGAGAGGAAATAAAAGAAAAACGTCGAGGAATGCTCAGAAGAAAAGTCCTGTTTCATCAAGATAACGCCCGTGTTCACACGTCAGTACAGTCAATGGCTGAAATTCACAACTGTGGCTTTGAACTGTTACCGCATCCGCCGTATTCACCTGATCTGGCACCATCAGACTTCTTTCTGTTCCCTAACCTAAAAATGCACTTGGGAGGTCAAAGATTTTCGACAAACGACGAGGTCAAAGCAGCTGTAGACGCATATTTTGACTCTAAGGAAGAATAATTTTTTTTCAACGGTCTAAATGCTTGGAAGGGGAGGTGGCAAAAGTGTATTGAACTTCATGGTGATTATGTAGAAAAATAAAAATATAACTGATTTAGTATGTGTTTATTTTCTTGGTTAGGCCGAGTACTTTTCAATCCACCCTCGTAAATTGCCCGAGTGAATGCACAAGCACAGGTCCCACTCTCAACGGTAATCCGATACGATCGAAGATATCAGGCGGCAGGATATCAGGCAGCAAGACTTACGGCTTTACGTGCTTATCGAGGCACAGGCCTGTATCACCGCCAACTTCCTGACTCCGGGGCGCTACTGAGAGTTTCTAGACAGAAAAACCAAATAATTAATTTTGACTCGACCCGGGATTCGAACCCGGGAACTCATGATCAGCAACCACGTTGACGACCACTAGACAACGAGGCAATTAAAGGAAAGGATCTCCTCCTTAGCAATAGCCACTTACCAAAAGTGGAGTGTTAGACCGTTTCTCACTTCTGTTTTGCCAAAAAAAAACCTGAACTACATAATATACTACACCTACATATACTGTGGACCGTGTAGCCATTTGATGAGTTGACTACGGACTACAGCCAGGGCCTTGTATTTTTCTGAATATAAATAATTACTAATAGAATGTCAATACACCTTTGAATTCAGGGAATGAGCTTTCACGTTGCAATCGATATTGGCAACATTTAACCTGAATTTAGTTCCCGTGCGACTTAAATTTTCACGTCACGTGCTAAGTGTACAACCAATAGTAGTACTAGGTGTTTTAACATTTTCTTTTTTGTTCTACTTTTTTAGTGTCAGTAATGGAAATAAATTAAGTTTAATATATATATATATATATATATATTTTAAATCTGTGGTAGTTAAGGTAAGTACTCACATTAAATTTCACAGTACGTGAACAACCTGGAATAGATCCCCGCCGACACCAATGATATCTCGAAGTCATGTAAAGTTCGCTGCGGTTGTTGATCGCCTCACAGCGTTGCATTAAAACCCACTCTAAAGCGGACCTCCAAAAGATTACCTCGTAAATATTTCCTCTGCATTAGTTGTCGGTGTTAATGTCCTCCAGGTCTAATTTCGGTTACGGTGGCCTGTTCCAATGGAGACTAGCCACTTGCACAGGACAAGATAATGGCTAAGTGTATGAGCAGGCACTGGTGGACTCCTATTCCATCACTCTCATATTCTTATAGGGTGGTAATCTGACAAGGCAGAACAATCGTCAACTTCCTGACTCCATACTGATCACGTCACGTCGTGTGTCGGTGCTATGATATTTATGACCACCCCTTGCCACTTCAGTATACTTATTTAGTCTACAATACTTATCCTACTACATATTATATAATCCCCATTATGGATTCCATCACGAATGAAAATTTCGAGACTAGACCTCACGATTTCGCCTTCCTGATAAGGCCGAAATGAATAAAGTACTACTAATATGGAATGTATTAATTTTAAAATGGCTCTAAAATTAATGGTAAGGTTATAAGAAAGTGATTATTACCATAATTGAATAACTAACTGTAGGTCTGCGTTTTACTTTTAAGTGAATTTGTGATAGAAATATTTCAAAAACAGAAGCCAAGAAATTCTATTATATAGGGCAACGATATTATCAAATGCTAATACGGATTACGTACATAATAAATAAGCTATTTATTCATAGTTCAAGAATTGGCTTAAGCTTTAATGATGAAGTTAATATTAGGTTGCATATTTTAATGGCAATATTAGACGGTCGCTGAAACGAAACGTAGAACTTTTTTCTATACTGTAATGTTAAGTACCCGGATGACCGAGCTTTGCTCGGTTTTTATTTTGAAATTACATTTAGATAAATAAATTACATACTTATGAATAATATTTTTTGATCTTATTGACATAATAGAAAAAAACTTAACTGGTTATTTGAATAAAAAATCATGAGTGCAATTAGTTTTATTAAAATTTTCGTATTTTTAAAAAATACTAAAAAAAGGGCCCGAAATAAAAGATTTTCTCACAAAAGAAGGTAACTTTAAAAAAAAGGAAAATAAATCGGACCGAAGGCGGGACGCGAACCAAGGCATTAAGATTTCGCCGCCGCTCGATATTCATTTAAGCTATCACGATCATTACCACAGTGTCAAAATTTACCTTCTTATATTGTAGCAGTTTTTCATTGCCTGAAAAGACGGACAAAAAACATTTTCTAAAAATAAATCCTAGCTAGATCGATTTATTGCCCCCGAAACTCCCTGGACACTAAATTTTATGAAAATCGTTATAGCCGTTTCCGAGATTCCGATATAAAAATATATATATATATATATACGAAGCTCGTTTAAAGGTATAGGATAATATAATATAATCTTTGCGGTTTTAATTCAACCGTAAAAATATTTTGAAAGATTGGGAATTTTATAACAAACTACAGTCAATGAAATTAAATGCTCTCTATTAAAATAACAAAAAATCAATTATATTATTGTATAAGTATAAATAGAATATTTAGTGTAGATGTGTTAGTTCGTTTCATGATTAGTTGGTACGATAGCAATGCAAAAAACGCTAGGCATATCGGCGAGCGTTGAATGCATAATATAAACACTTCATAATTCGACGCGAATCCAAAACAAATTCCTGCGCTGAAAATAAATTAGTCCGTATTAAACCCGGGGTCTGTTTCCTATTCTTACGGGAGTAATTCGAGCCGAGGTGTGTACCTTCTGAGAGGCCCTTGGATCGCATCCAGCCTCTCTCCCGGTATCTTTCCCCATTTAATATACGAGGTCTGTTAAAATATTGCCCGTGTCCAAGATGACTCTAGGTAACGTTTTATTTCCAAATATCCATGAAGTCTTAAAAATATTTTTCTTATTTCGTAATCGCAATGGTACGTAAATAAGCACAGCCCCGTCTTCGTTTGATAATGCAATAGTTACAAACGTAAAAGCTTCGCATACATTGCATACTTCAAAAGACGGACGCAGTTTCAACATCAGTAATATCTTGACGAGGCAGAGGTTAGACTGCTGTCGTACTAACCAACGAGCAAAAGGGCTTATATTTTACTGCGCGTACTATGTTCATTTAGTAAGGTAGTTCTGATAGTTACTAAGGGTTTGTATAGTCATCGTTCATACTATATGTGGATACAATAATAATAAAAAAAACACTATTTTTTCCAATTTTTAAAAAATTAAAAATCTTTTTCAAAATGATTTCTTATGTTTACGCGAACACTACACATTGAAATAATACTAGTTTTTACGAATTTTATGGCGTATATTTAACTATAAATACCCAACGTTTCGAGCGCTTTACAACACCCATGGTCACATATCATCTCAGTCCTCCCCGTAACCATGGGTACTGTAAAGCGCTCGAAACGTCGGGTATTTATAGTTAAATATACACGATAAAATCCGTAAAAACTAGTATTATTTCAGTTTCAAATTTGGCTAGTCTTTGAAAAATAACCCTGTGTGTAACGTCAAAAACTCTATATATAACTCGATTCTCCTCCTTTATACGATTATGTACTATTTATACTCGATGTTAGACCTAATTGTATAAATTATAACTATTAACTCTTCATCAGAACTGCTCAAGATGTTAAGTGAGGTTATTTATTAATCACTTAATAGACACAAAGTTCACACACATAATAATATAAATGTTTGAACGGCATTCCAATGTAGGTAATATTTGTATGTCAAAAGTATGTCTAATATTCTCTTGATCGTGCATTCGACTTTTCGGCTGCATTTAATAACGTGATCTTGGCCTTGGCCTCATTTCAATGTAGAGTGAGTGCTTTATCATACGGCTGCCTTAATTGTATTAAATTAGTAAACTCATTGCACCGTTGAAAACAAAACTATTTTGATTTAAGTATATTTAGATTTTAATTTTTGAACAAAGAGTGTTCTAAATCCACCAAACCAAGTTCAATTTGCAGTGAATGGCACTTGAAAAATAATTAAAACGAAGACTTCTACTTGGCGGAAGTATAGAGACGAAACCAGCATGCTTGAGCCCTCAATGAAACTCGTAAGTATGCAGGTGGATTTTTGCTAGATTACATCATGATTTTTGTAGTCAGGCTACTGTTGTTCTAGCAGGTTCATTGATCAATTTGAAATTAGTATTATGCGTATGTCATCAGAGAGTTCATTGTTATTTTAATTTTAGTTTTACTTTTATCTATCCATTTTTAAAATCTATACTATATACTTTATAATATAATATAAATTTATTAATATAATAAAGCAGAAGAGTTTTTTTTGTTTGTTTGATTTGAAAAGTTATTTATGTAGGTATATTATAGCCAGATTAATGAAAAATAGTATAGGCTATTTAGCATTAGGTTACAACTCTCAGCTAGCCTTGAATATTGTTTTTTGTTAAGCAAGTCAAAAGAAAAAGCGCTTCCGAAATGATTAATCCGCGTGCACTGGTGTAATGGCTAGTGATACGAAAATACAACGTTCTGCAAAAATATAGATCTTATATGCCTGTTATACAAAAGCCACAATATGGTAATTTGTGACAAAAATATTGAAAATTAAAAAGTGATTTATGAGCGTTGTAATTAGGCATTGCATATTAATCCTTAAAAATGAAAGTTACTTCATCATCTATACAATTTTATGAAGATAATCATTGTTCTTTATAGCATGTTATTTGGACGCTTAGCTTAAAAGATAATGAAAAATTAATATAATTCAACACTCGGCTCGGCGCGCGAACAACGCATTAGCCCTAGCCGCCGAGTGAGAACCGAGAGAAACGAGCTGTGAACGCTTCTATGACCGCTGTTAGTTAAATAATTTCAGCTAAAAAATTGGAAAAATTAATGGAGTACCTTTATCTATCGGCCTATGTAAGTTTATTTATTTATTAAACTTTTATATACAAAAAATAAAATCGTACATATGACGGACGGCATTATCTCCCAGTAAACCATTAGGCTAAGCAGAGATATAGAGTGAAGTTAAATTTTATCCACTTTTCCTTCTCCTCCCGGGTGAGCGACACTACCCCCCCCCCCCACGCCGCATAAAGAAAACCATACACGATACATGAATAGTGTGAAGGTACGAAATAATCCTTAATAAATTTGCTATCAACCTATTATACTTATTAATCAATGATAGAATGATAGATAAAAGTACTGCAATAATTTTACCATTTTTTAAATTAAAACACAAATATTTACATTTCGCTGAATGACCGAATCAACTAAGGGATATGAACTTGGGTCCGGCATGTTCGCAAAAATCAAACCGTGAGGGTTAGGGAGGGTGGATAAAGTTTAATTGCGCTCTATAACGTACATATGCCGATAGATAAAAGTACTCCATTAATTTTGCCAATTTTTTTGCATAAATTGTTATCTAAAATGCTTGAAGTATGTGTCATGTCATGTCGCGTGGCTCAGACACATGGTATACGCGGGTGAAACCGCTGGGCACAGCTAGTTGATGATAGCACAGTACTCGTATAATAAAGTTTGATGGCGTGACCGCTAATGAGTCAAAGTACGTAGTTGTAGTCATTATTTGTGTAAAAGCATATCAAATCTAAACGTATTGAGGTGGGCTTGTTGACGTGTAACTGACACTGTATAGCACCAGTCCTTCAATTTATTTATGGAATAAGTGTGACGACTTTTTATATAGAAAAATTACCCCGCCGCTAGGAATTTCTCCTATATTGTCGAGGCATTTCACATACCCAGACCCGGGTCATTTATTTGTAGGCAAATACTTGTTCCCTACGGGAATTGCATCCGCAGCTTTCAGCACCACAACAAATATGCTTAGCCACTGCGCTATTGAGTCTTCAAGATACTCTACATAATATATAACCAGAAAACGAGAAAACTTGATGAATTCTCTTAATTTGCCGTTACTACTTTTACAAGCTTTTATTTAGTTTCACCTGCCCTTGTGACAAATTAAGTTTTTTTTTATTGTTAGCAGCTGTAGATAAGAAATCCTCAACACAAACAATCTTTTAAAGTTGAACTCATTATGTATTTCTGTTTTGGTTATGAAGTGAGATTAAAAGTAGTATAAAACCAAATATGGCCGCTAATAAAATGTCTGTGTACTATCACTTTGTAATTAAATGGCGCCCAGCAGAAATTTTGAGTTACCAAATTAATATTCTTAATTGTGTTTTTGTTACTGTATCAATTTTAAAATAACGAATAAATAAGTTGTAAGAATATCTACTATCCCATATCGTCCCATGGGTGTCGTAAGAGGCGACAAAGGGAAACAAATCCGGAAATGGGCGGCATCGTCTCTCTAATAACGACTAAAAATACAAAACTGATTTGTAATGGCCCACCCCTCTATGAGGGAGTCTGTGGAGGGGGGGGGGTATTTTCATCGGTTGATTTTAGTAGGCTATAGCGGTAACGGAATTTAGGTGCTATAAAGGTATTCGAGTTTTGGATACTATTGAATTTTTTTTGTTAGACACTGGTCACATATAATTCTGTGACCTGGTGCTAAATGGGATAAGTAAGTTTTTATTAAACAGTACAGTACCTAGTGTACACAAGCACATATTTTATTTTATTAAAAAGTATGGAAGTACGCATTACAATGGCCTTTTTTTCATAATATCTTCTGAAAAACTATCAATAAACATACGCCCTTTTAGCACAAACAATAAAATATAAATAATAATGTGGTAATAATAATAATATGGATTTAAAGTCTGATTTCTTAAAAAATGTACTTTGGCCTTTTTTACCACCAGGACACAGAATTTATTTTAAAAATACGATTATTTACAAGTAATTACTACATTTTTACAAGCTAAATGAAAATCTCGTATTTTATTGAAGAACTAGTGATTCACCCCGGCTCCGCACGGATGATTTCTGTGTCTCGACAACAGCGCCACCTACCGGATCCAAATGTTAATATAAACCCATTCAAGCACACACAAAAAATTTCATCGAAATCGGTTAGATGGTTTCAAAGTTTGTAACGGATGGAGGTAGAACTTTTTTGTGTTTTATATAGAGAGATGTACATCGGGAACATTTTTGTAATATGTTTTTTTACAATTTTAAATATCGCCCAAAACCGGACGAATCGTCTGATAGACTTAAAATGACATTTATGGATAAAAGCCCTTCAAAGATAATCGTTAGATATATAGAACATACAGAAGTACATAGAAGTCATATCATTTGAAGGCTCCGTGGCGCAGTGGCTTAGCGATTAGTGGTTGCGCTAGGGGCCGCGGGCTCGAATCCCGCGCGGAACAAGGATTTGTATGGCCTACAAATAATTTTTCCGGGTCTGGAATGGATTCCATTGGACATTTGTTCTTGTGCAAATTATGGTTGTAAATTGCCTCAACGATATGTGCTGGCACTGAAAATTTTTATTGAAGATAATATTCAAATTACGTATGAAGAGATTTAGCAGATGTGGCATATTGGATCAAGAAGCGTTCTAGGAAGACATAACAGAGAAATTAGAATATAATTTTGGTTTTGGAAACATATTTCCTATGTAATTTTCAAGGTCTTTTTTGTGTTTAAAACAGTAAACTAGTACTTCTAACCACGCCCTAAAATATATATTGGTAATATTTTTTTACTGATTATTTTTGTGTATTTGTTATTTTTTTTTATTATTAAGACAGACGGATAGAATGTTTTTGCATGACAGCGGAATTAGAATTATATATTTTTTCACATGAATTAGCCTCGGAAGCTATAGCTTCAAAGACACGGAAATGATATCTCTCGCCTTAGGAAGTGATAGCAAGGCAATCAACAGCGATCCACGTCGATCTAGTTATTAGTCTCAAGACAATATGGCGTTTACTTTTTAATAGTTTCAAGGTCAATTCATTCATTAATTACATCGACTAGTAAGTCTTCGTAACATTATAATTTGAAATTTCAATTAACTGAAGCAGACATTCAAATGTCAATCAAATGTAATCTTGCACCTTTCTATTTATATTTATGAATTTTAGAGGAGATTGTGAACATATTTTATAAAGAAAGAAAAGTTATATACTGCATTTATAGTTTTTAACCACAAAACCACGTAGTTTGGCAGTGCTGTCTGGTTAAGTGGTGATTTATGATAGTGATGACAACCAGTACGCAGATAATAGATAACTCTTTCAATGAGTTTACCACAATGCAGTATAATGATCCATCACACTAATAATTTATATTGAAAAGGGCATAATATTTATTCAACTCTCATAGAAAAAAGAGTTTTAAGTTATTGAATAACGCATTTAGTCTTTTAAATAGTTAATAGTTAGTATAGAAAATTCTTTACATCAATTAATGTAAGCTGCAGTGGAATATAGGTTAATTTTTTTAATAGAAGAGGAGGCAAACGAGTTAACTCCTACGTGATGGTAAGTTATCACTGTCGCCCATGAACATCTGTAACACCAGAGGAATTTAAAGTGCACAACCGACCTTTAAGAGAGGCTCTTTTCTTTATGAAGATGATTATGATGATGATAATAATAACGTTATATCGTAAATATAAAAAGGGATAACAAGAATAAAGTTATAAGAGGATATTAAAATATAATATATTTTAATAGGATATATTATAATAGGTTGAATTATTGCTTTTATCCCTGAACTGAGTCTGAAGGAGAGGCTGAATTTTGATAGTAAGTTATAATAGGTCATTGATTTATATATTATAATAGGTACGTAGATGATGATGATGATGTCCACGTGGACAAGCGATTAGCGTGTTTAATCCTAAAAAAGGCAAAATGTGTGGAGAAGCACAGATTTGATTTTCCGATCTGAATGTGTTTCGATTTCTTCGTGTCTCTAATAACTGCATTCAACTAGTTATGAACCTTGCGAGTATATTTGTGGCACTATTGATATACTGTAAAATGTCGTTTTGTCGCGTGGTGTCACAGTCACTTTGGCTTAAAATGATAGAGACAGCATGAGTATTAATGGCATCTTAAAGTTGAGCAGCGTTTGAGTATTTGGGCATATGATAGATTATCTGCTCAATTAGTTTTATTTGAAGTTCAGAAGTATATGAACGTAAGTGAATGAAACTTGCGAAGGTTACATCACTATAACTATCATACCGGGCTGTAATTAAGTTGAAGATTTACTGCAGATTATAAGTTCAGATAAAGTATAGTGTACTTATGTACTTACTGAAGTCCGAAGCCTTACCTACATAAAATGCAAATATATAGTTCACATTATTACAAACTTGGTAGATTAGTGTAGAGTTACAACTGCAGCAAGTAAGACTTGGCAAGCTTAAGCAGGTCAGTCGAGAACGAGGCAATGGCCTAAGTACATTGAGCTTTTGGGATTAAAAATATATATATCAATTTAGGCGTTTTTTATTTTATCTATGATGATATACAATGAACAACATTTCATCAAAACATACAAATATAATATTTTAATTAATAATAATTATATATATATATCGTGTTTTACGTTAGCCTTAAGGGAGGCCAATCTTCAGCAGCGGACTAATGATGGTTTTCAGTAATTTTTTTAATTTTTACAATTTAAAAAATCTTCTATTCTCGGGAACATTCGTAGTTAGGATTATCCAATTCTATATTATATTAATTAAATCTATAAATTTATTTTTTCAGAAAGAAATATTAATTTCTACACCTTTATAACAAATTAACTTCCACCGCATGGATTTTGTCAAATTTCACCTTATTCCAAAGAGACTCCGTCCTAGTGGCAAAAAAGTCGTGGATGTTCTTATTATAAATAAATAAATAAAATCCTTTATTTTGACCAAGAATGTTAATTTAACGAACCTTAACCTAATGTTTTTCACTCTCATTCTATAAAAAAAAAACACAATACACACTAATACTACACAATACATATTGAACAAAGTTAAGTTAACGGATTTTATAGCGTTGATTAAAACTACTTTTACGGATTTTATCGCGTTTAATTTTACTTTAAATTATTTTTTATTTTTGTCTGGAATTAAAAATAAAAAATAATTAAAAGTAAAATTAAACGCTTAAATCTTACTTTTAATTATTTTTTAAATGTTTTAATCCATGTGTAGTGTTCGCGTAAATATAAGAAATTAATATGAATTTTATAGCGTTTCACTTGGCTTATTTTACCTATTCAAGAGCTCTTTAGTTCTCCATTAATTAAATAAGTTGTTGACAGACTTCTCGTTCATCGTTGGCAATGGGACAAGTGCTTAATACAGGTCTACTTTATATATATCTATCAGAAGCCTGAGTTCTTTCATATATTCGCCACGGACGTCGCCCTAAAGTTGCCACTTGTGGTTGTGTACTACCACGGGGTGAAATGAGGTAATGGGTTCTCTTTGGCCGCTACCACACGGTAAACCGATTGGTTTTAACAGAAACTTGTTTATTAATGATAACAAATTTTTGGAACAAAGTAATCTCAAATAAAGTTTTAAAAAAAGGACATTAAAGAGCTCTCTTAATTTTTTTATGTACATAAGACACACTTATACTATACTATGCACATTGTATAAAACTAATTTAACAGATTTTATAGCGTTTAATTTGACTTATTTTGCATATTCAAGAGCCTTTGATTCTCAATAAATTCATAAGTAGTTGACAGAGTTTAGAATATAAACGTTTAACTTTTAACTCATTCAGATATTTCAAATCATCCATTTAAAAGCTGACCGCCTTATATGATAATTTCTTGAAGAATCGTTGAACTTTTTATAAGACCCTGAACCGCCCTCAATCGTACCTTGAAACTAGTAATGAAGCAATTCCAACGTCTTATCATATATCACCAATAACAGTGCGTCGTATAAACTCTATATAATATAATTTATTACAACGAAGGTATCATTACATCCAAAATAAATTTAACTTAATCTCATAGTTACGGGGCAGTGTCGCTGGTCATATAGCGAATATGGTATGTAGATACACAGCAGTTTAATGCTGCTATATTTCGTATGGTGAGTGTAGAGAAGCGGAGACCCTTTTTACTGGTAACGAGCCATTCCATATTAGTCCTCGGGGGTGACAACGCATCTGCATTTTGATACTTAATCGAAGATAAATGAAGATGTCTATGAACCATAGCATCCACTTACCATCAGGTGGACTGTGTGTTCATTTGTCACCCTTATTCAATAAAAAAAATAGCTCTCGAAAGATTCTCGAGACGATGCAGCCACGCACCGGTAAGAGAACTGTGAGGCGGCCCCCTTTGCGGTATGATGATCTGGTAAGACATGCAAGAAGTCGATGGTGCAAGCAGCTTAGGACTATGCTTTGAGACATTCATTGACGGAGGCTTATTTTCAGCAGTGGACTTGTGAAGGGATATTGCTGATGACTTAATGTACTACTTATCCCAATCCTGAAGTTAATATTTAAATATTCTGATCCCTTTATCAAATACATATTAAATATATTATAATATACTTTTAATCGTTCTTTTATATTTCAAAATATCTATATCTCTCTGAGAGTAGATATACAGTCGACCTTCGCGTGTGAGTACAACTGCAAGTCATCAGCATACAAATGATACGCACACTGAAGATTTGGGGTAATGAGATTTATAAATATTGAAAATAACAATGGAGATAGAATACCGCCTTGAGGAACACCAGCATGCAAGTCACACCAACTTGATGAGGACTCGTCAATGCGAACTGACTGCTGGCGGCCTCGAATATAAGATGAGAACCACTCCAAAGCCTCAGATGAGATCATAGAAAGTGAAAGGCTTGATAATAGGATGTCGTGACTGATGGCATTAAAGGCGTTAGAGAAGTCAACCAAAACCAGTACTGTGACTTTAGTTTCCTCCATGCCTGCCCTAATGTCACCAGTGACTTTGAGGAGCGCGGAAACAGTGCTATGACCCGGCCTGAAACCAGACTGTAATGAGCTTAACAGGTTATTCGAGAAGATAAAATGTGATAGCTGTTTGTGTACACAAGCCTCTAGCACCTTTGATAAAAAGAGAAGAATGGATATAGGTCGGAAGTGATTAGGTAAAGAAGGATTAGAAATTTTTGGGAGAGGTATAATGTAAGCTTTACGCCACAGCGACGGAAAAACTCCAGAATCCAGAGAGAAGTTAATTATATGGGAAATAGCAGGGAGAAGATGATCTATAATATTAATAATCATACGCCAACTGATATTGTCACAACCAATAGCATTAGACTTAATGGAGAGTATAACCTTCCTGATCTCATTCGTAGCTATTAGAGAGAAGCAGAAAGGAGCGATATTAGGACGAGGTAAACCCATTATCTGATTAACAGTTTGACACTTGGTTTGGTGATCCAGAGGTGTATGTGAAGAGAAGTGTTGATTGATATCATCCAAACCAATTGTCCTCTGAAACTCAGAATGAGACTTCTTACCAATACCCATGGTTCCAAGGAACTTCCAGATATCTGCGGGGGAAGAGGATATGATGTTGTTAAGAATATATCGGCGTTTTGCGCTGCGTATCATCTGGTTACACCGATTTCTTGCAGTTTTAAAAATGGACCAATTTTCCTCACACCGCTTTTTTCTATATTTCTGAAAGGCTCGGTCTCTACGCCTCATCACAATGCGGATCTCTGTTGTCATCCAAGGTGCTGGCAGCCGCTTTAGATTTACTTTTTTAATAGGAGCATGCATATTATACAGATTAATTAATATGTTATTAAATGCGCTAACTTTTTCGTCTACCGTGGGAGCGGCTGTCACTGTGTCCCAGTTAATTTTAGAAGCATCCTGACACAACTTCTCTACATCCATACGGCCAAAACTACGCAAGTGCAGGATTTTAGGCGAGGGCTTAGGAGGTTTCAGGATATAGGAAAGGAAAATGAGATCATGATGGGAGAAACCAGACGCATAATGTTGACCATGAGTAGAGACAAAGGTGGGGTTTGATGTTACGAGTAGCATTAAATCGAGCCATGTGTCCTCCCCGTCCGCATTGTGGTGAGTGGCTTGTAGAGGTAGAACATGAAGGCCAACCGACTCGATTATTTGAAGGAACTTACAGGAACGGGATGAGTGCGAAGCCAGGAGATTTGTATTAAAATCACTCATGATGATGTGATGTGAGTATTCTGACCCTAAAGATTCCAGAGTCGTTTCGAGACTGGAGAAGTAATCAACAGAGGGGGGACAATATACAACACCAAGAACGGTTTTAGCTCCCTTCACACATACTTCAAGAAAAAGAAATTCAGCAGATGCGGAGTAAAAGGGCGAGGAGTAAAAGGGCGAGGAGTGGCAAGTAATGTCTGTTAACTGCATCTTGCGAAAAATGCTCACCACAGTGGCTTTACAATCCTCCTTCTCTTCTTCAGTAACACCGAGAAAAATGAGAGCCTTACGACGATGCCTGGTTTCGATGACATCTACCATACGAGAGCACTCAATAATCTGCTTGCGAAGCATCCCAAGCATTGAGTACATGAGCTCACGGAAAGTCCGGAATTCTTCAGCCACCTTTGCAACAGTGTCTTTAGCGGGTCCCCCAGTATGCAGCTGTGCTTCCAACTCAGCCATCCTTTTGGAAAAGCATTCCTCTAGAGTATTTTGAGCAGTTCTTATTTCTTCTAGTTGAGACATTCTGTTGTAAAAATTATTCAAAGTGTGATGTGCTGGCAGGTGGTGAATTTTAAATCAGTTTACATGCATAAACATGTAAGTACTAACTAATGATGTATTTTTGCACCAAATAAATACACGAATATTGTACTTTAATGTATTAATTACTTTAAAATATATTTTTGAAAACGTAAGAACGTGTACACTTTTTTCTTCACCTACCGCCAAAAAAAAATCTAAACTCTGTCAAATACTTATTAATTTATTGAGAATCAAAGGCTCTTGAATATGCAAAATAAGTCAAATTAAACGCTATAAAATCTGTTAAATTAGTTTTATACAATGTGCATAGTATAGTATAAGTGTGTCTTATGTACATAAAAAAAATTAAGAGAGCTCTTTAATGTCCTTTTTTTAAAACTTTATTTTAGATTACTTTGTTCCAAAAATTTGTTATCATTAATAAACAAGTTTCTGTTAAAACAAATCGGTTTACCGTGTGTTGGCGGCCAAAGAGAACCCATTACCTCATTTCACCCCGTGGTAGTACACAACCACAAGTGGCAACTTTAGGGCGACGTCCGTGGAGAATATATGAAAGAACTCAGGCTTCTGATAGATATATATATTTTTTTAAACTTTATTTGAGATTACTTTGTTCCAAAAATTTGTTATCATTAATAAACAAGTTTCTGTTAAAACAAATCGGTTTACCGTGTGTTGGCGGCCAAAGAGAACCCATTACCTCATTTCACCCCGTGGTAGTACACAACCACAAGTGGCAACTTTAGGGCGACGTCCGTGGCGAATATATGAAAGAACTCAGGCTTCTGATAGATATATATAAAGTAGACCTGTATTAAGCACCATTGCCAACGATGAACGAGAAGTCTGTCAACAACTTATTTAATTAATGGAGAACTAAAGAGCTCTTGAATAGGTAAAATAAGCCAAGTGAAACGCTATAAAATTCATATTAATTTCTTATATTTACGCGAACACTACACATGGATTAAAACATTTAAAAAATAATTAAAAGTAAAATTTAAGCGTTTAATTTTACTTTTAATTATTTTTTATTTTTAATTCCCGACAAAAATAAAAAATAATTAAAAGTAAAATTAAACGCGATAAAATCCGTAAAAAATAGTTTTAATGAACGCTATAAAATCCGTTAACTTAACCTTGTTCAATGTGTATTGTGTAGTATTAGTGTGTATTGTGTTTTTTTTTATAGAATGAGAGTGAAAAACGAGCATATTGTCCACGTGATGGTAAGTGGTTGCTGTAGCCCATAAACATCTACATCTATCTTCGATTACGAATCAAAATGCAGATGCGTTGTCACCCGTGAGGACTAAGATAGAATGCATTGTTTCCGGTATAAAGGGTCTCAGGTTAAAAAAAGGGTGTCAGTTATATGTACGTAGGTGTACATAAGTTAGTACGTGTGTACCTTGAACGAATTAACAAGTTATATAATAAAAAGTTAATTCGTTCAAGGTTTGTACATACAAAATTTTTAAGAGAGCTCTTTGATTTACTTTTTTTTAACTTTATTTGAGATTACTTTGTTGTAAAAACCACTATTTAGAAACAAATTTTAATTAAAAAAATCGATTTGCCGTGTGGTAGCGGCAAAAGAGGACCCATCACCTAATTTTATCCCGTGGTTGTGGAAGACATGAATTTTGATCGCCATCCGCGACGAATATTAGAAAGAACTCAAATTTATGCGGTATAATGAGATGTGTATGTAATGTAAAACTTCAAAAAGACCAGCATTAGGCACTTGTTCCAACACCAACGATGAACGAAAAGCGAGTAGAGCTAGAAACTCGATAAGAGCTTGCGAGTAGTGAGAAGCGAGTGCGTAATTCCGTTAGCTTTGTCGCTGGGCTATAAGCGATTGTTATAGTTGCCATGTTTCGCGGGAGGGTTGGCAGTATAGAATACTATAATACATACATAATATAACGGGGGAGTGGGCGGAGCCCGTGTAGCTACTAAAATGCCACTAATACGTCAATTCACACGTATAAATGTCAACACGAGATGTGTTTTGACGTCATTATCGTTTCCAATTTTCGTATGCAAATTATTTAGAAAATGCCAAATTGCACGCTATTTAAAAATAAATACACAAATAAACACAGCGAATCGGGTTTGTAGTAGTGATTAACTGATAACACGACGTAATTGCGCGTGAGCACACATGCTCCCGGCGACGCCTATCCTCGTACGAAATAAGGTTGACAGCCATTCTATTGTGTATTATAGTATTCTTTGGTTGGCAGCTTTATTTTTTATTATATTGCACTGTCGTCAGAAGGATGCTGCTGCCTATTTCCTGGTTCAGTTTCTCCCTGTCACCTTTAGCTATTAATGATACCTACTTTATGATATGGAGTAGCGAGCTTTCTTGTCAACCCTACTATATTTTAAAAGCTCTATACTCCTTGCCATAAAAATACTTGTCATAACTATAATTATCGCGAATATGATAATGCATCCATTAATCCAAACCTGATTAGTTGCTCAATTTGCAAATATTTTTATTCGTTGTTGTTCTTCCTTATTTGTCGTTAATTATCTTAAAAAAGCTACATTAAGCGTTCTAAACGGAACAACTGGTCTGATTGATCCCGGAAGCGGTGATAAGGTTAAGTGTCGCTGTAAAGGCTATTTATATAGGCTGCATTACATGCGCACGCGCAGTTAATTCTCCGCAACGCTGTGACTATTACAAGCACTAGTGACCGTGACTTTTGTGAGTTAATGTGAGTAGTCTTTAGTGTAATATGTCTGGTGTACATGTTTGATGTTTGACGTTTAACTAAATTGATAAGCGGAAGCTTGACCTACATCTGTTCTTTGGTTTAATTCTTAGTTAAAAAGGCTTATTTAGACTGTAATATTACATTTTACATCAAAATATATTATAGTTCAAAGCAAATATCTATGAAATTTTAGTGTAATTAGGATTCTGAGGAAAAAAGTATTTATAATCAATATTTTGATTATATTTATTTTAATTTTAATTATTCATTACTTCTGTAGCTTTTTAATTTTATTCTGTTACTTTCTATAAATTAATGAAAATATTAAAATATTTACTCTTTTACTTTAAATGGAAATTCTGATTATATTTTGTAGACATGTATTTAATGGTTTGGGAAAACCATTAAATACATATATTATATACTAAATAATAGATTTATTTAAAACTAAATTAGGAAAAATGAAGAAATAGCAGAAGAGAAAAAATATATATATATATATATATATATATATATATATATATATATATATATATAAATGGAATAGTAATTATATGAAACAAAAGGATTTCAATTCAATATGCAGTTACTTAGGATTTATTGTTTGTAGTAAGTGTAGGTACTGTAGAGTAACGTGCGTGAAACATTTAACCAATTAAACTGAAAGGATTTTACATTTTGTGAGCCTGTATTCATAAATATTGCAAAACTTTGAATGTTTCTTGTAGGTATATCACAACTGAATCAGCTTATGAAAATAGACTCTTGGTGTGTAGTAAAATATTTCAGTAGTTTTTAGAAACTTTTCGCATAGAGCAGACTCTCATACATATTTCATAAATATTTGTAAAATATTATCGCAAAGACTGCACAACTTGCTTACCCCTGTAGCTTTGTATGATTAACACATGTATCTTTGGAAAAATAATAAGGTTATATTTTTATTGCAAGAGCATCAAATACGTCCCTTTACAACATTTAAATAATATCATGTAATGAAAACAACTATTTGCGCTTAGTGTCAAAAATCTATTAATTCTGCATCTTTTTTTTTTGAAAATTGAAAACGAGGCATTACATCTTAGGCCTCACGGATGACAACGCATCTGCATTTTGATTCGTAACTGAGAATAAATGTAGGTGTCTATGGGCCACAGCAATCACTTGACATCAGGTGGACTGTGTACTCGTTTGTTACCCTTATCCTATAAAAAAATCGTCTCGTATAAGTCCACTGCTAGACTTGGGCCTATTCAACGGAAGAGGAACGATAGGGAGTTGACCTTAAGAAGTCATAAAATTTCTCTTACATTTTTTACGAAAGGGGTGCTATGTAGTGACGATGTAAAATAGTCTCACTTGGAATACTGTTCCCCCACACAGAATACTGTTCTCATCTCTAGGTCGGGGCACTCCAGTGCCAGCTCCTTCCACTTAACCGCATCCAGCACATAACGATTCGAATCGTCGACGACCGAGTTCTTTCTGATCGGCTCGATTCACTGGCGCTGCGTAGGGATGTTACATCCCTCTGCGTTTTCTATCGTATCTACTACGGGGAGTGTTTTGAAGAATTGTTCAGATTAGTTCCAGCCGCCAAATATCACGAACGCACAACGCGTCAAAATTTACGATACCATCCTCGCCATCTGAATGCTTGGCATCATGATGATGATGATGATGAATCGTAAAAGATATTAATATTTATATGTATTTGTGAGAGTCGTATAATTTTCTTAATTTTGGGCACTTTGATTTTCAATGGAAAATATTAATGCAAATTTTCTCGTCACACACAGCTTTTGCAAGTTTTCAAAACAACATTTATATTATTAATTCATTATTTAAAGATTTTTTTATTTTATTGATCAGTTCATGTTAACACATTTTAAATATATTAATTAATTTTAGTGATTACTTTAATTAAAATACGCAAGAGAAGTGAAAAGTTAATTAAGTTTCGTAACGTAAGTTTTCATGAGATATGAAATTGCTTAGTGAAAGTTTTACTAAATTGTTCACCATTTTACCAAAAACAGGATATTGACTCAGCTTGGAAAGGCTTTTGTCTCAAATTCCAATGATAAATTTCTAATTACTCGAAACTGTTTAAACCTTAGAGTAATTACATATTTGTTTCATAATTTCCATAGTGATCAAGATCAGGCCCATATTTCCGCTAAGGAATCTAGTCGCTGCATGCTTTACCACGTTATGCATTATATGAAGGTAGAAAATAAATAAAAGTGCATTATTAAGTGAGGTTAGACTCCACTAGTTTGAACATTTTAAGAGGATCAGTCATTCTAAGAGTTTTAATCAGGGTCGTAACTCTGCCCGTCGTTGTAATTCTTTTAGTAAATGTAAAAACTATTATATTATGTAGTAGGTGCGCTTGTTCCATATCGTAATATGGTATTACTGTTAGTTTGCATACTTGATTTTATTCAAATTAAATAAGTAATAATTTATTCAATAAGTAAATCATGAATAAGTGTTTCTTGTATTACTTGTATCTTCTATTATTACTCTTAACTGCTTATTGCTGTGTTTGATATAATCTGAATTCTATTAAGTAATAGGTTGTATTGACTTTAAAGAAAACCAATCATGAAGATATTTGAAGTTGTATAAAGCACAAAACAAATTTTTCTTTCAAGCTTATATCCATCAAGGATACATACAAACATTAATAATTCATCTACCACCACCACCACCACAACCGTCATCACAGACTATCATATACTAATCATCATCATCGCCATCTTCGTCGTCGTCGTCATCGTCATCATCATTATTATCGATGTCGTCGTCGTTGTCGTCGTCATCGTTATCATTATTATCGACGTCGTCGTTGTTGTCGTCGTCGTTTAATATTTTAAGGTTCAGTTCATCTAATACTTCGGAAAAATCTATGTTTAGCTGTAGATAGATCTACTGACTGATAAACTATCATATAGGTTGTATCTTACTTTATCTCTCATCATTACTCCTTACTTTGTGATATGGCTGTACTAAATTGCTCACTTCGAGGTACCTCAATTTCAATATTAATTTGAACAAGCGCTAAATGATGGGATTGATATTTCTGTTCGTAGTCAGGTCACGTAGAAATCACTGCACAGGTTTGGGCAAGCTTTGGTTTTAAAGAAATTTACACTACATTCCATAGCGTATATATTCGTTTAGAACGTTTTGATATAGGTTAATTATAAACAAGTTTGTAAAAATAATACATTTTTTTTAAATGAAATCATAGTTTTGTAGATTTATATATTATACACATATATTATATATACACACATATATTATACATTCCCTTTTATATCGCATAAAGTTAATTTGGAAAAAAGTTACATTGGGTTGTGTTGTTGCACGTTTTTCCTAGGATAGAGGTTTTGTTGAATTATTAGTAAAAGTAATAAAATGATTTTTAATAAGGCATATTTATAAATACGGAATAAAAATATTTTATTATATTTTTATCATTCTATTATTCATCATAACCTCTTCATAAGTCCTCTGCTGAATATGTAAAAAATACATATTTTATTAATAGTAAGTAATTTTAAGATTATTTTTATATTTAAAGCGTGCATGGAACAGTGATCAGCTTACTTTCTTAACGAGTGTTTTTAATGTTAGCTGGCTATAATATTTTAAGTATTTACCAGTAAACAGTTATTGATTAGCAATTACAACAATAGATTAGTAAAAATCTGTTAGGTATAGGGCGGGAAAGTTCACCACGTTGTACCGATGTGGGTTGATGGACGTTACAAAATAATGCCCCCTAAATATTTAATTTTTTTGAGACATGTGAATCACCTTATGATGTTTTCTTTACCTCACTTGGGGAAGGGGAAGTTTACCTTTTTTTAGTCACCACATGGGAAAGAAAAAGGGGAAAGAGCTAGAGGGGGGTAACCTAGAAGAAATCATGGATAAATTGTAATGTGGACGGTGAACTTTACATTATTATTTATTCTTCAGTTTTAATTCATATTTAATGTAATTTTTTGCCTCACTTGCCGTGGCGGGTATTCATGGGCTGCAGTAGTAAATTACCATGAGGTGGACTGTGAGTTCGATTTGCAGAATTGGCAGAATTTTATTACATAATTTTTGAGGGAAAGTAAGTCCCAAAAGAGGGGAAACTCAATTGAGGCATTGGGAACTCAAACCATTAAAGTAGAAAAACTGTACTTAAGTGATCATCGCTAAAATTTAACATTATACTTGTTAGTAATGACTTACGGAACTTATCTGGAGAGAGATGTGCTCGAATATTTTCTCAGTGATAGAATTCGTAAGTCGTGATTCTCGCAAAACTCACATTTATTACGAAAAAAACTTTACGAGTGAGTGGCAGTTTTGTGCCATCAAGAGTAGTGTAGGGCAAATCCTGTTATATGAGATGACGAGCCGTTGAGGATGCATGCAGGTTGCTGGTTGCTCAAACCGAGCTTAGTTAACACAGATGTTTAGTAGATGTTTAGTTAGTACAGATGTTTAGTTTTAGTATTGAGCTACGCTTAAATGATGATACTCGTAAAGAGGGTAAAAATATATTTATACTAGCTTGCCAGGCAGACGTTGTTCTGCCCTTTTCGACGACCCTTTGTCATGTCCTATTAAAAATCCTTAGATTAGCAAAAAAAAATGTGGGTCACTCATGGGCAAAAAAACTATCCTATCGCTCAAGTTAGACCAAACTGCACACGGTGTGCAAATTTGATTAAAATCGGTTAAGTAGTTTAGGAGTCCATCGCGGACAAACGACGTGACACGTAATTTATTTATATTAAGATTATATTTGGTAAATATTAAAATATATTTATATTATATTTTAATGTTTACCAAATTGCATCTCGTTTTACAAAATTGTTTAATTTACTTTTTCAGATAAAATGCGTCAAATATTAATCATTGCGGCCTTCTTCGCTGTGGCCCACGCGAGACCTGGCTTGATTTTTACTCAACAATTACAACCAGTCGGGATTCAATACGCCCAACCATCTGTGCCAGCTGTCCATCCACACCCTGCAGTGGAGATAAATGCAGCAAGCGAAGCGCTTCTACCCCGTGAACTGTTGAAATCTAGCAACTTTTATGACAACCCAGCAATTGCGGCAAGCCTTGCTAAGGAGTCATGGTTTACCAACAAGGAGATGCAAGTAGTAGAGAGGGAGGCGGAATATATTCCGCGGGAAAAAATTTATAAAATTGTTAAGAATGCCGGATTTTTAGATAGACATTAATATTTCATTATATATTATTGTTAAAAATATTCATAATAGCGTGCGCTTGGTTTATTTATCTGGTAATGATTTTTATATTAATTAAATAGAAATTAGTACTTTATATAGGTATCATAATAAATATATATTTTTTTTGTTATTAAAATTATTGTTAAGTGTATGATTATTTAGAATAAGACGCATTGTAAATAAGAACTTGCATCAACGCAACGTCACCTTGTATACCTTAGTAGTGTTGTGAATCTAAGTCATAAGTAGTTATAAGTAGTAAAAATAAATATACACTGATGTTTTCTATAAATACTCTTATTTAATATTTGGTGTTTGGTATAAATCATTCAAATTTTTTATAATGTAGTATAGTAACGATGCCATATGTAATTGTTTGAGTGTATTAATGATAATCTCTTACTCTATCCGTATCAAAACGATACAAGTTCTCATTATTAGTTTAAACCAATTGATATTTTAGTTTAAATAAACTAGATTATGTAATGAATTATTAGTGCTGTGATCTCGAAACAATAAGTACGTTGTGTGTAAGTTATTGTTTCTTATTTATGGAGTTTATTTATTAAATGAAACAGTTTTGTTTTGATAAATGGTCGTTTTTACACTATGTTTGCTTTTTCGCATTCCGCTCCGTAGGCTGCCTTCTTAAAACTTCTGCCGCGCTTGCACGTCACCCAACATTCGTAGACTGGTTTTTGTACGAAGTCTGTGAATTGAAAATAGATAATTTATCGTTTTAAGAAGAAATTTCGCACACGTGTAGGGTTTTTTCCGTGGTAGAGCCATGCTGCAGCTATATTATGGTTGAGGAATGAACGGATCGACCGGGGAAGGACCACGCTCTCTTAGAATACCAGCGTAAAATAGTAGCTTAATAAAAGTAAAACATAGCAGATGTTTCGTGTAGTGAGTGTAGAGATCTGGAGATCCTTTTTGCTGGTAATGAGGCATTCCATCTTAGTCCTCAGGTGTGACAACGCATCTCCGCTTTGGTTCTTAATCGAAGATAAATGTAGATGTCTATGGGCCACAGCATCCACTTACCAAAATGTGGGTTGTGTGCTCGTTTGTCACCCTTATTCTATAAAAAAGGTCATTGAATAAAAATGTTTTTATGGATTTTATCGCGTTTAATTTTTACTTATTTTTAAGTGAGAATGGGTGCTGCAAAGCACCCTAAAGGGAATTAACAATAAGTAAAAATTAAACGCTATAAAATCAGAAAAAAATAATTTTATTAAATGTGTAGTGTTTGCGTTAATATAAGAAGTTAAGATAAGGTCATTTAAAGCATGTAAAAATATGTTAGTGGTCTTGCGTATGTGTGTGATTTTGTGTGTCTTCAAGGTAAGAGTGACTATGCTTTTCTTACGCTGTCAGTGCGCTATACCACTTTCGCCTGCATGACGACTTGCCACCAGGTGGGGTAGTATTCAGGCACTGGCCTATAATAGTTAAAAATAACCTAACGGTTGTTTATATTTACGCAAACACTAAACATTTAAATAATACCAGTTTTACTGATTTTATCGCGTATATTTAACTTTTTCATACTGTGTAGATCGGAACAAAAGTTAAATTTTAATCTATGGTAACCACGATTAACTATGACATCTGGACGTTGAACATCTCAGCCCTCCCCGTGACCATGAGTGCTGTAAAGTGCTCGAAACGTCGGGTATTTAAAAAGTTAAATATACGTGATAAAATCCGTAAAAACTAGCATTATTTAAATACAAATAATCTTTTAAATCGGCATAACGAATGTATGTTTGGTCACGTCACGATATCATTGTCATGTTTTATTTGCAGTTATCAGTTGTGTTTGAAGTTATTGGAAAAGATCAACGTGGCAGAGCCATGCTGGAGCTTTATTAGTAGTATAGTTGCAGCACGAATGGGTGGGCTCGACCGGGGAAGGACCACGCTCTCACAGAATACCAGCGTGAAATAGCAACTCAACGCTGCTGTGTTTCGTATGGTGAGTGTAAAGAACCGGAGACCCTTTATACTGGAAACGAGGCATTCTATCTTAGTTCTCACGGGTGACAACGCACTTTGCATTTTGATTCGTAATCGAAAATAGATGTGGATGTCTATGGGCCACAGCAACCGCAATCCGGTGGACTGTGTGCCCTTTTGTCACCCTTATTCTATAAAAAAAGATCGCACGCATACAAGTGATAAAGATTTAAAATATTGTACAAATAACTCTAATACGACCGAATCAATGTATTCGAATTCAATTAAATACGCAATATTTAAGGATAATTCAAAAACTACGGGTCAGATCTTGATATTGGGACCACACGAAAAGTACCAGGTTTCAAATAAAAAAGAATCATCAAAATCGATTT
Source organism: Parnassius apollo (assembly GCA_907164705.1). Classification (NCBI taxonomy): domain Eukaryota; kingdom Metazoa; phylum Arthropoda; class Insecta; order Lepidoptera; family Papilionidae; genus Parnassius; species Parnassius apollo. The sequence continues at coordinate 8,719,343 of CAJQZP010000295.1, forward strand.
ACCCAGAAAAAAGTCCTAAAGTAAAACACATAAAAACATACAGTCAAATTAAATACCTCCTTCTTTTTGAAGTTAAATAGCAAAAAGGAAACTATGTAGAAATGCCATGTAGCTACAAGTCTATGTTAGATAGTAACGGCATAACGTTTAAAATATATTTGGATAAAATTTTATTATTAGATAGTTACGGCATAACGCATAAAATATGTTTCGATGTAATTTATCGATAATATATTTACGGCATAACGTATAAAATATGTTTCGGTGAAATTTCTAAACTACAATCAAGAATATTGAAAGCTATTGAATAGTTAACTAATTAAAAATCAATATGTAGCCGACAATTAAGGATGACGTAAATACTGCAAATTGATAAAAGTGTATGATAAAGTTAATTTCTTATTTTGGAATTACGTTTAAAGCCACTAAAGCAATGTAGTCGTCTACCTAAGCTATGATAACTTATTGCTATTTTGAGTATATTCTTTCGAAAGACAATAACGATTACATTACCAGAAATTTCAACTTCTCAATATCTAACATCCTGAAGGAGCTACGGGACGAAAATTCAGATCGTTATTGCTTTTTCGTGTTCATCATTCATCATCATCATTACAGCCCTTCACAAGTCCACTGCTGAACATAGGCCTCCCCCAAGTAATGCCACAAAGCACGGTCCTGAGCCACCTGCATCCATCGACTTCCTGCATGTCTTACCAGGTCGTCACTCCCTCTAGGGGGGGGGCGCCCGACCCTACGCCTACCGGTACGAGGCTGCCACTCGAGAGCCTTTCTTCCCCATCGGTTTCGGTTCTTCGAGCTATATGGCCGGCCCATTGCCACTTCAGCTTACTAATCCGTTAGGCTATGTCGGTCACTCTGGTTTTACTGCGGATATCCTCATTTATGAGTCTATCACGCAGAGAAGCATAGTCTATTATATATATTATATATAGTATTATATATAGTCTATTAGCATAGCCCTCTCCATAGCTCGCTGAGCGACCTTGACCATCCTCATACGGCCAGTAGTGAAGGACCACGTCTCAGATCCGTAAGTCATCACTGGCAACACGCACTGGTTGTACACTTTAGTTTTCAGAGATTGAGGTATACCTGACGAGAAGATGTGTCGTAATTTCCCGATCGCTGCCCAGCCGAGTTGAATCCGTCGATTGACCTCTCGGTCGAAGTTGGACTTACCTAGTCGGACTATTTGTCCCAGGTAAACGTACTCGTCAACAACTTCGAGCAGAGCACACCTATGCCGGTAGTTGTTGGGAGCACTATGCTCCCAACAACTACCGGCATAGGTGTGACATGGACATTAAACATGATCTTTGTTTTGTCCATGTTCATCTTAAGACCTATCCGTTGGGAGACACCATTGAGGTCATTGAGCATAGTGCTAAGGTCCTCCGCCGATTCTGCCATAAGGACTACATCGTCGGCAATTCGAAGGTGAATGATGTACTCAGGTGAATGATGTACCGCCATTGATGTTAATAACGTATCCTTTCCAGTCCAGTAGCTTGAAAACGTCTTCCAACGCAGCGGTTGAAGAGTTTCGGGGATATAACGTCACCCTGTCTTACACCTCTCTGCAGTTGGATAGGTTTCGAGCTCTGGTTCTGTACTTGGATAGCCATCGTAGCCCTACTGTACAAACACTTCAGCACTTCGATACCGAAAGTCAACTTGGCACCGCTGAAGGGACTGTAGCACCGCCCAAATTTCGACGGAATCAAAGGCTTTCTCATAGTTTCCGAAAAGGCTTCAGTACCATAGACCACATACATACCCTGCGGGTCTGCGGCAGAAGTACCTTGTACAGAAGACCGAAGAGTACAATCTGCCACTTTGCCTGGCATATGTGGACTATGAGAAAGCCTTTTCGTGTTGGCAACAAAGAAATCTTATAGAACATCAAACAGGATGCCGTAAATAATTTATTTAAAAGCTAAACTTTATTTACTTTTGAGCGTATTATTTATTTTTATGTTATAAATGTGATGATTATATAACACAGATAAACCCAGTGGTTTTCGTGTTGGAGAAATTAATAGATATTAGAAAGAGACTCTTGTACTGAATTAATTAGAAGAAAAAAGTTCATTAAATTTCTGAAACTCTTAAAATCTGTCAAGTGCTTGCTACGCACAATTAGTGATACGTACACAGCCTCATTCTAAGCGTATTCATTATTCATCATTACAGCCCTTCACAAGTCCACTGCTGAACATAGGCCTCCCCCAAGTAATGCCACAAAACACGGTCCTGAGCCACCTGCATCCATCGACTTCGTGCATGTCTTACCAGGTCAACTGGTACGAGGTTGCCACTCGAGAACCTTTGTTCCCCATTGGTTATCGGTTTTTCGAGCTATATGACCGGCCCATTGCCACTTCAGCTTAATAATCCGAAGCGTATGTCGTTAATGAATTAAGTTACACGAGCAACAGGGATTTGATCCCCGCCGGCACTAATGAATTTGTAAACTGTAATTTTAAGTACCTACTGATTTACCGAAGGGAAGAGAGGAAACCTGCATGTTTGACGAATAAGATATTTAAAAGACTTGTGAAGTCCGCCAACACCTATTGGAGCATAACATCCATAACTCGCTCAGAAAAGACGGAAAGCTGTACTTTTCTTTTCTATAATTGGACTATCACTAATAAAACTTCGTAATCTGCAGACTATATACAATTAGATGTACACATTTTCAATAAAAGTCACGATAAATATCGCCAAAATATTCGAACGACACCCGTGAGTAATGTTACTAAGAAAGCGGGGGCGTAAAATTAACCAGTAAAATATAAAATGTGTACAACATTGGTTTGCGTTATATCATGGGCCTATTGAAGTTGGTTTATGTTTGGAAAGGGCGTCATTTATCAGAAGCACTTCGTCAGCAAGCCGAAGTCATAGGGGGATTTCGAGAACGCTCAAGTTCTCAGAACTGTTCAAAGGTTTATTGACTGAAATGTGATACGTAGGTTCATTATCACAGAGCGTTTGCGCACTGAATCCGATCTGAATCCGAGTAAAGATAAATATAGAAAACTAGAATTAATGGAGAGAGACTAATGCGTTCTATTCGAATCCAAGAAAATGCGAGGTCATTTGTGCACTTGATATTCGAAAGTTTTGCCCAATTTGTTTCTGCTTAAGGGTAGCATTCATACAGCGTTTATATTTTGTTGTGTTCCCTCAATTAAGTTGTGTTTTCTCAATCGCCTTCGATTTTTGGCATTGTTATAATACGAATACTACGTAAATGAAGAGTTCTGGATACAATCTCTCTTAGTGAAGTGACTTTTAGCAACAGCGTTTTAGAATAACCACGAATTAAGTTAAGATAGCAAAAAAAATCTCAAAGTATTATATATTCCATAAAAAAAGTTTATTTTCGACACAAATGAGTGTGTCGAAATTAAACTTTGTTTGTCGAAAATAAATCGATATGACCATATTTGAATCCGATAAAATACGATGTCGCTTGTTTATTAAAATTTTACGACAAGTAATGCTTATATAAGAAGCTCAAGTTATGCTGTTAAATTGTAGTATTGCCGTTGTAAGCATTCAGCTTTTTGGAACTATACCACAAAATAAATAATAGTACTACGTAACTAACTACGTAACTGTGTTCTTATAATAAGTTGAGCGTAGTTCTGGCTTGATTGTTACCGTTACCGATTGTTACCCGTAGATTGATTCATAGGGGTGGGGGATGGGTATATTTGTCATAGTTGCAACTAGTTAGCAAGCGGGTTAGCAACTACAGTTTTTTATTCTTAGTCCTTATAAAGAAGAAGCTGCTGCCCATATCCCGATTTGTTTCCAGGTGTCGCCTCTTACGACACCCACGGGATGATATGGGGTAGTGTATATTTATACACCGCCACTCACGGTTTGATTTTTGCGTCACTTTAATTGTACGCAGCACTTTGTCTTTGTTTCGTTGTTGGTCTGAGTAGACGATAAATTTTCTTGGTAATACCTTTCTTACTATCACAGTTAAACTCATGCATATCGCAGGTATCGATAAATGTTCTCATTTCACCACAGGAATCAATTCCACACATAGGAACTTGGTCGTGTCGGCAGATGTCTGCAATATTGCATTCCTCTTCCAGCTGGAAGTTTAAGAAGTAATTTTAATTAATAACGGTATAAAAAAATTGGATATTTATCTATCAGTGTCAGATCGTACAGTAACAGTATTGTCCTCTGGATCGAATTTCGGTCACGGGAGCCAGTCAAAACGGAAACTATCTGCGTAGGACGGGAGTATATTGTCTGAGTGTATGCAAGCACAGGTGCACTCTCTATTCCGTCATTCTTATAGTCCATAGGACGTTAATAGGGTGACTGAAAAGAAAATACGCGTATTTTACAGCCGATTCACCTGTTATAGGCGTTATAAAGGCGGCTTTTGGGATATTTGATGATAGATTGCACTTGTTCCAACATTTCCATTAATAGTTCACACGCCATTACGCTTACAGCCTATATCAGTCCAAGCTGAATATAGGCCTCCCCCATAGATTGCCTCATATTTTTTTTTGATTTGGCATAGTTGCTATGCTTGGCAAGCCGGTTGGCAACCACAGTTTATTTAGAGATGTTATTAGGAAAATTCAGTTTCCATTTCCTGTTCCAGTTTCCTTTGTTAGCTTTTGGGATGATATGGGTTATCCTTACACCGCCATTACACTGAAAGAACATGCAAATAACCCCTTAAAACTACATACCATACCTCAAAACCTCAAAACTAGATTGTACAACCAGTGCGTATTGCCAGTAATAACCTATGAATCTGAGACGTGGTCCTTCACTGCTGGCCGTATGAGGAAACTCAAAGTCGCTCAGCTGGCTGTCGGGAGGGCTATACTCGGAGTTTCTCTGCGTCATAAACTTAGAAATGTGGATATCCGTAGTAGAACCAGAGTGACCGACATAGCTCAACGATTACGACGGATTTATTACTAACGTAAGCTGCAGTGGCAATGGGCCGGCCATATAGCTCGAAGAACCGATAACCGGTGGGGAAGAAAGGTTCTTAAGTGGCAGCCTCGTACCAGCAGGCGAACTGTAGCGCGTCTTCCACTAGAAGGAGTGACGACCTGGTAAGACATGCAGGAAGTCGATGGATGCAGGTGGCTCAGTACCGTGCTCTGTGGCATTACTTGGGGGAGGCCTATGTTCAGCAGTGGACTTGTGAAGGGCTGTAATGATGATGATGATTTTATAACTACTGACACACTTTAATTTTATTAATATGTATATAGATGTGTAAATTCAAATGCATAAACTACATCTCTAATATTTTATTTATAGACATAAAAAGTGAATTTGCTTCCATTTCTGAAAGAGGTATAGAATAATTACTTCATCGCGCTGCTGTAGAGCATGTCGGCGAACTTCAAATGAAATACTGTATTCCTGCGACGTTTAAGTTGTCTCTGTGGATGATAATAACCCATGGGAATAAGGTAATCGCTACCAAGCTATTTTTATTTTATTTTTTGTTGATTAATTGTATAAAATAAAACATGGTTGTACATTGTTATCTTAGTAAAAAATTCCGCAGGGTTTCTTTTTTTTAATAGAATTTTAATAGCAAACAAGCACACAGTCCACCTGATGGTAAGTGGATGCTGTGGCCCATAAACATCTACGTTTTTTTATTAAATTATTTTATTTTTTTAATAAACGTTACCACTACTATTAAAAATTTTCTCCTTGTATCATGGGGGCAGTTACATACTAAATACATAAAATTGCACAAGGATAGATTACACCCAGACCCAGAACAATTACTCGTAGGCCATCACACAAATACTTGTTCCGTGCGGGAATCGAACCCGCGACCCCCAGCATAGCAGCCACTCATTCTAACCACTGGCCACGGAGCAAACACGCCTCTTTACTTAAGAATCAAAATGCAGATGCGTTGCCACCCCTGAGGACTAAGATGAAATGTTTCCTGTAAAAAGGGTCTCCGGTTCTCTACACTCACCATACAAAACGCATTGAGCTGTTATTTAATTTATTTGGTACCTATTCTGTGAGAGCGTGGTTCTTCCTCGGTCGAGCCGACCCATTATTGCTGCAGCATGGCTCTATTCGTATATTTAGCATTTATTGCTGGTTCTTCCCAGGATAGAGGTTTTTTTTGGTGTATAAATAAAAGACTTTCAATAAGGACTATTTATAATATGTATAGAATAAAAGGTTTCTATTTCTGTTTCTGTATATCTCACGAAGCTTTTCTTCAATTGTGATATAAATGTATTCAAAATAGTTACCATTATCTAAATTACATGAATTTTATTTTTGTAAGTTGTGTTTGAGATACTAATTTAGAATTTTTTGTGTAATTTAAAAATATTTCTAATGAATTAGTCAAATGAATTAAATGCTCATAAACCACAAATTTTTTTATTCTTAATTTTATATCGAAAAAAAAAATATCATGCAGGATGTTCCTTATAATTTCATTTTTTTTTGCTTACAATACTAGCTGGTCTGAAAGACGTTGTTTTGTCCTTTCCGGTAGGTGGTGCGATGAGTTTCACACTGGAATAACTGCGGACTTTTCAGACACTGTATGTCAAAATAAAATTTATAATTAACTCGACAACCGCGATTTTTTTGATATTACCCAAAATGTATAGTGAATGTTAGTCATTTTGGTTCATACATGTACAATAGCTTGACTACAGCATTCCCTATCGAATACTAGAATAACTGTGAACATTCATCTCGATAATAAAGGTTATGTTCAGAAGTTTTACGATAACTAACAGATGTACCACAAATTATATCATCATCTTTATAATTACAGACCTCCACAAGTCTACTGCTGAACATAGGCCTCCCCCAAGGAATGCCACAAAGCACGGTCCTGAGCCACCTGCATTCATCAACTTCCTGCACATCTCGTCACCAGGTCGTTACTCCATTTAGTTGCGGGTCGCCCTACACTTTGCCTACCGGTACGAGTTACCACTTCAGCTTACTAATCCATTGGACTGTGTCGTCACTCTGGCTCTACTGAGGATATCCTCATTTCTAAGTTAATCACGCAGAGTAAGCCCGAGTATAACCCTCTCCTTAGCTCGTTGACCGATCTTAAGCTACCTCATACGGCCAGCAGTGAAGGACCGCGTATCAGATTCATAACTCATCACTGGCAACACGCATTGGTCGTAAAATCTCGTTTTCAAGTTTTGAAGTATATATATACTCATATATTGACATTCACATCGTATGTTCCGCTTCTTAACGGTTTTAAAATCTAACAACAAAAGTGGATCAAGGCAGGGACAAAAAGTGCCTAGTTTGTACATACTTTAACCCCGTAAGCTCTCTTAACCCGCTTTCTGAAAACTGGGATTCATCTTTTGGCACGCGTGTAGGTCATTCATTCAATGAAAACTGGAGCAAATAAGTATTCCCTGCATTGTAATAAAAGTTTGGAATTTCAATAATAATTTTTGTATAAATGAACAAATCAAATGTTTTTATGTAGATTTTGTTATATCAGGACATATTTTACTTATATTATACGGTAAGAAAGAAGAGGAATGAAAAAGACGATCGTGAGAAGAGAAATATATTCTCAAAAACTACATTGGCTATATTTATATTGTATTAATTTATAAGCCATGCTAGAAGCAAGAGTTATAAAGCAGTAATACACGTGTATTCTAGTGAAGTCGTAATTCACTTTTATTTGTTCTTCCGACTTTTTACTCCAAGTACAGTTCAACTCATACACTTTAATTCTTTATTAATTTTTAACCACAAACTTAAACAACAATCATATTACGTATTGCTGTTACGGTTACCGTTACTTTGCCTATTAAAGTCTATGTATTGCATTTAATCAAAGGAGACGGTCCAAAATTGTATGAAGCGTAGGCCGGGTTTTGTACAAGTAGGGAAATAAATGAATATAATATATTGTTACGAGCTTAGGGTTCGTGACAATAAAAACTGCCGATTGAATTACCAAAATTTACACTTTTATTACCGAACACCAATTAAAACTTAAAACACTAATAATTAACCACACTGATTCACTTTATTTCGCTCGGAAGCTTCGCTTGTCTCGCCAATTTCAATACTGCCCCGATAGCGGGTTGCAGCGGCTTTAAATATACCTTTTACACCGAAACATCCAGAATATTCCAACAAATACGGTCGCCAAACGACCATATGTAGAAAGTTCCAGTGTGAAGCTTCTAGAAAGCTTAGTTCTTCTGTTCGATACTAGATGGCGCTGTTGGTCGAAGTTCAAGATTGACATTTTCTAGGAAGCGTTCCTCGCTCTGGTCCTCGACACTAGATGGCGCTAGTGCCAGGTACCTGACGTCAACTTAGGCGCTCAACACTGCCCCCTCCTAAGACATGCTCGTCCCGAGCATAATCGGCCCCATAATAACGCGCCAGTTAACGCGCCAGATGGACGATCTTAGGCGTACCTCTTGCACCTTTTCGAAACGGCTCCGCAACGTCCAGGTCTGTTTTCTCCCATGGTGCACCAACATTGTACAATTTCGATGCTCCTCTACTTCGAGTCTGTGGTCTCTTCACAGCCGCACAACTTGTACATGTGCGACACCAATCCTCGACATCGTCGCTATAATGGACCTAGTAAAACTGTTTTCGTATCTTCATTAGAGTTCGTTTAACTACCAGATAGACTCCTGAACAACCGTTATGGTACAGCTGTAGAACATCCGGCACTTTAGATTTAGGGACAACCATTTGCAAACGACAGTTGTCTCCTCCACCATTTCCCCACTTACGGCACAGGACCCCATCCTGAATCAGCAAGCTGTCCCATTGGACCCAATAGCTTTTCGTGGTCGAACTCATCGCTGATACGTCGCTCCTCTTGGGCTTGGGAGCACTGGCCTTCATCCATTGCAGAATCGGCTTGATGTCCGGATCATACTGCTGTGCATGTTGTAAGCTGTCCTTCCACTCGTTGCTGAGGTGGTCTGTCCTGAGCATCCTCACGGATACCACTTCCTTACTCTCTTGCCTAGTACAATGTTTGTAGTCTTCAGGACAAGGTATTCTAGACGATGTATCTGCGTTGCCATTCGATTTCCTGCTGCAGTGTGCGATAGTCAAGTCGTATTCCTGCTGCTGCTGGGCGGTGCTGTAAGCGGCACTACCCTTTCGAGATCGATCACTTTCCCTTTTTACATATCGCTTGGGACAGCTGGGTCGAATGTGACCCCTTTCCCCACAGCCGTAGCACCTTGGGCTGTAACTTTTACTGTGGTCGCGGACTGTAGGTGCTGCAATCTCCCGAACGTGAGGTGAACGATGATCCTGCCGCTGCTGGGCGGTGTCGTTAGCGACACTACCCTTTCGAGATCGATCAACTTCCCATTCTAAAGTTCACTTAGGGCAGCTGGATTGAAGGTGGCCCATTTGCCCACAGCCATAGCACCTAGGGCTGTATCCTTTATTGCGGTCGCGAACTGTAGATGCTGCGACCTCCCTGACGCGATGGGAACGATGATCCTGCCGCACAGATTCCTCCTCCAGTGCATGGGCAAAGCGTCCTTAAGCGTCTTGTGGTGCCCGAACCTCACAGCAGCTCTGACTTCAAGGTCACGGATGCCGTCGATGAATGTCTGCACCAGGTTCCCTTCAATGAGCGTAGGTACAGACCGGTATGCTTTTCGCACCAGCTTCTTCACCTCTAGAGCCCACTGCTGCAGGTTTTCGTTGATGCGCTGCACGCGATCTTTAAGCTGCGCACAAAAGACGTGTTCCAGGTGAGCGTCGCCATATCTCGCCTCCAATGCCTCAAGGAACTGCTCATAAGTCACTTCCTCACTGAGAGCTTCCAGAACTGTTAAGGCCTGGTCGCGCAGGCCTAGTGTGGGAGCAGTTATGGCCTGACTTTTATTCCAGCCGTTCGCCTTCATAACAGCCTCGAACTGGATTTTGTAGGCTGACCAGGAAGAATTCCCTCGAACGGGCTGCTACTACGGGAGCTGTAGTTCCATCCCCAAGTCTGAGTTCGTCCAGTGATATCTTCATGTCAGCCATTATGTGGTCAACCCGATTGTTCACTTGGTCGATTCGGGTTTCAGCTTCCTACAGGTTGTCATGTTGAGCAACCTTATCATTCACCTCCCCCTTATCTCTTTCCCGAAGGTAGCGTGAATGTTGAGCTGCTCTTCCAAGCGACGGGCCTGTTCCTCCTGTCGGCGGGCCTGTTCCTTCTGCTGCTCTTTCAACCAACGGCAGGCCCGTTCTTCCTGTCCGCCCCGCAGCTACTCTTCCAAACGACTTACCTGTTCCTCTTTTACGCCCCGCAGCTGCTCTTTCAACTGACGGACCTGTTTCTCCTGTCGGCGAGCCTGTTCCTCCTGTTGGCGAGCCTGCTCCTGCAGCATCACCATCAGAGCACCTAAGTCAGGTGCTGCAGATGAAGCTTAGTTCTTCTGTTCGATACTAGATGGCGCTGTTGGTCGAAGTTCAAGATTGACATTTTCTTGGAAGCCCTCCTCGCTCTCGTCCCGACACTAGATGGCGCTAGTGCCGGGTACCTGACGTCAACTTAGGCGCGCAACAATATTATACTACTTTTCGTCGTATAATCCACGAATTTGCCTTTATTTTAGTAGTAATAATATTTTATTCTTATTAAAAAACTGCAACACTAATGGCGAATTGATGTTGTTTTGACGTTAGCTGTCAACTGTCATGAGGTTATTGATCAATGTATTGACAGATATTTGAATTCTGAAATACTGTTATTCTTATCACTAATAGCCTATCAGGTAGATTTATTATGTAAAATGGCTAAAATGTCTCGAAACTAGTATGATTCAAAATGTGATTCAACAGATGTCCGATATCAACGAAATCGAAAACTCACGTAAATCATAAAATCCATAAAACAAAAGCCAATCCAATTCAAACAAGTAATAACGGATCCAAAGTCCAAATAAAAAAAAAACAAATCGTCAAAGAAATCCAAAAGAAACTCAATAAACGCATTCACGACTTCACAACATCACAACTACACGAACAAGTTCGGAATAAACAAAAAAAAATATCATACTAACTACATTGTTTTATGACTCAAGTCACTTGTTAGACATGACATTTGACATATAATTTTATGATTGGAAGGACGCCATCTTGTAGAATCATCAAAAGGAGTACCCTTAACCGACGAGCATGTATGCGTAGGTGTATGGATGTGAAGGAGGCGAGAGAGGTGTGTCAGAATCGTGCCAAATGGAAGTCTGTAGTCTCTGCCTACCCCTCTGGGTGACAGGCGTGAGTGTTTATGTATGTATGTAGTGTACATAGAGCGTGCCTGAAATGGACCGTCTCCTTTAAGTTCCACGTTTTAAAAAAATATTAAATCATTTATAAATTCTGCAATTTGTCCAGGAAATTACTAACAGCAATTTCATTATTGAGTAGACGTATTTTAATATCCTGGATAAATTCGTATCTTTTAATGTACATTTGCAATCATTTTCTAAATATCTTTGCTACAACAGATGTGTTAGCGAAAAACGTGTGTTTTTTGCAAGCATTCCAAAAACGTTACTTTTGGATGTTTGTCCTTAACTTTATTTTAAATTATTTTATGCCAAGATTCCAACCAATCTGTAATGCTGTGAGGTACTCCTTTTATTGCAGCGTTTACCTTTCCAACAAGGCGTACATACGTATATATTTTTATAGATATGCAAATCAAAACCAAAAAAGCAAACCAAAAAAAAAAAAAATTTCCCCCCCCCCAAAAAAAAAAAAAAAAGTGGCCCTTTGAAAAATATAAAAAAAAAAGTTTAAAAAAAAAAATTTTTTTTTTTTTTTTTTATATAATAAAAAAAAAAAAAAAAAAAAAAAAAAATTTTTTAAAAAATTTTTTTTTTATTAAAAAAGGCACCAATGAAATTGTTAATTGCAATTTTAAGTGCTGATTTACCACGTGCTCGGCGGTGAAGGAAAATATCGTGAGGAAACCTGCATGTCTGAGGAATAAGAAAAAAAAATATTTCGAAGACATGTGAAATTCGTCAACACGCATTTGTGCAGCGCGGCGGACACTTCCTTGCCCTAAAACGCTCTCATAAATGAGGGGAGGCCTGGAGCCCAGCAGTGGGACGTATATAGGCTGTAACTTTACTTTTATAAAATTATTATAATGTCACCCTCATTATATTTACATTTTTTTATCTTCTTTTAAGTCCAACTTGGACCATTTTGTAAAGGATTCTGGCTTCCCCAGATAATGGCAAGGCCAGAATACTGTTACAAAATCCGATATCTAATCTATTTATATTATATTTATTGCAAACATTTGCTCTTTGACCCTCAATTCGAACTCGTAATACATCTTCTAATTGACCATAATCTCACAGTTCACACAGTTAGGGGATTCGGCCTTTCCTATCAAAAAAGCAAAGCTATTCATTGATATGTGTCCGGATCGAATCGATATGTTATTAAAAATCAATGGATATAGAAAGATTAAACCAATAAGTACCTCTGTACTTTGAAAAAAAAATGTTTACTACGAATTGAGTTCGAAATACTTTCGATCATAGCAGATTAGAACAGATTGGTAGTATTTTTAATAGATGGTAGGACTCCTTTTATGGATGCTTGGGAGTCCATCTGGGTAGGTACCGTACTTTTCTTGCTATCTACTTTTCCTATTTTAGCTGCTACATAGCAGTGCCTGCGGTGCTGTGTGCCGGTCTGAAGGAGATAAAGAGCCAGTATAATTACAGGATGTCAGGCATTCCATCTTAGTCCTCAAAGATGACATCGCATATGTAGCCTTCTTCATTTTAAGTTGGTTGTAGATGTCGATGCAGTAGCCACTTACCATCAGATGAACTGTAAGTTCAAATTCAAATTGTTTATTGCATGTAACATTACAAATTTAAGATGGTACAATTTTGATAGGTATACATGTGACGCCCTGCAAGGGCATAGCAACACTAGAGGGCTAACTATTTTCGTATTATCTAATTTTTAAACATAAATTATAAAATATCATATCATCAACTTTTAATATTATTTTATATAAATTAATTTAATTTGAAATACAATGTACCTAGTCGAAGTATTCTTACTTTGTCGTTATTTATCGTCAAAAAATTCATTTAAATTATAATAACATCAAATCAAAATTACAATAAGATTTTTTTTAATTGTTTAGTAAATTGCACAGGATTTTTATGGAATTCGGTAAATGGTTATAAATCTTTATTGACATAACGTGAGGGCTGTTTGAAACTAAATTTAATTTGGAGAAGGATAACTTAAGCTTATATAAATTACTATTATTTCGTTTTAAGTTCGTTTTTAGTTTTAAGTAAGTTTTATAAAAATGTATGGATATATATTAGGTACTTAAAAATGTATGGTATCCTTAGGTATTCTTTTATACGTGGTAGAGCCACGCTGCAGCTATATTATGGTTGTAGCACGAATGAGTTGGCTCAATCGGGGAAGAACCACGCTCTCACGGAATACTAGCGTAAAATAGTAGCTTAACACCGCTGTGTTTCGTATGATGAGTGTAGAGAACTGGAAACTATTTTTATTAGTAAAGGCATTCCATCCTAGTCCTCACGGGTGACAACGCACCCGCATTTTGATCCGTAATCGAGGATAGATGTAGATGTCTATGGGCCACAGTAACCACTTATCATCTGGTGGACTGTGTGGTCATTTGTCACACTTATACTATAAAATAAGTAAAAAATAAATCATTCCAAACGTCGATTTCTTCCCCGACTCATCAACCTATATTGTGGAGGGAGAGGCGTCCACTAAAGCTGTGTTCATCGTTATGATGGTGACACCCAGTCACTCGAGAATAGTTTTTCCCATCGGTTATTGAATTTTGAGGATGGCCCACTGTCACATCAGCTTACTGATCTAAGATTAATGTAGATAGAATCGAGAACCCCAAGGTCGCAAACAACGCAAACTACTTAGCTATCAAGCCGTCAATATTTATATTGTATTTGTAATTTAAAATTAAAATGCAAATAAAATATCACATTACATTTTGATCATTTTTTATTGGTAGGTCTATCTATAATTTAAGTAAGCATTGAACTTTGCGTGAATTGTGTAAGTTTACATAAATTTAATAGATGTTGTTTTACTCAGAAAATTACAACTTTGCAGACTTTCAATTTATTTTAAGAAACTGTAAAATGATTTCTGATTTTGTATTATATTTTATATTTAATTGAAGCTTTTATTTTCAAGGTTTAAATACGTCTGAGTAATTTCCAAGCAATTTATTTAGTCTACTAAACCACCCACGGAGTATACACCCACGTAGAAGGAAACTGCGAGTGGATCACGTTTCGGAGTTCAGACTAATGTTGATATTTTTACCTTTATGTAAATTCATTTTCAAATTGAGAAATTAGCAGGAAAATGGAAAAATGGACAGAATACTTTTCTAAAAACATTTTATTTTCTTATTAAATTTATAAAAACAAAAAGGAAGAATAAAATAAAAGTACATTTATTCATATATCTCTTCTGCTTAGAATTTCTCTTTGATATATAATCTATGTATATTGATTTATATAGCACTAAGGTTTAGAAAAATAAAGTGGCAATTGATTGACTATATCAGGGTTTTTTTTATAGAATAAGGATGTCAAACAAGCGCTCAGTCCGTCTGATCCGTCCTCGATTAAGACTAAGATGTAAAGAGGGTTTCCGATTCCATACATTTACCATATGAAACACAGCAGCATTAAGCAGCTATATTACGGTCCTTCCCCGGTTGAGTCAGCCCATTCGTGCTACAACTATAATACGAGTATAGCAGCAGCACGTCTTTACCACGTACAAATGCCGTATTAGTGCTCGGGGTTCTGTTAGTTTCTACCAGCATTGCCGGTGGAATCTTTACAGAAGATGAGGTAGTGTCTAAGGAAGGCCTGTCTATGCTGAAATGGTGAAACTCATGATATGCGGAATAGTTAGTGATGATGATGAAAATGAGAAACGGTTTGGCAATAATTCATAAATATGCATAACCTGGCTGTATTTAAGAAGTTCCAGTTTGGTAAACACCTTTTAAACATATAAAGTAATTATTATGAATTTTCAATTACCTTAGCACTGTCAACGTGACCTTTACAAACCCGAATTATAATAAGTAACAAAATTACGCGAAACATAATACGAAATTAATTACTTTCATGTTTTCCAAAACATATTTAAAGTTGGGTGCCATTTGCATATTGAAACGTCTAAACTACAAATACGAATGAAATTATATTTAGACTTTTAGTACCTACATTTTTATGTTATTTTTTAAAACGATATTTTATTTCTTGGTCGTAAATAAAACCTGAGTTGATTCAACTATGAACGATACGTTGTGACACACGTTAAACTTAACAAATTTGAGCTAAATATGTTAGGGATAATATTTAACTAATGCAACTAAATTTGATAAAATTAAATGTTCTACCAGTCTAAGGTCCCCTCTATTATCGGAGAGTTATGTTCAACAGTAAACTGTGAGCGACTAATGACAATCTCTACATATAAATATCAATTTCTTGTGTGTGTGTGTGTGTGTGTGTGTGCGCGTGCGTGCGTGCGTGCGTGCGTGCGTGCGTGCATGCGTGCGTGCGTGCGTGCGTGCGTGCGTGCGTGCGTGCGTGCGTGCGTGCGTGCGTGCGTGCGTGCGTGCGTGCGTGCGTGCGTGCGTGCGTGCGTGCGTGCGTGCGTGCGTGCGTGCGTGCGTGCGTGCGTGCGTGCGTGCGTGCGTGCGTGCGTGCGTGCGTGCGTGCGTGCGTGCGTGCGTGCGTGCGTGCGTGCGTGCGTGCGTGCGTGCGTGCGTGCGTGCGTGCGTGCGTGCGTGCGTGCGTGCGTGCGTGCGTGCGTGCGTGCGTGCGTGCGTGCGTGCGTGCGTGCGTGCGTGCGTGCGTGCGTGCGTGCGTGCGTGCGTGCGTGCGTGCGTGCGCGTGCGTGCGTGCGTGCGTGCGTGCGTGCGTGCGTGCGTGCGTGCGTGCGTGCGGCGTGTGTGTGTGTGTGTGTGTGTGTGTGTGTGTGTGTGTGTGTGTGTGTGTATCTGTGTGTGTGTGTGTGTGTGTGTGTGTGTGTGTGTGTGTGTGTGTGTGTGTGTGTGAGTGTGTGTGTGTGTTTGAATGGGTCCCTAGATGGTTGTGACCCGTTGTTCTTAAGATCTAGAAATCACCCGCGCGAAACCATAGCGGATCACTAGTATGTAATAAGATATTAATCAACAATTTAGATTTAACGCTGAAAGTTCAAGTTAAAACTATAATTATCATTATTCTCATGGTCATCGTTATCATTGTTGCATCTCATAGCAAGTCCAATGTTAAAGATAAGCCTTTCTTAAATACTGTACCAAAGCTGCTGCATTTCGTGCCATGTTGGTGCGGAATGTCCGTTACTACGAAGGTCAGTCCAACTACCAAGCGTGACGGTTAAGGTGGAGAGGTAAGTCCAGTAGTCTTTTTTTAAATAGAATAAGGGTGACAAACGAGCACACAGTCCACCTGATGGTGATTGGATGCTGTTCCCCATAGACATCTACTATTTGATTAAGAATTAAAGCGCAGATGCGTTGTCACCCCTGAGGACTAAGATGGACTGCCTCCTTTCCAGTAAAAAAGGATCTCCGGATCTCTACACTCACCATACGAACACAGCAAGATTAAGCTGCTATTTTACGCTGATATTCTGTGAGAGCGTCGTCCTTCCCCGGTCGAGCAGGCTCACTACATCCATAACAGCTGCAGCGTGGCTCTACCACGTATGACTTAGTGGCAGTGACGTGGCGGTTAGTAGTAGTGACTTAGTGGAGTTTTATGGGCTGACGAAGTATAAGAAGAAACACAATTCGTCGAGACCATCAAGTGTAGTGGTTTCTACAACTAATAAGATTGACATGGACGTTAGACATAATCTTTGTCTCGTCAACGCGTAAACTGTTAAGGTTATTGATACATATATAATAACCCCTGGGAATGAGGTGATCGCTACCAAGCTATTTCTAGCTTGTTTTGTGATGTTAACTGTGTAATATATATGATTGTAAGCTGTTTTTTTTTTAAATCTTGCTGGTTCTTTTTAGGTCAAATGTTTTTTTCCGAACCTGTGATACAATAAACAGAAGAGTTTTCTTCAATAAGTATTATTTATAATATATATATATATATATATATATATATATATATATATATATATATATATATATATATCTTCTCTATATTGTATAAAACAAAGTCGCTTCCAGCCGTCTATACGCTTAGATCTTTTAAACTACGCAACGGATTTTGATGAGGTTTTCATCATTTCATCAATAGACTGAATGATTCAAAAGGAAGGTTTATATGTATATTACATGCATATTATCGTCATCTATTAATATAAAAATCAATTGCTGTGCGTTAGTCTTGTTAAAACTCAAAAACGGCTTGGCCGATTTTAATGAAATTTTTTGTGTATGTTTGATTGGGTCCCTGGATAGCTAAGATTTACAATTGCATCCGGTAGGTGGCACTGTTGACGATATTTATAAATCAACCGTGAGAAGCCGGGACGTATCGCTAGTCGAATAAAAAAATTCTGTTTCTGTTTTTGTTTCTGATCTTAGATCTAATGTCTCTCTCGACAGAGACACACATCGACTTAAATCTGTGTCTCTGTTGTGTAGATCTAATGTCTTCCATCATACTAGCCATACTGACTATTTTGTCAGAGATATAAAGGTAACGGATGTTTTCTTTGATATTGATACCGCGCACCTTCTTTCCTTTCCATTCTCTTGAAAACTACAAATAAATACAGCGGTGAAGAGTTTTGTCGATATAAGACACTTTTTATTGTTAACGAGGCATTCTTATTAAAACATCTGTCGTGATAACACATCTGCAACTTAATTCTCAATATAAGACGAAGTGTCTACGGATCACAGCATCCGCTAACCATCATGTGGAATATGTGCTCGTTTTTCAATTTTAATTGGATTAAAAATAAAAAAGTCATTCTGTCTTCTTGTAATTGGATAGATTTTGCAGTGTTCTATTTTCGGATGTATACATAGGTGTATGTTTCGGATTTTCAACATACTCCCAGTAAATTGGAGATAGTTGAAAAAATAAATAAAAATCCATGTTTAAAAAAATAAATAAAACTGAAGTTACAACTTACAATCCACCAATGTCAAATGACTAATGCCGTCAAAGAACACTAGCCAACTTCAAATGACGTTACCCGTGAGAACTTAGATTGAATGCCTAAAGTTGTGTTCACACTTCAGAGTCACATACGTAAGAGCGTAAAGTTGTGTTCCTCACTTTTCTATACATTTCGCCGCAGTGTATGTATGTGAACTATGACTATAAAGCCTTTTTGGAAACTGCCTTATTCGATAATCGGAAAATGCGTACGTGATATTACTTAGTGACTTTTATAAACAGCATCATCAGCAAAATCAATGACATAGGTTCATTAACAGTTTATAATCGCACTTGGGCACACCTTTGAGGATTCGCCGTTATCTTCTACTTAAAACAAAGAATGCCGTTAATTTATTTTCACCTCTCTGGAAGACATTTTATTTACAAAAAAAATCTTTCGACCCTCTTGGAAAAAATCACATATGTCTATGAAGTGGAAGACGATAGCTATCTTTATATATAATTTTCTTCTGTCCTTGTGTATGTATATGACTGAACTCATAAACGGCTTGACAGATTCTGATAAATTTGGTATATGTGATTAAATTGATTCGAGGATGGTAAAGATTCACAATTGAATTACCAAATATGCCTTTTTAGACACATTCTGACTTTCCAAAATAGAGTGTTGAGCCCCATTTACTTTATTTCCTGCATTCACTCGTCGTTCTATATCCTTATCATACAGATAGTACATACAATTATAATATATTCGGTATCGTCTACGCCTTCCACTCGAAAATAGCACCCTTGTCAGTTAAGTCGATAATTACACCTACAGGCGCAGTTAATAGGCGCAACTTATTTTGCAGTAATTTAGAACTACTTTGAATCACTCCTTTTCGGGTTCCACCAAAACAAAAAATGGGACCCTTATAGAGCCACTTTGTTGTTCGTCTGCCTGTACGTTAGTCTATCTGCGCGTTTACACCCTACTCTCATGAACGGGTCCTACAAGTTAATAATTGAAATTAATATCAAAAACTAAAGTCTATGATCCCTTGAAGGTGTAAAAAATTCAAGCTTCTCAGTTCACGCAATTAAAAATACGGCCATTTATATCATATTTTATACTCTATATAATAAAAGAAAATATCTGAAGGTCATAAATTTCTAGTTGTATCACAAAATTTTTTCCATACATTTTTACATGGACTGTGTGTTCGTTTGTCACCATATCCTATAAAAAACCAAACTACACTCTTCTCTTATCACACAATTACTCATTCTGTCACTCAGATTCATCTCTAATACACTCCTTAACAACCACTCTTTATTATTATTAACAACTCTCGTGTTTCTTCTGCTACACCCTACTTTCACTACCATACGTTGAAGTAGGGAATAACACAGCATCGTTAATTGCCATACGTGCCTTTTTGACGCGTTCTAACTTTCCACAATAGAGTGTAGAGTACCCTTTACTCTATTTCCTGCGTTCACTCGTCGTTCTATATCTGTATCATTTCCTCCATCCCTGCTAAATATGCATCCCAAATTTCGAAGGTCTGGTAAAATCACTTAGTTGCAATTTTTTAATGAAAATAAGGTAAATGTACACTCCGAATCGGATTTTTTTTAAATTTTCTGGTAAAACCGACTACTTGATATGACCATTATTTACGGAGATAATTAGTGGTAGTACCATGTATCAGTATGGTAAGTGCGAAAAGTGACTAAAGGTATGGCGGGGCGAACGATCAAGTGGACTGTATTTCCTTTAGAAATTTATAAGAATATAGCTTCTACCATCTCCCCTTTCTACTTGGCGGAACACGCCTCTCATTGGAGGACCAAAGATGCGTCAACTAGTGTCTAGTTCCCCCTACTAGGCAGGCCCGTGTGGGAAGGAATGGAAGCGAGGGGAGATTATGCCAGCCAACCCAACTAACAAACACATCAACAAATACGAAATGCAAGGTGTGCGTTGGCGCAACCAGTAAGCTTAAGATATGTCCACGTAAAGCCTTTGTTGGCTTGAGCTATTTTATTTCTTTCTATGTGTAGTTGTATACGTGTTGCTTCTATGCTGCGACTTCTGGAAGATACTCTGGGTAGACTCTCTGGGGCCCCAGCCTTTCTTGTCCGGTGACGCGTCGGGAGAGATTGCGGTGCGCGACTATTTCTCACACGAGGTGAGGCGGGTTTTCTGGAGCTCGACTGCTTCAGGCTAAGCGGTTATACTAGCGGTGCGCGTGGGCAAGAGCTATTTAGGACACTATTATCCTAGGCGGTGTGTTTCCAACGACGAGCGCGGCGGGAAGAGGCTGCGCGTCGGCCGCGCGTGCCTTTTATTCCTTCGGTTGCGATGATTACGTGTGTAATAGTGGAGACGAACTGTCCACTATTAACAGACTCCGAGTGGTTTTCTTTAAGGGGAGAAATGAAACTACTGTTTATAAGCAAAGCGGAGTATGAATTTAGAATGTACTGTCGAATGGGATTCGGAATGGAATATTTATATGGCTGGCTCACTATTGATTTGCCAATGGTAACAATTAATATTTTGCCTAGCCAATTATATTGCTTATTTTATGACCAATGAAAACTATTTAAAATATACAATTATCTACGTTTCGTTTCCCGGCGTGAGACTTGTTTGTTGTTCACGAAGCTACGTCGCTGGACCGGGCTATATAAGACATGCAGATCGGTGCGCACGCGTAGTCGGCGGGCGGCGGCGGTGTGGAATACAGCTCCGGAACAGCAAGAGGAAACGAACTGCGGCGTTGAAGAAACGGCTCACCATTGGTCGACGGATACGTGACGATAGCGGCGTGTGAAGTCGGTGTGGCGCTGAATGATATTTGCGGCTGCTTCTTGTTTCTTTATAAGAACGTCGAATTATCTATATACAGTCCGCAGTATCTCAGTAGCCAAGAATAATTAGGAAATAAAATGTTTTTTTTATTTATTCTCGCCTTCCGCGTTATGGTAGCAGCGGAGTATATCTTATTTATTCCCGTTTAGGTTTGATTAATCTGGCTGCTACATCACTCTCCCCCCAGCGAAAGCGTACCGGAGGCTTGACGACTCGCCCGTATTTCGTAGTTTTTAAAATAGGTTTCAACTGGGTTGATGTAGATGATGAAGTTTCAAGCTTCCTCGCTGGTGGTTTTGATGATGATGATGAATCCTCTGCAGTATCCTCGTTAATAATATAGGCAGGCTTTAGTCGGTCGATCGATATAATCGTAGATTTCCTTCCGGGTATTTGTAGTTTAAAAGTCTTGCTATTTCTCTCTAATACTTTATACGGTCCATCGTAGGTAGGTTGAAATTGTTTTTTCATTGCGTCGTTTCTTACAAAAACTTGCTTGCATGTTTTCAAATCTTGGTGAATGAATACTGATTTATTATTTCTGTGTGATTGCATTTCGGTGCATTTCAACGATAAGGCTTTGTTAATTGATTCTCGAAGTTTAGTTACGAAATCGTAATCCATTTCTTGTTTGTTTGACGCTGCTGAACTGAAGAAGTCACACGGCAGCCTTATGCTGCAGCCGTAGGTTAGCTGAGCGGCGCTAAGACTAGTGTCTGCACGCGGTGTTGCTCGTAGTCCGAGTAGCACTGTAGGTAGCTCATCAATCCACTTTGTATGTTGAGATAAACGAGTTTTGAGTGCAGTCTTTAATGTACGATGCCATCGTTCGATTATTCCGTTTGACTGAGGATGGTATGCTGTTGTCCGCGTCTTCTGTATTCCCATAGTTTGAAGAAGTTTGAGGAATAGGTTGCTTTCGAAATTCCTTCCTTGATCCGTTGTGATGGTTTTAGGTGATCCGAAACGAGTAATCCAATTTTCATAAATTATCTTCGCGACGGATTCGGCTGAAGTATCATCGGTAGGTATTGCTTCTGGCCATCTTGTTGTTCTGTCGATCATTGTTACGAGATAACGATGTCCTTGCGGTGAAGTAGGTAATGGTCCAACGATGTCAACGTGCAAGTGTTCGAATCTCTCCGTGGGTGGAAATGTAGCTAGACTACTTGATGTATGCCTTTGTACTTTGCATTTTTGGCATTGAATGCATTGCTTCGCCCAGTTGCCAACATCCGCTTGCATTGCAGGCCAAAAGAATTTTTCAGTGATGAGTTTTCTTGTTGTTCTAACACCTGGATGACTAATGTTGTGCAGTGTATTGAAGACTTCGCGACGACATTCTTCTGGTATGTATGGTCGCATGGTTGTCGTTGAGGCTTCACAGTATATAGGTAGATGCGTCATTGGCATTGTAACTTGCTTGATGGACAAGTTACCTTGCTTCGATAGATGTTTTATGTTGTCACTATCTCTGTCTTGTGCTGCGGCGATCTTATGATAGTCGATTGATGTAGGGCACGTTACACTGTCGATTGGTACGCGACTGAGTGCGTCGGCAACTATGTTGTCCTTTCCACTGATGTGACGTATGTCGGTCGTGAATTCACTTATGAAAATAAGTTGTCTTGCTCTTCGTGGTGTTTCCGATAGTGATGGTTTCTTTGGAAGTACATATGTTAATGTGTTCGGTACAACGGTAAAAACGATCAGGTTTCGACCCTCGAACGTTTTTCTGAAGTGCTTGATAGCCATGTAAATAGCGAGTAGCTCTCGGTCGAATGTACTGTAGTTACGTTGAGTATCGGAGAACTTCTTCGAAAAATATCCAAGTGGTTGCCATTTCCCATTGCTGTATTGTTGGAGAACTGCTCCTGCTGAGAGATCGGATGCGTCGCTGAAGATAGCAAGGGTTGCTTCGTGTGATGGGTGAGCGAGTAAAGCTGCATTTTGGATCGCAATTTTACAAGCTTCAAATGCCTTCGTGGCTTCATCGTTCCATTCGATTGACGTTTTATCTTTTTTCTTCGTGTTGTGAAGGTAGGCGTGAAGTGGTGCTTGGATTTCAGCGGCTTTAGGTATGTGTTCTCTGTAAAAATTTATCATCCCGAGAAAACGCCTTAGCTCTTCGATAGTTTTAGGTTTTGCATAATCGATGATTGCTCTGACTTTTTCGGCAGGCGGTTTTATTCCTTCCTTGCTGACGGTGAAACCAAGAAATTGAACTTCTTGCTGTCCAAATATGCATTTCGAAGGGTTGATTGTGATTCCGTTGTCTTCTAATCGCTGTAGCACGGTGCGTAGATGGGTTTCGTGCGTTTCTTTATCAGGGCTTGCAACAAGGAGATCATCAATAAATGCGAAAACGAAATCCAGTCCATGAAGTACTTCGTGTATGAATCTTTGGAAAGTTTGACCTCCGTTCTTTAATCCTGGGATCATTCTTGGGAATTCGAATAATCCCATTGGGGTAATTATTGCTGTCTTCTCTATGTCTTCATCGCGGACTCTTATTTGTTGGTAAGCTCGGTTGAGATCGATGGTGGAGAATATAGTCTTGTCTGATAGTTGATGAGTGAAATCCCTGACTCGCGGTATTGGGTAGCGGTCAGGAGTGGTAATAGAATTCAGTCTTCTGTAATCTCCACAAACTCGTAATTCTCCGTTCTTCTTCGGTACAATGTGAAGTGGTGATGACCAAGGGCTTTTGCTTGGACGGCATATTCCTTGCTCAATCATGTTTTCGAATTCCTTTCGAACTTGCTCGTATAGGTGTGGTGCGATTGGACGTGCACGACAATGAAGTGGTGGTCCATTGGTGTCGATGAAATGCTCAACGTCGTTCTTCGGTGTTAATTTCATTGAAGTTATTCTTGTGATACCAGGGTATTCTTCGAGGATCTTGTGATACGGTTGTTGCACATCTATGCTTCTTATTGTGGGCAGATTGGTTGCTTGTACAAAAGACTGAGATGCAAGATTGGTTTTCCCGTCGATGATTCTTCTATTTTTGATGTCGACGACCAACTGGTGATGTTGAAGAAAATCAGCACCGATGATTGGTTTGCTGACTTTAGCGACGATAAATCTCCATTTGAATGGTCGGCGTAGATTAAAATCAAGTTCCATTGTTTTTTCTCCATATGTAGGAATAACCGTATTGTTTGCTGCATAGAGTTGAAAATCTAATGGCTTCAACTTCTGTCCTTGCTTCGACGGTAACACTGAGATATTTGCTCCGGTGTCGATAAGGAAAGTGAGCTTGCTTTTTTTATCGGTGACGAAAAGACGGTAGGACTTTGCTGTTACGCTGGATCCCGTCGCATCGAGCGTACTAGTTAGTTTTCCGTATTCGTATTTTCATTTTTGAATGTACACGGTGCTGTGCATTTTCTTGCCTCGACCCCGAAACGTCGATGATAGTAGCAGTAAGGGGATCTTGATGTTGAGCTTATTCGACTTCTACTTGCAGAGCGGTTGCGACGAAAAGGTGATCTTCGGTGTTGCTGATTGCGCTGGTTGTACTGTTGCTGGTAAAAGGTATGATGCTGGGAAGCTTTGAGCGCGGCGACTTCGAATGATAGCTTCCGAATTTCTTCGAGAAGAAACTGGGTATCATTGGCCTTTGTTGAAGTGCCTTCGATGATCGATATGTGTGAGCTACTGCTGTTTTCGATCATCTTGTCCGCCAGGAGTGCCAGTTCGTCGAGCTTCGTCTGCGTGCTGAATGTTTCGCTGACTGCTATTACCGATCGAATATGTGGTGGTAGGTGGTTTACCCACATTAGCCGTAGTGTTGAATCCGGAACTTTATCTCGCGCCAAAGTACGCATTTTGCGTAGGAGTTGTGTGGGTTTCTGGTCTCCAAGTTCTATTTCTGATAGAAGTTTTTGTAGCTGTCGACTGTCGGATTCTTCGTATGCGGAGATCAGACGATCCTTCAGTGAATTATACTGGTCGACTGCTGGTGGGGTGTACAACAGGTCCGCAATTTGTTCGATGTCTTGTTTCTCAAGTTGGGCTATCACCATCTGTGCTAATTGCGCTTGGCTCTTCTTTAAACCATTCGTTGCGGCTTCAAAACTGACGAACCAAAGTCGTGGTTTGTCTCTCCAAAACGGTGGTATTCTTAACGATAGAGATATACCGGCGATTTCTGGTTCCTTTACCGGGTTTGATGTATATGTGTTTGCCTCCTGCTCCATAATGACGGCTTGATTACACTGATTTTATATAAACTGAAGTCTTCCTTCTCGGTGTTCGTACGGGTTTCCTTCGCGGTGTTCGTGCAATAGTAGTGGTACGTCGCAGGGTGTTCCTTCTTGGTGTTCGTACCGGATCTTCCCCCTCGGTGTTCGTACGGAGTCACCACTGTAATAGTGGAGACGAACTGTCCACTATTAACAGACTCCGAGTGGTTTTCTTTAAGGGGAGAAATGAAACTACTGTTTATAAGCAAAGCGGAGTATGAATTTAGAATGTACTGTCGAATGGGATTCGGAATGGAATATTTATATGGCTGGCTCACTATTGATTTGCCAATGGTAACAATTAATATTTTGCCTAGCCAATTATATTGCTTATTTTATGACCAATGAAAACTATTTAAAATATACAATTATCTACGTTTCGTTTCCCGGCGTGAGACTTGTTTGTTGTTCACGAAGCTACGTCGCTGGACCGGGCTATATAAGACATGCAGATTGGTGCGCACGCGTAGTCGGCGGGCGGCGGCGGTGTGGAATACAGCTCCGGAACAGCAAGAGGAAACGAACTGCGGCGTTGAAGAAACGGCTCACCATTGGTCGACGGATACGTGACGATAGCGGCGTGTGAAGTCGGTGTGGCGCTGAATGATATTTGCGGCTGCTTCTTGTTTCTTTATAAGAACGTCGAATTATCTATATACAGTCCGCAGTATCTCAGTAGCCAAGAATAATTAGGAAATAAAATGTTTTTTTTATTTATTCTCGCCTTCCGACTTATGGTAGCAGCGGAGTATATATTATTTATTCCCGTTTCGGTTTGATTAATCTGGCTGCTACACGTGATATTCTAGAATCATCTTCTTTCCCCTCCCACCCCACCAACCCGATGTGTCGATAGGAGGCTATGAATGATATCGTTTGGAAAGGGATAAACGATTTGGCAAGCCTACCGTCAAATAAATAAATACGAATGGTTTTCCGCGCAACCATCTCCCCCCGCCCTTGAAGGATTTCTTTCAAAAAATAACTAAAACAACTAGAGCTAAGATCAAACTAACAAAATAACTAACTAACGCTAAGATTACCTAAATTCAACTACAATTTCTAATCTAGAAAGCTAATTTAAATTATGGAAGAGGCAAGGGGTACAAACGGACAACAGGACGCAGGTAAGACCCAACCGTGGTCTTAACGCGAGCTACCCTAATTACTCCGTCGGAACCAGGAAAGACCTCTTCGACAATTCCTAACGGCCAATGGAGAGGCGGCGTATTCTCTTTGGTGAGCACAACTACAGTTCGTACAGCTAAAGGCTCAGTTGCTGTGTTCCATTTTTGCCGAGACTGCAAAGTATGCAAGTATTCCATCCTCCATCGTTTCCAAAACGATTGCACTAACCGGTCTAATAATTTGTGGCGTGCGGAAATGCTAAGTCTGTTCTCATCCATATCTACGACGGGCAAATACTTTAAAGGCGTTAAATTCAAAAAATGTGCTGGAGTTAGAGCCAGCGGCTCCGAGGGGTCACTAGACAACGTACGACAAAGTGGGCGGCTATTCATTACGCATTCAGTTTGAGCGAGCACCGTACTTAGCTCTTCGAAGGACAAAATTTGATCTCCTATTACTCGGTATAAGTGACTCTTTAGACTCTTAATATTAGTCTCCCAATTGCCCCCAAAATAACTCGCGGCTGGGACGTTCAGAGACCACTCAATGCGGTTCTCGGCTAGAATGTGAGCGAACTCCGAATTATAATACTTGCTAGCTAAGAGCTCATGTAGTTCTGATAAATACGTTTTGCACCGACGTAGTTCGTACCGTTATCCGAATATAATTTACTTACAGGGCCACGGCGGGAAAGAAATCTTTTAAATGCACCCATAAAGCCAGCTGTGCTTAGATCACCAACGAGTTCTATATGCACCGCTCGAGTGGTTAGTGGCTCATACGAAAATGCAGACGTAAGCCTTTGTGGATCCTATACCACGCCCGCGAGTGAGCGGCGTGAGTGACCTTAAACGTACCAGCGAAATCAGACCCGGTGTGCGTAAAGGGCTTTACTGATTGTATTACTCTACAAGATCTACATAAGTTCCGCCATTTCCGGAAATGACGGCTTGGGGCGTGCCCGAAAGCAAGCTATACATCTGTGCACCCGATTGCGTATTAAACTACGTGCAGAAAGAATCCAATAATTCTGACGCAAGATCGACATCAGCAAGTCGGGACCAGCGTGCGAATTCAATTTATGATGGTAATCCACTAATAATTTCATGATATGGTCTTTACGCGGTAAAACTATAGGGTGCCGTTGGTCGAAACTCAACTGCGAGTTGGACAAACGTCCACCTACCCTTACAATCCCATCTTGTAAAAATGGCTTTAGGCGTTGAAAGGCGCGACTACAAGCTCTATTCGATTGTAATCTTGTAATTTCTTCAGAGAAATGCGCACGTTGAAGTTCACGTAATACTAGCGACTCGGCATAATTGTAATCGGACGCTAAGACATACGAACGTCGCGGTAAAAGCTTCGCGAATCGACAAACGTAAATTACGCTACGCAATAATTTCGACCAAGAGGACAAGCGGTTCGCCAAAGCAATGATTGGAGAAACCTCGCTCGAAACGTTCGCCACTAGAGCGTGTCTCTTCTCTTCCGGCGGTTGTGACACTGACGAAGGTTCGAAATCGGTTATTAGCCATTGCGAGGGATCCAAGTGAACCCAAGAAGGTCCGTGGAACCAAAGCGGGTGGTCCATGGTGGGCGGGGGTGAGTCCACGGGATAGACAATCGGCAGGGTTTTCCGTACCGGACACGTGATAAAAGTTCTGCGTTTCTAACTCGTCTTGGATCTTGGCCACTCGGTTCGCGACAAACGTATCCCAACGTTGGGGTGAAGAATGAACCCAGCATAAGGCGACGGTGGAGTCGGAAAAGGCAAATATCCTTTCTATGTGAACTCTATCCCTACATGCGCTGATAACTGCGGTAATAAGCTTGGTGACTACTAATATTGCGCAAAGCTCTAAGCGCGCCAGAGAGACAACCTTACGGGGGGGAGACTCACGACTTAGAACTAATGAGGCTAATCGAATTTCTACCATTATTCTGGACGTGGAAATATACAACGCCCCCCGTAAGCCTTCTCGCTGGCGTCTGCAAACACAACGACCGTGATGACGCTATTTCTATCGACGTTTATATGACGCGGTATTTTAATTTCTCTTAGTAAAGGAAGTTCCTCTCTAAAACGCTGTCACAACCGAACAATGCTGTCAGGCGATGCGAGTCATCCCAATCGCATTTAAATAACCAAAGTTGTATAACCAAAAGCTTAGCGTATAATACCACCGGAGCTACGAAACCCATGACGTCCCATAATCTAGCAACGCATGACAGTATTGTGCGCTTTGTGCACTTCTCTACGGGCGGATTTACCTTAAGGCTAAACACGTCGGACTCTGGTGACCAACACAGACTGAGCACCTTGTGTGTATCAGAATCGTCGAATTCCTTTATCGCCGAAAGACGGTGTGATAGTGGGATTGTGTCTAAAACCGGACGCGAATTACTAGTCGGATCGCATTCACGGACCCCTATGCAAAGAAACATTTGGCGAATATCGGCGGATAGTGCTATACTAAACAAACGGAAATTGGCTATTATATTAAATAAACTGCCCTGTAAATTTTGCCCACTATAGAGGATATCGTTAAGCGACAGGTGAGTGCTAGTTTTAGCACTAGCGTCGAGCACTACACGTAACTTAGATGTAAGTTTGTCCTCCCTAATGACCCCGTGGTGTGGTATGAAATACGACGGTGTGTCTTCGTAGTTATCTAATTTCAAAGCCACAAGTGATATGTAACCTTCCCTTATATATTCGTTAATGACGCCGTCATAAGCTTCCTTTAACTGGGGTGAAGCGAGCATCCTACGCTCCAAGCTGTAGAAACGTTTTTCCGCCATTTGACGCGAATCGCCGAGAGATAGAACATCTCCTTTAAAGGGTAGCGCCACAATATATCTACCGTCGCAATCACGAACGGTCGTGCGGACGTAAATTTCCTCGAATAATCTGTCATCTGAGCTAGCTATGGGTGGGACGTTCACCTCCTCCATCTCCCAAAATTTGCGGACTAACGACTCGAGCGGTTCGACAGCCATACCACAATAAGAGGTTGCCGAAATACTATCCATGATGGGGGCGGAGCCAACGATGACATAGCCCAAGACGGTTTCCAATGCGTAAGGCGCGGTATGCGAGGAGTTGCCCCTGACCTTATTGTTTAACAAAAGATGAGGAAAAAGCGATGCTCCAATGAGCATATCTATGTTTCCAGGAACGGCGTAAGTGTCGTCTGCTAGAGTCAAATTTTTAAATTCAATCATTGCCGAGGTATCAACCGAAACGGTTGGCAGCCGTTCAGTGACCCTATCTACTACTAGTGCATTTATATCAAAGTTAACATTACGATCTATCCGAGAATAAAATTTTAAATTTATATATCCCTGGGTAACTTTACTAGTACCTCCGATGCCTTTGACTACGGGACATGAAAGTGACTATTTATTACTAAGCCTAAGCGCTGACAACATTGTCGCGTTATAAAGCTATTTTGGGCTCCGCTGTCCAGCAGTGCACGGACGCTTTGTTCGTTTCCACGCGAATCCCTAACCAAAATACGTGCCGTACCCAGTAACACGGTTGAAGGAGGTTGTGCTCCCATATTTGCCAATGAGCACAGAGCGACATCACCAGGTCGACCGCTAGAATCGTTGACTTTATTAGGGGTGAATTCCTTGTCCGCTTTACTTGACGCCGATATGTTGCTATTTTCAAAATGTAGTAGCGTGTGATGTTTCCTGACGCACTTGCTACATACGGAACTAGAATTGCATTTCGCAACTAAATGCTTATCGCTTAAGCAGTTCAGACATAGGTTGTTTGTCTTTACCATTTTATAACGTTCGCTTGGTGAATATTTACGAAAAGTCGCACAATTGTATAAATTACCGTGTTTATCTTTGCATATGATACAGGCATGCTGAAGTGGTGCCGACGTAGCGGTTACGTACGTTAACGACCCTGCTGTTTTAGGTGGTTGAGTCTGTCTACGGTCGACGCACCTTTTAATCTCCTGTTTAACGTTCGGGGAGCGCTGCATCACCTTTATTTGATCTCGCACAAACGATGCTAATGAATGAAAGGAAGGCAACTCCGAGCTACGATGCTCCATTTCAAACGCACGCACGGTGTCGGGGTCTAATTTCTTTAGTGCAATATGGAGAAACACCACGTCCATAAGGTCATTAAATTTCAAATTCTTAAGTGCAGCCACCGATGCCACAAATTTATCTAAAAACTGCTCTAAGCCGTTGATGTTCGCGGATGCTATAGGTTTAAGATCGAATATCTGGTTCAAATACTAACATTCTCCTATGTTCATATTTAGTTTTAAGCGTTTCGAATATTAACAAGTAATTGTTTGCTGTAGGTGTAAACCCGAGCAAATTGACTGTGCCCTGCCACTAAGTTTACTAATTAAATAATATAATTTTTCAGCGTCCGATATCGATGGGTTATTATGTATGTTGTTTTGAAAACTACTGAAGAAGAAGGGCCATGTCTTAATATCACTATTGAATACCGGAATATCTATTGGCGGCAACCTAATTGAGTCACGTGGACGTACCTGGATTTCCGGCTTTGCTTCGTTTTGAGATGGAGACTGTAAGAGTTTCGCCGTTCTTTTCACGCGACACAACATGTCTTCGAATGCTAGAAGCGGTTGGTAGTTCACTATGTATTTCGGGTCGATTTGTAATTCCAAATGATTAATTTGGTCTAATATTCTTTCGTAATCCGTCCGCAAAGAATCCACCGTTTCAATTTCATTTAAAAAAGTTTCCCGCACCGCTTCTACATTAATGTTCTTTATAGACAATACTTTGTATACGTGAAAAAAGTATGTCCCTCTTGGCATAAAGCGCTTTAATTTTGATTTCATTTCCACTAACTGCCATTTTAAATTATTATAATAAAATTATATTAATCACAATTAATCTCACAACGCTGGAGGATGTACATTCACGCCGTATTACGTCATTAAATTGAACACAGTTGAGTCATTAAATTGAGCACCTGTTACAGCGAGCCGAGGTGACGCGCGTTGCTCGCTAAACTCAATATATTTTTATCAAAATTGTCGGGTAAGCGTACAAAATGCGTGTGATTACACTGTTTCAATTATTTAAGCGACTGATAAGCTTTAAATTTAAACCACATACAAACACTATTTAAATGAATAATTCTATTTGCGAGTAACTAACCAAAATTTAAATTTTAACTAAACGATACTATTAATAAGAATTAATTCTATTTGCAAGTAACTAACCAAAATTTAATTTTAAACGAAGTCTATTCCATAAATTAAGTGCATTATAAAATAATAATTCAAAAAAACACCAATCCTAACCCTAGTTAAACCTATTACGCGAGATATTAACCAGCACTGTATATGCGTAATGCTTCTTCGTTTACATAAATGGCGACTATAGCACGCGGTACAATGCACTCGCTCTTCCCTAAAACGACGTACGACGACGTACGTGATATAATTGTGTTTAATAGTTAATCCGCTCCAATTTTATTTTCTCCTAATCAAGCAGGATTCCTTTCATAGATTTGGCAAATAATAGTTCGTTTTAGGGAAGAGCGAGTGCATTGTAGCGCGTGCTATAGTCGCCATTTATGTAAACGAAGAAGCATTACGCATATACAGTCCGCTTTGGTTAATATCTCGCGTAATAGGTTTAAGGCTCGACCGGGCAATTGGACTTCGGTAGCCTTAGGCTCGTCGCTCCACCACTATGAAAACATGTTAGAATTCCATAACTTATTTTACTGTTAACAGAAGTTCCAAAATGCTTACTTGATGGAACAATCATGAACTTTAAATTTTTTTAATTAGAAACCAATCACAAATGGTAATTATTCCTTAACAGGAAAAACCGAAATAGTGTCCCTAGTTGTTAAGCTTATTTGTTTCCCTTTAGATAAGTGTTTATAACAAATTTTACATAAGACATTCTACATCAAAAACATCAACTAAATATACCTAATTAGTGCGCCTGTAAGAATATCATTATCAAAATTAAATAATAATAGTAAAGAAAAAACCTATGTCACAGAAATAATTAGAGCAGTTGCCTCAATTGATGAGGTAGAGCAAATTGAAGAGATTGAGATATGGCAGTTTGCTTAAATGATTAAATAGAGAAGGAGGAACTTTATATGATGAACTCTTTCTTCCAAGAGCATACCCACAGAAAGTGGACCTATTCTAGTCGGGACTCTTCGACGAAAAATGGGATTGACTTCATAATGACGACTAAACGCCAATAGTTCCCCGACGTCTTAGTTATCGCGAGAGAAAAAAACTGGTAGAGAACTAAATGGTGAGAGGTACCTGAAATTTTAAGTGAGATTAAAAGGTTTAAAGACAACTCTACACAGCATGGTTGGATGAACATGTAGAAGTTGTGAGCAAAGACTCAAGAAGAGATCTTTAAATAGATATCATCTGAATATATTCCGACGTTATTTGTGGCGTCAGTCTAAGCAAGGTTACAATGACTGTTCAGCACATAAAAACAGCAAGAACCCTTGTGGGATAGAATTACATCAGGGTTTATAAAAGTGGGTGAAAATCCGGTACTTGAAGTCTTTTCAAAGCCTTTAATTTCATCCTCCATGGTGGCACTATAGAGACCACCGCACTGTTGGCTATCCCGAAGGAGTGAAGTTGAAATGGTTTTCAGGTACAACCAGTCACGTTTTTACTTTTTTAATTATTACAGGTCATCATAGCAGGTCCATACATTCAAGGCTGCCAAGGCGTCGAAAACAGATGTCCTCTCTGATGTACACGCAAACTCCAGCCCGGGGCACAAAGGAGTGTTGTAACCATCATTTGTAACTCGGCCGCCGACGATGCAAATATGACTTGATCATTGGCGTACAAAAGACTTACAAATTTTCCAAAGAATTGTACATAAATAGGTTGAACAGCCACGGGGAAGCCACGCAGCCCTGTCTGATACCTTTATGGATGCTAAACCAGTACGAGTAGACCGCGTTGATCCTAACTCAAGCACTTTTTCAAGTCATGAACACAAAAAAAAATTCTTTTTGTTTTTTGCCAAAAAATTCTTAACTATCATGCGCAAGGAAAATACTTGATCCGTACACCCCATTCCCTTTCTAAATCCAGCTTGCACATCCCAAATTTTTCCATCAGTTTCTTTCATAATTCTTTCAATTATTATCTTAGCATACAGTTTTCCCACAATGCTAAGAATGCTCTCCCGGTACCCGCTCCAGCTCTCAACATAAATTAAACGAGGTGTACAGCAGGCCTGCCACCATTTCCTCTCGAGCACTTAGCATTTCAAGTAAAACTCTATCATGTCCAGCTGCCTTACTTGCTTTCATGCTTTTCATTGCTTTCATTATTTCATTTATAATTATCTCGCTATCTTTTTACCCTTCATTCGGAACTTCTATTTCATTTAATTCAAACTTCTTCTCACTCATAAACACGCTTTAAAAATATTCTTTCCATCTCCTTAAATTCAAAACTTCATCACAATATTCTCGTCTCGTATAGCATTCATTCTAGGCTGTTTT
Source organism: Parnassius apollo (assembly GCA_907164705.1). NCBI lineage: Eukaryota > Metazoa > Arthropoda > Insecta > Lepidoptera > Papilionidae > Parnassius > Parnassius apollo. Next base: position 8,753,345 of record CAJQZP010000295.1, read on the forward strand.
GAATATCCCCTGGCAGTTCGTACAAGTTTCCCGAAGATCTCAATATTTGTCTGGAAGTAATCCGATGTTCTTCATCATTCTTATCCGTTCTTTCTTGCTTTTTCCATTCAACTACTTCTTTTACTCTCGTATATATACGTCTAAAGACTGCCTTTTTTCTTTCAATATCGTATTTATTTTATTTTTATTTTTAATTATTCGTACCGCTAGCATTACCGGCCTTGGTTGCTAGTAAATCTAACCATAAACTCTTCTTTGCTTTAACTTCCATACGTAACTCATTATCCTACTTTAACGTATTATTTTTTCTTTCCTTCGTTCTCTTACTAATACCACATACTTCAGAAGCTGCGTCCACCTAACCTTTTTTAACATTATGCCACGTGTTCTCCGAGTCTAACTCATTCACACACAATTCATCCAAACCACTTATATTTTCTCTCAGTCTATATTTGTACTTGTCTTTCACACCTTCATCTTGTAACCTCTCTGTTCTTATACGCTGTATAAAGCAGCTGACTCATCACTCCTCTCTGTTGCTACCGATCCTCGAGTCTTAAAGAATAAAAAATCAAATAAAAATATCAAATGCACATGGGATAAAAGTGGTGATTACATAAGCTCAACGACCCCTCGGTCCTTGCGCCCTATACTCCTTATTAGCCTGTGGGTAAACTAGGCCCTGATAATAAACAACAGGAAAATAGTATTACAATAAAACTTTTATTATAGTCTATTGGATTTAATGTTAAGGTTGCAATCAGTACGGTACTCTGGCTTCTTAAACGATCGTCCTCTTTTACATGTTACCCAGCATTCGTGGATTGGGCGTTGTTTAAAATCTGTAAATGAAAACATTCCGATTATATAATTATTTGGATAATATTTGCGGAGAGTACCAAGGTACTCGTACTATGATAAATAATAATAGTATGAGGGTGATACTGAAAGTTCTTAGAAAATCAAAAAGTGAACAAACTAGCAAGTAATTAGTTTTATTAAATCTTTTCAAAATAGTATCCATTTAAATTAATACATCACTTTGCCCACTCGTACTTAGGGGTCTCTTTGGCTGCATTTTCAAACACAGCCACGTCCGTAAAACGTATTCCTCAAAGTTTTATTTTTATTTTCGGAAATAAATGAAAATTGCAAGGTGCGGGGTACGTCTGACGTCGCCAAGTTACAAGCAATTGTTGGTGTACCAATCTGCAGTAACTCTTTTTCGATACTCTTAAACAATTGTTGCGTAATGACCTGTCCTTCCGAAGAACTATGCCACCATTTTTTTCTACGCTTCGACCGACACTCTTTACTTTAGTTGGCAACTCCTCGGTCTCTTAGCTTCAGGATCATAACAATAAATCCAGATTTCGTCACCCGTAATTATGTCGAACACAGTATTTGAGTCACCTCCGTAAAATCTTTGAATTCACCAATCAATCATTTCAAAACACAAATCAACACAACGGAGTTTTTAGGCCTCTGTCAAATGAGGTACCTACTGGGCACAAAGCTTCCTGAAAAGCTTCTTGTTCATGGAGGATTTTGTGCACTTGACTCATACAGATGACTAAGCTTGTCCGAATCTGCTGATAAGCTTTGATAAGCTATGAATAATTTGATAAGCTAAGCTTTTGTCAGTCTCTGTCATACGCCGCACAACATTGATGTTATCTTCAGTCGTATATCTTCAGTCGTCGCCATAGAAGGCCGTCCTTCATCCAGATCATCGGTGAGATTAGTGCGACCACGTTTAAACTCATTAAACCAGTTGTAAACAGTGGCATGAAATGGGACTTTATCGTGAAAGCCCAATCGAAGTCTATCATAACTTTCTTGTTGACTAAAATGATATCGAAAGTCATAAAAAAGCATTGTACGAAAATTTTCTCGCGATAAATTCATGGTGACGTGACACTGACAATTTTCAATTTGATAAAATTGTTGAAAAAATTTGACAAATTAATAAAATATACATAATATATATTAATAAATATAAAATACATACACAATAATGTTGGCAATGAGTACTATTTTCAAAATTTGAATTTATTTTTTTATTATATCAGTTACAAGTGGCCAGTTCTAAATACTTTCAGTGTCGACCTCGTAATGGGCCCTATCTAATGAATTCGAAATATTTGTAAATCCGATTAAATTGTAAAAGTAGTTTCATAATTGTCAAATTGTATCGTTGAATAATATTACACAATCGTATCTAAATATTTAGGTACTTCAATTTTTTCAAAGCAAAAGTAGGAAATGAGGGCATAAAAGATTTTGATTGACAATCTCCTTCTATAATTGAATTTAAGGCGATCTTCGACAAAAATAGACGTATCAAAAACTGAGTTTTACTTTCATTTTGTACTAGGTATATTGTATTTTACGGCTAATATCCGAAGAATTTTAGTTTACCTAGTAGCTTGAATGCAGTCCGAATAGTTTGTACATGGTAGAGCCACGCTGCAGCTTTAATATGCTTGTGCCAGGAATGGGTTATCACGACCGGGTTGGACCACGCTCTCACAGAATACTAGGGTAAAATACCAGCTCAATGCTACTGTATTTTATGGTAAATGTAGAAAATCAGAGACCCTTGTAAATGAGGCATTCCATCTTAGTCCTCAGAGGTGACAACACATCTGCATTTTGTTTCTTATATATATAAATGAAGATGTCTATGGGCTACAGCATCAAAAAAAGAACCCTACAAAAGATATAAAGATATTCCTTGGGAGAAGCAATGTTCAGCAATGGCCTTACAAAGGGCTATCATGTGCCCGGCTTTCGGGGGCCCAAGGGTCAGCCAAGTAGCACACCCTTACCAACTATTACTAATATCACTTGAGTGTGCTTTCGTATTTTTTAATTATTTAACAGAAGTCATTTTAATTATTGTTGTGGTTTCCGAAAATTATCAGGACTCTATAAATTTAAAAAGAAATACCTTTTTTACTGTCGCAGTTAAACTCATGCATGTCACATGTATCAATAAAAGTCCTCATTTCTCCGCAGGAATCTATCCCACACATGGGCACTTTATCGTGAACACAAAGATCAGCTATTTTGCACTCTTCTTCGTTCTAGGGAAAAATACTTGATTCTATATAAAAGTAATGAATTACTGCATTCCTAACTCTGTAGGAAATATCTTTAAATGGAGAAAAAAAATGTAAATCATTGTAACGGTAGGAAGTAGGAACAGGTAGGAAATACTTCAAATAAATTCCCTAATGATGTGAATGTTTAATGATTTCTTATATTTACGCGAACACTACACATTGATTAAAACTACTTTTACGGATTTTATCGCGTTTATTTTAAAAGAAACGTCAGAAACAACTTTTGTTGGATGAAACTACATACCGAAAGGTCAAAACAGACCCTACAACTAATACGCTTAAAACAACTAGCGATCTAATTAAGAAATACTCCGAGAAATTGAATCTGGACGTTAATTCGATAATACCTTCATGTGCCAAACCACCGAAGTTGTAAGGGTTACCAAAAATACACGAACCGAACCTCCATTACGTCCAATAGTGAGTCAGATTGATTCGCCAACTTACAGATTGGCTCAATACTTAGCTAAAATATTATCACCACTCAGAGGACACACAAGAGCACACACTAAGGATTCATGCCATTTTGTCAGTGAGATAAAAGACCTACGTCTTACTGACAATGAAACCATGGTCAGTTTTGATGTTCAGTCTCTATTTACATGCCTACCTGTTGAAGACTGCATCTTAATCTTAGCTACCGTGGGCAAATCTTTGTTACAGAGAGCACGAGGGATCTGTGACAGTAAACACCTGGCCGCCGTTTCAGCACGGCTTCAGCACGTCAAGCAAGTTCTGCACGACAACAAGCTTCGGGTCCCGCGCCTACGCCACAGTGACCGAGTGAAACCGACCACAGTCGAGCGTGTGCCTGCTGTACTACCATATGTCAGAGCTGTCACAGACAACATTGGCTACATCTTGAAGCGAGCTTCTATTAGAACATTCTACAAGCCGCCGAAGAAGATTAGTCAGTTCCTACCATCAGTCAAGTGTCATATTCCTCTACAAGATGCAGGAGTGTACAAGCTTGATTGTGAACGTGGTCTCTCTTATATAGGACAAACAAAAGATCAATTAGAACCCGCGTAAAAGAACATGTAGCTGATGTGAAGCATCAACGTTCCGGGAAGTCTGCATTTTGCGATCATATCCTAGACAGCCCCAACCATTACATCAGATTTGATAGACCACAAATCATCGCGAAAGAACACCGATTCCTACCAAGGATGATACGTGAGGCTATTGAAATTAAAAAAACATCCTAATTTCAATAGAGAAGGAGGCTGGGTACTACCACCTGCTTGGGATCCTATAATCAATAAAATTAAAACTAAACCCAAGCATACCACTGCAAGACCTCAGGACATAGTCAGTTCATTTTGCATAGATCGGACCATAAACAATAATTAAAAAAGCTGAAGGTACTCCGGATTTAACAATGACATCGGGATGTCAGTCATCTCAGTCCCCCGTGACCATGGGTGCTGGAAAGCGCCCGAAACATCGGGAATTAAAAATAATAGTAAAATAAACGCGATAAAATCCGAAAAAGTAGTTTTAATCAAGATGTGAATGTTTTACAAAAATGTGGTACAAAAAATATCATAAATTTACGTATAATTTCCTTGTATGTACCTACTCGTACACAACACTGCCATAACCATGTTTAAGTGAATAAGTTTTCATAAAAAAAAACTAGTAGACCTGATGATGACATCTTTTATCGAACTTAAACAAAGAAGGTCACAGATGCGTTGTCACTACTGAGGACTAAGAAGATATGCCTCACATAATTATAATGAATTTCTTCCTCGTCAAATCGGAACAGGACAATAGGTGTACTACTGGAATATCGCGTAATTATCACTTAGCAGCAGTATACATGGGTAAAAGAGTTATACCAATCCAGGCGAACAACTAAGTAGAAAAGAAGCTTTACAATCTACCCTTCTAACAGGATTTCTCACAGGACAGCTACGGTAAAATAACATATTATTTGTGTATAAACGGAAGCTCCCAATGGATTGCGATCCTTACGTCTAAAGGCAGAAAGTATGGTTTGGTAAAATATAACTTTATAAACACTTTGAATTTAAGCAATGAAAATAACGCTATATTATTATTAAAATGTTATGACATACCTTAATGGTTTCACTGTGTCCATTCACAGCATTTGTATATAACAGTAGGACTATAAATGAACATTTTTACAATTATTAAAAAGAGTACATATTCATTAGTAGACTAAAAAACTAACTTACTGATTTATATAAGTACAAATGAAAAAAGGCAGCTTACGTAAATTGGATGTGTATTTAGCTATTTTTGAAAACATTTTATATGTAGCTGAAATGTGAATATACTAGCATATAGAGTATAGAAATATTCTTATGGCCGACACACACGGTCAGTTTAACTGATCAGTTCTAACGGAAGTAAGCCAAACTGATTTCCCCACTCACTGGCTTCAAATTTTACATTTTAGATTTCACACTCACGGTCAGTATTTGGATGAATGTTAGTTTAACTGATCAATTTAACTCACCGTGCGCCCGGAAAAATCCTTGCTGAATAATCCTTGCGGGGTTGCCGTCAGTTAAAATTTTCAACTTGGGACGTCACACTCACGGTCAGTTTTTGGATGTACGTCAGTTCAACTGATCGTGTGTGTCGAGCATTACTCGCTCGATATCTAGATTTTTATTAGAATGTACGAACAACGTGTTATCAATTTCATTTGAGGGTCAAGAAGTTTTTAACTTGAAGTAATTGTATAATTTATAGTTGTGAATGTTGTTACTTTGTGAAACTCCATCTATTTTGATTATAGGGTTGTGACATGTAGGAAAATAGTCGTCTCATCATTATATGTAGGATTAAAAATAACAGTGAAAAAAGTACACATACATAATTAAAAAAAAATACTTATTATATAAAGAATATACAATTCGTATATAAAGGTATGGTTCACTGTGATAAGTATAATATCAAACGACCACTTGTTTAAATTCCAGCCGTAGTCAGCACTTGTGCATAATCATAAGTTGTTGATTTTCGAGTTTGATGGCTTTGTGATTGCTCTCGTGTCTTTGAAATTGGATCCTGATCTACCTTAAATTTAACGTATGCAATGTTTATCTACAGATCGGCCACAGTGTGCGATCTAAATTTAATAGCGGCTCTAAAGTTGGCGCAAGGCGCTGTGCTATAGAAATATTTCTTGCAGCAAAACAACTCGACAATAATATTTTGTCTATTATAAATATTAGTTGTTGAACATTTGTGCAGTTAACTTTATTTTGGCTTTAGGTACAAATACAGCTATTAGGTAGTGGATTAGGTTTAAGATTCGTTTAACTATTAAGCGTAGACACAGATAATGATGACGATAAAGTTTGCGGATAACCGAATAAGGATACGTAGGGGTATCTTTCAGGGTGATATTTTGAGCCTCATTTTTTGCTTCCCCCTTAATCCTTACTAAAGGACTCAGGGGGGAGATATAAGCTTCTGGAAAAGGTACAAAAGTGACCCACATTTTATGTGGATGACCTCAAATAATTCGCTTCCAGTGGTTTGTGGTTTTAGCAATTATATTAGAATTGAGCTGATTATATGTCACTTTTCTAGTTGAGTCTATAATTCAAGTAAACATTGACTTGCTATTATTTATTTCGTTCATAAATTCCACAGTGCTTACAAAATAGGTAAATTTGTCTAATATGATTATAATTTTATACGTGGTATAGCCATGCTGCAGTTATATTAGTAGTATAGTTGTAGCACGAATGGGTGCATTCTCCACAAGAGCCACTCTCTCACAGAATACCAGCGTACAATAGTAGTTTAATGCTGCTGTGTTTCGTATGGTGAGTGTAGAGAACCGGAGAATCTTTATACTGGAAACGAGGCATTCCGTCTTAGTACTCACGGGTGACAACGCAGCTACATTTCGATTCGTAATCGGGGATAGGTGTAGATGTCTATAGGCCACAGCAACCACTTACCATCAGGTGGACTGTGTGCTCGTTTGTCACTCTACCCTATAAAAATATGTTTTTATTTGTTTGATAAATATATATCGTGCTGGTATATAAATATATATGCTACTGGGCACAGGTCTCCTCTCATCAACGAAATTAAGAAGTAGACTATAAAAATGCAAAATATTACTTCCTTTAAATAAAATAAAATATTTTTACTTACATAAGACTGTGTACATATTGCCATCATCATTATAAGGTAATATTACATATTTTTTTCAATAAGGTGTTTCAATAAAAACGTATTTTGATTGTAAAATGTGCGAAATAATTCTGAAGTCTAATAAACAAAGAAATAACGTAAGAAAATATGTACTACATCGTAAACTTTACGCAATCACTTTAACGACTTGAAACTAAAATAGATTGCTTTAGGTTATTCAAAATAAAGACTAATATTAGTTCTAACCGTAAGTCAGGTATGAGTAATATTAAAACTGTATGTTATAAATGAAGTGAGAATAAATATTTTTAACCATATTGTTTATGTGCAATTATTAATTGTTATTATAATACATAAAAACATACATAAACAGTCAATTATTGTAACCCATAAGGACAGGCATAATCCTGGCATACATATACCGCGCACACACATGCTCGTCGGTTAAGGGTACTCTTAATTTGGCCCAATTTCAAATATCGCCAACTTGGTCGATAAAATTAGTCTACGTCGTCCCTTGCCGACTCTTTTCACTCCTGCAACATGACTGCTTTGTCCCTCGGTTCTCATTCATGGATGGACTCCTTCTTTCACTGATATTTTCTCTCAGTCTACACTTACAAAACTCTTTCTTATATTATTATGGTAAAATAAACTAAAAACAAAAACTAAAACTATAATGGATTCCTACTCCCCGCCGCATAGATCCAAAAACGCTGGTTGCTTGTCCTTGCTGAATCATACTAAGCTTTTGAGTGACTAGAGAAACAGCCTTCTTGTCACTATCGGCGAAAATTTTCCTAGGACAACAGATATAGTAATTCATTAATTAGAAAATATGATAATCAGTTATATATAATTCATAGTACGCAAGCAACCGACTTCGATTTCCGCTGGCATCAATGAAATTGTTAATTACAATTTTAAGTGCTGATTTTTCACTTGCTCGACGAAGAAAGAATACGTCGTAGAAAAATTTGTATGTACGGGAAATTAAAAAATGACGATTTGTATGAAATGACGAAGCTGTTGGCCTTACTTTTGATCTCTTTCGGGTCGTGTCGAATTCGGACTATGAATAGGGAGGTGCACCTATACTTGCGCACGCCTTGGAGACTGGCTTGCAGTTAAGCAAAATTAAAAAAGTGAAGAATGTGCACTCTTTTTAAGAATAAATAAAAAAATAAAAAAAAATTTAATCATGTCCTGCGCAGATAGCTAGTCTCCGTTGAGACTGGTTATTGTGACCGAAATTCGGTCTAGAGGATATTAGTATTATTTTAGTAAAGAAATAACAAGTTCATTAATTAGTATTTTAATATATATTTGTGGCCATGGAAGGAACATGGGAGATCTCCCGCCAGGCAAGGTGTTGTGCCCTGGGAGCGGCCAACGCTCCGCGAGCTATTCTATATATACTGTTTTTGATTCGGAACTTTTATTTATGCTTCTTTATGATTTAGGCTTCGATGTGGTTCGCTTGTGGCGCGAAGACAGCGCCGCCACATATTCATGTAAAATTTCACCACGTATATATGAATTTTAGTCATCAATAGGAACGATATGTTATGACAAAGCATAGCAAATAAGAGAGTACTAATTATACAATTTACTAGTAAAAGGCGTATCAATGTTCGTAATTCAATCACTGTGCGCTTCATAAATCACATGCGATTTTTATACTAGACTTTAACGTTCTTGATACTTTGAACACTGTTTTCAATCCATGATTTTTTACTTTTTATTTACAAAATAAGCGTGATAAACGAGCACACAGTCCACATGATGGTAAGTGTATCCTGTGACCCGTTGACACCTACATTTATCTTCGGTTAAGAATCAAAGTGCAGGTGCGTTGTCACACTTGAGGACTGAGATGGAATGCCTTGTTTCCATAAAACAACACTATACAAAACACAGCAGCATTAAGCTGTTATTTCACAGTATTCTCTAAGACCTAATAGTATATAGTCCTTCTCCAGTAGAGCCGATTTATTTGTATCACAACCTCAATGTAATTGCAGTTTGACTATAACACAAATAAATTTTTAGTTATTTCTGTAGCATTGTAGGAAGCTGAATACAATTGATATCATGTGCTGTCATCATTATCATTATTACCACATAGGCCTTACCCAAAGAATGCCATAAAGCACGGTTCAGAGCCACATGCATCCATCGACTTCACATATCTTTTAACTGGTCTTTTAACTAGATCATCGCCAACTTTCCTGACTCCGGGCAGCTACTGAGAATTATTAACGGAAAAACTCATTAAAATGATTTTTTTAGTCCGACCCGGGATCCGAACCCAGGATCTCATGATCAGCAGACGCACTACTACAACTGCTAGACCAACGAGGCAGTCGATGATGTCTATGACGGATAGAAACTCCGAGTATAACCCTCTGCATATCTCACAGAACTACCTTGAGCTTCTTCATATGGCCTGCACCGAAGGACCACATCTCATGTCCATTTGTCGTCACTGGCAATACGTACTGGTTATTTCCCAAACAGAAATGATTGATTCTGAAGCTGGTACATGTATTCCTCAGTCGAGTCAGAACTTAAGTTTAAAATATAATTTTATAGCATAAAATAAAATACAATTATAGTAATACTGTTAAAATGAAAGACAATATAAATGTATACGGTAATTTAGATTTTAATTAACATACGTTTTTATTTAATTTTTTACATTATACTAACAAAAATGAAACAAAAGTTATTGCTTTATGATAATAATCCCTGGGAATGAGGTGATCGCTGTCAGGCTATTTCTAATTTGTTTTGTGTTGTTATCTGTGAAACATTTAGATTTTAGACGATTGTAATCTGTTATTTAAAAAAAAGTACCGCTGAGTTTCTTTTCGGTTCTTCCCAGGACAGAGGCTTTTTCCGAACCAGTGTTAAATAAAACAAAAAAACAAGAGTCCATAAGCATTATTTGAAATCTATATTGAATAAAAAAAATCTGCTTCTGTTTCTGTTTATATTTATTTTGACTTATCTTTTCGTATATTTAATTACGTTGTCAAATCACAAATTCAAAGAGATATCAAAGTTGATTGGTATATTCAGAAAAAAAAATTATTATGAGGTATACTTTGATTGACAAATCAAGTACATTGATATTTATCTCATCTGATCATGATGTAATTGAATATACTGACTTTACAATTTCATTAATAATTCACAAAAAATTAAATTTACCGTCCTTGCCTTTATCATCTGAAACTTCCTCTAATGTCCGGTCGTTTGATCTTGTGCTCCCGTTCGGTGTTGTTTGATTTATTTATTTTATTTTGTATTTATTAGGTTATATGCATTTACAACAGATTCTAATATTAAAGGAATTCCCCACAATAATATATTAAAGTTAGCAAAAGTAATAAGTATGCGCACTAAAGCTATTTCTTATATATATCACATCATCTATGAGTATTATATAATTTAATGACAAATGCACATTATAAGTATATTTTTTAATAAATATATTTAAGATATTGTTGCTTTCTCTAAAAAAGTACAATTGGTATTAAATTGAGCTTCGTGAACATTGAACTCTGAAAAGTACGAAATTACGGAAGCGCCGAAGCCCCATTTGTATACTACAATCGACTGTTAATTTATATACGTAAGGCGTTACAGGTACCGCGTCTGTAAAACTTTTGACAACATACCTTTAAGAATGACGACTTTATTTGTGTATATATTATATCGATTCGCAAATACCACTTTGTGAATATACGAGTGTGTATAGAGATATTTTATATACCTATCTTCCACAAAGTTAGGAAAATGTGAGAGATAACGTTTCTTTCCAAAATATTGGTAATTTTTATATAAATCGGATTAGAAATGAATAATTTAAACTTCGGATATTCCTTAAGGTAGAAAAAATTAAAGAAAGAGTTTAGAAATGCGCAAAAAATTAAAGGGAAAACTACTAAGGCATTGTTTTGTGAATTTACATACTCTATAAACCGATATATTTTTATTTAAAACGCAAGTTCTCAAATATAATGACATTGTATAATAAATAAAAGACATCAGACAGACAATATTATTATTAATTTTCACCCAAAAATGTGGAAACAAAAAAAACAATAAAATTCAAAATTATTAAGCTAACCTTACCTTAATCTTTATATTTAAAATATTGTCAGGTTTTTTGCAATACGGAAACACGGTTTTGTAAAAAAAAATGTAACTGTATGTTAAAGTAAGTGTAAAAAGTAACTGTATGTAAAAATGTAACAAAATTAATAATTATATTTGTAAAAAGGTGACTCAAGGATTCTTTAATTGGAATCTACCATTCGAATGTATTTTAATGTTGATATGAAGTGTAGTTCCAAGCTCAAGCGTTAAAAACTTAGTTGGAGTGGTAAAAGCAACCAAACCAAAAACCAAAAGCCAAGTTTTTTTAGATTATCTCTAAAAAACTTTTTTCAATTCTCTTCAAACTTTTAACCTCACTTCTGTAACAGTATTTTGGTGAAAACACAGAGAAAATCTTTTATGCTATACAAACACCCATATAATTTTTTAATTGTTCCTAGCGGCAGAATTTGGTACTCAACACTAAAAGCATATTCTAGTGAATGTTTATTTTTAACTTATAAATACAGATATTACAATTTATTATGAAATTTTAATATTTAGTATGATTTCAGAAAGTTAAAAATTAATTTTACAAATATCAAAATTATGTAGTTCACGATTATGGACGTTATAAGTTACATTTCTTATACCCAGACTAACCTAATTGAAGAACGTCCTAAATAGCTTCCAGACATCATGAGGCTATTTATTCTTGGTAGATTACAATTTATTTTTATATAAATTTTATTCTAGACGAGTTTTACTCTTAAGCTTTATGTTATTTTTTAATTATTTCAGTGACTGCTGTTCTGATTTTGGTAGCAAATTCATTCCAAATTGAAAGATTAGAAGATGTATTAGTCTATGCAGTGGAACCAGCGACGGTGAGTATTAACGTGTAAAAGAACTCTTAGTAATATATATCATATGTTCCTAAGCATGAGATTTAATTATTTTGCCAGAAAATTCGAAAACGTGAAGTAACTGATTCAGCCCAGAAAAAACAAAGCTTTACCAAGTTCAAAGAGTTTGTGGAAGAAAAATTAATTCAGCACACACAAGCGTTGGAACATCTTGTTAAAATGGTGCAACTCAATGAGGATACTACAAAACAACTGCTCGAAAATTTGAGCAATAATATTGTGAAGCCAAATTTACCTGAACAAGTAGAGGTACATTATCAGCATAGACATAGTGGTGTAGAGAATGAGCAATCTGATCATCCGGTTGTAAGACTTGGGAAAAATATAACAAAATACGGGATGTTGGTGGGCAATATGTTATTGCAAGAACTAAAAAATGATACCGATCCTATACCAATTGTCGAAAATAATCCTGTTTAAAAATATCGAACATGCGTAATGCGTTAACAACCTTTCAGTTTGAATTTTTTATCAATAAATTATTTTAATCAAATTTATCAGTAAATCTTTTTCTTACAATGATTTTTCTTTATTCCCTATTAAACTTATTTTATCTAGTGAGAGTTAAAATTAAATAAGCTTTTAAAAATATTACGAAGATGACCTTATATTTATTACAAATTATTTTCAAAAAACGTTTAGTATGAATCCCACAAACGATGTCTTATCATTTCAGTTAATGTCTCGCCGATCCTTCAGTTCTAATCCAGTATTGCAGCCCGATCAACTGAACAAAAAAATCAGCCCATGGTGCGCAGTCGCTTTATTGTGTCGTAGAACACATTCTCCTGTTTGTGGCTTTGATGATAACTTCGGTTATGGGAAATTTGATGATGTATGCCATATGCTTCAAGTGAACTGTTTTTGGAAATACAGTAAGTAATATTCAGTTCGTAAATTTTTTTTGAATTTAGTAAGCTGTGTGCGTGACTGCAATAAAAATATTTATAAAAATTGTAGTAGTATTTGGGATATATTTGTTTCTTTTTCAGATTTTGCTCTCGTACCTTCTTGCCGGCCAGTTATGTAATTATTTACGAATCATTCTATTTTTTTTGTCTATCTGTTCTTAAAATGTAATAATTTTGGTTTTTGTAATACATTTTATCTTTTCAAGTGATTTTCATTCGAACCTTTGACCTAAATCCTTAGGATTTGGACAAACACCGTCATCTTCTTTCACGTGTCTGAAAACTAAATATTTTGAGTATAAATATTAAAAACTGCATTTAAACGGCTTTTTAAAGAGTTCATCGCGAACTCGTCACCTCGTTTCCCGTAGATGTAACAAACTACTTCATCAACATTAACAGAATTCCGAGTAATAATTATAAATTGGTCTGACCTTATTTTTTTAAAGATAATTATTTTAACAAGGGGACAAGTGAGCACACAGTTCACCTGGTAGTAAGTGGATGGTGTGTACAACAATCTCGACTAAGAGTCATCAATCAAATAAGTTCGATTTTGTTGTAATTTAAAGTATACATTCTTAAAATAACGATGCTTTTACATAAGTTAAAGAAATTAAAAGACATATTAACGAGGATCCATTAAAATGTGCCTTACCCATATTATATTCGCAAGAATATTCATACATATCGCAAAGATCCAGGAAAGTTCTCGCTTCATGGACCGATTTTCCACAGATAATCACCGTGTCATGAAAACATGTATAAGCATGCTCACAGAGTTGTTTTAGTGCAGTCTGTAAGAAGATAGGCAATAAATATCATTAGATAGCAATATAAATTCTATGTGATTAGATTTATTATAAAATAATTTAAGAACAGCGGCAGGAGAATAAGATTGTTTATCTAATATTTTTTAAAATTAAATACCTTACTTTTAAATTTTTTTAGTCATTACAACAACAAAAGTGACAGAAGACAGCACTCTCTGACATCAAACATAATATCATCTATATATAATAGTTGTAAAGTGACAATATAAAAATGTGTTAGGCGTACATTACACGCTAATGCAGGCGTCAAACACTGCATTACACGGTAGGTTATTCGTCAATCACAACCGTGATTATTATACAACTGACAGCAAAACCTACTGTGTAATGGGCACCTTAGGAATTTGGTAGCTAAAGGTCAAAAATCGACGAGTAGTGGTGGCGTAAGAGAATCCACTAATATAATATTATCCTGTGCGTGTCCTATGAGGCGACATAGGTAAATAAAACAGAAATGGCATTTTCCTGATAACTACTCAAAATAACAACAAAAAACCTGTAGCCTGCCGCCTCCCAAGCATGGCAAATATGGAAAAAATCATTTCTGTGAGAAAATTTATGTTCGGCAGTGGAATTTAATAGGTTTTAACGATGATGATGATGATATCGTCATGTAAATATAAATCTATAGTATAAAAAATGCAATGAAAGCATTCTTATTTTTCATCAGCTTGTTATAGTGCAGGACTTATCATGAGCCCCTCTGTTTAAAAAGTAGGAACATTTTATATAAACTAAATTAAGCATTTATTAAGTTCTATGACAAAAAATATTAATCTATTCAAACTTACCAATTGTGTTCTATCTCCAACTAGATGTGATTGTAAAGCGGAAATTAGTAACGAAAGAATGAATAATTTGGATATTTTAAGCATCTGTTACAGTTATTCAACGATGCATTGAGGAAATTGTCATGTTTTCACCGCAGATCCCTAGTTAATAGAGACTAGTAAAGTTTTGATAACTTTCACTATAATAACCGGATGATTACAATATTACTCCAGAATTTTGTCAACAATGTTGTTGAAGCGTGTATGAATTTAAGGAAAGGCATATAATATGAACACACCGTTTCAGCTTCGCCTGTATATGTTCTTCTTACGTGTTATTTAGATGTAAGATAATCAAAGACATAATTTTATCAGTATTCCTTAAAAAAAAAGCTTTACATTTTTGTACAAAATATAGCCTAGATTCCTCTTCGTATTGCTCTCCATCTGTTAGTGAAGTTTCATCACAATCTGTTCATCAGGCCCAGAGAGAGGCCCAGATCACCCCCCCCATCAACATGGTAGCGGAATTAAATGATAGACTACCCCAGGAGGGTACCAGCACCCCCTGGAGAATCCCTCGCTGAGCATCCACGACCATGTTTCTCCACTTCTGAGCGTGGGTGCTCAGGCTGCCCCGCGTATTCTGGGGGGGGGGGGGGGGGGGGGCAAAATTCCGCTCAAGACTAAAACTGCTCTGGGCAAACGGAGCAACAAGACCAAGGCGACCCCTGCCACGCTGTCCGTGAATTTCTGCAATATCAGGGGACTTCACTCTAACCTAAACGCCGTCCACTACCATCTCGAGACGGCGAGGCCGGCTCTGCTCTTTCTGACCGAGACGCAGGTGTCCTCTCCGGCTGATGTCTCGTATCTCTCCTGCCCGGGGTACAAACTGGAACACTCCTTTGTGCCTCGGGCTGGAGTTTGCGTTTACAGAGAGGACATCTGTTCTCGACGCCTCGGCAGACTTGAAGGTTCGGACCCGTCCATCCTTTGGCTACGCGTAGACAGCGACGACCATCCGCGCGTCTACGGGTGCCTCTATAGGTCCCATAGCGGTAATGCCGAAACAGACCGACTCTTCGACCACGTCCAAATGGCTGCAGATTCGTTGCTACAGCAGATCCCCTCCGCAGAGATCGTGATCCTCGGCGACTTTAACGCCCATCACGCCGAATGGCTCGGTTCACGTTTAACCGATCATGCGGGGAGATCTGTTCATGATTTTGCGTTGGCATATGGTCTGACACAACTGGTTACTTCGCCTACGCGGATTCCAGATGTGGAGGATCATGCACCTTCCCTGTTGGACCTTCTGCTGACCTCTCACCCGGACGGATATCAGATTTCCATCGACGCCCCTTTAGGCAGCAGGCTGCCGCCGTGTTTGGCACTATAGGTCAGCCGATTGGGATGGGATGCGGTCTTTCTTTGCATCCTACCCTTGGGGGCGGGTTTGCTTCTCGCCCGACGATCCCAACGTTGTTGCGGATTCTGTCGCTGATGCGGTACTTCAGGGTATGGAACTTTTTATTCCTTCCTCTGTGGTGCCCATTGGAGGCAAATCTCAGCCATGGTTTTGTCGCTCCTGTAAAATAGCATCATGCTATAAGCAGGAGTGTTACCGAGCCTGGGCTGACGCATCAGCGTCCAGGGATGTAAACTCCTGCGCTCTAAAAAAGAAGTATAATTCCGCCTCTAGGTCCTTCAAAAGAGTCATTGCCAAGGCAAAGTCAGAGCACATAGGCAGAATTGGCGAGAGACTAGTTTGCCTTCCTTCTGGAACCCGTGCATTCTGGTCTCTCGCCAAGGCTGTCCAGGGGAATTTCTGTCAGCCATCTCTTCCATCTCTGCACAGGGAGGACGACTCACTGGCCCATACCGCAAAGGAGAAAGCCAATCTTCTAGGCTCTTTCTTTGCGTCCAACTCGACTCTCGATGACGGAGGAGTACGCCGCCGACCATCCCGCGGTGTGAGTGCTCCATGCCGGAAGTGCAGTTCACTCAGCGCTCGGTTCGCAAAGCACTCCTCTCCCTGGACATCCACAAGTCGAGTGGGCCTGACGGAATCCCCCCAATTGTGCTGAGGACGTGTGCTCCAGAGTTGGCACCGGTTTTAACGCGTCTTTTCCGGTACTCCTACTCCCTAGGCGTAGTCCCAAAATCATGGAAGACGGCTTTCGTCCACCCGATCCCTAAAAAAAGGCGACCGCTCAGACCCGTCCAACTACCGGCCTATCGCCATCACCTCCTTGTTCTCCAAAATAATGGAGTCCATTGTAAACTGCCAGCTCATGAGGTACCTTGAGGATCACCAGCTGATTAGTGACCGCCAATACGGTTTTCGCCGTGGTAGGTCAGCTGGTGATCTTCTGGTCTACCTAACTCACAGATGGGCGGAGGCAGTAGAGTCCAAGGGGGAGGCATTGGCCGTTAGTTTGGACATTGCGAAGGCCTTCGATCGGGTTTGGCACAAAGCGCTTCTTTCGAAGCTCCCTTCCTATGGGCTTCCCGAGAAATTGTGCGATTGGATCACCAGTTTTCTTGCAGATCGGAACATCAAGGTCGTTGTAGACGGTGCAAGCTCCGATTGCAAGCTTATTAATGCTGGTGTTCCACAGGGCTGCGTGCTATCGCCAACGCTGTTTCTTCTGCATATCAATGATATGTTGCAAACCCGTAGCATTC
Source organism: Parnassius apollo (assembly GCA_907164705.1). Lineage (NCBI taxonomy): Eukaryota > Metazoa > Arthropoda > Insecta > Lepidoptera > Papilionidae > Parnassius > Parnassius apollo. The sequence goes on from CAJQZP010000295.1 coordinate 8,770,860, forward strand.
ATTGCTATGCAGATAACAGCACTGGTGATGCTCTTTACACCGGCCGAGCTAATATTTCTCGGGAAAACGTCTCTGAGTGCCGGGACAAACTTGTGTCTGAAGTCGAGTCTCTGCTGGACAGATTCTCGGATTGGGGGCGACTAAATCTAGTCCAGTTTAACCCCCAGAAGACACAAGTTTGCGCGTTAACCGCTAAAAAGAACCCCTTTGTCGTATCCCCTCAGTTTCAAGGCACTCCCCCTTGTTGCCTCAGCCAGTATCGGAATCCTCGGCGTCGACATATCGAGTGACGTGCAGTTTCGTGGTCACTTGGAAGGGAAGGCCAAATTGGCCTCTAAAAAGCTTGGCGTGCTCAGCAGAGCGGGACAGTATTTCATGCCGGCACACCGCCTGCAACTTTACAAGGCGCAGGTTCGGCCGCTCATGGAATACTGTTCCCATCTCCGGGCTGGGGCTCCCCAGTACCAGCTCCTTCCACTTGACCGCATCCAGCGCAGAGCGGCTCGAATCGTCGACGACCGAGTGCTTTCCGATCGGCTCGATTCACTGGCGCTGCGAAGAGATGTTGCATCTCTTTGCGTATTTTATCGCATCTATCACGGGGAGTGCTCTGAGGAATTGTTCGGATTAATCCCAGCCGCCAAATTTCGTGAACGCACTACACGGCAAACGTCCCGATACCATCCACACCATCTGGATGCTTGCCGGTCCACCACTGTACGTTTCAAAAGGAGTTTTCTTCCGCGTACAACCTCTCTGTGGAATAATTTACCACCGGTGATTTTTCCGGACCGATACGACCTGGGGACCTTCAAGAAAAGAGCTTACTCCTTTCTAAAGGGCCGGGAACGCACCTGCAATTCCCCTGGTGTTGCGGTTGATTATGGGCGGCGGTAGTCACTTAACATCAGGTGAGCCACATGCTCGTTTGCCCCCTCTTCTATAAAAAAAAATAAAAAAAATCAGACAGAGAGAGAGAGAGAGAGACAGACAGAAATTTAAAAAATGTTTATCCAACATTACCCTCCATTTACAGAAGACCAAGAGTACAATCTGCCACTTTGCCTGGCACATGTGGACTATGAGAAAGCATTAGATTCCGTCGAAATTTTGGCGGTGCTACAGTCCCTTCAGCGGTGCCAAGTTGACTGTCGGTATATCGAAGTGCTGAAGTGTTTGTACAATAGGGCTACGATGGCTATCCGAGTACAGAACCAGAGTTGTGGAAGACAGGGTGATGTTATATTCTTGAAACTCTTCACCGCTGCGTTGGAAGACGTTTTCAAGCTACTGGACTGGAAAGGATACGGTATTAAACTCAATGGCGAGTACATCACTCACCTTCGATTTGCCGACGATATAGTCCTTATGGCAGAATCGCTGGAGGAACCTTAGCACTATGCTCAATGAACTCAATGGTGTCTCCCAACGGATAGGTCTTAAGATGAACATGGACAAAATAAAGATCATGTTTAATGTCCATGTCACACCTATGCCGATAGTTGTTGGGAGCACTATGCTCGAAGTTGTTGAGGAATACGTTTACCTGGGACAAATAGTCTGACTAGGTAAGTCCAACTTCGACCGAGAGGTCAATGGACGGATTCAACTCGGCTGGGCAGCGTTCGGGAAATTACGACACATCTTCTCGTCAGGTATACCTCAATCTCTGAAAACTAAAGTGTATAACCAGTGCGTATTGCCAGTGATGACTTACGGATCAGAGACGTGGTCCGTCGCTGTGGCCGTATGAGGACGCTCAAGGTCGCTCAGCGAGCTATGGAGAGGGCTATGCTCGGAGTTTCTCTGCGTGATAGACTCAGAAATGAGGATATACACAGTAAAACCAGAGTGACCGACATAGCCCAAAGGATTAGTAAGCTGAAGTGGCAATGGGCCGGCCATATAGCTCGAAGAACCGATAACCGATGGAGAAGAAAGGTTCACGAGCGGCAGCCTCGTACCGGTAGGCATAGTGTAGGGCGACCCCCCCACTAGATGGAGTGACGACCTGGTAAGACATGCAGGAAGTCGATGGATGCAGGTGGCTCAGGACCGTGCTTTGTGGCATTACTTGGGGGAGGCCTATGTTCAGCAGTGGACTTGTGAAGGGCTGTAGTATATATATAATGTATATAGATTAAACGCCAGTGCACCCCGTTTACAAGTATGTGCATTCCACTTAGCTTTTTTATCAGCTTCTCTAAACCCGCTGCAGGATAATATTGTGTAATAGATTATTAGAAGCCATCATTCATTGAGAGCTAATAATTTTCTGCTCACCAGATGTCGCTACTCTACATTGAGGTGAAGTTTCTTTATTACACAATGTCATTTAATTAGGAAGTTAGTTTTACATAATAGTTTATCAATTTCTAGAGTATTTTATTAATGCACAAAACAATGTCTCAGTAGTTTGCTCTTTAATTTTTTGCACATTTTTAACCATTTAAGAAAATCTACTCATTATTTTATGAACCTTTTATTTTTATTAATTTATTTTTAATCTAATTAATATAAAATATAATTAATAGTACAGAATGGGATATCAACTTTAACATTTTTGAACAAATATTTTCTTTTATAGAAGGGTGCAAACGAGCATACGGTTCATCTGATGTTTTTTTTATTTTTAAGCTATTGCATAGCTTATATCGCGGGCCTTGAGCGCGGGGACCGAATCCACAAATTGCGTAACGAAAAAAACCTCACGCTCCCCACTCCGACGGGCACGGAGGTGTGGCGTTGAAAGCCGTGCATCGTCTAACGTCGTTTCAGTTCGGCAGACTTCGGCACTTGGCAGACTTCGGCACGGTGTTTGTGTGCGTGCGACTAGACGTATGCGTGTACACTAGCTGCTAACTCAATGATAAAAATTCCTGAATAACCTACATGTATTGTAAGATATTAAAATATTTTAAACAATATTAACTTCTCATTTATTCAACAAGAGAAAAAAATTGTTTTCTTATCGGTCACCACGCTCAAAAAGTGTAACTTGATTTAAGATAAAAAATGCTATGCAATATACATATGCTTTACCGCGGCAGTCACCGAGTGCCATACGTATTTTTTTTTATTTTTATTGGATAGGGTGACAAATGAGCACACAGTCCAACTGACGCTAAGTGGTTGCTGCTGCGGCCCATACATCTACATCTATCCTCGATTACGAATCAAAATGCAGATACGTTGTCACCCATGAGGACTAAGATGGAATGCCTCGTTTTCGGTAAAAAGGGTCTTCGGTTCTCTATACTCACCATACGAAACAGAGAGCGTGGTCCTTCCCCGGTCGAGCCGACCCATTCGTGCTACAACTATACTATTAATATAACTGCAGCATGGCTCTACCACGTATAAAATATGTATATAACGATGTTAAGTGACTACCGCCACCCATGAACATTTGCAACACCAGGGGAATTGCAGGTATGTTGCCGGCCCTTTAGAAAAGGGTAAGCACATTGAGGGTCCCCAGGTCGAATCAGTCCGGAAAAATCGCCGATGGTAAACTATTCCACAGAGAGGCTGTACGGGGAAGAAAACTCCTTGTGAAACGTAATTAACTTCCTCGCAATGAAATTTGTCAAATATTATACACTTCTTTATAAATACCCTCATTCCGACCCCTAGATATCGTAAGAGTCGATTATGAGAACTAAAGTGTATTAGTTTCGATATATGATGACGGTTTAACCATCGCTTGGAACGTGTAAAATATCTACGGAGCAAGCCGAGACATATGATAATGATTTTTTATATTGACGTTAACACCACACATTGAATAAAACTAATTTTATGGATTTTATCGCGTTTAATTTAAAAATAAAACCTTTTGACTTTTAATAGACATTTCTGAAAGTAGTAGTATGCTTGAAGAAAACGGATTCTTCATCGAGATTGGTAACGCCGCCATCATCTATGTTTTTGTGTGTCCATAAAAATACAAATCTCTAAAGACAATATACTTTTAGTATTAATATTTTTAGTATTAAATACAACTACTCATTAGAAGCAGAGAAACATTGTAGGAAAACAGCTCATATGAAATGATGTACTGGTAAGTACATAGTTATTGTAATAATATAGTCGATTGTTAAAACATGATATAATGTCTGTGGTAATCCACTGTTAGAGATAGGCCTCACCTGAGGCACGCCACTTAGCACAATCTTCAAATTTACCCATCTAGTTGCTGCCTGCTCCTTGCGCAGATCGTCGCTACATTTAACCAGAGGGTGTCTCACTTTGCTTTTATTATTCCTATGCATTTGATATCCGAACTGCCGGAGTTATCCAACTCCAGCAAAAAAGGTCTGCTCAAACATCAAGTAAATTAATTTAATATATTAAGGGCCTTCCTCATAAAAGTCTCGTTAATCTAAAAAATGCTGAAAGTTATCACTTAATGAAAGAAGAAAGAGGTAGGTATAGAGATAATTGTTTAATTTAAAGTTGTATTTTTTATATATGTCTGACAAATGAGCCAACAGTTTAATTGAAGATCAGTAACTCTTCCACCCCGTAGACACTTGCAACTAACTTCATACAGAGAAGGCCACTGAATTTCGGTCAGGTACTAGAGGAGGAGGAGTAATATTAATAATTATACACTGTTGATTATTATAATTTACAATTAAAAGACAATGCAAAGTTTAGGCTTCATCAACAGAAAATGTCCTTGCGGCGACATATATATATATATATATATATATATATATATATATATATATATATATATATATATATATATATGTAGGTGCGTAGTATATCATACTTTATTGCATCTTTTAGGGACTGTATAGCTACTTTCTGAAATATACTAGTGGCGTATTTAGGTTGGGGATAGCGATAGGGGAAGCTGAATTTATGAAAGGACGAAGCAAGGTTTAAGTAGGGTAACAAAACTCCGTAAGTGTATTGGGGTTGCCAAAATAAACTACTGAAATTTCTTTAAGGAATCGAAGCGAAAATAATTATATAGTATATGTTTATTTGTTTATTTAAAAATCTTTATTGTACTTAACATGAAGCCGACCTTGCTCTTTTTAACCGAGACTCTTGTGTCCTCTCCAGCTAATACTTCATACCTCTCCTACCCGGGGTACAAATTAGAACATTCTTTTGTGCCCCGGGCTGGAGTTTGCGTATACCTCAGAGAGGACATCTATTTTCGACGCCTCGGCAGTCTTGAAGGTACGGACCTGACCATCCTATGGCTGCGCGTAGAGAGCGATAACCATTACCGCGTCTACGGGTGTCTCTATAGGTCTCATGGCGGTAATACTGAAACAGACCAACTCCGCGACCACGTTCAAATGGCTACAGATTCCCTGCTACTACGTACTACGTATTACCTATCGTACTTTCCAGCGTCTTACACATTTGACGCTTTCATCTTATTATTTCCCCTAGAAGATTCTTACGACTTCTTTCCTGTGTTAGAACCATATTGCAGCTATATTAAGGTTGCAACTCGAATGCGTCGGATTCACTGCGGAAGGACCACGGTCTCACAGAATACCAGTGTAATATAGCGAGCCTAGTGCCGTGTTTCGTATGGTGAATGTAGTATACCTGAAACCCTACAGTGGACTTCTGATGTTGTAGTAGTAGTAGTAAAATTAAATCAATGATCATCGCAGATCCCATCCGCAGAGATCGTGATCCTTGGCAATTTTAACGCCCACCACGCCAAATGGCTCGGTTCACGTTTAACTGATCGTGCGGGGAGATCTGTTTATGGCTTCGTTTTTGCATATGGTCTGACACAACTGGTTACTGTGTCTACGAAGATTCCAGATGTGGAAGATAATACACCTTCGTTGTTGGGCCTTCTGCTGACCTCTCATCCAGATGGATATCACGTTTCGGTTGACACCCTTTTAGGCTCGTCGGACCATTGTTTTGTCCAGAGTGTTGTGCCAGTCACATTAACGTCGCGGTTGCATTCTGCAAGCTACCACGGTGTTTGGTACTATAGATCGGCCGATTGGGATGGGATGCGGTCTTTTTTGCATCCTACCCTTGGGGGCGGGTTTGCTTTTCGCCGGACGATCCTCGCGTTGTTGCTGATTCTGTCGCTGATGTGGTATTTCAGGGTATGTAACTTTTTATTCCGTCCTTTGTGATACCCATCGGAGGCAGATCCCAGCCATCGTTTGGTCGCTTCTGTAAAATAGCATTTTTCAGGAAATCATTGCCGAGTACCGAGACAAACTTGTGTCTGAAGTCGAGTCTTTGCATAACAAAGTTTCAGATTGGGGGCGACTAAATCTAGTCCAATTCAATCCCCAGAAGACACAAGATTCCGCGTTAATCGCTAAAAAGAACCCCTTTGTCGTATCCCCTCAGTTTGAAGGCACTCCCCTTGCTGACTCAGCTAGCATCAGAGTCCTCGGCGTTGACATATCGTGTAGTGTGCAGTTTTGTGGCCACTCGGTGGGGAAGGCCAAATTGGCCTCTAAAAAGCTTGGCAAAAAGACAGTATTTCATGCAGGCACATCGCTTGCAGTTTAACAAAGCGTAAGTTCTGTCTCACATGAATATTGTTCTCATCTCTGGGCTGGGGCACCCCAGTGCCAGCTCCTACCACTTGACCGCATCCAGCGCAGAGCGATTCGAATCGTCGACGACCAAGTTCTTTCTGATCGGCTCGATTCACTGGCGCTGTGTAGGGATGTTGCATCCCTTTGCGTTTTCTATCGTATCTACCATGGCACTCCCCATGGTAGAGGAATTGTTCGGATTAGTTCCAGCCGTCAAATTTCACTAAAGCACTAGCCTCAGAATTCCCAATACCATCCTCACTATCTGGCTTGGTGGTCCACTACTGTACGTTATACTAGAAGTTTTCTTCCCCGTCCAACTTCTCTGTGAAATTGTTTACCACCGGCGACTTTTACGGACCGATACGACTTAGGGACCTTCAAAAAAAGAGCTTACTCCTTTCTAAAAGGCCGGCAACACATCTGCAATTCTCCTGGTGTTGCGGTTGTTCATGGACGGCAGTAGTCACTTACCATCAGGTGAGCCGCATGCTCGTTTGCCCCCTTTTCTATAAAAAAACGCATTGAACGGAACCTGTCCCTGCCAGCAGTCGTGTCGGCGATGCTGAGGAATTCAGCGTGGAGGGCCGTAGCCGCCTTCTGTGAATCCGTATGATTCGGAAGGACGCTTCTGAGCGGGAACGGGAGAGGGCGGATCCTGCTCGGGACGACGTCGCCAAGGCGTTAGTCACGGCCATCCTCTTAAAAACGGCAGACGCTCGGGGCGAGGACCTCGAATGCCTAGTTATGTGACCCCAAAAGAGGACGATGACTCGGAAGTGGGCTCGAGACATCGTGGTAACACTGCGAGAATGCTGGGGGCAGCTAATATTGCCCCCGGGACGTGCTATTAGTGTATCAAAGCGTGGAGGGGCTCCGTTTGCGTTTCGAACGGAGATCCCCAAATGTCTTATATACGCTGACCACTAAACGTCTTGTACACCGTGGGATTTTAGCCGGTAGGAGTCCGGCATAACCTTGTTGTTCTCGTTGCCCCTGCAACAAATGGTATCCATGAGGATTTCCCCACGAAAATAAAAGGCCGGGGCTCCCTAGTGTCAGCTCCTTCCATTTTATCGCATCCATCGCAGAGCGGTTGGAATCGTCTGCAACCGAGTACTTTCTCATGGGCTTGACTCACTGACGTTGTAATGAGATATTGCATCTCTTTGTGTATTTTATCGTATTCACCACGGGGACCATCCATTCTTACCACCTGGACGATTGGCGCTCAACTGCTGTCAGATTTACAAGAGGTTTTCTTCCTCGCGCAACTTCTTTGTAGAATCGACTACCACCAGCGATTTTTCCGGAACGACACGACTAAGGGACCTTCAAGAAAAGAGCTTACTCTTTTTTAAAAGGCCGGTAACGCATCTGCAATTCCCCTGGTGTTGCAGTTGTTCATGCGCGGCGGCAGTCACTTACCATCAGGTGAGCAGCATGCTCGTTTGTCCCCTCACGTATAAAAAAAGAAAAAAGTAATTTTCTGTTTGATTATTTTTACATCAATACTGTTTCGTCGTCATTTCGTCCAAAATCGCGTCTAATGCCTAAAACAATTCTAGGGACTCCATTATCTCAACAAATCAACGATAAAACGTATCATACAAAAACCATACATAATGACCAAAATATATAAATTTCAGAGATGGTATATTTTATAAAATTAAACCAGCACATCAATCAACTTCAAAGAAAAACAGCCACAGGTACTTTGTCCCTCAGAGTAATAAGATAAAATGCGTCACCTATGTTTTTTATGTAAATTAAATAAAAAATATTGCCTTTCCAAAGTTTTTATACCGGAACATACCATATTACCTATCATGATAAACTAAATCTGTGGCCGAGAATAGAAGGAAACGGGGAGATCTCCCGCCGAGCAAGGTGTTCTGCCCGGGGAGCGGCCAACACTTCGTGTGATAGTTCGGAGCTGTTCTATAAATACTGTTAATGATTCGAAATTTTGATAGCGTGATGTAGGCTTCGGTGTTTTACGCTTGCGGCGCGATGACAGCGCCGCCACAAATTGTATACTTTCAAGACACCGTATGAATACCTAGTCTATTTTCGAGGTGTTTGTGCTTGTAATGTTGAACGGTTGGTAAATGAAAGGAAGACGTGTTTCTCTACTCAAGACTTTAATTATACTGACACTTAAACCTAAGAGTAAGTATATTTATTAACATATGCTAGTATGGTGGAGGCACATACACTACACCTCCCCCGATACTTAAAAAAAAAAGGAAAGTTCTCTATTTACTTTTTTTTTACATTTTAGTTTTCATGAATCTTATAACATAATAATAATTTTAATATTAAATAATTTTTAATATTTATTTTTAATCTTTTAATATTGAAGATTAAAATAAAATACATTGTTACATAGGCTTTAAATGTATATAATTTCTAATTGGAATAAAATAACGTAGTTAAACAAAATATAAAACTAACTTCATTTAAAAGAAATTATAATCTCATGATCATGATCAGATTATACCATGGTAATACATAATCATATTATTAAGTCAATCCGTGATACGCATGCGATTTTATTTCGTTAACATTTTTATTTCGTACGACATTAAGCCTGTCGTATTTTTGATATTAATCAATGTCACAACTGCACGTTAACATGAACATACCACCTATCATACCATATACTTATTAATATTTTTTTTTACATTTATTTTCACTCGAGATTTATTACATTAACTATATGTTCTAGTTAGAAGTTATGATTTAAAAGTTCAAACAATATAAAACTGAAAATAAACTATTACATTTCATATTAAGCAGTACCTGCTCTACCTTTATATATATTTATTCACATTTGTATTCATAATTGTATATACTTTATATTTAATTTATTTATACCTTTATATTTGTTTAACTATTGCTTTCATGATCCACACAAATAGGTTAGACATTAATATTCTACTATATTTTCAGAAATTAATGACTTATAAAAGTTAAAGCATGTGATTTGAAGGTTTAATGAATATAACCCCGATAATATTACATTTCATTTAAATATGAAAAGAGCAAAAAACATAATGTAATGCAACGCAAATATCAGCAATAACGGGAATCAAAATACAACTTGCAATCCCAGTCGCGTAAGCGGTTTGTGACATCTACGTTTTAAATTTCTAAGTAGGTAGGTACGTATAAGGCTACGTTTGCAATTACATCGAACTATGATCACAAGGTGTGGTGATTCATACCTAACATTAAGTAACTTCCATAATATGTTATAATATGAATGTAAGTAAAATATACCTTAAAACTTGGAACAGATATTTAAAAATAGTTGCATTGTTAATAATAAAATATTACTTTTACTTCTAAGAAATACGTTTATCTTAATTGGGACAGAAATTTATATAAAAAGAGAATACACTGTTAGGTACACAGCTAAAGTTTTTTTTTTTTACAAAATATTTATTTACATTGGAAAAGCCAATTTTATTTCAAGCAGGTGACACAATTTTAGGTTTTCGTTGCCTTTTTTATAGAAAAAAAAAACGATTACATTATACAATTTACAATAATAGTGTATCGATAACCTTTGGACTTGATTATAATAAGCTTTATATAAATGTAGTTCAAAATTGTACACATTTTACATAAGAAAACATGAGACAGAAAAAAAAATATTTAAAGTAGAATCATTGTAAATACGAATCAATGTGCCTAAATATGAAAAAATCTCGTAAATTTATATAAATTTACGCGAAAGTGTACTTATCATATTGGGTTGATATATTTTTATTTGTTTACGTGTAGTTGTGCGAATCGAACCCTATAGCTGTTATATGTGCAACTTGCTAGTAGTATTTTGGGTAGCGTTAATAGTCCTAATATAGAAATGCTAAATAACCATCTATCCACTATTAGATTATCATACATTTATCACACTTTTTAATTTGCTCGGGGATCCCCTTATTATCCTGTATTGTCATCAATTATTAGGCCTTTTTTCCATAATTCTTGTACGTACTTTCTTTTTTCTTCTTAATATTTTTGACCTTTAGCTAGCTCTATTTCTCTCTATTCACTTATATATTTATTTATTTATTAGATACCGGGAATCGGAGTATTATTTCATTTCATTTATATTTTATTTCGTGATATTTATCACGCGGGTACTTTATAAATATGGGCCCCCCATTTATTTGGGTATTATATTACATTTTCGTAACATTCATTTCATTTTATTGGTACATATTTTTTTTATTTTATATCAAGGTAAAATGTACCTTGGGTTGTGCGCACAACCTTGAGGTCTACGTTTAAGTCATTAAAAGGACTCTAACAATTGTCACTGAGGAAAACTAAGTTCACACTATGATCCAACGAAGGATGTGACCTCAATGTACCATTATTAAGGGTAACAAATTTAAGACTTCTCTGGTCCCTAACAGTACTAATATGAGTAAACTCAGTTACATCACTTGTGCTGAAGGCGTTGTTCCCTAGTACCCATTACTCCGATTTCATCGTCCAATCACGGAAACGTACCCTGCTCGAGGACTATACGCTATACCAGTGTTGACAGTTCCCATATCTCTCCATTACTTATTGGTCAATGTCATATTTTTATTTATTTTTATTATTGCCATAAATATTTATTCCTTCTTTATTTCTTCATTACCTTGTTCTTTATTTATGTACTTTCGTGCCCCACTTCTATATACTAACTTGCATCATTCTCACACATTTCAAGTCGCATAGTTTTTAAGTATCATCAATATTTGGGTGATCAGTCCAATATTGACAAAACTTAGTAACTAAATCATTCGTATTTACACGTTCGAACATTCTTCCGTTCCTCATACCAATTACATGCTTTCTAATTTTTGTACAAATGAGATAACATTCTTATCAATAAATTTTCTTTGTCGGTGTTTAACTTTTTTTTGAACCATTATTATTAAAACCTCTCTTAACTACTTTATTCCTGTTTACACTGTTATTTATTTATTATTTTCATCTCTGTAACAATACTATTATCATTTACTCATTTATTTTCCTATACTTATTATTTTTATCGCTATTACAATGTTGTTATGATTTATCCTACACCTGTTAATGTGTTGCATGTTTTTTTATAAGATACGCTCATTGCATAACATTTTATAATATCATATTTTTAGAAACATCAGTATCATTCGTAAGAAATGGTTAGCAGACCTTTTATATTCACTGTGTAAAGATTGACTCTTGTTATATTTACCGACCTAACTAGTTTCTTGTCTTTCAAAAGAAATAAAAGTGTTATTTTAGCCAGAAAATATGAAAAATATAATTGATAATAAACGTTAAAATAATCGCATCGTATGATCGTGCCTAATGTCAACTTAACGTGTACAATTTGTTACTACATAAGTAGTAGTACTCATATAAATGAGTGCGAGTAAAAAAAAATGTACCTTAAACTAATATTTTTAATTTCTTATTTATTCAGAAGTCCACATGGTTACATCGTTAAAAGTTATATCGCTTTTATACAGATCGAAAAATATTACTGAAACTATGTTATATATTATGTCGTGTATACAGAATAATCGAAAATCACATTATAAGAGTTATCACCTTTACACAATGATACAATAATTTATTCAAACATTTAAAAGGAAGTTTTTTATATTTTACATAAGTTATTATATAAATTTAAGATTTAATGCCTTTAAAAAAAATTAAAACTTATAATGATAGTGAAATGCTTCTAACCCTTTAAAATTTGGATTCGAGAAAAAAAAATCAACGAAATGTATCACAGTGTTATTTTAAATCAAGTGCGTAAAATTGGAATCTATTATTTTATTATTTCATTAATTGTTTGGCAGGACACAGTAAAAAAATAATACAAAACTATAACTTCATAAATGAGAATATAAAGTCTGGTCTGGCGCCTTAATAGAAGTGCCACATAAGTGCTTAAAATTCAACTTAATTTTTAATACTGTATTATAATTGTTTTTGTTTTTTTTTATTTTTGTAGGTAATAAAATATTTGATAATAAAGTATATTGTGAATAATCTAATAACTAATTTCAACTTAATTATATGTAAAATACAGAATATTTAATATCTAATTTTAAAAACATAATAGCAAAAGAAAACCAATCTTAAATTGTTAACTAAAGTTTGAAATAGAATTAAAATCACATAGGTGCGAAGTTACCTCATAATTTGTTCTTTTCGGGTCTTCTTCTCCTTCTTCTCGGTTAAGGCTTGCAGGAAGTTTCTTCTATTTTTCTTAAATTTGTGGTCTCACCATCTAATTCGTTTAATCTTCATGTAATATTTGAAGCTGTCATAATATTTGTTTTTGAAGTTGATCGTTCCCGTTTTTTTTCGTAACATTTTTCTTCTTTTTCTAATAGGTTTTATTAGCATATCTCCTTAAAGAAATAATAACCTTGTCGCCTCTTCTTATGTCTCCGTTTCGGCTTACTTGTCACATCCGGTAGTGTCAATTCAATAGTTGAAAATTGTTCCTTTAGTTTTATATTTATTTTTCCATGTTTCTGTAACTATTTGTGCAGGCCGCGGCGGTGCGCGTGGCTTGTCGCCGCGCACCGCCTGGCAGGGTCGCCATGTAATGTTGAACGGTTGGTAAATGAAAGGAAGACGTGTTTCTCTACTCAAGACTTTAATTATACTGACACTTAAACCTAAGAGTAAGTATATTTATTAACATATGCTAGTAGGGTGGAGGCACATACACTACATGCTGTTAGCCTATGAGGCTCTTACATCCTTATCTAAGTCAGGAGAAAAAAAATTAATACTTAGTATCAATTTCAACTAGAAACCTTTATTGTTCCTGAGAAAAAATGTTTTAATAGATAGGCAGACAGATGGACGGACAACAAGGCGATTCTATAAAGGTTCCGTTTTCCCTGTTACGGTAAAGAACCTTATTTTTATAAGGTTCTTTACGTACATACGTGTACTATGAAATGTTAGTAATAAAACAGAATATGGTTTAAATTTTACGTGAAAAATATTTATCGTTACGTGTAAAAAGGCTCTTCTAGGTTTTCTGATTCTTCGGGTACGTGGAATTGGGTGTTTATTGAATTAGGATTCCTGATATTTTGTCTCAATAGCCTTCCATTTTAATATGCGGTTTTGAATATAGGGTTCGGTATGAAAAGGCGTATATTACATTACAAAAGAATAGTATGTTTATAAATACATGCACACCCAGAGGTTTCCAATCTATATATGTATATATAAGCGAAATACCACAGACTGACTGGCTCATCACGAGATCCCTAAAACTATATGCGCGATTGATTTAAACTTTAGTATAGTTACTCATTTCGCAATGTAGAAGCTCGCTAAGAACGGATTTTACGATAGTCCATTAAAAAAAATCTTGATATTTTACATCTAGATTCCGCAATAAAATATTATCGTGCGCCCAGCGAAACGAGCGGTTACCAGCTTAGTTATTTTATATACATCTGTGTCTTAATATTTCACATATTTGTAAGAAATTTGAAAAAGTCACGCTGTCCTTGTGTTGGCTCGACCGGGGGAAGACTACGCTCATCAGACCACTAAGATACTAGGTTACTAGGATTTTATGGTGTTTTTAAAACTACTAGCCATGATATGGTTGTAGCACGAATGGATCAGCTCGACAGGGGAAGGACCACGCTCTTAGATAGTACCAGCATCATAAATAGCTTTATGCTACCGTATTTCGCATAATGAGTGTAGAGAACGAGATACCCTTTTCTACTGGAAACATGGTTAGTTATCAGGGGTGACAACGCATATGTGCATTTTGATTATTAATGGAGGATGGATGTAGAAATAAGAGTAGAATATGTTCTACTCTTACTTCTACATCCATCTTCTATCCATCCACTATCTGAGACTTTTTGACTGCCTCATTGGTCTAGTGGTTGTAGTAGTGCGACTGCTGATCACGAGGTCCTGGGTTCGAATCCCGCGTCGGGCCAAAAATTAACTATTAAGTTTTTCCGTCAAGAAATTCTCAGAGTCAGCCCGGAGTCAGGAAGTTGGCGGTGTCTCACCCCGTGCCTCGGAAAGCACGTGAAGCCGTTGGTCCTGTGCCTGATCTTTCTCCAGTCGTGTCGGTTTACCTTCCCATCGGATTATGAGAGTGAGGGAATAGAGAGTGTACCTGTGTTTGCGCATACACTTGGGCACTATAATCCTGTCCTGCACCGATCGCTAGCCTCCGTTGAGGAAGGCCGCCGTGGCCGGAATTCGGTCTGGAGGATATTATTATATTTAAATTAAATATCTATTATTAGTAGATATTATTATCAAATCCCTAAAAAGATCGCATGTGATAGATAGATAGAACAGACAATAAGGTGATTCAACATTTTGGAATGGAACACTAATGAAAAAATAAATGGCAAAGCAATATCCAGGCTAATAAAACTACTGTTGTTATGTAAAAAAATACGGTTGACCCTACAGGCCAGCCTTGCAAATTACCGCCAATTTCAGATGCAAAGCGCTTCAAATTTTAATTTTCAATTTCAATTTTATATGTTTTGAGCTTTTCTAGCTTGAGAGAAACTTTTTCGAGTTACTTTGAAAAAACACTTTTTCGAGATTTCGTTCGACAACTATATCTCTCGAACGAATCAACTGATTTCGATTGCAGCAATCGATGTCATTTTTCGAATAAAAGAACTGATTAGGTCATACAATTGATCAAAAGAAGGATGTCAAAAGAATTAAAATAAAGGTTTTTTTAGAATAGTGCTGACTCGATCTAAATTCACAGGGAATCTAGTTCAGCGAGGCCCTTTCAAATATCGCAAACTGCTTTTCGATCGGACACTCCATTACAAAGTTATGAGATATTTACATGTTACACACACACACACACACACACGCACACACGCTCGCGCGCGGCCGCGCACACGCACACGCACACGCACACGCACACGCACACGCACACGCACACGCACACGCACACGTACACGCACACGCACACGCACACGCACACGCACACGCACACGCACACGCACACGCACACGCACACGCACACGCACACGCACATGCACACGCACACGCACACGCACACGCAAACGCACATGCACACGCACACGCACACGCACACGCACACGCACACGCACACGCACACGCACACACACATGTCTGTATATATACAGACATACGGACATCATCACCAAAATAGCCAGAACGAAAACTGAAACCTCGATTTTCAAAACTCGATATGAAAACAAAAACTTTACGATTTTCAAATCATCGATTTTATCATTGATTTTATATAGCGGGAAGCTAAAGAAGTGATAGTGGGAAGTAAAAATACCGATAAAAAATAGTAAGAAACGTGTTGACAAATTACATACAATTATTATCTATGCTAGTTGTTACATTTTTATAATCCAAATCTAAAATTGAATTGTCATACAATATTGTTACAATATGAAAATGAAACTTTTTTTTTACAAATAATTCTTTTTTATAAATATCTAATCATCATAATAACTATTAGTGGGACGACGAGAAACGCTCAGCACAGATTTGTCTTCGGGGCAAGCTGTTTGCTTATAATCTGAAAAAAAAGGTATATTAATTTTATGATAATATTTAATGGAAAACTTGCGGCGGTGGTCAAAATACCTGCCAACTATGGCAACTTTGGGAAATATCGCCTATGAGGTAAAGGGGAAGGCCCATGTTCAGCAGTGGAATTTAATTAGCTTTGACCATCATGATGATGATAATGATAAAATTATATTATTATGTAATTATCACATTATTATATAAGTATCAGTTTATAAAATGCAATGAACGTATTTTTCTTTTTTTTTGTGAGGGAACATCTCTTATTGCCAGCATAATTTAATCGCTTCGTAAGGCTTATTTGCCGATCGCAGAACAAAATATCTTAACACCTTTGATTCCCATCATCATTCGTGATATGAGTATCACATCTTGAACACCGATTTTAAAGATTTTTTGGTTTGGTTTTGTTAAACAAGAAGTTATTATATATACTAGAAGATACTTTATACACTAACTTCGTCTTCGGATACAGTTGAAATCAAACATGTCGCAAAGATCCCTGAAGCCCATAATATCACCAGCGTGGCTTACTCCACACACTGGCACACGGTCGTGGTTACACACCTTCGCCATACTGCACCATTTAGCGCCCATCTGTTTGAAAGTAAATTAGTAGATAATTGAATTTTTGTTTAATAAAATTGAAGTGGCAAACGAATTGATAGTCCACCGAGTAATGATAAGTGGCTGTTGCTATAACACCTGTAACTGACTTTAAATAGATAAGGGAACAGATGCGTTGTTGCTCTGAGGACTAACACAAAATGCTTCACAGCTACAACTCGCGGCACGTAACTCTAGCGCTGAACAAAACGTGGATGGGATCGCTGCTGTCATATCAGTACGAGGGACGGAATGCGACTGGAGAGTAGGCATGTCAGTCTGAGATCGATTAATCGAAGAATCAATTTCTTGCGCCACAAATATCGATTTTTTAAATTGATATACAGTACTGAATCGATCCAGTGAATCGATATTTCACTCTGGAAAATCGAGATCGAATCTTTTTCTGTTTTTATAAGAACTATTAAATTATTTACAATTAGTTGTATTTACCCAAACTCGTAAAGAGTGACAGTTTTTCTATTCAAAACTCACAAAACTGCTACGTGCTCAGTTTCTTTCGCCTCTTGTCAATGGATTAAAGAAATAAAAAAGTAACGTTTGTAATCTGTTCTTTGTTGTATCTTTTGATGTTGTAAGCATAAAATCTGTAAAGCGAATCGAAAAATCAATCTCGATTTTCTTTGTAAATAGATTTATCGGATTTCGATTCGAATTGATTTAAAAATCGATTTTTTTAGGAAAGAATCGACATCCCTACTGGAGAGCCAAATAGCGCATCCGAACGATACGCACAGTCAATCATACGCAATATTGCGTAATACGGCTAATTACAATAATTATGGGGTAGTGGTACCCAATGCGTATGAAAGTGAACGGTAAAATACGGTACTTATAATAGAAACACAATTTTTAATATTAGATTTACATTTTATGTTCTTCGTATATTTCATTGTAAATGCAATGAAATCAGAACTTCTTCACTTGTTAGTAAACTAATAAAAGTTTAATAGCATGAATATTGAGTGCGCTGTGTTCGCAGGGAAAATTTTATTTTTATTTATAGCACTGCGTTGCTTCTTGTATTTTTTATTTAAAAAAGTAGACATTATAGTTGTATACGCAAATATAAAAATGATTTTATTAATGTAATTATGGAATAAAACAATATCATAATTATGTCAGTATTACTGTTACATTGCCAATTATACATCTATTACAGCCCATAAATTCCAATGGTGAACCTAAGCCTTCTCTACAGATTGCCTTATACTAGGGATTTGCCCTAGTTTTTTCTTTTTATACATTAAGTGTAACAAACGAGCACACAGTCCATCCTATGGTAAGTGAATACTGTGAACTATAGACATCTACATTTCTCTTCGATTAAAAATCAAAATGAAGCATGCGTCGCCACCCTTGAGGACTAAGATAGAATGCCTCGTTTCTAGTAAAAAGGATCTCCCGTTCTCTATAATCACCATAAGAATATTCAGTAGCGTTAAGCTGCTATTTTGCGCTGATACCCCGGTCGAGCCGAGCCATTCGTGTTACTACCATAATACATCTAAAGCATTGTTGTGCCGCATATATAAATCGCCACGCATGTTGGCAACTGCAGTTTTTTAAAGTGATAACCTTTAGAATCATTGTGATTTGAAACTAGATGAAACGAAAAGCGACACTAAAAAGAGACAAACATAAATATATATCTTTAGGATTTAGACTGCGAGAGAAAGAGACAGAATACAGTATACAGTGTTAATTAAGAATTTATTTATATTATAATTCTATATGACTGTGATAGAGTCATGCTGCATTTAGTGAGTGTAGAGAACCGGAGACCCTTTTTACTGGAAAAGAGGCATTCGATCTTAGTCCTCGCGGCTGACATCGTATCTGCATTTTGATTAACAAATGAGGATAGATGTGTATGAGCCACAGCAACGATTATCACCCTTATCTTATAAAAAAATTACACAAACCCTACAATTATTCTATTTCTAATCTTCTGCATTCGTCTAATTTTCTCAAAGTTTAGTTTTCTGAAAGTTTCACTTCTACCGCGCGAGAGTTGTACACATGTTTCTTTTTTAATTTTTTTTAATAAGATGCTGCCGCCGATCTTCTATTTCAATTTCCCTCTATTGTCCCCTTATAACACTCTCAGGACGATATGTGTACATGCTAAAGTAGTGTTTACAATAATTGCTAATTGCGTTTCATTGGTCAAATTCAGTTTGTTCGCGTGTTACTATGTATTTTTAAGATAAGCGCTTATCCCCTGAGTAATTACGGTTTTATGTTTGTACATTTTGCACACCCCGAAAGAAAAGGTAAAGAGGTTGGGGAGTACTGTCGACTTGACAATGTCAAGCTACCCGCTCTCATTAAATTCGGTGTATATTATTTTTATATTGCACTAATACGTAAATCTAATATTAAAATTAAGAGAAGACATTAATTAATATAAGTAATGTTTTATTTAAGTTCTGCAATTACTTGTTAAGACGGATAGGTCTTAAGATGAACATGGACAAAACAAAGATCATATTTAATGTCCACGTCACACCTATGCCGGTAGTTGTTGGGAGCACTACGCTCGAAGTTGTTGACGAGTACGTTTACCTGGGACAAATAGTCCGACTAGGTAAGTACAACTTCGACCGAGAGGTCAATCGACGGATTCAACTCGGCTGGGCAGCGTTCGGGAAATTACGACATATCTTCTCGTCAGGTATACCTCAATCTCTAAAAACTAGATTGTACAACCAGTGCGTGTTGCCAGTGATGACTTACGGATCTGAGACGTGGTCCTTCACTGCTGGCCGTATGAGGACGCTCAAGGTTGCTCAGCGAGCTATGGAGAGGGCTATGCTCGAAGTTTCTCTGCGTGATAGACTCAGAAATAGGATATCCGCAGTAAAACCAGAGTGAACGACATAGCCCAATGGATTAGTAAGCTGAAGTGGCAATGGGCCAGCCATATAGCTCGAAGAACCGATAACCGATGGGGAAGAAAGGTTCTCGAGTGGCAGCCTCGTACCGGTAGGCGTAGTGTAGGGCGACCCCCCATTAGGTGAAGTGACGACCTGGTAAGATATGCAGGAAGTCGATGGATGGAGGTTGTGCTGTGGTATTACGGGAGCCTATGTTCAGCAGTGGACTTGTGAAGGGCTGTAATGATGATGATGATGAATTACTTGCTATTATAAAAAGAAGTCCAAGAATTTTTTTAAAGATATGGTTATTAGATAAAGGTTAGTGTTTAAACATTTTTTTTCTTATTTGTTTTCCTTTAAGAGCCTTATAATGTTTAAAAATATAAAATATAGTTATATTGTTTATAATTATTAAAAAAAAAACTAAAAATTATATATCAGTCTGCTTTTGCGTTAAACATATTTATACCGGTGTTAGATTTGCAGTAACTACAAAGGATTGTAGAATGCAAAATTAAAACTCGCTAACTCACAGACACTGCATACGGTAACCGCTTAGAATATCAAAAGACTTCCTTAATATACGTGGTGGGGAATTCATCACCGTTAGGAGTCAAAGGATCTTTCGTGTAGTCTATTTAGACAATTGATGATGAACTTATTTCACCACATCACGCCGTAGTGACACAAATGGTAAATATTTTTATGTGCTTTAGAAAATTACCCATATTGATCGATTAGCCACCATCGAACACCTTACCAGTTTGAAAAGAAAATTGGCGTAAAAGCAGGTGCATTACTTTTTTTACCTTCCGCCCCATAACAACATCTTCGTTATCACGTTCCAGTGGAGGTCCATGAGCAATCACAAAAACTATCATGTAGCAGGTGAGAAGAAAAACTGAAAAAAATTAGGTGATGTTATTGCACTGTCTTCTCTCAATGGATGATGATCTTTTTGCTTAGGACAGATTTCTACTGAATTAATCTTTTATATAAAAGATTTCGTAGACATTTGGGTGTTAAACAAACATATAATCCAACTGAGGGTAAGTAGATGTTGTGGCCCATATATTTCTACATCTGTCCTCTATTAAGAATCAAAATTCCGATACGTTCTCACATGAAGATAAGGTCTCTATAAGCGATTTTAGAGCGTGCACATTTTTCTTTATTTCCTGATTTTAGCAATCAAATTATAATCCTATTGCATTATAGATCAAATACGGTACAATTTGGTACGTCAAAATGCAAAATGAGCAATCAATCCAATCTTTCAGTGGCTTCTATAGCTCATGGACACTTACAACAACCTTCACATAGATAAACTTACAAATGCGTTATCACCTTTGAGGGCAACGATTGTCTGCTTCACAACTTTTGATTATAGCATAGGCTTTACACACCCTACAAGCCAGAATACCGCAGCGATGACAGTAGTGTTTTGCGTCGGAAATATACAAAACGGTAAGCAACAGTAGCGTAATGGTCAAGGGTGCAGACTACTGCCATAGATCACTTCTAACATAAGCTTTTTTAGTTAATTTGGGATGTTAAAGGGAAGTAAAAGTGATTTGAAAAGCCTTACTAGTATTTTTTTTTAAAAAACAGGAGATGCCTACCCTACCTAGACGAATCTGAAGTGGATAAGGGAATCTGTCACCTAGTTGTAATAGTTGTAGTAGAACAATAATATACGCAGGTATGTATTTTTAACACTGGGGGAGGTATCATGGCCTCACAGAACATCAGCGTGAAGTAGTTTACTTCTGGGTTTCGCTTGGTAAGTGCAGGTGGCCGGAGGTCTCATTACCCCCCCCCCCCCCATCCCCTAACATGGTAGTGGAATTAAATAAAACACTACCCCAGGAGGGTACCAGCAACCTGGGTGATGGAAAATCCATCGCCATATCCTCCCCTGAGCGTTCACGTCCAAGCTTCCGTACTTTTCCTTGACATTCTCGCGGTGTAAATGCTAAACAATGCAGGGATTGTGATTTACACGAAAGTGATCGATACGCAAATCACTCCTCTAACTAGAAGTCAACAAGTCCAGTGGGCCTGATGGAGTCTCACCTATTGTGTTGAAGCGAGTGCTCAAGGCTGCGTGCTATTACCGACGCTGTTTATTCTGCATATTAATGATATTTTGCAAAACAGTAACATTCATTGCTATGCGGACGACAATACAGGTGATGCTTTATACACCGGCCGCGCCAATATATCTAGGAAAAACGGCGCCAAGTACAGGAATAAACTGCATAGATCGGAACAAAAGTTAAATTTTAATCTATGGTAACCGCGGTTAACTATGACATATGGACGTTGAACATCTCAGTCCCGCCCGTGACCATGAGTGCTGTAAAGCGTTCGAAACGTCGGGTATTTAAAAAGTTAAATATACGCAATAAATTCCGTAAAAACTAGTATTATTTCAACAGGAATAAACTTGTGTCTAAAGTCGAATTTGTTGAAAAGATTCTCGGATTGGGATCAATTAAATTCTTCTAGTTCAGTCCTCAGAAGACACAAGTTTGTGAAGCAAAAAGTACCCCTTTGTCGTATCTACTCGGCTTTGGAGCACTCCCTTTTCTTGCCTCAGCCAGTATCAAAATCTGATCTGAAATGACGTGTAGTTTCGTGGTCATTTGGAAGAAAAGGCCAAATTAACATCTACCGGAGACCGTTTTTACTGGAAAAGAGACATTCCATCTTAGACCTCGTGGCTGACAACGCATCTGCAATTTAATTCGCAAATGAGGATAGATGTCTATGGGCCACAGCAACCGCTTACCATCAGGTGGACTGTGCGTTCGCTTGTCACATAAAAAAAGTTGACTTTTAATGGGCTGTAATGGTGGTGATGATGCTTATTCCATAGTAAAAATTCTATTTACATAACCGAACTTAAATATATTTTTGATCAAATTAATTAATCGAAAAGTATTACCCATTTTTGTTTTGGTAAATAAATATTAAAAAATGCTTTATATAATAGATAAGCAGATAGTTAAAAAATAAACCAGAAAACGTACCTAAGGTGTTCATTACCATTTTCTTTATTTTCCGTTTCGTTTACTAAGTCTCCTTCTCCAGCGCCGTTGATTATAAATGACGGCACAACTAGTTTCCGCTCAATATTGTATTTACAAACTTTACCTATTGTAGGAGTTTCCTAGAACACCTAAATTACAACACACCGACTTCGAACGTAATAATAAAATGATGAGAACTTAATGTATTAATTATCGACGAGACAATGAACTGTTTTTTGTTTAGATCCGAGGTATATGGTCGCATTTGTGTTGCTTCGCTTCTTGAAAATCTATAAAGAAGAGTTTTTATAATTAAGTGGTTTTATAATAATTTATGGAAAATTGTAATGTTCGTATTCATTTGTCATGGGAAGCCAAAGTAAAGTAACATGGACAATGGCTTCTTTATTTTTTAAAGGGCGGTGGTGATTAATAGAAGATGGAACGGTTCGCTACGCCATCCTACCACGGAAATACTGTAATTTTACATAAATAGAATTTTGAGTTATGCAGAAAAACTTAAAGCAGAAAGGACTTAAAGAATTGATCAATAGGACTCTAGATTATTGCCTTATATTAAGCATAATTGGAAATACCTTAAAGTCTAACAAATATTATACTTTATTATTGGTAATTAGATTAATACTTATATCATGATTTTGATTTAGAAAGAAAGAAAACTTTATTTGTTGCAAATAATGGTTCAAAAAACACTTAAGCGACTAAAAATTAGACAAATAAAAGTAGTTATGCATGTATTACAATACGGATAGATTAAATTTTAACTAAAATAAAAGTTAAAACGATAAAGAACAAAGCCAGAATACAGGAATGTTTATGCAAAGGGACCAAGTTACAGTTTATTGTTGCGCGCCATAATTAATGCCACTAGCGCTTTCTAGTATCAAGTAGCAGAACTAGGAGAGGTTTCTAGAAAATTCTATACTAGAACTTTCTACACCTAGTTAGTCGGGATCGGTATGTACTCGAACATTCTAGATGTTTCAGTAGGAGAGGGCCTATATAAGGTCGGTAGGACCGAGTCAGTATTGAATTGGTAATACAAGCGAATACTTCGAAGCGATAAAACTGCAAAGTGTAATTATTAGTGCATTTTAAGTTGTCATTGGTGGTCAGTATTTAAAGATTCAATTTTGGTAATTCAATCGGCAGTTTTTATTGTCACGAACCCTAAGCTCGTAACAATATTACGGTGCACGTATGGCAGCATAAAATAGTAACTGGAGTCACTTTTTCCTGGAAACGAGGCCATCTTGGTCCTCAGTGGTAATAACGCATCTGAATTTTAATCCTTTATAAAGGATAGATAGTTTAGTAGAGACGGTCACGGGTGAAAGTATTCACTTACCATCAGGTAGACTTTGCGCTCATTTATCATCCTTACTCCTACTCTAAAATCCAATTTTTAACGATTTTTGTCTATTAGACGTAAAAGTAATGAAATAAAAATAAAGAATAAATTACATACGTGTTCTGTATTCACAGTTGAATTCTAAGAGATCACACTTGTCTAAGAATCTTCTCACCTCCTTTGTGGTTGGATTTAATCCACATATGCGTACTTTTGAGTGAACACATTTAAATGCATCAATGCATGTTGTCTAAAAGGCATAACTTTTATCAAATTAATGATTTCTTTTTTCTTGCCTATAACGCATTATTCATTAAAATTAAGTTTTATTTGCAATTGATTATAATAATATACAAAATTAAAGAGTCAGAGAATACATTAAAATAAGATATTTCCAGTTTAGCGGAATATTTTATTGAAGCTAGATATTTGAAAAAATAGTTTTAGTTATTTTAAAATATTCTGTAATTAGTAGTTAAATTTATTGTTTTCTCAGATTTGTACACTAGAGTCAATTTAACCGTTAACGTAACAGCCTGTCAAAAGTCCACTGCTGAATATATTCATCTCTCATATTTGCCACAGTTGCCACGCTCGGCAGCCGGATTGGCAACTACATTTTATTACTCATTATTACAATGAGATTAAGAGAAAAAGTTAAAGTTAATATATAACGCAATTTTTCTTTATCGTGCTTACTTTTATTTTGAGCTGTTCAGCATTTTTATTTAAATAGAGTGTGTAAATTAAAACAAAATAAAAGAACGTAGTCATAACTTCTTGGACTATTATTTGTTCTGTGTTCATAACACACGACTTTGTTTCGATAAAATATTTAGTATAAATGGAAAATCCTAAACAAATACGAGCAGTAAAAAATTTAACGATATGGATAAGTAAGCGGTAAAATTTAATAGATATTTTTTATTTGCAATATAAAATAAAATTCTAAATGTTTTGAAATATACAATATTATGTTTGTATCAAAGGCAAAAAGAAAGGCTTATTGATTGATAATGACTTACAGATGCTTATGTTTGGGTAAAATTGTTTTTTTTTTTACTCTTTAGAAATAAGTAAAACTTATAGGTACCTCATAAGTATTTTACTACTTATTTCAAATATTTATTTTCAGGTTTACCAGCATTGGCTTTTTGTTTATGTATTTGCCCAAGTTTTGTCAAACCTCTTTCACATGTAATGTTATTTTTAATTTTTAGTAGTCTAGTATCTTCAATTGTTCTTTCTACGTACACACTGAAAAAATATTTAAATAAATAGAGCATACTTTTTTTTGAACAAATTATATTTTTATCATAGCAAACAATTGTAAATGCAATTCAAACTATTCCGTAAAAATTCGTCTTAGTGTTAAATTTTATGCTAAAAACGTCGTCTTCGACCTAATAGAAGTTGTAATTTATAAGGCCTGTTTTCTTGCCGCAACCTGTGTTCATGACGCCGTGGAGAAATGCGGTATTGACTCCAATGGAAAATTACGCCGATTTTTTGACACCTGTGATATAAAAGAATATAATTGCGTTAGGAAAACTAGTGAGTGTAATATATATAGTAGTGGGTAATTTTAAATTTGTGATTTTTTTTTGTTCATTTTCAATTAGGAATGTTTTAATTTTCAGATTTTGCGAGCACTAGATATGAGCAATGTACATCTCTCCCACCGATAAAAGATAGCAATGTAAATAAAAAAAGCAAAACAAAAGTGAAAAAAATATATACCACTACGAGACCGACTGATATACACGACAATATAAAGATAAAAAAATAAAGAAAAAAAGGACACAGCAATAAAAAGATAAGTATTATTAAAACTATTGCTTATAATTAAAATACCCAGATATGTTAAAGTTTTGTTAAATCTCTTAAAATAAATGTTTCGTTGAATTTTTGTATTTTCTGTATTACCAAAGGTGTATCATTTTTGATAAAAGTAGCAACTATAAATTATATTTAATATTTTTATCTTAGAAAAGACTGTAGCATTACCAATGTCGCTCTGGGGCTAAGCGCTCGCTCTAAATTTTACAGTACGCGAGCGACCCGGGTTGATTCCCCACTGGCACCATTGATATTATTAGTTGCAATTTTAAGTGTTGGCTTGTCAAGTGCTCTGCGGTAAGGCAAAACAGAGTGAGGAAACCTGCATGTCTGAGAAATAAGAAAAAAAATTTTTTTCGAAGATGTGATGCCTAATGCGTGTTAGCGCGGTAGATATTTCCTTAACCTAAACCCACTCAGAAATGAGAAGAGACCTGCGCCCAGTAGTGGGGCTTATAGAGGCTGTAAATTTAACTTTAACTTTAAGTAGCTTAAAAAAGCATTAGAAAAAGTTTTTAACTAAATTCGAGTACTATTTCAAGGAACCTAGTGGTATATTATATATAAGTTATCTGACAGATATTTATTGTCTTTGAAATTCCTATCTGATGTGTGATATAACATCTGTTATCTATTAGATTAGAAAATATCATATATATCTTTGGCATAAAATACTTCATCACACCATTTCGTCACGTGGGTATCCTAAGATTCAAATATGAGAAATGCCAGAAAAAAATTAAGGTTTCCAATAGATGGCGGTGTAACGACCAAAGGTGGCCAAAGATGCGATACGTCTGATACTGCGATCGTCAGTCCACCGCCACGCGTAACGATTACAGCATCAGCCATGTGTAACTCAACCGCTCAGCGAAATTCCTTGCGTTGACTCAATAACTCAGGCGCAGTTTAATGCGCCGGTTCATTTTCGTTAACTGAAAATTGCGCTGTGACGCAACAAATTTTAAACAGATGTTTGACACCTGTCAAAATGAAACCCTGTACCCAGTATATAAAATAAAGTGTAGAAAAGAAAAATTACCTACATATTAGTTACTATGTATCACTCCCTTTATATTTCATGGAGTGTGCGGTGCAGCTCATAAATAATATCCCATGTCTAGTAGTAAACTGTAACGGGTTGATAAAGAAGAGGGTAAAGAAAGATATATAGAGCAGACATTACTTTGATAATTGTGTTACATAGATTACACATTTCTTTATTAAATTCTCCTATTTTTAATCTAGGAAAATGAGCGTCATCCCTTTCTTGATAAGTATTGGTGCTGGCGCGCCAAGGTTTGCATAAACAATAATGGAAGAGTTTGTGCCAGGGACCGTCGACTTGGAATGACGAAAACTTTTTTGAACGTTTGCACAATGTATAGTCATAATTGCCGTGAAAGCCATGGTTAGTTTTTCTTATTCAATTATAATGATTAAGTTTAAAAAACCGATTATGGTTTACGTGAACACTAAACATTAAATGAAAGTAATTGTTTTTGAATAAAAAATAATTTTCATTAAACTTTTCTTTTGTCTCTTTAACGTTTATTTAATAAAAGAGAAAAATATGTGTATTTAAGAATATTTTATTTTAATTGTATAACAGATGGTATCGCTGTATTATTTCACTTACTATTACATAATTTACATTACAGATTTCACCGCGACCAGTTATACAAAATGTTTGAATAAAATTGAATAATAAATATGTTTTTGAAATGTGTGTAACTTTGAATTGTTTACGTACTCATTAATCTGAACATTGTTGTTGTATTTTTGGCAGATTGTAGTTAGTAAATATTACGATTATGTTTTAATGGGCTGTATTTCGATAATATTTTTTATAGAATAGAGTAACTAACGAGCACACAGTCTACTGATGGTAAGTGGTTGCTGTGGCCCATAGTTATCTACATCTATTCTCGATCTATTTCGAATGAAAATGCAGATGCGTTATCACCAGTGAAGACTAAGATTGAATGCCTCGTTTCCATTAAAAAGGGTCTCCGGTTTTCTACCCTCACCATACGAAACACAGCAGTATTAAGCTGCTATTTTACGTTGGTATTCTGTGAGAGCGTGGTTCTTCCCCGATCGAGCCGACCCATTCGTGCTACAACCATAATATAGCTGCAGCGTGGCTCTTGGTCATTCCTTCTCCACAGTCTGTAACGATGCCTAGTTTGTGCTATCTTCATGCATTGAGTTGATTTGTTTTATTCAGTCACTCACATCTCATTCACTGTGCCTGCAAGTAGAGGCTGCCACTCGAAGACTTTCTTCCAAGTTGATTGTCGACTCTTTGTGTTGTTGACTAGTCCGTTGTCATTTCAGTGTTTAATTCGTGGGAATGTCTTATTGTTTCTTTTGTTTATTAAAAAAAAACAAGTCTCTACAACGAATTTAATAGTTAATATTGATTATTAATTGACGCATTCTCTTAAATTCCTACATTTTGAGAGATAGTTATGATTGACAGTGATCTATTCTTATGTTTTGAGTAAGACTGCAATTCCAATGCTACTTAATTGCTTTAATAATTAGAACACACAGTTTCATGAAAATATTAGTCAGTTTTCGTGACTTTTAAAAAATTACTAGACATAATGCTCTTAATTATATAGCGTGATATCAAACTCCGTTGACTCTACCTACCCCGGCAGGACACACCACCCTTGCTTCTTCAAATCTATATTTCTACATATATATGCTTGTAGTCTAAGGGAACGTAAGTATGAGCGTAATTAGTTTTTCATAATTAAAAATCTGTGCATTCATTAACTTATTTATATGAATTTATTTATTTATAAAGATGGTAAAATGACGTTTTAGTTATTAATATAGATTAAATTTAGTAATTAACTATATTGTTACGAGCTTAGGTTTCGTGACAATAAAAACTGCTGATTGAATTGCCAAAATTAATAGTTTTTCTATCGAACACCAATAACCATTAAAACACACAAACAATAATTAATCACAGTTAACACTTTAGTTCACTTTATTTCGCTCCGAACTCTCACTTATATTATATCGCTAATTCAGTACTGCCTCGGATGCGGTTCTTAACGCCTTTATACAGGACCTTTTCTACGGAGACATCCAGAATGCTCAAGCACATATCGCTCCCGATCGACTAGGTGTAGGAAGTTCTCTCCCAGTTCCGAAACTCGATACTAGATGGCGCTAGTGGGAAATTTCTAGCATGGAACTTTCTAGATAGCTCTCCTCGCTCTGCTACCCGACACTAAATGGCACTAGTACCCTATACCAGGCATCAACTATGGCGCACAACAATATTATAAAAACTTATAATATTTACCTGCTGTTGAAAACAGTTAAATAGGTTATCTTAATACAGTAACAGTACTCATTTACACAGTAGCGCTACTCCGAAAGCATTTTTTCCCTGAATATTTATACAGATGTGTATTTTCTATAGTAGTATTTTATTTTATGAATTAAGTATTGCGTAGATACATTTTATAAGATATTATAGTAAATATCTTATAAAATGTATATAGTAAACAATAAAAACTCACATAGCTTAATGGCAACTTGTTTTCTTGTTTAAGCTGCTCTCTTGATAAATTTTTTAGGCTATCGATATAAAAGCCTATTTTTATACAAACTTTTTCACTTCTTCCCATCTTTACATAATTAAAAATTATTACCGTAGAACACAGACATATGCACTCATTACATTGATTATTACTATTAGTTAGAGACCTGCCTGAAAAAAATACAATACAATACATAATTCTATCAGTTACATTTTTAAATATCTACATTTATGATTTCATCAAAAAATTAGCTAAATAATACACAATTTTATTTTTAAGTATGTACTGTATATAAACAATGTAGTTATACCTCTGAAAATTGCCACGTTGGCTTACTGTAGGTAATTATTTCATAATCTGATCTAAAATTATGAAGGTTTCAAAAAGTATTAGGAAAAAGACTAGGCCTTTCTGGCTCCACCTGGCGGAGGACCGCAAAATCGCTTTAATTGTTTTTATAACAAACGATCTTTGAATATCACAACTATGTACCGATTTATATTGTATTTTATTTATAAAAAAATTAAAAATAATTCCCTTATTTGATCTTTATGACCCAGTCCGGATGAGTTATGGTGATGGATTATCTTTTGTCTGCTGTATGGGTGACTGTGTAATTAAGCATGCAATCTCAAAGTATTCGACCACTGTTGTCGTTGACGCACACGCCGAGTGTATGTAGGGCTTACATACATATAAACCATAGATAAATAAATATCTAGCAAGCTAATATAAACACACAACCACTGATACAAAGGTGGGTTATATGCTTATTTACTCAGCTAAACTACCTTTATATTAAAAAAAATGGAATGCATGCAAATGAAATTTATAGTACAAAATCAAAATTAAGAATAACTTTTACTTTTTAAAATTTGAACTAAGCCGTGAGGTGGCGGAGTAAAAGAATCACCTACTAATACAGACTTATATTAACATCTCGTTGGTTTCGTAAGAGGAGACAGAGGGTATGAAACAACAACCTCTTGATAGCGGCCAAGCGTGACTATTGTGCCAAATATCTTCACTGCTAAACATATACCTGCATAGAATTTGATACGATGAAAGATGATCATGATATTTCGAACTTGATAAGGATTCCTTCCTTATATTATATATAAGTATAATAAGTTATAAGTTACAGCCTATATACGTCCCACTGCTGGGCTCAGGCCTCCCTTCATTTATATAATTTCATTTATATTATATAATTTGAAAGAATTGCTTCTGACGCCATCTAGCATTAAGACCTACAACTACGTACATTAATGAGACCCTATTATTATCAAAATAAGCAATGAAATAATATAATGGTCTTTATAAATATAGAATAACACGACAGATGGCAATAAAGTTTTTTTTTATTTATTCTTATAAAGACTGTACATTATTTATATTTTAAATTTTGCCAAACTATAAGCCAGTTTGTCGGCAACGCAACAGTTTATGGTTTCACTTTCCTTAATAAAAATATCTGGTAGGTACTTATAAATACTTAAATTAACACAAAAATAATTAAAGAAACATTCACCACTATGGATAATGTTTCCTCAAGATGGATTTGAGCTGCGACTTATTTATGCTTTCGTCATATATATCAGCTACCTCATTACAAAAAGTTGGAGGTATCCATTGCCTTGTACGCCGTCCAAAGTAATTTTCAGCCCTAGGTATGAGATATTTCCTCCTTTGAGTAATTTGGCGCTTCGGCATTACATATGTCCTAGGTTTCTTAAATGTTACCATACCATGCTGTTCTAATATGATGATGGAAAGAAACTTAGTTTACTTTATCATATTAGAACCATGCTGTTCTAATATGATAAAGTAAACAAGTTCTCATGTTAATTCGGACTTTGGCCGTTAGGTGGCGGAATAATAGACTAAAGGACTTCATTTAATCCTGCTTATGTTTTAAGTTATAATTATAATAATGGAGTGTAAAGTTAAGGAGAACAATCTCTGTATAAAAAGCGTCTGTAGAAAAGCGATAAAAAGCTAGCGCCCCCCTTTCATCCAAGGGGGGTCGCGTTCGATACGGCTTAGAGATCTTTAGCTAGACCGTTAAGCCAGTCCCTAAAGGCGGTGTTTAGTGGGTAAAAGTCTCCACATAACCACGCAGCCGGCTGCGTGGTATGCTATGAGCATTCACCGCCTCCCTCCCCCGCTTTCTGGAGGGTTGCCCTTATTGCTTTGGGCGCAAAAAAAAAGCGATAAATAAGGATGGTGCCACTGTAGCTACAGTGTAAATTTTAAAGACAATTTTATAAGTTTTAATTGCACAGGCTTTCACCATAATTCTTTTTAAAATAATTATTTTACTGTTCGAAATTTTTATTTTCAAAATCACTTTCAACGTATTTTACGGCGATTTTTCGTACCTATTCGATTTTGCGAGCGTGTAGCTATTCGAGCACTGTTGTGGAGAGTTTTGAACTGTTATTTACTGCTTACATATGGACACATTTTCAACTATTCTCTTATGGGAGATTGTCCTCCTTACCTCTATACTCCATGTATATAACATATTATTATATTCTATGGGTGTTCGTCTATATGTAATTTAAACGACTATACGATAAAATATATACTATCTCATAGAAATCCCTTGTGCTAGATTGCTATTAGAAAAGTAAACTAAAATATAAAATGCTGGTACTTATAACTATATTATGTATAAGAAAATTAAAGTGAAATACATGCCTCATTTCGTTTCAGAGAGAGTTTTAGGGCAAAGGTGTGTCCGCCGCAGCCGCACTTAGAGCCTGATTAAATGTTAACGATTTATTTGTCTATTAGAAGTAAAAGTTTTGTATTACATACTTAATAATGTCCTCCAGACCGAATTTCGGCCACGGCGGCCTGCCTCAAAGGAGGCTAACCATCGGCGCAGGACAGGATTATAGTGGCCAAGTGTATGCGCAAGCACAGGTGCACTTTCTATTCCCTCACTCTCATAATCCAATGGGACGGTAAGCCGACACGACCGGAGAGAGATCAGGCGCAGGACCAACGGCTTTACGTGCTATCCAAGGCACGGGGGTGAGATACCGCCAACTTCCAGACTCCGGGCAACTACTGAGAATTTCTTGGCGGAAAAACTCAACAATTAATTTTTTGGCCCGACCCGGGATTCGAAACCAGGACCTCATGATCAGTAGTCGCACTACTACAACCACTAGACCAACGAGGCAGTCATACTTACTTGTTTTGTAATTAACAGTAGAATGCTAAGAGATCACATCTCTCTAAGAATCTTCTTAACTTCATTTGTAGTTGGATTTAAGGCACGTAATATGTGTATTTTTGAGTGAACAAATTTCAATGCATAAATGCATGTTGCCTGAAGGAATTAATTAATATAGCGATATCAAAGTAATGATTTCTTTTTTCTTGTCTATAACACATTATTTATTAAAATTAAGTTTTATTTACAATTAATTATAATAATATACAAAATTAAAGAGTAGAGGAATTACATTGAAATAAGATGTTTCCAGTTTAGTAGAATATTCTATTAAAACAAGATATTTAAAAAGAAATAACTTTAGTTATCGAAAAAAATTGTTAAATGATTTGTATACCAGAGTCAATTTAACAGCCTGACAAAAGTCTACTGCTTAATTTATTCATGCCTCATATTTGCCACAGTTGCCATAGCAGGTGGATTGGCAACTTATTACTTATTATTACAAAGAGATTAAAAGAGAAAGTTAATATATAATGAAATTTTTCTTTATCATGCTTACTTTTATTTTAAGCTGATCAGCATTTTATTTAAATAGAGTGTGTCAATTATAAACATGAAGTAAAAGAACATCGTCATAACACACGACTTTTTTTCGATAATCTTTACTATAAACGGAAAATCTTAAACAAACACGAGCAGTAAAAAATTAAACGATATGGATAAGTAAGCGGTAAAATTTAATGGATATTTTTTATTTGCAAAATAAAATAGAATTATATTTGTAGCAAAGGAGAAAAGAAATGCTTATTGATTGATAATGATTCACAGATACTTATTTTTAGGTACTTTTTTTTAAATTCTTTTAACAATAAGTAAATATTTATATCTCATATATGCATTTTACTATTTATTTCAAACATTTATTTTCAGGTTTACCAGCATTGGCTTTTTGTTTATGTATTTGCACGAGTTTCAGCATAAATATTAATTCGGTAATGTTAGTTTTATCATCTTTAATTTTTACTTATTTCTTCGTTTAAAGAAAAAAATTTAAATAAAAAGAGCATGTTATTTTTAGAGTATATTACATTTTTATTGTAGCAAAAAATTGTAAATGCGATTCAATTATAATCCCATAAAAATTCGTCTTAGTGTTAAGTTTTATGCTGAAAACGTCATCTTCGACCTAATAGAAGTTTTAATTTTTTAGGCCTGTCTTCTTGCCTCGATTTGTGTTCATGACGCCGTGGAGAAATGCGGCATTGACTCCAATGGAAAATTACGCCGATTTTTCGACTCCTGTGATATAAAAGAATATAATTGTTTACGGAAAACTGGTGAGTGTATATAATAGGTAATAATAAAATTTGTGATTATTTCTATTTGTTCAATTTTAATAATGAATGTTTTAATTTTCAGATTTTAAGAGCACTAGATCCAAGAAATGTAAAACTCTTCCTCCACTAAATTATAGAAATGTAAATGAAAATAAAAAAGAGAAAAAACAATATACTGCTTCGACCGTTTCGCGATGATTTAGAAAGAGAAAAGAAAAAAGAGGACATAGCAAGAAAAGTATAAATAAACTTTTGATAAATCCAGATGGTCAATTTTTAAAGTATTTCAAATACACACACGTTTTCACACATACCTTATTACTATTACGTAATAATCCGATAATTTTATGTCAAAAGTCAGGTGATCATAATGCTAATGTGATCGTGACAAATGTAGAACAAATTCTCAATCAACAATAGACATTTTTTTTAAATTTTACTATGTTATTATTATTGACAGAATTATCTTAAAATGATTAGAAATCAACTTTAATATAACTTAAATTTATTATTCTTTTTTATCTGACTCGTCCATAAAAAAAATCTTAACAAATTTATTTCGTTTTCGAAAAGTTTTTCATCTAGTCATAACCAGTATTTTATTTTATCATTCACCAAAGTACACCTTCAGGTCACTCTATGAAGTCCAAGACATCCTACGTTATCCTACGTACTTTTAGCGAAACAATATGTAGTAATGATAATCTATGATAATGATAATAATAATAATACTTTACTACCTTGGCCAAGTATCTATCAAATTTAGTTTTTGAAGTATTTTGTACCTATTTATACAGCGATCGATATTTTTCATCATAAGCAACTGTAAAAAAACGATACAATAACTCACTCACGACGGAGCCCAGAGTGAGTCAAAGTGTATTTGTATTTAGTAAAATATATTATTAGAAGGCTGCTCAAACACCAAAAATTTCGGAATATCTCAGCCGAAAAAAATTAATTATAACAAGACAAAACAAAATTGATCAGCCATTTACATTTCATGTCTTCCCACATCATAGATGAAGAGATTAAAAAATTAGATTGAGTTGAACAATTGATATTTTCAAAAATTATGGTATTTACCCCTCCAAGCGGACTTGATAAATCTACAACATAAGCCACTAAACCACTTTTTTAATGTGAAAGTAGCAATTAATCGATTAAAAAAAAATAAGTTCAACGATAATTTATCTTTCTGACGGTCTGCTTTTTACGTCATTTATATGTTCAATATGATTGTTATTTCATGCGACAAAACGTTGGATTTTTTGATTTTAAGGCGCTAGTAGAAAACACCTACGGACATGCAATAGTAAATACTATTTCTTATAATTAAAATTCCCAGATATGTAAGTTTTGTTAAATCTCTTAGAATAACAGTTTTGTTGAATTTTTCTTGTATTTTCTATATTACCAAAGGTGTATCATAGTTATTTTTTGATATACCACAATTACAGAAAGACTTGTTAGTTTATGGAGCAACTATATTATTTAATATTTTTATCTTAGAGAAAACTTAGCCTAAGAAACTTTTCCATGGTATTTCAGGGGCTAAGCGCTTGCTGTAAATTTCAGAGTACGCGAGCGACCCGTGTTCGATCCCCACTAAAATTGTTAATTGCAATTTCAAGTGTTTCTTTACCATGTGCTCGGCGGTGAGGTAAAACATCGTGAGCCATGTCTGAGAAATAAGAAAAAAATATTTTTAGGAGATTTGATGTTCGCTAACACGCATTGGGGCAACGCGGCAGATATTTCCTTGCCCTAAACCCTCTCAGAAATGAGAAGAGGCGTGTGCCTAGTAGTGGGGTGTATGTTGGCTGTAAATTTAACTTTAATTTTACGGAGCTTAAAAAAGCATTCAATGAATTCCTAACTAAATTCGAGTACCATTTCAAGGAACCTAATAGATATCTATTTTCAATAAGTTATCTGACAGATATTTGATATCATTGAAATTTAAATCTAATATCTGATGTGATATTTGTTATTTAATAGATTAGTAAATAGCATATATATATATATATATATATAATATATATAAAATATATCTTTGCCGTGTGGAGGCATCAGATACTTCATCACACCATTTCGTCACGTGGGTATCCTAAGATGCAAATATGGGAAATGCCAGAAAAATTAAGGTTTCCCATAGATGGCGGTGAAACAATCTAAACTACCTAGACCTGCGTTGGCAAGCAGCGCCAAAGATGCGATACGTCTGATACTGCGATCGTCAATGTCAATCCAGGCCACGCGTAACGATTACAGCATAGATATGGGTAACTCAGGCGCTCAGCGAATTTCCTTGCGTTGACTCAGTATCTCAGTAACTCAGGCGCCCGGCATTTATGAGTAAAAAATGCGTTGCGTGCCGGTGACGTAACACAAATCAGATAGCTGGCATCGCCTACAACCACACGTGTTGTTTTGTTTTACATAACCCTTAGCCAGGCCTAACGAGTTTTTTTTTCTTTTGAGTGTTGAGTTTAATAGAATATAAGGATTTAAAATTAACAATACTATGTTTTTACTTTGTTTGCCCATTCCTGAAAAAAATCTGTGGTCTCTATATGACCACTGCCATTGCACAAAAATAATGTGGTCCGTATGTTACCAGTGTCCGGAAAGTCATCTGCACAGCTATTAAGGGTTAGACTACATCATAGTAAATTATTCACTTATATAATAAAACAGCGCTTGAACCTAGAAAAATGTTTATTTTTATATTATTGGGGATAATTATCGAAACAAGGTGCTGTACAGAGCAGAACTTGAGATATTTTGCACATTACTTTGACATATTTGTCATATCCGTCGATTGCAATGGGCACTTTTCTCGACAATACCCTACTAGATCCGGTGTTAGTCAGGGCAGCAATCTAGGACTCTCTAAATGCTCAGTGCCGTCCTTTAGCCGTTCACGCGCCCCAATTCACCACCAATACGTGATGAATGTTAAACTGCTTCATAGAGTTGCGGAGGTTGAAGATCTAGGCGTACGTTTCACTGCAGGCTTAAATTTTTGAATGTTTGTATAAAGGTAAAGGCATACCGTGACCTTGGATTGATAATGCGTCTTGAAAATAATTTCACAAATATCAGGGCTCTGAGAGTGCTATATGATGCACTCGTAAGGAGCCACTTACAGTGTAACGCCGTCATTTAAGCTCCTCATGAAGTCAAATACAAATTTATGTTAGAGCGAATACAAAATAAATTTATTAGATTCATGTACTTGAAACTATTTGGAATATACCCGGGCTATCCCTTGTTGTATTCTACTCTATTTTTGCTCGGTATGGTTGGATACTAGATGCTCGAAGTTAGAAGAGAAGTCACTCTCGCTATGTACGTGTTGAAGGTGATGAGGGGTAGGATACACAACTCGAGAGTGTTGGAGATGGTGCGACTCAATGCACCGGATGGATGCGCGAGGCACCGTTGGCGCCGCGCGCGCGCATCATTCTCAGGGTTGCTGTTCTACAAGTTTTAAAGTCCCTAGACTAACAGAAAAAATCCGCCAGAAACCGGATTTTTCTTTTTCCCTAGGTAAATTTTCGTGCTACCATTGGGCTAACTGAAAAATCTTGCCAAAAGTTTTACAATGAGTACCGAAAATCTAAATCTATAAATTCATAAAAACCTTAAAAAGAGCGGACTTTTCACTTTGATTATATACCTTGAGCGGACTCTATTTCATATAAATAAGTTATTTATAGTGTAGGTTGACAAAGACATGACAATCAAAACAAAATTATTCATGTACAAAATAAAAAAATATTGTAAAAAAATAAATCTTTAATCTTTAAACCACGTCATCTTATTAAAAATAAAACTATTAGCTCAGTAGTTTCTTGAAACTTAATTTTAAAATTTATGGCGAAGTATGGATCCAGATCTTCAAAAAGAACTTCAGCGAAAGTTGAAGCTTCGCCAATCTCTCCAGTTCCCATCTTTGGTTTGCCTTTACCGACTTGATTGACAACATCTTCAGGAATATCATACATATTTTTTTACCCTTAACTGATTTCTAATCAGAAGAATGGAATTTAAAGATTTTTCTGATAGCTTATTTTGCAGTTTGGTTTTAACTACATTCGTAGCACCAAATACGCGTTCAAATTCTGTATTTGAGTGCGGTAGTGGTTATTATTGCAAAATTACATAAATCTTCGAATATGTTTACTCCTGCTGCATTTTTGTATATCGAAACAGATGAAAGTAAATGAACGACATTGAATTGCTAGTTTATGTTCGGGAATTTCCGTGAAATTATATTATATATACAGATTACAAAATTGGACATACAATAAATTACTTATTTGAAATGAATACTTTATAAAAAATTCGCCATCTCAAAAGGCCACACGTCGCTAGAAGTCACTAAATAATTATTTCTCGCTAAACGATTTTTTTATCCGCTAAACATTGTTAAAATCCGATAGATCTAGCGAGAAAGTCGCTAAAACGGCAACACTGACCATACTGATGCAGCAAGCGCCGTTCGTGCGCGTGCTGCGTGTGATCAACACCATTTCGGTGCGAACTGATTTGTTTTCATGTTCGCTGAATGAGCTCAGTATTGTATCGTTGGCTACACTGTGGAATTAGGGTGCTCATCTTGTAATGACTGTGTATGTTCTATGTGTATAATAAAAAAAAATACACATGATCTCTGTGAATTTTGTCTTGTACTCCAGTATTTATAATATAATAAAAGTAATATATGACAGATTTAACAAGTACGCTAAACACTTTTTCATTGAACATCAATATGGTTTTAGATCCAAATCTAACATTATCAGCAGAAATTTATATAGTTACAAAAATAAAGACAAACATTGATCGAAAACATGTATGTTTAGGAAAACTCAAAACTATTAAAAAAGTTAATAACATAGGAATAACAGGTATAGCACTAGATGTGTTGGCTCTTATCTCGCTAACCGCCAACAGATTGTACAAATATCTAACTATGAAAGTGACCCTCAGCAAATTATCTGTGGCATTCCACAAGGCTCAATATTAGGATCTTTTCTATTTATTACATAAAATGAATCATTAGGGGATATGTGGCACAAACACATAAATAACATAGTCAACTTAAACCTATCAGGTCATTTATCAGTGATAAATGTTTATCACTCGAAAAAACAAATACAAGTTTTGTCTTTTTACTTTGCACATTCAATTCATGAAGTTATATCACAAGCACAAAAGGATTTGAACATATTAAATGAGTGGTTTTTACGCAATCTTCTCACAATTAATGCGACTAAAATATCA
Organism: Parnassius apollo; assembly: GCA_907164705.1. Lineage (NCBI taxonomy): Eukaryota > Metazoa > Arthropoda > Insecta > Lepidoptera > Papilionidae > Parnassius > Parnassius apollo. The sequence goes on from CAJQZP010000295.1 coordinate 8,810,154, forward strand.
TTTCTGATTTTCAGTGCTAAAAGTAAAAATACTTACTTACCTATACACCCCTTACGATCAATAATATTACTCTAAATAGATATCTAAAAAAGAAAAGTACCTAGGTCTATTATTAGTTATTACAAAAAAAAACTGATATGGGACTCTCACATTGACAAAATAACATCAAAATTAGTTTCACTTACAGGAGCTTTACGAAAGGTATCAAACTGTATTCCATACAAAATCAAAACAACTATTTATAACGCCCTAGCCAAGTCACACCTGGAGTACCAAAAGATATAGGGTTCAGCACACTGACCTCTATATATACAGCGTACTTGTATATATAGAGGTCAGTGGGTTCAGCAGCATAATCGCACATAAGTCCCTAAGTTACAACGAGCACAAAATAAACGAATAAAACACTATTTCATTATAACTACCTAATGCCAACTAAGGAGCTATCCATAAAAACCAAATTTTTAAACATTATACAATTATATACATACAACACATGCCTTATTATTAAAAAAAATAATAATTAAAAACATATATTCGACAATAAAATTCTAATTTATAATTTATAATTCCAAATTACCAAAGTACACGTAACCTTAGAAACAAAAACAAGCTTCCAATTTGGCAGCCTCGGACGAGATCTTATAGCAATAAAAATGTAATGTGCGAAGGTCAGACATTTAAGTATGTTAGTATATATATTTAAATATCTTTGGTGAAGGTGTACTTTTATATAATGATTAATAATCTACCGGAATGTGTAAAAAAACTGTAATTATATTAAGAATTTTAAGAATAAGCTAAATCATATTATGTTTAAAACATAAATGAATATTCCATTAATATAATATTTTTAAAAGATTATCATTCTATAAATACATACATGTTTAAACTAAGTTAATTAAAAGTGAAAAAACTTAATTAAGGTAATACAAAAAAAAACAACGAAATTTATATACTTAATACATGCTACCGTGTAAATACTGTTAATATTATTTTTTATGTATACGTAATCTCTTTATAAGTGAACAATGTGACATGTTTTTAGATATGTCTTTAACCCGAAGAGGAGATAGAGGGATACGAAACATCGACTTCTTGATAACGATCAAGCGTGACAATTGTGTCACATATCCCCCTAACCCTAATGATTCATTTTATGTGGGCCAGCAGATAAGAAAAGAATATTATACAATTTGAAATTAGTTCTGACGCCATCTCGCGTTAAAACCTACAACTACGTACAGAAATAAAACCATATTATCCAAATAAGCAATGAAATAATATTATGGCCTTTATAAATATAGAACAACACGACAGATGGCGTTAAAGTTAACCAAGTTCTTATGTTAATTCGGACTTTGGCCGTAAGGTAGCGGAATAATGGTCTAGTACTGCATTTTATCCTGCTCGTGTTTTAAATTGTATCTATTAATTATATTCTATGGGTTTTCGTCCATATGCAATTTAAAAACGATATAGCAGAAATCCCTTGTGCTAGATTGAAATTGCTATTAGAAAAGTAAACTAAAATAATATAAATTAAGTATAAGCACCTATCTTATGTATAAAAAAGGTAAAGTAACATGTTAAATAAATTCGTTGCACTGCTGGGCACAGGCCTCCTTTCATTCCTGAGAGAGAGTTTTAGGGCAAAGATGTGTCCGCCGCGCTGAAGCGGATTAAATGGTGGGCACAACTCGGCTTCGTATACATTCTACACGAGGCAAACATTCAAAGGGTCGTTCAAACCTTAACGCTTTCCAACAACAAGTTAATTAAGATGATTATTTTATTTTTTTTATAATCATAATTTTGTGATATAATATCTTAAAGTAGTGTGTAATATGAGCTCTGTTTATTTGAAAGTTAGTTAAATAATAATAATAAAAAATACGTGTGGCACTCGGTGACTGCCGCGGTAAAGCTATTGCATAGCATTTTTTATCAACTTATGTTTTGTTGTTTATTGTTTAATTATAATTATTTATTTATTTTATTTATGCAGTTAAGTCTTTGATATTAAATCAAGTTACACTTTTTGAGCGTGGTGACCGCTAAGAAAACAATTTTTTTCTCTTATTGAATAAATGAGAAGTTAATATTGTTTAAAATATTTTTAATATCTTACAATACATGTAGGTTATTCAGGAATTTTTATCATTGAGTTAGCAGCTAGTGTACACGCATACGTCTAGTCGCACGCACACAAACACCGTGCCGAAGTCTGCCGAGTGCCGAAGTCTGCCAAACTGAAACGACGTTAGACGATGCACGGCTTTCAACGCCACACCTCCGTGCCCGTCGGAGTGGGGAGCGTGAGGTTTTTTTTTCGTTACGGAATTTCTGGATTCGGTCCCCGCGCTCAAGGCCCGCGATAGAAGCTATGCAATAGCTTAAAAATATATCGCCTGGAGTTACTGTGACCGACGCTAGGTGGTTAAGGGTTAAGGATACTTAGATTACATTAATAATAATTTTTCCATTTTATGATAGTTTTTTAAGTTTGAACTGTTTTTGTGTATATAAGGTAAGGTAATGTAACATAAAATATTATATAGATGCGTAGATATTAGGTAAGAACTGTAAATTTTTTAAAGAAATTAGTTCACGTTTAATGTTTGACATTATGTAGAACTACTTAAACTTATTAAGTATAACAATGTCTGGTCCGCTTACAAGCATAATATGGTAACATTTTGAGAAGTTAATTGTAATAAATTAAAACTGTATTCTTTGGAGTAAACAAGTAAAGTAATAATTTGTTATAGCGCCATCTACTGCATTTTATACGTAAAATGATTTTATCGAAAAAACATTGATTAACTCTCAAGGTTGTACGCATAAAATATGCTAGACGGCATAAACAGGAAACGATTTAATTTAATGTTCTATTTCATTTTCTCGCAGGCTAAATTCTATTGATATATACTTATATATCACTTCTTATATTATGAGATTTTGAGGATACTTAGATTACATAAACAATTATTTTTTCGTTTTATGATAGGTTTTTAAGTTTGAACTGTTTTTGGGTATAAAAAGTAATGTAACAAAAAATATTATATACATGCGTAGATATTAGGTAGATACTGTACATTTTTTAAAGAAATTAATTCAAGTTTAGTGTTTGACCTTGTGTAGAACTAATTAAACCTATTAAGTATAACAATGTCTCGTCCGATTACAAGCATAATATGGGACTATTTTGCGAAGTTAAGTGTATATATAGTTTTATATGTGGTAGAGCCATGCTCCAGTTATATTAGTAGTATAGTCGTAGCGCTAATGGGCAGGCTCGACCGAGGAAGGACCACGCTCTCATAAAATACCAGCGTGAAATAGTGTCTTAATGCTGCTGTGTTTCGTATGGTGAGTGTAGAGAACCGAAGACACTTTTTACGGAAAATGAGGCATTCCATCTTAGCCCTCACGGGTGACAACGCATCTGCATTATGATTTGTAATCGAGGATAGATGTAGATGTCTATGGGCTGCAGCAAACTCTTACCGTCAGGTGGACTGTGTGCTCGTTTGCCAATCTATCCAATAAAAAAAAATTAAAACTGTATTCTTTGGAGTAAACAGGATACTTAGATTACATAAATAATTATTGAATAAATGAAAAGTTAATATTGTTTAAAATATTTTTAATATCTTACAATACATGTAGGTTATTCAGGAATTTTTATCATTGAGTTAGCAGCTAGCTAGTATATATAATTATATATCAATTGGATTTAGCCAGCGAGAAAATGAAATCATGTCGTGTTTACGCCATCTAGCGTACTTTTAGCATACCACCTTGAAAGTTAATCAATGTTTGTTCGATAAAATCATTTTACGTATAAAATGCAGTAGATGGCGATATAACAAATTATTATTTTACTTGTGTACTCCAAAGAATACAGTTTTAATTTATTACATTTAAATTCTCAAAATACTCCCATATTATTCTTGTAAGCGGACAAGACATTGTTATACTTAATAGGTATAATTAGTTCTACACAATGTCCAACACTAAATTTGAACTAATTTCTTTAAAAAATGTACAGTACCTACCTAATATCTAAGCATCTAAGTAATATTTTATGTTACATTACTTTTTATACACAAAAACAGTTCAAACTTAAAAAACTATCATAAAACTAATAAAATTATATTTATGTAAACTAAGTATCCATAAAATCTCATAATATAAGAAGTGACATATAAGTCTATATCAATAGGATATAAATGCCTATATCCATAAATGTGTATAATGCCATCCTTAAAATCCGATAACATAACAAGTTACATACAAGTATATATCAATAGGATTAAAGCGGGCTACATACGACACGATATCGGTGGCGATCTAGGGTGGAGTAGTGGGGATGCCTCCTAGATTGCCTCTAAATCGTGTCGTATGTAGGGCCATCCTAAGTCGTGGCCGATATCGCCTCCTTAATCGGCTGGCAGGAGCAAAAATGCTTCCTAGATCAGCCGATGCTTCCTAGATCGGGGCACCGCCCCCTCCTTACTGCGTGTGTGTAGGCGCATCGGCCCGATTTCTTTAGGCAGTCGCTGCCGGCAACCCTCGCGGAAGGAAGTTAACAAAACAGTGATACTGAATGACCTTTTTTATATAACAAAATTTTTACATTTTAATCATATAAACGGAGTAGAAGCCTATGGCACTGATATTTTACAAAAAACCAAAAAAAAAGTGAATAAAATATATAAATTAATTGAAATTTTATCGAAATTCAAATCATATCCACCCTAGCCTGTGACCCTGCGAAGTGACATGGTCAAGAATGCCTACTAAACTAATTTTTTTATTGCCGTTCGTAAAGTAGAGTGTATGATGTAAGTAAGGAGAAGATAAAGCCTCTCCTCAACAACTAACTCCTATTCCAACGCTATCAACACAAGACCGCACTCATATCTCTTACAACTCCACAAGACCACACTTCGATCTCTTACGTGCCTTCATCCTCTTATCAACAACTAACTTCTACTCCTTCACCATCTCCACATCAACAAACAAGTTATATAAAAGGGAGTATGTCCGAAATTAAAGATTTCTTTATGTTTAAAAAAAGATATAAGCTATTTTATTTTCTGATAGTTTTACTCCATAAATAAAGATTAAATTAAAAAAAAAAAGTATACATATTATTATACAAAAGTATTTTATTTCCTTGTTTGTTGTGTGTATACATAACCAGATTTTGACCAAAGCAGAAATGAACAAAGAGAAGAAATAACTAAATAGCATAGGTAGGAGAAATTGACGTTTTTATATAAGTGGCGAAATCATTTCTAGAAGGTTATAAAAACTGTCTTCATCCATCCGGAGAAAATTAATCACGGCCTTGGATTACAGGCCATTTAGTACGTTTATGTGGCTTAATTTTTATTTTTTTTGGAGCCATTTTTTCACCCAGCAACTCCTCTTTTTCTATTTTCGAATAAATTTACCGAGAGGGCTAATGCCAAACCAATACATTGGTGTTTTAAGAGAGTTGAAGCTATTTTGAAGAACTCTACCGCATATGTGTTCCGCTCCAAGTCCGAACGCGTACTGCTAGGCAGGCCCGTGTGTAGGGTCTGCCCCGATAAAAGCCCCGATTTCTTTCCACCCTAGATCGCCACCGATATCGTCTCGTGTGTAGCCCGTTTTAGCCTACGAGAAAATGAAATCGTGTCGTGTTTGCGCTATCTAGCGTATTTTGTGCGTTGTTCGATAAAATCATTTTACGTATAAAATGCAGTAGATGGCGCTATAACAAATTATTATTATACTTGTTTACTCCAAAGAATACAGTTTTAATTTATTACACTTAACTTCTCAAAATATTACCATATTATGCTTGTAAGCGGACCAGACTTTGTTGTACTTAATAAGTATAAGTAGTTCTACATAATGTCAAACATTAAACGTGAACTAATTTCATTAAAAAATGTACAACAAGTTATATATAATTGTTAAGTTATAGTTAAGTTATCATCATCATCATCATCATCATCACAGCCCTTCACAAGTCCACTGCTGAACATAGGCCTCCCCCAAGTAATGCCACAAAGCACGGTCCTGAGCCACCTGCATCCATCGACTTCCTGCATATCTTACCAGGTCGTCACTCCATCTAGTGGGGGTCGCCCTACACTACGCCTACCGGTACGAGGCTGCCACTCGAGAACCTTTCTTCCCCATCGGTTATCGGTTCTTCGAGCTATATGGCCGGCCCATTGCCACTTCAGCTTACTAATCCGTTGGGCTATGTCGGTCAATCTGGTTTTACTGCGGATATCCTCATTTCTGAGTCTATCACGCAGAGAAACTCCGAGCATAGCCCTCTCCATAGCTCGCTGAGCGACCTTGAGCGTCCTCATACGGCCAGCAGTGAAGGACCACGTCTCTGATCCGTAAGTCATCACTGGCAACACGCACTGGTTGTACACTTTAGTTTTCAGAGATTGAGGTATACCTGACGAGAAGATATGTCGTAATTTCCCGAACGCTGCCCAGCCGAGTTGAATCCGTCGATTGACCTCTCGGTCGAAGTTGGACTTACCTAGTCGGACTATTTGTCCCAGGTAAACGTACTCGTCAACAACTTCGAGCATAGTGCTCCCAACAACTACCGGCATAGGTGTGACATGGACATTAAACATAATCTTTGTTTTGTCCATGTTCATCTTAAGACCTATCCGTTGGGAGGCACTATTGAGGTCATTGAGCATAGTGCTTAAGTCCTCCAGCGATTCTGCCATAAGGACTATATCGTCGGCAAATCGAAGGTGAGTGATGTACTCGCCATTGATGTTAATACCGTATCCTTTCCAGTCCAGTAGCTTGAAAACGTCTTCCAAAGCAGCGGTGAAGAGTTTCGGGGATATAACGTCACCCTGTCTTACACCTCTCTGCAGTTGGATAGGTTTCGAGCTCTGGTTCTGTACTCGGATAGCCATCGTAGCCCTACTGTACAAACACTTCAGCACTTCAATATACCGACAGTCAACTTGGCACCGCTGAAGGGACTGCAGCACCGCCCAAATTTCGACGGAATCAAAGGCTTTCTCATAGTCCACATACGCCAGGCAAAGTGGCAAATTGTACTCTTCAGTCTTCTGTACAATCTGCCGCAGGGTATGTATGTGGTCTATGGTACTGAAGCCTTTTCGGAAACCGGCTTGTTCGGGAGGCTGGAAGTCGTCGAGTCTGCGTGCGAGACGATTCGTAATGACTCTCGAAAACAGCACGTAGACGCGGCTCAGAAGGGAAATCGGTCTGTAGTTCTTCAAGAGAGCGTTGTCGCCTTTCTTAAAGAACAAGACCACCGCACTTCTGCTCCACGCCTCTGGAGTAGTGCCACCATGGAGGACGGAATTGAAGAGCTTCTGAAGGACTTCAAGTACCGGTGTTCCACCCGCTTTCAGAAGCTCCGCTGTAATTCCATCCTCGCCTGGGGCCCTGCCGTTTTTAAGGTGCTGGAGAGCCATTCTAATCTCGCTTAGACTGACGTCCGGGATATCATCGGAATAGTGTCGGATAAGACTTGCTCTTGGATCGTTACTCACACTTGCGTGTGGCTCCAACGATGATGTGTACAGCTGCCCATAGAACCTCTCAATCTCACTCAAAATCTCAGGTGTCCCGGAAACGATGCTGCCACACTCAGTCTTCAGCCTTGACAGTTGGCTCTTTCTGGCAGATAGATCTCTGGCAAAGACTTTGGAGCCCTGGTTCCGCTCGATCGCTTCTTTAATACGAGCAGTATTAAAGTTGCGTAAGTCTCGCCGCATGCATTTGGAGATCTGTCTGTTCAGTTGCCTGTATGCTGTCAAATCTGTTGACGATTGCAGCCTCATCTCCCGTCTAACAGCCATGAGATTAAGAGTGTGATCGGAGAGTTTTTGTGTTCTTCTGCGGCGGGTCTTGCAGAACTTAGCTCCGACCGCATGGACAGTTTCCACGAGCTTGTCGTTCATATCGTCCACTGCATTGCAATCTTGTAGACACTGAAAGCGGTTGTGTAACTCGAGCTGAAAGTTTTCGGGATTTTGGATCAGAGCACGAGGGGGGACGGAGCGTTGACTTCATTAGACGAGACCTCTCCAACTTAACGTTTAGGTTCAGTGTGCCTCTAACCATTCGGTGATCGCTGCCAGTTTTCACCCTTGCGATCACTGAGACATCACTGAACAGTTGGCGTCTGGTCGTCATAATGAAGTCAATCTCATTTTTTGTCGAAATGTCGGGGCTCGACCAGGTCCACTTCCTGTGGGGCCGCTTCTGGAAGAAAGAGTTCATCATAAAGAGTCCCTCTTTCTCCATAAAGTCGGCCAGCTGCTGGCCCCTTCGGTTCCGTTGCCCTACTCCAAATTTCCCTAACTTCAGCTCACCGCTTTCTCTTGTGCCTAGTTTTGCGTTGAAGTCTCCCATCAACACCGTGTAGTGGGTTTTGGAGGAATGTATGGCTTTGGAAATATCCTCATACATTTCCTCCACCTCCTCATCGGAATGTGCCGACGTTGGTGCGTAAACCTGTATGACCTTCAGCGAATACCGTTTGGTGATTCTGAGTATCAGGTACGCGACCCTCGTCGACACACTCTCAATCTGTACAACGTTGTTGACGAGAGACTTGTGGACGATAAATCCGACACCTCCTTGGGACAGATGGTCGCCCTCCCGGTGATAGAACAAGTTGCCGGATTCGAGAATCACCGTGTCCTCCCCCTCTCTTCGGACCTCGGATAATCCTATAATACTCCAGCGCAACTTGTCTATCTCTTCTTCCAGCTCCAGGATCTTCTCGTCAGTCCTCAGTGTGCGTGCGTTAAATGTTGCCAGGTCGAGTTAAGTTATATACAATTGAATTTAGCCACCGAGGGAATGAAATCATGTCGTGTTTACGACATCTAGCGTATTTTTTGCATACCACCTTGAAAGTTAATCAATTTTTGTTCGATAAAATCATTTTACGTATAAAATGCAGTAGATGGCGATATAATGAATTATTATTTTACTGTTTACTCCAAAGAATACAGTTTTAATTTATTACACTTAACTTCTCAAAATAGTCTTATATTATGCTTGTAAGCGTACGAGACATTGTTATACTTAATAGGTTTAATTAGTTCTACACAATGTCCATTCTGTACTATTTCACGCTGGTATTTTATGAGAGCGTGGTCCTTCCTCGGTCGAGCCTACCCATTAGCGCTACGACTATACTATTAATATAACTGGAGCATGGCTCTACCACATATAAAACTATATATACACTTAACTTCGCAAAATAGTCCCATATTATGCTTGTAATCGGACGAGACATTGTTATACTTAATAGGTTTAATTAGTTCTACACAAGGTCAAACACTAAACTTGAATTAATTTCTTTAAAAAATGTACAGTACCTAACTAATATCTACGCATCTATATAATTTTTTTGTTACATTACTTTTTATACACAAAAAACAGTTCAAACTTAAAAACCTATCATAAAACGAAAAAATAATTGTTTATGTAATCTAAGTATCCTCAAAATCTCATAATATAAAAAGTGATATATAAGTATATATCAATAGAATTTAGCCTGCGAGAAAATGAAATAGAACATTAAATTAAATCGTTTCCTGTTTATGCCGTCTAGCATATTTTATGCGTACTACCTTGAGAGTTAATCAATGTTTTTTCGATAAAATCATTTTACGTATAAAATGAAATAGATGGCACTATAACAAATTATTATTTTACTTGTTTACTCCAAAGAATAAAGTTTTAATTTATTACAATTAAGTTCTCAAAATATTACCATATTATGCTTGTAAGCGGACCAGACATTGTTATACTTAATAAGTTTAAGTAGTTCTACATAATGTCAAACATTAAACGTGAACTAATTTCTTTAAAAAATTTACAGTTCTTACCTAATATCTACGCATCTATATAATATTTTATGTTACATTACCTTATATACACAAAAACAGTTCAAACTTAAAAAACTATCATAAAATGGAAAAATTATTATTTATGTAACCTAAGTATCCTTAACCCTTAACCACCTAGCGTCGGTTACAGTAACTCCAGGCGATATATTTTTAAGCTATTGCATAGCTTCTATCGCGGGCCTTGAGCGCGGGGACCGAATCCAGAAATTCCGTAACGAAAAAAAACCTCACGCTCTCCACTCCGACGGGCACGGAGGTGTGGCGTTGAAAGCCGTGCATCGTCTAACGTCGTTTCAGTTCGGCAGACTTCGGCACTCGCCAGACTTCGGCACGGTGTTTGTGTGCGTGCGACTAGATGTATGCGTGTACACTAGCTGCTAACTCAATGATAAAAATTCCTGAATAACCTACATGTATTGTAAGATATTAAAAATATTTTAAACAATATTAACTTCTCATTTATTCAATAAGAGAAAAAATTGTTTTCTTATCGGTCACCACGCTCAAAAAGTGTAACTTGATTTAATATCAAAGACTTAACTGCATAAATAAAATAAATAAATAATTATAATTGCATAAGTTGATAAAAAATGCTATGCAATAGCTTTACCGCGACAGTCACCGAGTGCCACACGTATTTTTATTAGTTTTATGATAGTTTTTTAAGTTTGAACTGTTTTTGTGTATAAAAAGTAATGTAACATAAAATATTACTTAGATGCTTAGATATTAGGTAGGTACTGTACATTTTTTAAAGAAATTAGTTCAAATTTAGTGTTGGACATTGTGTAGAACTAATTATATCTATTAAGTATAACAATGTCTTGTCCGCTTACAAGAATAATATGGGAGTATTTTGAGAATTTAAGTGTAATAAATTAAAACTGTATTCTTTGGAGTACACAAGTATAATAATAATTTGTTATATCACCATCTACTGCATTTTGTACGTAAAATGATTTTATCGAACAAACATTGATTAACTTTCAAGGTGGTATGCTAAAAGTACGCTAGATGGCCTAAACACGACATGATTTCATTTTCTCGCTGGCTAAATCCAATTGATATATAATTATATATAACTTGTTGTACATTTTTTAAAGAAATTAGTTAACGTTTAATGTTTGACATTATGTACAACTAATTAAACTTATTAAGTATAACAATGTCTCGTCCACTTATAAGCAAAATATGAGACTATTTTGAGTAGTTAAGTGTATATAGTTTATACATGGTAGATCCATGCTGCAGTTATATTAGTAGTATAGTTGTAGCACTAATGGGCAGGCTCGACCGAGGAAGGAACACGCTCTCACAGAATACCAGTGTGAAATAGTGTCTTAATGCTGCTGTGTTTCGTATGGTGAGTGTAGAGAACCGAAGATCCTTTTTACTGGAAATGAGGCATTCCATCTTAGTCCTCACGGCTGACAACGCATCTGCATTTTGATTTGTAATCAAGGATAGATGTAGGTAGATGTCTATGGGCTGCAGCAACCACTTACCACCAGGTGGACTGTGTGCTCGTTTGCCAATCTATCCAATAAAAAAAATTAAAACTGTATTCTTTGGAGTAAACAGGATACTTAGATTACATAAATAATTATTGAATAAATGAAAAGTTAATATTGTTTAAAATATTTTTAATATCTTACAATACATGTAGGTTATTCAGGAATTTTTATCATTGAGTTAGCAGCTAGTGTACACGCATACGTCTAGTCGCACGCACACAAACACCGTGCCGAAGTCTGCCGAGTGCCGAAGTCTGCCGAACTGAAACGACGTTAGACGATGCACGGCCTTCAAGCCACACCTCCGTGCCCGTCGGAGTGGGGAGCGTGAGGTTTTTTCGTTACGGAATGAATTTCTGGATTCGGTCCCCCGCTCAAGGCCTGCGATAGAAGCTATGTAATAGCTTAAAAAAAGATAATTTGGGTAAGTATTACGTACGGTAAGAAACACAGTAACATTAAGTTACTACTTGGTAAGTTTCAAACGTGGTTCTTTACCGAAGCTACATATCTCACTGGCCATGTAGTATCTTGGAAACAGTATGACTTAAGCTCTTTGAAAACTGTGCTTTTTCTTTTTTAAGAACTAAATAACATGTAACTTGAAAGACTCGTCTATAATTACAATGGAAGGTGGGCAGGCATCACTCACAAGGTCTCCCGAAGACTTGTTGAAACTATGTCGCCTTTTTTGAGTTTCAAAAAGTGCTTTGCATAGATGAATAATAATAATAATGTCCTCCAGACCGAATTTCGGCCACGGCGGCCTGCCTCAACGGAGACTAGCCATCGGCGCAGGGCAGGATTATAGTGCCCAAGTGCATGCGCAAGCACAGGTGCATTCTCTATTCCCTCACTTTCATAATACGATGGGACGGTAAACTGATACGACTGGAGAGAGATCAGGCGCAGGAACAACGCGTTTACGTGCTTTCCGTGGCACGGTGATGAGACACCGCCAACTTCTTGACTCCGGGCAGCTACTGAGATTTTCTTGACAGAAAAACTCAATAAGTGATTATGAAAATATTTCGAATTTCACTTTGACACTTGTCTGTGAAATTTGTTTTAAACGTTTCATTAATAAATTTAAGGTAACTAATAGAATGCTTTGTGAAAATTTATTTATTAGAGATGATCAAATGAATTAAATAAAAATAAATTTTTGTTGCTATTTAACTCTAGGATTAGCTAAAACAGTCGGTCTATTTTTCCAGATGATGCCTCGTTTATAGGCGAAACACGTGTCGCGCTACGATGGTGTTTTCCTTGTGTAGTGGAAGACCACTGTAGATGATACTTTTAGTGGCGGCAGTGATAGTGCCCGTATATATGAGGGAGGCCCCTTCAAACGAGGTAAGTTACACCATTTTTACGCTGTCATTAGTTTATATATTTTGACATCCCTAACTTAGGATTTTCCGCCTAATACTTAAAACTATTTCGAGCTTCACGCGGAACTTATCCAATTAATTTTAACTTCTTTAACTTACGTAATGATTTCTTAAATACCCGCGAACACTAATTATTGAATAAAACCATATATACGGATTTTATCACGTTTAATTGACTTATTTTAACTTAATTTTAATTCCCGATGTTTGAAGCACCGCACCGTCGCCCCGGGAAGTCTGCAGTCTGTGAACATGTTAAAGATCGTCCCCACCATTACATCATATTTGATAAACCACAAATCCTCGTAAAGGAACATGGATGGGTGCTGCTATCTGCTTGGGATCCTATAATTAACAAAATTAAATCCAAATCCGAGCATACAACTGCATGACTTCAAGATACTGTAAGGTCGTTCTGCGTAGATCGGACCAAAAGTTAATATTCAAAAACTGAGGGTCGCCGGGCTATGACATTAGGACTTCAAACATTTCAGTCCTCCCCCCCCCTCCATGACCTGTTGCTGTAAAGACCCGATGTTGCTGTGAGAACCCATGATGCTCTAAAGCACCCGAAACGCGGATAATCGTAACCCTTAACTTACGATTATCCGCAATAACGAAAAAGAAAACATTTTGTTAAATTTAAAAAATACATATTTTTTTAAAACGTCCTGATAGTTTAGAATCGGGGCTCAAGCCTCAAACTTCATGGTGAGTTATTAACCCCGATTCAGTCGCCGCCAGCGTAATGTTCTAAATAATCGTACAATAGCGTTAGCTAGAATTTCAGTTAGTTAAGGTAAGGTTGAGTACGCAACTTACCTGTTAAAAAAGTTAAAGTTAAAGTTACAGCCTATATACGTCCCACTGCTGGGCACAGGCCTCCCCTCATTTCTGAGAGGGTTTTGGGCAAGGAAGTATCCGCCGCGCTGCCCCAATGTGTGTTGGTGAACTTCACATGTCTTCGAATTTGTGTCTGAAAACATGTCTTATTTCTCAGACATGCAGGTTTCCTCACGATGTTTTCCTTCACCGCCGAGCACGTGGTAAATCAGCACTTAAAATTGCAATTAACAATTTCATTGGTGCCGGCGGGGACCGAAGCCGGTGTGTTCGTGTACTGTGAAATTTACAGCGAGCGCTAACCATTTGAGCTACCACGGCTTACTTACTGCAACTTACCTGATGCTAAATCAATAAGTTGATGTTGTAACCTATAAATTTTACGTCAACGAATCCCAGATATTATTTTATATTTTCGTACCTTGATTCGAAAATACTCAGGTAATACTTAGTAGTCATGCATTTAACAAAAGTAAAGTAGAGCTAAAGTCAGACATAAGTTTTTAACATCACCAATTTGTTCGAAAACATACCATAAAATACCATGAACAATGCGTCCTAGCCGTCGCCTGCGTAGATCAAGTGCTTGCGTAGTTGAATTCGCAATGCGACCCAACTGTTACCTTTTAAAGTGAAAATGTCAGCTTATTGTGTACGAGATTAGATAGCCCGCACCCACTTCACCTGCTTTTCCCACGATCGCCTTTGTTTCGTGTGAGCTAAGGTTGCCATTTATGATTTAAGCGAGATAAAACTTTGAAAGAGTTGTCTAAAGTGCTCATTTTAATTTTTATTCACTTACAATGACGTCGTTTAGTCTACAGAGTACCTGACTTCTAAGTAGTTAATCGTGGAGCCATATGGTATAATACATAGAATACTATAATACACAATAGAATGGCTGTCAACGTTATTTTATACGACAATAGGCGTCGCCGAGAGCACACATACAAGCAATAACGTCGTATTATCACTACTACAAACCCGATTCGCTGGGTTGATAGACAGATTTTAATATATATTTATTTGTAAATAGCGTGCAATTTGGCATTTTTTAAATAATTTGCATTGAAAATTTGGAAACGATTGTAACGTCAAAAAACACATCTCGTGTTGACGTTTATACGTGTGAATTGACGTGTTATTGACATTTAGTGGCTACACGGGCTCCGCCCACTCCCCCGTTCTATTATGTACGTATTATAGTATTCTATGGTATAATATGTTTGTGCAAAACCACACGGTGGAAGCCTCTCGTATGTATTGCATATTTCTGCTATCAAGCAGTAGTGAATTCATGCTTGCGCAAT
The DNA here is from genome assembly GCA_907164705.1 of Parnassius apollo. Taxonomy (NCBI): domain Eukaryota; kingdom Metazoa; phylum Arthropoda; class Insecta; order Lepidoptera; family Papilionidae; genus Parnassius; species Parnassius apollo. Next base: position 8,825,159 of record CAJQZP010000295.1, read on the forward strand.
GATTCGAAGCATATACATTCCACAGACCTAAGTAGTGGTAGGTGGAGTATCTTTGTTCTCATAAGTAACAATGTATCTATAGTATGCTGAGTTTGAAGCTTGTAGCGCTCTGACTTTGTCTTGGCAATGACACTTTTGAAGGACCTGGAGACGGAATTATACTTCTTTTTAAGAATGCTGGTATTTGCACCCCCAGATGTTGAATCGTCAACCATGACCCAGTAACACCCCTGCTTATGGTGTAAAGCAATTTTTTATCTTTTTTCTTATAAGTAACAGTGGTAGGTGGCGTGTTTTGCTTTAAGCACGTGAAATTAAAAAAATAACATTGTAATATCTCACAGAATGCCAGCGAAAAAGGTGGAATGATGCTGTGTTTTGTATGGTCAGTGTAGGAGATCCTTTTTCTTGAAAACGAGGCAGTACATAGTCGATGTCTATTGGCCTCAGCTTCCATTGTCAGGGTGATAAGTGAACTGTGTACTCGCTAGTCGTATTATTCTATTAAAAATAGATTGAAGCAATGGTAGCTCAGTGGATATAAGTTTTCTCTTCAAATATTCGTACGGTCTTTGTGTAAACCGAGTTTAAACCGAAAAATTAAATTTTGATGACATGTGAAGTCTGCAAAGGCGATCGCTAAATGTTTTCGTATTTGTTACTAAATGTTTTTGTGATTAACTGTATAATGTATTTACGGTAAATTAATAATTAAAATGTTCCGCTGGTTTCCTGTTGGTTCTTCTCAGTACAGAGGTTTATTATAAAAGTAAATGTGCAAACAGAGCATCTGGTGGTTAGTGGATGTTATGACTTAAATAGAGAAGTTGCATTATACTTTTACCACAAATTTATATAAAAATGAAAGAATAATTAATTTTAATAATATTTAAATATTTTTTTAGTGAAAGTTACATTTTTTAGTTATAAAAAAGGTTAAAACTTTAAATGGAAAAAAATGACTTGTGATTTGTTGCGATATCATTATATCCGTTGAGGCTATGAGCCAATCGCAATCATTTTTATAGAAGAGGCAAACGAGGTCACCTGATGGTGACTACCGCCATCCATGAACAACCGCAACACCAGGGGAATTGCAGGTGCGTTGCCGGCCTTTTAAATAGGAGAAAGCTCTTTTATTGAAGGTCCCTAAGTCGTATCGGTCTGAAAAAATCGCCGGTGGTAAACAATTCAACAGAGAAGTTGTACGAGGAAGAAAACTCCTAATAAAACGTACAGTGGGGGACCGCCAAGCATCCAGATCGTGAGGATGGTATCTTGAATTTTGACGCGATGTGCGTTCATGACATTTGGCTGCTTGGATTAATCCGAACAATTTCTCATAGCACTCCCCGTGGTAGATACGATAGAAAATGCAAAGGGATGTAACATCCTTACGCAGCGCCAGTGAATCGAAGCCGGTCAAAAAGAATTCAGTCGTCAACGATTTGATCCGCTCTGCTCTGGATGCAGTCAAATGGAAGCTGGCACTGGGGTGCCCGGGATCAAAGATGAGAACAGTATTCCATGTGAGGCCGCACTTGCGCTTCATAAAGTTGCAAGCGATGTGCCGGCCTGAAATTCTGTCTCGCTCTGCTGAGCACGCCAGGCTTGTTAGAGGCCGATTTGGCCTTCCACTTGCAATTTGTAGAGTAATGCAGCAGGCATAGTTTGGTAGTAGCACGAATCGAAGATAGTCTCGACCGGGGCTTCCCGGGTCTAAGCTAAGCGGTGCATGAGCTGCTATTTAACGCGCTCCTTGTTCCGTTTTGAGTGGATTGAGCAATATCACAAGCTCAATGCATGGTATACCGAGTAGTGGCGGTGTAAGAATATCCACTACCTGATATCATCCCGTGGGTGTCGTAACAGGGACAGAGGGAGACATATCAGGAGATGAGCAGCAGCGTCTTACTGATAACGACTAAAAATTAAACTGCGGTTGAAAATATCTCCCGGTGAGGCGGAACATGTATGTATGGTTCCTCCCAAGACTGAGCTTTTTTTGCGAACCAGAGGTAAACAATAAAATGACTTTCAATGAGTAATATACAATAATCTAGGTATATTGAATAAAAATCATTGATTTCATTTCATTTCATATGTTCAGCAGCGGTCTTTAATAGGCTGTAACGCCACGGTAACGGTAATAGTAATGTTTCAGTTTATATACGTCCCACTGCTGGGCACAGGCCTACCCTCATTTCTGAGAGGGTTTTAGGACAGGGAAGGCGAACTTCACATGTCTTCGAAATATATATATATATTTTCATTATTATATTTAGGTTTCATCATGATGTTTTCCTTCACCGCCGAGCACGTGGTAAATCAGCACTTAAAATTGCAATTAACAATTTCATTGGTGCCGGCGAGGATCGAACCCGGTTTGCTCGTATACTGTGATATTTACAGCGAGCGATAACCATCTAAGCTACCACGGCTCTTTGGTCACGGTAATGCATGGTAACAAATAGAATGTCGCGCAAGTAGTTACAGTCTAAATATCCTACCCTATTTTCCCATCCTCCATCCCCTGGGGCCTATAGTCTACTATTTAAAAAAAACTGTTTAAATTGGTGTAGACATTTTCGGGAAATCGTTGAACGTAGATAAAAACCAAATGCATCGAATAAAGAACCTCCTTTTTTAAATCGGTTAACACTGTGAAATGTGAAAGTAGAATTTCATTTACAAAAAAAAAAAAAAATCGCAATTCTGTACTTTAAAACTTTGTACGGTTTATTCAGTCACGTCGATTATTGTGATTGCTATTTTCGCGCAAATCCATACACTAAAGCATTGGCAAGCCTAATTTTTACACATGAATACTTTAACACGAAAAAAGTTTAAAACGATTTTTTTTAGAATTAATAACTTTTTTATCGTTACGAACCACGAAGCAAATTATTTACTCCGTGTACACCGTGCACACACTCCATAGATACCTACATTTCTGCCCAATTAAGAATAAAAATGCAGATGCGTTGTAAACCCTGAGGACTAAGTTGGAACGCCTCGTTTCCAGTGAAAATGGCCCCCGGTTCTCTACACTCGCCATACAAAACACAGCAGCATTTACCTGCTATTTTATGCTGGATTTAATCAAACGAGACCGACCTTTGTGTTATTATGCAAAAAGGAAGGAAAGGGTTAAATACGTTATTATAATAGTACTATGCCTAGCGAACAATATGCGGCGTAATGTCTTAAGTCTGATCATTATCCGGTGACAGCGACACACCTCGCTATTGTATAATTTTTTGCATAGTAATGTTTTGTCTTTAGCAGCACTTCCTATTGTTTGGTTTATGTTTCCTTTTATATCTAAATAAAGGTGTTCCTTAAAGGAAAATTGTCATAATAAAGTGACAGATTGCAAATGTAATTGCGACTAAACATTAAAAAGTAAATTGACGCGGGTGCAAATCCCGCACGGAACGAGCATTTGTACGGCCTACAAATAATTGTTCCGGGTCTGGATGTTTGTCCTTGTGAAATTTATATATGTAAACTGCCCCTCACGATACAGGAGAAGATCCCAGTGTGGGAGGTAACGTTTAAAAAATTGAACAAATGAAATCTACTAATAATCTACCAACATGTCCGTCTGTTGCCGATTGGTCGTTCCTACCGTAAAACAGCAGTCCACTCACCGCTATATTTCCCTTAAAAGGTAAAATAATCAATGTGTTTACAGACTAAATTAGTTCATGATATATATATATATATATATATATATATATATATATATATATATATATATATATATATATATATATGTGTATAGTGATATTTTTTATAGAATAAGGGTAACAAACGAGCACACAGTCCACCTGAAAGTAAGTGGTTGCTGCGATCCATAGACATCAACTTCTATCCTTCATTACGAATCAAAATGCAGATGAGTTGCCACGTAAAATGATTAGATAAATATTAGAGAGCATTTAGGAAAAATACATATATAGGTAAAGAATTTACCAATGTAATTTAATTATATATCTCTATGCCTGTATTGCTAATGGTATTGTTGCTTTTACAGCTTCATCAATAACAGAACCAAGGATACTGTTGTTCGTTACTTTAATCACACGAAACATGGATAATTATTGAGAATCAAATCTTTATCAGCTGGTTACATTACGCTATTGGACATGGATCTCTCGTGCTGTAGGAAGGTTTTCCTTAATCGTAACCCTTGGCAAATGGATTGACTATCACCGTATCAAACGTCTCGGACCGTTGACGTGAATTAAATGTTTAGTATAATTTAATTTAGCATAACATGAAGAGTATATTGACTCAGGATTCAACAAAATAACTGTAAAATTGATATCTATCAATCCTTTCCTTCCTATTTTACCATAGATAATCTTCAAAGGGTAGCCGAAAAGTGCTAGTAAGATTTCTTTAACAGTTCCGAAGAAAATATCGATAGTATCGCTCTATCCATCACTTAGCATTGTAGTTGCATGGATATCTAAAATTTAAATCGATTTAAATTCAGTTGCGTCGCTGGGCACGCGTTCAAAGAGCGTGCGTTTAAACGATTAGTAATAGAAAGGGTGAAAACAAAGAATAATTTTATTAACTAATCACAAATTCAGGGTGTAGGCTTGCGTCGTGTATGCGCTGCGCACACGTGGCAAGGAACATGAAAATCGTGCGTTTAAAAGAAGTCCATAGGATTGTGCTTTGATTGAGGTATCGATAAATGATTACGGAATATGTTGTTATTTTTATTCATTACAGTATATAAAAAGTACCAATACTGAGTATAAGCCTCCCACCAGATTTCCTCATATGTATATTTGCCATAGTTGCTTTGCTGGATATGTGGGTTGGCAACCGCATTTTTTTTATAGAAGAGGGGCGGCTCACCTGATGTTAAGTGACTACTGCCGCCCATAATCAACTGCAACACCAGGGGAATTGCAGGTGCGTTGCCGGCTCTTTAGAAAGGAGTAAGCTCTTTTCTTGAAGATCCCCAGGTCGTATCGGTCCGGAAATATCGCCGGTAGTAAACTATTCCACAGAAAGGTTGTACGCGGAAAAAAACTCCTTTTGAAACGTACAGTGGTGGACCGCTAAGCATCCAGATGGTGTGGATGGTAACGGGACGTTTGCCGCGTAGTGCGTTCACGAAATTTGGCGGATGGGATTAATCCGAACAATTCCTCAGAGCACTCCCCATGGTATATGCGAAAGAAAATGCAAAGAGATGCAACATCTCTTCGCAGCGCCAGTGAATCGAGCCGATCGGAAAGCACTCGGTCGTCGACGATTCGAGCCGCTCTGCGCTGGACACGGTCAAGTGGAAGGAGTTGGGGAGCCCTAGCCCAGAGATGGGAACAGTATTCCATGTGCGGCTGAATCTGCGCCTTGTAAAGTTACAGGCGGTGTGCCGGCATGAAATACTGTCCCGCTCTGCTGAGCACGCCAAGCTTTTTAGAGGCCAATTTGGCGTTCTCATCCAAATGACCACAAAACTGCACGTCGTGCAAACTTGTGTCTTCTGGGGGTTAAACTAGACTAGATTTAGTCGTCCCCAATCCGAGACTCTGTTCAGCAAAGACTCGACTTCAGACACAAGTTTGTCCCGGTACTCGAGGACGTTTACCCGTGAAATATTGGCACGGCCGGTGTAAAGAGCACCACCAGTGCTGTCATCTGCATAGCAATGAATGTTACGGGTTTGCAACATATCATTGATATGCAGAAGAAATAGCGTTGGCGATAGCACGCAGCCTTGTGGAACACCAGCATTAATAGGCTTGTAATGGGAGCTTGCACCATCTACAAAGACCTTGATGCTCCGATCAGCAAGAAAGCTGGTGATCCAATCGCACAATTTCTCGCGAAGCCCATAGGAAGGGAGCTTCGAAAGAAGCGCTTTGTGCCAAACCCGATCAAAGGCCTTCGCAATGTGCAAACTAACGGCCAATGCCTCCCCCCTTGGACTCTACTGCCTCCGTTTTCTTCGGCTCGGCTAAATGAGCTTTCTCCTTTGCGGTATGGGCCAGTGAGTCGTCCTCCCCGTACAGACATGGAAGAGATGGCTGACAGAAATTCCCCTAGACAGCCTTGGCAATAGGCCAGAATGCACGGGTTCCAGAAGGAAGGTGAACTAGTTTCTCGCCAATTCTGTGCCTATGTGCTCTGACTTTGCCTTGGCAATGACTCTTTTGAAGGACCTAGAGGCGGAATTATACTTCTTTTTTAGAGCGCTGGTGTTTACATCCCGGGACGTTGATGCGTCAGCCCAGGCTTGGTAGCACTCCTGCTTATATGCATGATGCTATTTTACAGGAGCGACCAAAGCATGGCTCAGATTTGCCTATAATGGGCACCACAGAGGAAGGAATAAAAAGTTCCATACCCTGAAGTACCACATCTGCAACAGAATCCGCAACAACGTTGGGATCGTCCGGCGAGAAGCAAACCCGCCCCCAAAGGTAGGATGCAAAGAAAGACCGCATTCTATCCCAATCGGCTGACCTATAGTGCCAAACACGGCGGCAGCCTGCAGAATGCAACTGCGATTTCAGAGTGAGTGGCACTCACTCCGGATAAGACAATGGTCCGAGGAGCCTCAGGAGGAGAGCATGATCCTCCACATCTGGAATCCTCGTAGGCGAGGTAACCAGTTGTGTCAGACCATATGCCATGGCAAAATCATGAACAGATCTTCCTGCATGATCGGTTAAACGTGAACCAAGCCATTCGGTGGGATGGGCGTTAAAGTCGCCGAGGATCAAGATCTCTGCGGAGGGGATCTGCTGTAAAAACGAAAAAGCTGTAGAAGACACCTGCGTCTCGGTCAGTCTTGAGCGGAATTTTGCCCCCCCCCCCCTCCAGAATACGCAGGGCAGCCTGAGCAACCACGCTCAGGAGTGGAGAAAGATGGTTGTGGATGCTCAGCGAGGGATCTTCAGGGTTGCTGGTACCCTCTTGGGGTAGTCTATCATCACTTAATTCCGCTACCATGTTGATGGGTGGGGGGTGGGGGGGTTTGGCCTCCGGTCACCTGCACTCACCAGGCGAAACGCGGAAGCAGAGCTTCCACTTCACGCCGGTATTCGGTGAGGTCGTGGTACAACCCCGGTTTGAGTCGGCCCATACGTGCAACAGCAAAGCTGCCGCGTGGCTCTACCACTGTTAAAGATTTAATTTTTTTGAGTTATTAGGACGACGCTTCCGCCCATCTCCGGTTTCAGTTTTCCTCTCTCGCCTATTACAACACTCATGGAATGATTGTGGAATTGTGGATTTTCTTACGCCACCACTACATGCATTTTGGTTTATGGGAATTAACTTTTTAAATATGGTTTTGAAGAACTCCAGGTTAGTTTCATATTACTATTCTCACTTTACTGTGTATTTCTATTGTAATATTCACTTGATTTATTTTTATCGATATTTCTGTGCTTGATCATTAAATATTTTTTAAAACGGCTTACGATAAGAAGATTTTAATGTTTGCATGTTTATTCATTTAGAGTCAATTTTGATGCAATTTTCATTATCTGAAAGATTATTTACACATGACATTATTCCTAACCAACGTGTAATTGATATATTATTTATTTAATACACATCGTGTAAAAATGTAATTTCATGCACACAGAAGCTGTGTTATAATTTTTCATAGATTTTCCTTAATAATAAATAGAAATAAAATCAATTTTAACATCATTTTATTGAGTGATGAAATATAAAAAACAAGGAAAAGTCTTGGGTAAATTGTTCTAAATACAAGTTCTTAATACTTACTTTATAAGATGTCGTGTAGAGGCAGTAAAAATGACAAAATAGTGTTAGTTAAATTAATATTTTATCGAAACCACTAATTAAGTAGCACATCACTTTACGAAAGTAGCGTCGGCGTCGTGCGCTACCCTGCCGATTGTTTTCAATATCGGTTCATTTCGATTAACACGAATAAAGAAATCTTCTGGTGCTTTGACGGTAATGCACTTTGTATTCATTGAAATACATTAATGGACTCCAGCTCCGCATTTATGCATCGTGATTATAATAATTATGTTCCTTATTGCAGTTTTTCTCTGATTCAATTATTGTAAGTGCAATAATCAGAGGAATTTTATGGGTTCAGTGGAAAGTTTAATTCTATTTATTTTCGCCGTACCGTTGTTTTTTTTTCTGTTTTTGTTTCTTTTTGAGTAATGTGTGCATTATTCAGTTTCATTTCTTTTAAGTAGTTATTTCTAACGCAAACATTAAACATAATATGCTTGTGTGATTGTGTGATACGTAATTTATTTGAATTTTTTTACGTTTTGTGAAATTTATCGATATTTATTCTGTTAAATAAATATGTAATAATTATCATGTTTACATAATTAATACATAAATTCTTACTTATCTTAAAAAATATAAAGATATGTTATATTTTATGTTATTCGCTCAAAAGCTCTACAAAAATAAAAACGGAACCCTAAAAAAGAAGTACCTTAGGAATTTTATTTAGGAAATGGATTATTAGATACAAATTATTATTATAAGTTATGATTGAAATATATAAAACTATTTAAATATTATAGAATAATGACGTTTGAAGAGTTTACCCGATATAATAATGATATAGTTAGAATGCCCGTCCGATGCGCTATCCGCACATAATCTATCCGCGTTCCTATTTTCCTTTTTAAACGGAATCCAGGATGTGTGGATATTTGCATGAATATTTATCACAGATATTGTCGGTTATGTCGTAAACCGCATTTTAATGCATTTTTATCTGACACTTGCGTTCGTTAGTCGCGTTTGTAGTGTATTCGGCCGATGCAGTTTATGGGGCTCTACGGATTTTACGCGGACACTTACCACTAGTGTAGTAATTAACATTGACATATGAGTTTCAGGCACTTCACTGTTTAACGACCAGAAAATATTTTGTTTAAATAAACTCACATATCAATGAACGGTGTAATACAAGATTATTATCATCACAACTTTTTTGTAAGTTTGTTTTTACTTTATTCCCTCCCTCAGAAATGAGTCAGCCCAAGAGTCAGTAAATATTTTGATTTGAGTTTGATTTGATTTGAGTACACAGAAAATCTACGTTACCATTCTCCAGCACATAGACATTTTGTTTAAAGGATAGTATGACAAACGACCACACAGTCTACCTGATGGTCAGTGGTTGCTGTGGCCCATAGACATCTACATATATCCTCGATTACGAATCAAAAAGCATATGCGTTTTCACCCGTGAGGGCTAAGATGAGATGCTTCGTTTCCGGTTAAAAGGGTCTCCGGTTCTCTACACTTACTTATATGTAGCGTTATAAGATAGCGTGGTCCCGTCCCGGTCGAGTCGACCATTTTGTGCTACAACTATTATAATATGGCTCTACCACGTAAACGACTCTTAGAGGCCGGATACTTCCCTTAAATTTTAGAGTACGCAAGCGACCTAAATTCGATCATTAGTGCTGGCGCCATTGATACTGTGTAACTTATAAAATTGAAGTGATGAATTATATGAAAAACTATTAGTTTAAACGAAACTAAAGTCCGTAACACATTAAAATAGCATGGCGTACATTTTTCGTTTCATTACTTTATCATGACTAAACTACTTCATTGCACTATCGAGAGTCTTGGTAGTTCAAGGCTAAGCGCTCGATTTGAAATTCGTACGCGAGCAATCCTGGTCCGATCATCTCCGGCAGCAATTAAATTGTTAATTGCAACACCAAGTACTGATTTACCACATGCTCGGCGGTGAAGTAAAACAGCGGAAATCTGCATGGGTAAAAAGTTATAAAATAATTGTTTCGAATACTTGTGAAATGCATTGGAAGTGTGCGGTGAACGTTTCTAATGCTTAAAACCCTTCTAGCAATAAGAGAAAGTCTGTGCCCAGTTTTGGGACGTATGAAGAATGTGTTATTTATTATTTCTCTCTATCAATATAGAGAGGATGTTTGTACCTAGTCTTGTTTGGACTTTCACGGGAAATTTTTAGGTACATTTTAGCAGGGTATTAAATGGTCAAAGGTGCGAAACGTGCGAAACTGCGATGGTCGATCAGCTGGCCAAGCGTGATGACTTTAAATTAAGACAAATCCTTCACACAACGGGACGGACTTTTGTCAAGCAATGTACTTTTAAAGGGTGCTGAAACCAAGATGTTCACTTAACTTCTTACATTTGAATTTCAATTGAGAAATACCTCATGATATATTATAACAACGATTCTTTAGTAGTACGATAATTGTTATTTTTGTGGGCTTGTAACTAAAGGTAACTGTAACTGTGTGGTAACTAAATTAAACCATTCATTATCATTTTTATAATAAAACAAGCTTGAACTACAACTCACGAAAGGATCGTTATCGAGTGAATGTTATAGGAACGTATAGAAGTCGAACAAACATTAATTTTTATATAGATAGATAAGAGTAACATATAGTCAAAATGAACCCTACCATCTGGTTAGGACACATATAAACATATTTGACGGTAGAATACGTAACCAGGCCATTTGAATATGACTGCTTTCACGCTGAAACGCGATCACTTAAGACCGAAAATACTAATTTAAAACAAGAAATAGACATACCCGAAAAAATTAAATAAAACTGCAACAAAGCACAATTAAAAACCTTTTTATTTCAAAATAAATATATACTAGTATAGGTATAAGTGTCTAGTGCGTAATGAAAACAAAATACAATTATAATAATTATTTGTTTCGGCGTTTTTCTAAATATTAGGTATTTACCTACTATTAGGTATTTGCCGCTTTCTATGAAATAAGTTAAGGTATTTTTTTCCATATTTTTATTGCTATTAATCAAAGTAATCACCCATATATTCTATGTAACTTTACTAATGCAGTGGCAGTTTATTGATGCCCTTCTTGAAGAAATCAGCTGGACGGGAGTAACAAATTCTTTAAAGGCATTTTGTACTGCCTCTCGTCGAGTCTGTAACCGCAAGGTCTGATGATTACGGCCTATAACGGAGAGCTCCAGCTCTTGTAACTTGACCGTCTGTTGTGCAATGGAGTCGCGCGTTGTCGTGGAGAAGCAGCGGGAATGAGCGATTGATTAAAGCTGGTTGGATACGTGTGAGCTTCTCCATCATTGTATTCAGTTCTTCACACTACACATCTGCAGAAATGCTCATCCCGTTTGGTAAGAAGCTGTGATGAATCACACCGGTACTAGAACACAAAACGGTAACCATCAATTTTCTAGGGGTAAGTTTTCGTTTAGGGCATTGTTTATGTGCTGAACCAGGACCCAACCAACTTCCTAAGTGCTTACAAAAGTCAAACAGAATCCATTTTTTGTCGCAAATAACAATGCGGTTCAAAATTCTTTCGTTTGTGTGCCTGTTGACAAGTTCAAGTCACAGATTGTTGATTTTGCGGGGCTCCCATTTTTCAAGCTTTTTTACCTTGCCAATTTGACGCAAATGGACCAATATTGTTTTGATGCTAACGTCGAAAGCTGCTGCTGATCCAGCCGTAAATTGGCTTCCATAATCGCCTGTAATTCGTCATTGGTGACCAAAGTTTTCGGACGATTTCCACGGACAATTTCCAGAACGGGAGCGAGAAAACCAATAACAAGTGATGCGTTCTTTTGTAGTATTCACTCCGTAAATGTCGTTGATGTGGGGTGCTGCTTGTGCCGCATTGCTAAAAATATTCAAATGCAATGAAAACTTAAAGTTAATCAATAAAAAATACTAATTTTGAACAAAGAACTCCATGTTCTTGAAATAAAATTAATTTGAAATTAGAATTCTTAACAAAACAAAATTATTTTGATTTGAAATGGCCAGTACTGCGAATTCATAGGTAAAGACCTAATAATAATATTCTTTAGTCTATTAGGACAATCTTTTTAAAGTAAACAAAAATTAGATCTTAAAAGTCATTTAGTGCTATTTTAGCTGGTATTATGTGAGAGCGAGGTCATTCTCTGCTCGACCGAGACTCATTCATGATGCAGTCGTTATGCAGCTCCGGCGTAGCTCCCCACGATACAAGACTAATGTAGGTTTTCAAAATAGGCTAAGAGCTATGGAATCTCACCGCCGTTACCTAGACATTACATGAATATTTCGTTTTCCTCAGTACATTTTATTGCCATGAACGTTGTAAATCAGCAGTTAAAAATTAATTACGTTTCCACGGCTCTTAAATATTATTTACAATTAAAACATCAAACAAAGCAATGCAATGCAAATGCAATTAATTTAGTATATAATAAATTCTACGTAAGAATTTTATACAGACAAAAATACAGTTACATAAACAAAGAGATTAATTGTTATAATAGAGTCAGACAATGACAATGATCCTATCAATAGCTCTCACTCAAATCGCCTCATTCGCGAGGCAGCTGCCTATGCAGCCCCTCTTCACGTTCGCTATAGTGTGCGCAGGCCGAGAAACTCTCTCTCGCTTGTTTCCCAACAAGCTTTCAGCTACCTGAATTACCTCCTGGCGGCTCAGGCCGAGCCTACTTAACACAACTCGTAATCTGCCTTAGTTAGGCACACTTCTAAGCGGCTACTCGCCGCTTGCGCCCTTCTTTCTCCCAAGAAGCGTCGCGTCCGTTTACGGCTGAAAGATCTCTCGTCAGATCGTTAAGCAAATCCCAAAAGGCGGTGTTTAGTGGGTAAAAGTCTCCAGATAACCACGCAGCTGGCTGCGGTATGCTATGAGCATTCACCACCTTCCTCCCCGTTACCGGAGGGTTGCCCTTAATTGCTTCGGGCGCAAAAAAATCCTATCAATAGTCCACTGCTGAGGTAAGGTCTCCGTCATAGATTGCCTCAGGCAGGTATTTATTATTTACGGTATTTGCCATAGATGCAACGCTTAAAAAAGAGGGAGGCAACTGCATTTTATTTTATATTTTGGAGTCGGTATTAGGAAGACATGCCCCATTTCTCCTTTTACGACACGATACCCAGATAATAAAATCCAATTTACGCAAAAGTTACTAGTTTTCTGCCTGAACCTGCCTAGTTCTTACTTTTACCTTGGTACTTCTGACTTTAACTAAGTTATTAACTTTACTTTTTAGTGTCTATATTCTTGCGATACCCTCTACCTACTCATACACCTAACTACTTACTTAGACTGTGTTTTGTACATAATTCGCTGACTTAAACTTACTTTGTAATTATTCAGCATCAAGTCAAACCTCCGTGGTTTTTAGATGTTAATTAGACCTATATCTGAGTGTAATATTTTTTTAATAACAAGAAAACCAAAAAACTGTTATTTATTTATATAGTTAACTTTTTCAAAAAGGTTTCTTTAGCTATACATATTATTTACAACGTCTATTCATATTATATAATTTATATCCGCGGCGAACGCAGTTTCCAGACAAAAATCAACGTTAGGCTCTAGAGCTTGAAGTTAAGCTGATTTGGAGACTATTTGATCAGCTATATGTCAAGTAAAATTAAATATTTTTTTGGTACGCTTGATGATTTCAATTTTGTAGACAATTTACTTATTTAATTTAACCTCCTGCATGTCAGTTAATATTTCATCGATTATTTTAGAACTGTTTCGTGGTTACGGTAAGTAAACTCAGGTATTTTTAGTACGTGCTCAGGTTATATTATTACTCATCAGTGTTTATAAGCAAATACACATTACAACTTAGTGTATCATAAAAGCTATAACAGATCTAATCTAAACAAACACTAATCACGTACGAAGTGTGTTTACAACCCAGTTAAATGAATTAGTCGCTAGTCGCTTCGCAATTCCCACGGACCTCGCTCCTAACTATGTTGGGTATAATTTATTAATTTGTTTTCAACTAACGAATTGCGTTAATGCGAACCACCTCGTGCTTCCAAAGTACCCTGGATTTGTAATGCAATATTTAACGATGATCGCTTTTATTGGTTACTTAGATGTGATTAATCGAAACATTGAATATTTAAACGATGGTAACGGAACCTGTTGTAGGACTGGAATGGATAAAATATAAATTACTTTAGTTAATATCAATTGCTAGAAAGTTAAAATAATTTATAATAACTAATCCAAGTGTTTAATCTTTACTGTCATATTTTAAATAGTATTGTAGCAGTTTCAATCTATTTATGTGATTGTATATTTGTCAAGATTTTGATGTCAACCTTTGATGTAAACCTTAAAAGAATAAGTAAAATAATATTTAAACTTATATTATATAATGTTCTCAATAATAAATTTTATATAAGTTTATTTTTTATATAAAAAATATTGCATTGAAGTCTATGAAAATTTTACTTGATCATATTAAAAAATTCTTACTCATATTACGTAAGGTATTTTAATTCATTGCTACGTTTCGCGTAGTACCATGCAATAGTAGTGATCAGTACATATTAATATTATTTAAATGAATATATCTTAAAGATTTGATAGCTATTTCATAAAAAAAAGTAACACGATCCTGGATAACCGTCTTATAAAAATAACGTATTATTCCTGAGAACTTGATCCTCAAATAAAGTTATGTTTCTAAAGTAAGATAAAGGTGTGGAGATTAAATATTATTTATTAACATTTAATACATGATTAATTGCGCAGTTCATAGAGTCCTGAGCCGCTTTATACGTAATCCAGGGTGGGTTGTGGATCACGTAGTTTTCTAGCCATCAATAATTCATCATAGGCGCAGTCAGTCAGGCGAGATTGCAATAACAATGGATCAGGGACTCACTGGGAGCTTTATTATTGTAAGTAAAAAGAGTCGAGCGAGTGAAGATTTTTAATATGCTGTAAAAAAACGCATTAAGATCTGCTTCTGCAATCGCATATTTCACCTTGATTGATTTTAATTTACTCTTTAGGAAGTCTTCAATCAAGTTTACAGTTACATGTATTATAATATATGATAGATATTATATTTTCATATAAGATACTTCTTTCCATAATGAAATTAAAATTTTATATAAACCAAACAATATAAATATAAAATAATAATTTAACTATTGAATAAAAGTATTTATATGGACTACATCGCGTTTAATTAACTTATTTTTACGTTTCGGGTACTTTACGGCACCCATGACCATGGATTCTGTAAAGCAACCGAAACTTCGGGAATTAGAAATAAGTCAAAATAAAGTTAATTAAACGCGATATAATCCGTATAAATAGTTTTATTCAATATGTAGTGATCGCGTAAATTTAAGAAATCATAATAATGTAACTAAAGTAAAAGTTTATTGACAACAAAATAAACAGTTTGCTAGATTAAAGGATTCCCTCGATTTGAAAATTTGAGTTACCGTTAAAATAAGCAGTAATTTCAAATCATCTTCATATCATATTTAAATCAAAAGCTTTTAAATTAGACCACATCCTAGCGGGCTAAGCTTTTGTCTATTTGACGGCTGTAGCGCCGCCAGTTTAACGTGTTCCCTTTTGCTATTTCAAAGTAGAACTTGTGCTCATACATTACGAGTTTAGGAGGATAGTCTTGGGGTTCTATAAAAATTGGTTAGAAGCCAAGTGCTTTACATCTATTAACAGCATCGATACTACGACTGTTAATGCGTATCATATGCATTTCAAATAATTCGCGCTACTTATGCAATTCCATTGGGATCGATCGGAGCTTAACGCGCTATACAATACCAAGTAATTGCTGTTACGAACACATTTACATACAAACGTACATATTAATTTGGATGACCTTGTGTTTTGAATATTTGAGACTTAAGGCCTTGAGCGTGAAGTGGACTATAGAGCAAGCAAACAAACAAACTAGTTTTATCCAGCCAATTTAATAAATTTAAAACAATAAGCAGTATTGCCAGCGTTACTGAGATTATTAATCTTAATTTCAAATGCAAGTTTACCATAACATGTAAAAGTCTACGGCAGAATATAGGCCTCTCTTCTTGTATAGAGAATTTGGCTTAATCGTTAGACTTTTTTTTAGAATAAGGGTGGTGGGTGATAAGTGGACGCTGTGGCCCATAGACATCTATATTTAACCTCGATTAAGATTTAAAATGCTGATGGGTTGTCACCCCTGAGGACTAAAATGGAATGCCTCGATTCAAGTAAAAAGGATCTCCAGTTCTCTATACTGACCATACGATAGACAGCAGCATTAAGCTGCTATTTTACGCTTGTATTCTGTGAAAGCGTAGTTCTTTTCCGCGGTCGAGCCAATCCATTCAGCACGAACGGGTTGGCTCGACCGCGGACAACCATAATATAACTGCAGCATGGCTCTACCACGTACAAACTTACGGTAGATTCGGTTAAATCCATTGAGCTATTATGTACTACGTACTAGAGGAGACACTGCATTCAGCTACTCTGTTCCACTCAACTGCGGTGCATGCACCGCACTTTACTCAGTCACTCGCTAGGCGCTTGTAGAGTTGTCACGTGTTGTGTTGATTTAAAAAAAAATCTCTTGATAAAAATATGCCGTCTTGTGTACTTAGATATTGCACAAATAATTCAAGAAATGTCAGTAAAAACCAAGGAATTACTTTTCATCGGTTAATAAGATACTTATTCAATAAAAAAGTATTATAAATTAATAATAAAAAAAAATTATTCCTAAGACGCCATCTCGTATCATTGAATATAGATTATGAAATTAATATGTTCAGATGCGACATTTCTGTGGGTACTTAAGTTTAGGAAGAATATATTATTATACACATTTTTTGTAGAAAAATATAAGTTATTATAATTAGGCTAAATTTTTCATGTTTAAATCTGCTTACTATTCTTTTATTTTATTTTTAGGTTTCCACATCAAAGTCAAAGTGGAATAACTTCGTCCATTTTTAACTCTCGCGTGCCCAGCATTTATGAACGATTATTTACAGCATTTATGATTCTAATTTAAATAAATATATTTGTGATTTAAATTTTATGTTAATAAGTTTTGTTAAACATACATTTAGTATGTTTTTTTATATTTGACATAGATACCTTTTAAAATATTCGGATAAAAATATCATTAAAATGTAATTGTCATATAATATTATGTAATATTATATTAAATAAACAAATATAATATACAAAATAAATGACAAAATTTAAATATTGTTCTCGATATAATTTAGCTATTTAACAATACAATCTACTATTACCTACGGATCATTCCACCTATGTTTATTCTATGATAAAAAAACCAAACGCGCGAACACAGAGTAGCACACATTTTTGTTTGAGATAGCTGTTCTAGTACGTAAGTACATATTACTTCAATGGTTAAATCAAACATATTGCACTTTTGATGCTAAATCCCGTCTTCGATCCGGGTATTTTACGTCTGGCGTAAAGGGAATGGTTATTCCACCATCTATTGAAAAGCATGACATTTTTTTAGAATTTTCTTCAGTCGCTGTTTACAACACCCGTGGGATGTAGTGGCGTGAAAGATCTATAGATATTATATACATATGTGGATATCCACGGACACACACGGATCTATCATCTGTTGGAATGCAAAAATAGTGAGGACATCATGCAGATTTCTAGCCTGATAAATTAAAAAGACCTTTTCACCAACGGCGAAATCAATCGAATTGAGCTGGAACAATGTGATAGAATCTTCTATGCTCTCTTCCCTTTTCAGAAATGATAATCCTAAGTTAGTTGTTGTAAGTTTTTCTTATTCATTACCTGTCAAAAGTTTACTGCTGAAAATAAGTTTCGCTCATAAATCACCTTATAAGGGAGATATTTGCCATAGTTGCCACGTTTTGCAGTTGGGTTGATGACAGCAGTTTTTATTATACCGTTGTAATCAGGAAAACGTTGCTGCCCATCTCCTTGTTCTGTTTCCCTTTCTTGATTCTTATAACACACACAGGTTGATATGGTATAATGGATTCCCATTATGGCGTTACTACTACTATGGTATAATTACTTGGTTTTCATATGTTTCATACTTTGTTATCATGAAATGCGTTAAATTTATGACAGGAAAATTTACAAACTTCCAATGGATAGTTTTATAAACAAAAATATTGTACTGTCATTAAGAGTCAATGACAAGTCAATCATAATTTTGTCGAAGTTGAATTCTGGCAGTAGATAAATATATTTTATCTTTAGTTGGCAGTACATAATACGATGCATGGTGGAGGCATAAGCAAATCCATCACCCTATCTCATCCTTTTATTATAAGAAGCGAGTTTGGAAGACGCCTGGACCAAGACAGCCCTACTCTGGCACGAAGCCCGCACAGAACAAGAGTTTGTATGTTTGTACAATTAATGTATGTAAATCGCACCAACAATACTGGAGAAAATCCTGTCGTGGGATTACTTATTTTTAAATATTGTGATTGGAAAAGGCGGCGAGAAGCAGCGTACACTTTGTGGGACGTATGACATACCTCTATTTTGTATTTTATAGTTTCAGTTTTTTTATAGTATATATTTAATCTCTAAACTACCCGAAAAACAAAATGAACAGCATTACCTCACAACTATTAAGGAGGTGTTCATCCAGCTGTGGACTACTTAAAGATTAAGGGACATAATTGGATAACGGTGATAGATAGTTGGTATATCTATTTATTGTATTGTATATACTATAATGTAGTAAGGGCTATATTGATATAGACATAGGTAGTAGATGAAGGTAATTATTTAAGATTTGGTATTACATCATAATATGCTTTTGTGTAGTATTTATATTTTAGAAGTAAAATTTTACTGTCAATATTGTTCACATGAATAACAAGGCCCGTACTAGTCGTTTCCATAATGATGTAAGACTTTGAAATATAAGTAGCAATTGTTACATTTATTCCAATTGAGTGACTCGAACCTACTATCCGGTAGCCAGTTATTTTGAAGACGTGTCATTTGTCTCACATAAAAACATAAATTGTTTTTAATTCAAAAGTCGTTTTAATTCCACTGGTAACATTTTAACGATATAAATTAGATAATATCTAAAATAAATTGTGTTTGGATTTATGAAATGAATTGAGACTTTTTCTTATCAATTTATTTATTTCAAGAATTTAATTGATATATTCAACTTAAAAGCTTTCTTGAAAAAATTATTACAATTATATACAAACATTAAAATATATTTACAACATGTATAGAATTAAACTATTCCTTTGGAATACAATGCACAAATATTTGGACGGAAACGATTTCCATTTCACATATAATATAAATAATACCAGAGGTAAAGTACATTGAAATATGTAGAAACCTTATAAAACAATACTGACGAATTTACTTTAGGACTTAAAATTAACTAACAAATGCTTCTTATGTTTAGATTTTTTACGATTTTAATAAAATATACATCCATACATACATAGGTATAATATAATTTTCCATGCATTTTATTCACTTTTTAACTTAGCACTTTTATTTCTATTTATTCTAATTCGTCAAGTAACATTAAAAAAGTCTTCCCATAGAGTGAATAATTGTAATAAAACGTCGCATTAAGTTAGATTAGACATGATATCATCATAGTCTTTTTAACATATGTGAAATGAGAAGTTAACTTAAGCACAAACGCAACACCGTGCATTATCTAAACTGTGTAATTGAACTCTATAGGCCTCTAAATGAACAGATATTCTGAAACTTGGACTTCAATAATTCAGCGACACTGACCAAATATCCTAATGGAAAGTTTTAGACAAGGTAATTGATTAGAGTAAATGATAAAAAATGAATAATGCTTATTGATTAATATTGCTTAAATTTGTTAAAATATTTTAAATGCGTTCTTTCTAATTTTCACAAAAAGATCGTAACTCTAGTTTTGTTCACATGTGAGTAATAGCATTTTGTTTCGAGCTTTCATATACTTACTTAATAAATTGCTTTTATCACTGATATGCTATCTTTTAATTTCTCATTTATTTTTAGAAACTGAAACAGGAGATTTGAGACAGCATCTTTCTGCTAACCGCTCAAAACAATAATATATGCCAACCCGTCTATCATACTATGGCAATTACCATCAGTTCAATGCAATACATTATTACACAATGTTAAAGTTTGAAACAATGCTTCCCAATAATCTTTAACATAATATGTAGTTCGTTTGAATATTTGCAATCAAAAAAAAAACTAAATTTATTTTTTCACGATCACAATCCAGTACCCAGTAATAATTTAGCTGCTACTAATAAGTAAATTTCTTTAATACAAGGAACATAAGTTACAGAAAGATATAATACAAATATTATTAAGTAAATAAAGGTTAAGTAACCATCGCTCGCTCGGGGGGCATCGGTAACATGTTGTACGTGTACCTTTGTCCGTAGTCTGCGAGTTTTAAGGTGGTGTCAGACCAGGGTGGGCTCGGGTTCCATCGTTCCATGGTATCCGTACTTTCCAGAGATACGGGAGCCAGTCGCATTCGCTTTGCAGCTGGATAGTCCATATCTGGTGAAATGAAAATAGTTAATATTATAATTCAATCATTAAAACCATCGATATATCAACCTACAAAAAAATTCGAATAGCGAATTTCAACCAACGAAACTTATATTCGAAGTCCGTAATAATTTTTTATTTGTTTATATATAATAAAAACTAGCAATGCTAAACTAATATTTAAATTACTAATATTCCCTTTAAGCACCCTCGGTAAGCTGAAAATGCTTGTATTAGGAGTGGTTCATGACAGTAGTCGAATGGCGGATTTGAACCCACGACCTTTTGGGATATCGGTCCGCACCGTGCCATTAGGCTACCGTTGCGTTAATGCACTTAATAGATCGTCGACTTACACAGAAAGCTAGGCTTTTTTTTTTAATAGAAAAGGGGGCAAACGAGCATGCGGCTCACCTGATGTTAAGTGACTACCGCCACCCATGATCAACTCAACACCAGGGGAATTGCAGGTGCGTTGCCGGCCCTTTAGAAAGGAGTAAGCTCTTTTCTTGAAGGTCCCCAGGTCGTATCGGTCCGGAAAAATCGCCGGTGGTAAACTATTCCACAGAGAGGTTGTACGCGGAAGAAAACTCCTTTTGAAACGTACTGCGGTGGACCGCCAAGCATCCAGATGGTGTGGATGGTATTGGGACGTTTGCCGTGCAGTGCGTTCACGAAATTTGGCGGCTGGGTTTAATTCGAACAATTCCTCAGAGCACTCTCCATGGTATATGCGAAATAAAATGCAAAGAGATGCAACATCTCTTCGCAGTGCCAGTGAATCGAGCCGATCGGAAAGCACCCGGTCGTCGACGATTCGAGCCGCTCTGCGCTGGATGCGGTCAAGTGGAAGGAGTTGGTACTGGGGAGCCCCAGCCCAGAGATGGGAACAGTATTCCTTGTGCGGCCGAACCTGCGCCTTGTAAAGTCGCAGGCGGTGTGCCGGCATGAAATACTGTTCCGCTCTGCTGAGCACACCAAGCTTTTTAGAGGCCAATTTGGCCTTCTCTTCTAAGTGACCACGAAACTGCACGTCACTCGATATGTCAACGCCGAGGATTCCGATACTGGCTGAGGCAACAAGGGGAGTGCCTTGAAACTGAGGAGATACGACAAAGGGGTTCTTTTTATAAAATATAAGACAGCATGAGGCATGGAGGCGTTCTACATTGAGCTTCAGAGCTGACAATGCAAATTTGTCCTGTTGGAGAGAAGTTTCGTTATTACGCTGCGTCACTCGCTCTACTACTAGTGGTGTTTTTTGGCATTCATTGGGGAAGTCCTATGTTTAGCAGTAGACTTATTAAACGCTGTGATAATGATGATGATGACACTTCAGCAACAATCATTAACAAATATTAGATTAGAAAATAATCTATATTTATTCTTGAAAATATTTTAGATTATTTGAACTTTGAACTCACTTTCTATAGTTCCCGTGGGACACGACTCTGGAGTTGTATAATTAACCCTCTGGTATTGTTCGTAATACTCTCTCTTTCCTTGGTAAGGGTACATGTACATGTTGCTGTTGACGATTACTTCCGGTGGCGCTTCGTAGTGATGTGGAGATCTGTGGGATATCATTAATAACATCAATATTATTATTTATTTAACATTAATATTTCCTATTACAAGTAATGTTAGTTAAAAAGATTTACAGTTCGTAACTAGTAGTAATAATTGATAATCCACTACTGGACGTGGACATTGCCTAATAGTGGTAATATGTCCACGTCCAGTAGTGGATTATCAAGGGTTTAAAAGAAAAAGTATAAAAAGAAAGCATATGAGCTTTACACTGTCTTTATGGCCGAAACTACTTAGAATAGTCTAGACTACAAAAATTAAAAATACAAAACATTATTAAAAAAGTAAGTAAAACTAAACGTTAAGAGTGTTTCGAAGTCATTTCGAACATGAGAAAAAAGAAGTCAAAAGTTGAGCCCTTTTCGACTTTGTTTTTTATATTTTGTTCCATTACAAATACTGCTTTTCACTTGTCGAAATAAAAATGATTGTAACTGAAGCCTTAATACAGTATATATACGTTTCATTATAATTTAAAGACGATTTAAACTAAATTATATGTTGAGGTTTTATAATAAATATGGTAATGAAAGGTGTCAAATTACGCAGACGGACATACGGACGGACGGGGTGATGATTTTCTTATTTATATTCCATCGCCTGCCGCTGTGACATGACGAGTACAAATTGTTCGTTGCGACCTTGTTGTTTATTTGATTTTGTCTTTAGGTAACATTATTTGCTTAGGCAAAGTAAATAAAAACGTAAAAGAATTAGGATCAAACGTCTTTACTTTCAGTTAAAATTAGTTTTTAGACTGGTGCCACTACTGGGTACGTGGTTCCAGAAATACACCTCTGTAAATTATATTCTAAATACTTTTATTATGAGAGGTTTAGATCAAAGGTATGATGGCTGCTGTGTTTAAGCGTTTGACTGTGGTTTTAACGATCGCGTGTTCGTATCCTGCGCGAAAAGTGTTTGTATGACCTATGAATTATTGTTGCGCATGTTAGTTAATGTGAATTGTGTGCATCCTCCTCGAGCACGAAGTTCGTTATTGGTGGCATTTTTCAACGGTGACTAGCCAAATGTGCAGGACAGAATTATAGTGTAGCAGTGTGTGCGCAAGCACGGATGCACTTTCTATTCCCTTACTTTTAATAGTTCGATTGGACGACAGTCTGACACGACTGAAAAGAGATCAGGCACAGGACTAGCGGCTTTAAGTGCTTTCCGAGGCACGAAGTTTCTAACTAAAGACTACCACTTAGTTTTTCTCGACCGGAAATCCAATAATCGATTTTGGAACGACACAATATAGTTGAAACATGAGTCTCTGAGAAAACAACTTTACATTGCGCCATTTGCTACTGCTGAGACTATCGGTACGTGGTAATGCCCGGTGAAGTTTCTAAAGAACTGTAGCCACGAATGGTAGTCATCGCCGAAGTCAATAAAGCTTGTTCTTTACTCGCCCAAACACTAAGAGCAAACGAGCAAACGCAGCCAGAGTTAGCACTATACCACCGTGAATATTGCTGTTTGATAATTTTGGAATTTAGTTTTTATTGTAATATAACATATTATAATTTCTTAAGATCTGTGTTATTATATCTTTAGATCTGTAGAAATAAATAATTATTGAAAATGCTGAGAAATTATCTTTTTATCATTTATTACAAGGCTGAATCGCAATAAGTTAGACGTTATTATTCTTGTTTATTTTATTGCACACAAAAGATTTCAATGGGTGCCATGCACAAAGTCGCTGATAGTCTATCAAGAGTGTTATCACAATAAATTATTGTTTATCAAGTATGTGTCAATTGAAGTTATAGAATACTATAATTACATACTTAATAGAACGGGGGAGTGGGCGGAGCCACTAAAATGTCACTAACACGTCAATTCACACGTATAAATGTCAACACGAGATGTGTTTTGACGTTAAAATCGTTTCCAAATTTCGCATGCAAATTATTTAGAAAATGCTAAATTGCACGCTATATATAAATAAATACGTAATAAAATCTGCCTGTCAACACAGCGAATCGGGTTACTAGTAGTGATAATACTACGTAATTGCTTGTATATGTGCTCACGGCAACACCTATACTCGTACAAAGTAAGGTTGACAGCCATTCTATTGTGTATTATAGTATTCTATGGCTGAAATAATCAGTTTGTGTTGCAGTTGCATTCTGCCACAGTATAAATGCTGTTAGTTCAAAGTTTGTTCTGACAAAACCGAGTATATAAAATGACACAACGGCTTATGGAATAGATCGTTGGTTAATTAATATCCTGCCCATTTCCTTTATAAAGTTTAATATTTTGTGCTAATTCTAACTTCATTCGTACATTTACGTAAAAGTAAAGACAAGGAAACTCTAAGCTTTTAAGTTATTCAACTTGAACATATTTTTTAATGAAAGTATAAACTCAAACTTTTCTTTTACGAATAGATAAATCCAGCTTACCTCTCTTCACTTATTGTAGATTGAGGGGAATGCGTTGAATAGTCCACGGGACCTCTATCTGTGTATATTCTTTCACATCCATATTCCTCTGGTTTGTGTGCCACATACGGTGAGATGTGGTAGCCGGTGTAATCGACTTCTGAGTTCTCGATGTACGGATAGGATTCTTGGTAAGGATCTTGGTAACATTGGTCCCTTCTAAAGAACTTTTGGCAGCGAGGGTCAATCATGCCACAGGGTTGATTCTGATAGCCATAATACTGATATAACCATGAGTTGGCCAACATGATCGATGCTTCTTCTTCACTATAAAAATTAAAATATTGTAAATAAAGTTATATTTTGTCCACCCAAATATGCATTGAACGGAGAAGAGATGAAATCTTCGCTTTAATAATTGAGCTTAAGACAAATTATGATGTTATATATTATAATGTATATATAGTATAGTCTGAAAAATTTCCGACCCCTACGTGAAGATGGCAGCACTCGGCAATAAAAGCTGCTGAATGTAGTTGTGCATCTTGACAGTCATGCACCAAATTTCAGCCATTTGAGTCGATGTGACTGTTTTTGTCAAAAAGGAAAAAATTGAGTTTGAACTGTTTTTTTCGCTAAGTTCACCAAATGGTGCCAGACAACCGCAAAATTAAAACGAGCGAGATAGCAGAGGCTATGAAAATGTCTAAAGAACGTGTTTGTCACATATTAAATCAAGATTTAGGCATGAGAAAGCTGTCAGCTTGTTGAGTGCCACGTTTGCTCAGGTTAGACCAAAAACGTGTTCGAATGGATATTTCTAACGTTCTGGTGGCGCGGTTTAGGTACAATAAATCTGAGTTTTGGCGCCGATAAATTTCTGTAAATAAAATTTCAATATACCATTATACGCCCGAAATAAAAATATAGTCAAAATAGTATAGGAGAAACTGGCTCTAAAAAAAGCAAAAACTGTTTTTTTTGGAAATGTGATGGTAAATGTTTTTTGGAATTTTCATAAAGTTATCTAAATCGATAATCTTCAAAAAGGTAAAACTATTACAGGAGCACTTGACAAACTGAAGACCGAAATAGCGGAAAAACGGCCATATTTTCATTAACAAAAATCCTGTTTCACTGTGACAACGCGCCGTTTCACACCTCAGCCGTTGCCATGGCGAAAATTCACGAAGTACGGTTGGAACTGCTTGAACATCCGCCTTACTCACCAGATCTAGCCCCTAGCGACTTCTTTTTGTTCCTTCATGTAAAAATTGCGCTCGGAAGATAAAAATTTTCGTCAAATGCGGAGGCAATTACCTTCCTTAACAATTATTTGGCAGAGAAAAACGCAAAGTACTATTTGAACGGGTTAGAGCGATGAGAGCATCGCTGAGAGAAGTGTTTAAGGAGACTATGAAGAAAAATAGTCGGTTGTAAATGTTGTTAGTTCGGAAACTTTTCAGACCACTCACGTACATCTTCGTTTTAATAAAACATCAATAAAAAGAATACCATAGAATAACCATACAAAATTTAAACATAGGTGACTTTATACCTTAGGATCTGGTTAGTAGCTACAATAAATTGTCGAGGCGTATCAGCCGCGTCTTTGACTTGGAGCACCGCATGCACCCACAGGAATTGGCCGTTTCTTTGTTGCAGTCTTACTAAAAGAATGCAACATTTGTCCTGTTCTGATTGCGTTACTGCAAAAAATTGTTTCGATATAATTACCTTATTTTTTAATACCAGAAAATGTATCAGGATACATTCAGTAAATGAAATAACATATAATAATATGTTCTATACTTTGTATTAAAAAATAAGTTTCTAAAGTTATTTGTTTTAAACATTCCAAATTCTTTATATTGATTTTTTATAAATTGGGTAATAGCTAGCGCAGTCGAGTGAATTCTAATGACATTACAGAAATTTTTATGATTACAGTACAAAAGAACTATTACACACAAATAGTTCTTTTGTACTGTAATCATAAAAATTTCTGTAAGTAAAAGCGAATTAATTCTTGAAATTCAATTGAATAGTATTTCAGATTTCATATAATATGTGATATGTACTTGTTAAGACCTTAATTTTTTCTGTTAATTCAAATTTAATGATGTATAACTGTTATTCTAATTGAATGATAGATAATAATAATTGATATAATAATCCATGATATTTAAATTGATAATCAATTGACACTTAAAAATAATATTACGAAATTAATCGAGTTCCATTATCATTTGATCTATTTGAATTTTGGGTATCTACTCTTTCGATTAAAAATATCACTATCCAAAATAGAACATTGTCGTGTTGCATACATTAAAAATATAAATATTGTTGAATTGATATTCCTTTTGTAAAAGTTAGTTTGTATACTGATACTGATATTTTTAATGTCATGAATAAATTTTTTGTTTGTTGCTTATATTATTTACAGTTATTTCAGCAAAATCATAAGTATATGATAATAAGTGTATGCGTAGTTAAAGGAACATCGAACAAACACTCTGTTTTACTAAATGTATATGTCACGGCCAAAAGCCAAAGTACGAACACACCTAGGTTTAGCCGGCTACCACAGTACATACCATGAATTGATCGAATATATTATTAATTAACTGAGTATATCAAATATAGAAAACAAACATAAGCCGCAGCTGTATTATTTTTCAATGCACTAAATTGACATAATTTTAATTAAAATATCACTTACTTAATCTGTGTTTGGTCTGTGCTTCCCGTAAACTATCCCAGTGTAAGATTTGATACCATGACACATCCGCTAGTTCAGTCTTTTTCCAACCCAAATACCATTCGCCACTGAAAATAACACTTAAGTTAGTTATAAACATTAATGGTGATCTATTAACATTGAATTAACATAAATAACATAAACACTCACGCCTGTCACCCAGAGGGGTAGGCAGAAACTACGGACTTCCATTTGGCACGATCCTGGCATACCTCTTTCGCCTCCTTTACATCCATATGTCTACGCATACATGCTCGTCGGTTAAGGGTACTTCTAACGTGGCCCATTTTCAAAATATCGCCAATTTGGTCGTAAAACTTTTTTCTAGGGCGTCCCTTCCCGACTGCCGTTCACATCTGCCATATAAATTTGTTTTGTCACTCTTTCCTCATTCATTCTTTCTACATGACCAAACCACCGAAGCATTTCTTTCTTAATCCTGGTCACAACATCATCTTGCATACCACATTTATCTCTTAGCACGCAATTTCTCACCCTGTCATTCAGATTCAACCCTAGCATACTCTTTAAAGACCGCATTTCTACAGCATTTATTCTACTTTCGTGCTTCTTCTGCCACACGCAGCTTTTACTACCATACGTTAAAGTAGGGACTAACACATTAAATTAGTTATGCAAAAAGCAAAATAGACGTATTTCTGTCTTTATTACTAAGTCATTCATTCAGATATTTGTAAAGTGGTGCTATGGTCACCAATCAGCCAGCCAAGCGTGGCATTAAGGGAAAATCTTCTACATTGGGAAAAGCCTATGTTCACCTGTGGACTCTTACGAACTGATAATGGCTGAAGAAGAAGAAAATACTAGATTATATTGATAATGTTATTATATTTCGAAAACATGTGAAGTCTACCAGCACGCGCTAAAGAAGAGCAAAATACTTATTGGTTCCTTGAAAATTTTATTACTCTGATAATATGCAGTTGTTCACCTTCACCGCTGAGCACATGGTAAAACGTGCAATGAACATTCATTGGTGCCGGCGGGAATCGAACCCGTGTCACTAGTGTACTGTGGATTAATGGAAAATAGGCTCCGGAGCTACTACGGCTCTTGTATGACTATTGCTTAGGATTAAAATCAGACTTTGAGCCCACGAATTAACAGTCAGATACGAATACTACTAACGCTTCTGTTATTATTCGTTTTATATTTAATTGTGTGAGAAATTGTATTTGAAATTTTTGTTAATCAACTTATTAATAAAAAAAGTAAAATGTATTTAGATTAAGTGTCAAAAACACAAAGTATCTCATTATGCTCACATATAAATATATATGACTATTGCATATATCACATAAAGATTCTACTGTGAGCTCCGGGTTCATCCCATCATCAACAACTAGCCAATTATAAACCCACCTACTTTCATTAAATATAAGCTTAATTGTCTTCTGTTCCAATAGGTGTGTAACAGGTTTTACCAATTAACTTTAGTCTCCAAAGAATATTAAATGTACCGTTGATTTGAGCTCTAGATATTTTAGAATCTTTTCTACCGTTAGATACATTTTTATATCAGTTCATTGATCATGGACTTTGACTGAGATCTGTTTTCTTAGTTTTTTTCGTTAAAAAAATCTACAAACGGTTTTTAGGTTTCAAATAACGTACATTGTTTTTATTCGTAGCGTATCCTGTTACTTTCTGTTCTTTTCATTATTACCATTTTTGTAAAAAAAAATTAATGTTGGTGACAGCATCCAAGTATACCTTTTTTATTAGGAGAGGAATTAGGAGGAGATTTATGCTAACGAGCATACGGCTCACCTGATGGTAAATGATTAATCGCCGCCCATGAATAACTGCAAAACCGGGAGAATTACAGATGCGTTGTCGGCTTTTTAAAAAGGAGTAGGCTCTTGTTTTGAAGATCCCTAGGTCGTATCAGTCCGGAAAAAATTCTGGCGTTAGTCGATTCCACAAGGAAGTGGTGCGAGGAAGAAAACTTCTTTTAAGTCGCACAGTGGTGGACCGCCAGTCATCCAGATAGTATGGATGGTATCGCGAGTTTTGTCACGATGTGCGATGGTGAAATTGTGTGGTTGGAATTAGTCCAAACAATTCCTCAGAGCACTCTCCGTGGTAAATGCGATAAAATACGCAAAGAGATGCAGGTGGTGTGCCGGCACGAAATACTGTCCCGCTCTGCTGAGCACGCTAAGGTTTTACCAGAGACCAATTTGGCCTCCTCTTACAACCACAAAAATGCACGTCACTCGATATGCCGACGCCGAGGATTCTGAACAAGGGGAATGCCTGAAACTGAGGAGATACGACGAAGGGGTTTTTTTGCAGTAAACGCGCAAACTTGTGTCTTTTGGGATTGAACTGGACTAGATTTAGTCTCCTCCAGTCCGAGACTTGGTTCAACAAAGTTTCGACTTCAGACACAAGGTTGTTCCGGTACTTTGTTTTCCCGAGATATATTGGCACGGCCGGTGTATAAAGCATCACCAGTGTTGTCGTCCGCATAGCAATGAATGTTACCGGTTCGCAACATGTCATTGATATGCAGAAGAAACTGTGTTGGTGATATCAGATAGCACGCAGCCTTGTAGAACACCAGCGTTAAGGAGCTTGTAATCAGAGCATACACCGTCTACAACGACCTTGATGCTCCGATCTGCAAGAAAGTTGGTGATCCAATTGCACAATTTCTCGGGATGCCCGTAGGAAGGGAGCTTCGTAAGAAGCGCTTTCTGCCAAACCCAATCGAAGGCCTTCGCTATGTCCAATTAACCTTGGATCTTATCCCAACATATTAGTATCGCGTTTGAGCAGATTAGGACGAGAAAATGTCTCTGTTTTTGTAGATAAATCTGTTATACCGTTATATTATATCATGCGTAGTTAATAAAATTTATTTTGATACTGCCGCTTGAACAATCAGAAAATCAGCCCAACAAAACATTGTTAAGTATGTTGTTTTCCTTAACTTCATATATTTATTACCTTGTACACTTTTAAGTTGTTATTTATTAACATTTGCTCATCGTTTAGCACAATATACATTTCAAAGGCTCGTATGATGTTTATTACTACAGAAATGATGTGCGTACTTAGCGTCGATGTGTAGAATCTTCATGTCCATGGCATGAACTGTTGTAAAAACGTTCGTTGCACCATTTACAACACACTCCCGGGTCTCGGGCATTGCTAGTGGTGTGCATACTGCTAGGAACACTGGTTCGTTACGACTACATAGTGGTAGGTATGATACGTAGTGGCCTCTGACGAGAACGACCTAAAATATACAA
Organism: Parnassius apollo; assembly: GCA_907164705.1. NCBI lineage: Eukaryota > Metazoa > Arthropoda > Insecta > Lepidoptera > Papilionidae > Parnassius > Parnassius apollo. Next base: position 8,855,600 of record CAJQZP010000295.1, read on the forward strand.
TTTAATTATAACAATAAATTTATGCTAATGGTTTGTTGCAATAAATCAATGTATAATTTGTCAAAAACAAATATATAAATTATGTTAGATTCCCTCTAAAAAAACACCCCCCAAAAAGAAAAAAAACCATTAAAAAGCCCACACCCCTTACCCCCCACCATACCAAAAAACATTGAATTCTTCCGGAATATTGTTTATAAATAATAAAAATTAAAGGCTAACTGTGATAATAAAATGTTAAAATTAATATTTAGATTTAAAAAAAAATACGTTTCGTAAACTAAATGTCAAACGATTGAAATGTCTCATCGTAAAAAGATAGAGGCAATAGCGTCTTCAATGTTAGCCGTATTACAATGAAGTTATCAGCGCGCTGACATTGAGCGAACGGTTAATGATCCACTTACTTTTTGGTCGCCAAATCTCATTTGGCGTCTCGCATTTCTCGATACGTTCATTCTACAGAAGAAATGCCTATTCTTTGGTACATTTTCAGTCTCGCCATTATTACCTCTGTTCAATTCAACTTGAACTGTTTGGTGGTCTTGTCTATCTATAATATCGTAAACGCTGTCTCCGTGTATCAACAAATCTTCCTGAAAGGGAAAGTAAATATTATTATATCTGTTATTGATATTAAACCGTTAGTGATTATTTATTATAGTACAAACCATTGAATGTCCCAAATATTCCGCAGCATTTTCCGATATATACAACAATTTTCCATTTTGTGTCATCATCATCATAAAACCATTCATTGCCTGAAAAGACATTGTAAATGTCAGTAATAGTGATTTTAATGGTTTCACGGTAACGGGTCGTAAACTTGAAAAAAATATACCTTTGAAAATCCGATATTAGGTGTAGGAGTCGGTTGTTCTTGATACTGATAGCTGAAGTCGTGACTTTTGAACACTAAAACAGAAAGAAAGACGGAATTATGGGTGAAGTAATAGCAAAACGAGATAAGATAGCGAGCTAAATGCATTTTAAACGTCTTAATATGCCTTTTCGTGACTGAAGGTGAGCTGACAAAGTTTGGGAGACGTTTCAAAGAGAGGACGAGATTTCGGATAACGGAGCACGTGATGCTTAGACGAAGATTTGGGACATGGGAAAAGATGTGGGGAAATCTTCCGCGGATTTAAATAAATGGAAAAGTTTTGTGTGTTATTCTTATTGCTATCTACGTAGTCGCGTAATAAACAAAAACGTGCAAAGATTATTTTCCTATATTGATTAACATTAATGTACTGTTTTATAATGAATAATATATTACCATCGCCGTGTACTGTCACCGTAAGGGAAATCGCAAATCGCTCGCGGGTGCCATAAGAGGCGATAGAGGAAAATTAAATATGCATTTCTGGTAACAACTGCAAATATTTAAAAAAAAACTAGGTTTGCCAAATTGCTTGCTGGATGGTATTGCCGAACTGTTCAGCTGTGGATTATTAATGGGCTGAATGAATGATGAATTAATGAAATACTACCATAGGTTCTATTAATTACACATTCGCTAATATTCCTAGTAACATGTCGTGGGTTTTGAAAGAGACAATTATGGGAAACTATTTTGTTACTGCCAAAGGTACGATTTAACTAGTATTAATGAAAAGAGAGCGTCAAGGTGTAAAAGTTACTACATTCCAATTTCTTTGCGTGGCGATTAAATTAAATCCTTCTCTACAATTATATACTGTTGCAGATTATCTTATAGAAAAATTTTAAGTAACTAATATGTCAAATATTATCCTATGATAGAAAATCTATGTATATTTGTTGAAAAATATTATTTTATCAGAACAAGCAACTTGAGTGTATATCTACTATATTTTAAGTGGTCAAGTATAAATAAGATTTGTTATAATAAAAGTGTGCAATTACATCACATTTGATATAAGAATCAGTAAAAACTTGCCATAAGTTTCACGCTTGGAAGGCGGATGGACAATTTGAAGTTTTTTAGATTTGACATGAAGGAACCCTGTCTCCGATGTGGGTGTTTAACGACAGTGCAATTTGATTATACTGTCATCTATCGGAAACCATAAGATCCTTTTGGAATATATAATAGTCTCTAACAACACCCAAGTAAAAGCTACTACTACTTGTGTATAGTCTTAATTCAATAATAAAATTAAGAATTAACCTAACCAAAATTCTAAATAAAATCTAAATAAAATCTTGATTGATATACAGGTATCAATTTATATTGAACCTCTCTACAGAGGCATGTGTTCAGCTGTCCTTTACGCATCAATGATGATGAAAAAGGATAGTGCTAAACCTGCTTACCTTGTTGAAAATAGTTCATTTTCCTAACATATACGCAGACGAGCGCCATGAGTTGCAATTGTGATAGCCGCTGTCTCGTAGACGGTGGCAAAGGTAACAGATCACGGAGGTTAGATATCTCAGCATTGATAAGGTCGCGACGCATTTTACTTGCACCTTTTGTCGACTTCGTAGGTTCGAATCTGGATAAAGCACAAACACAAATAATGTTTTAATTTTAATACAATACCTGCAGCAGTGCTGTAAGATTAACATTATTTTTAATAAAATAAGGGCGATAAACGAGCACATAGTCCACCTGGTGGTAAGTGAATCCTGTGGCCCTTAGACATCTACATTTATCCTCGATTAAGAATCAAAACGCAGATACGTTGTCACCCCTGAGGACTAAGATGGAATGCCTCGTTTCTAGTAAAAAATGGTCTCCGGATCTCCTACACTCACCATACGAAACACAGCAGTATTAAGCTGCCACTTTACGCTGGTATTCTGTGAGAGCGTGGTCCTTCCCCAGTCGAGCTGACCCATTCGTTCTACGAACTTCTACCACGTACAACGAAATTAGAGTTTATATTTAATTCGTTTAGAATTGGAGTGTGCGCATGTATAACAGCGCTTGTATGACTGTAAATTTCCACGAAATTTTGCTATAGTATCTTATTCCAAGTCCAATACACTAAAGTTAGCGTCTTGCTTGCTATAGGAATTTATTTATTCTAAAACCGATTAATTTGATAGATTAAAAAAAGGTTACCTCTTATTATCTGAAATGTTCCTGTATTGTAGAGATGTTTTATATTCATACATTGTAGTGGACAAAAACCTACCAAATTACCGAACAAAAATTTATTACACGAACAAATATTTATACCGCGTGGGAATAAAATTTTTAAAATTATATAAGTTTGACTTTTTGTATAATATGAATTTTGTTCAAATCTCATTTGAATAATATATCAAAATATTATTGTAATGGTTAAGAAAAACTGAAGATATTCTAGGATCTAAAACAATGCGCGGATATAGTGTCCCGGACAGGTGTCACATCGGTCGGTTCGGTGTTACAAGACCCAATTTCCATAATCCGCGGATCTATTAGAACCTCATCGGATACAGGATGTATCGATTTATTACTTTATTGGTATGAGCAAAAGGCATTGTAAAGTTAATATCTTGTTTTGTCATCATATTTACTTTTAACGTCTGTTCAATAAATGTTTTTAAACATGTTGCTATTTGTGGTTAATACATTTTTATTCATTATATCACATTCAAATTATGATAAGTAAGATCACTAGGCAATAGTCACGCGTGTTCTGAGTACTAATTCCTGCTTGGGGTTGTTCATAATATCTGGAATAAATGATTCTAATGTTTTTTGTCGTGTTTCTATCTCTAATGAAGCTATTATTTTATGGCATTAGAGTAACATTGGATTTGAGTAAGTTGAGCCAGTACCAGACGCACACTACTTGCTTGGGCATTTGTAACAATACAAAATCTTCTTCTGTTTGTTCTTTATCAGCCCGCATTAGTACACTGCTGTGTTAAATACATCTTGTTAAATTATCAGAATATGTCATCGTAATACTATAGCATCCGTGTCCCTGTGTAAAGCTACGTCACAGGTCCTACATTCCAGTTCCAGTTGGTGCCAATATTTGTTCAAACAAAATTTGTTGGTTTAATGATCTGGCTGTGTTGTGATTCGCTCCGTCTCTCCTACGCTGCATCCTAGCCTAACTCTGACTTATAGATAGTGGCCGAGTGCTTTGGTGTTTGCGCATTCACTTAGTGTATTATAATATCTCCTGAACAATTTATAGCTTCCAACCGTTCTGTTGCCACCGCCATATTCAATAATGGCAATGTAATTTTAAAAATATAGTATTATTATATAACACAATAAAACATAATCATCATCATTAAAGACCTTCATAAGTCCACTGCTATACATAAGCAAGGATTGTAATAAAATAGTATCCCGAGCAATCTGAATGCATCAACTTTCTGCATAGACGTAGTAAGACTATCATATCTGTATCATCTGGTAAAACTAGTTAAATAAGTAGTTTCGTGATATAATAGGTATCGATGATACTTGCATGAGAATTAAGAACTAGTTACCGATATTGTCTAATACTATATAATACAAAACAAATAATTGTGAAGTGTATTGTCATAATGCGCATCTATGAAAGCGAAGTGAAATACGTAACGCACATACGTAATACGTATGAAATACATGTAATAAATTTTGTGAAGGAATAATGCATTAAGGTCACACATTACTGAAATTCGTAAAAGCAAATAGTAGTATAAAACACATATAGCGTCTTTCAGGAGTTACCTCATACTAGAATTATATTTCTAGCTGTAATAGCAACACATTACATTATTTGACAGACTTTCACTTGTTTCGATTAAAATTGTTATATCAACTTAATTTAAATGGTGGTAAAAAGAATCAGTATGTAAAGCAATATGTTTGTCTACTAATCGAAAACATTACCGAAAAAGGCGCAACGGTAACAAAAACGGTAAAGGAAGTAGCTTTCCTGTCATGTTAACATGCGTGCGCGCGATCGACTACGCGGCACACCACTGCGCATGCGGCCCTTTCATCTCACCTGGGAGTCCTTTTTACGTCTTCGTTTATTTTTATTTGTTTGAGTGATTAGGTTTTTTTGGCGTCGCGCTGATTGTGGGAAAAAATGAAGGATGATTAGTACCGCTGTCGTTGCATTATAAAATACTTAAACTTCTTATTGAGTGATTGTTGTTTGTTTTATTGGAGTTGTTCATAAATTGAGACTTTGACTGGCTTAGCAGAGATTAAACAAGGTGAGTACGGATTATAGAATTATTTAGATAATATCATGTTTTGTATGGCCGTATGAGGACGCATAAGGTCGCTCAGCGAGCTATGGAGAGGGCTATGCTCGGAGTTCTCTGCGTGATAGACTCAGAAATGAGGATATCCGCAGCAAAACCAGAGTGACCGACATAGCCCAACGTATTAGTAAGCTGAAGTGGCAATGGGCCGGCCATATAGCTCGAAGAACCGATAACCGATGGGGAAGAAAGGTTCTTGAGTGGCAGCCTCGTACCGGTAGGCGTAGTGTAGGGCGACCCCCCACTAGATGGATTGGCGACCTGGTAAGACATTGAGGAAGTCTATGGATGCAGGTGGCTCAGGACCGTGCTTTGTGGCGTTACTTGGGGGAGGCCTATGTTCAGCAGTGGACTTGTGAAGGGCTGTAATGATAATGATGATGATGATCATGTTTTGTAACCTATACCAAAGATCTGTAGAAGTAAATCTAAGATATCTTAAAATTAGTTAAAAAGTAAATGGAAGCTTTTTTGAAATTTAAAGTTAGTTTATCAAAAAGCAAAAAGTAGACGTGAGTGAGTGTCATTACATCAAGAAGACAAAGGAGGTTGATAATTATCTCGATAGTATGTAGTCAATTTATGGATTTCCGAATAAAAAAAAAGCTACAAATATGTCGTTACCCCTTAAGGAATTCCTCCTATATGACTAAGTCTGAAATCAAGGGTGACCTATCTAATTTATTAGTTTTCTTATATATAATTAAAGTTACAGCCCTTTACATCCCACTATTGGGCAAAAGCCTCCTCTCATTTCTATTATTATGTTTAGAAATTAGTCCACTGCGTTACTCCATTTGGCGTATGTAACATTTCCACGAAATATAAAATGCTCGCGTTGTGTGAAAATAACGATGACCGCTTAGACCCTAGACTTCCTTTTATTAGCTATTTAAAAAACGTTAACCCTACACTAGGATTTTCATCTGTATTCTAAAAGCAGTTTTAATACATTAATTGTACAAGGGTAAACATCCAGACCTGAAACAATTATTTGCAGGCCATACAAATACTTGTAAAGTGCGAGATTTGAACACGCAACCCTCAGCGTAGCAACTCAATGCTTAGCACTTATTACACTTACTTATTACACTTATTACACCACGGAGCCGTGACTTTCAGAGAATCTTATTTTCTTTAATATATAATCTCTTATTTATTTTAAAAACCCGATCAAAATGTATCATTATTCATCAAAAAGTGTGAAAGCAAAATAAGAAAAAATATCCTTGACAATGTACTCAATTTCTCATCGTGAAACTTTTCGGAGACCCCTAACGTTTTTTTCCGGGTCACATTTTTAGAATCACAAGAAATTGACCCAAACTTTTTTCGGTATATAACAAATCAAGAATGTATCGGTGTAATAAGTATTCGTTTACTCGTTGGCTGCGAACAAAAACCGAGCATTCCTTACATACTTGGTGGCGTGAAACGACGTGGACATTTCACGGTGGTTCATCTTGTCGACCGTGTAAATTCTTCTCTGACACATTCGTTTATAGATTGACTTTTTATTGTTTAAAATCTTTATTACGTTTTAAGTGTTTAGCATCTGGTAATGACTTGTTACTGTTTCTATTTCAAACACACTTCAACAACTTAAATTTATTATGCAGGAGTTATTCCAAAACCTAACTAGTTATATGGCTTATACTACTGGATGACGTTTTTTACCGTCTCAAAAAATAGGGTATAACATGTGAACAGAGTAGAAGCCTATGGAACTGGTATTTTACAAAAAAAAATTGTGAATTAAATTAATAAATTAATTAAAATCTATCGCAATTCAAATCGTATTCTCCCTAGTCTGTGATCCTGCGAAGTGACAAGGTCAAAGATGCCTACTAAATTTATTGTTTTATTGCCGTCCGTAAAGTAGGATAGATATGATTTGAATTTCGATAGATTTTAATTTTTAATTATTTAATTTATTTAATTAAAAATTTTTGTTTTTATTTATTGTAAAATATCTGTGCCATAGGCTCATACTCCGTTAACATGTTACACCCTATTTTTTCCAGACGGAAAAAAGTCCATCCAGTACAGCCGCATTGATTCTTATCAGGCTCTCTTATATGAATTAGCAATGCCATCAAAAACATAACCAAACCAAGTCTTGCAACTCGGTTCTTATACCGTAAAAAGTTGTGAGATCCATGTAATACCAAGTCGGTTAATTTATTCAGTCCCTACTTAAGGGTCCTTCTGTTTTAAGTTATTACGTAGGTAATTAGCTAACCCAACATTTTATAGTGACCATATCAATGTTAAAAATCTTTTATGTTTTAAATATATAGATTGACTCGGTCATCGCATGAAAACACAATGTATATCACAAGTGATACATATTACGTTAAATTAGATTGCTTAGTGCGATTGCCAAGTCAATCCATATATTTAAAACATAAAAGATTTTTAACATTGATATGGTCACTATAAAATGTTGTTAGGTTAGTTAATTACGTCTTTTTTTTTTGGTAACATGGTATATTTAATTGACGAACTGAAATATACTATGTTTATACAATGCCTAATAGGTTACTGAAAATTCAGGTTTCTAGTTTTATTCGCTACGAAGTTGTAGGGGGTCGAAAATGGCCTGAATTGCTTCGAGAAAAGTATGGCACGGCCGTGTCGCTTTTTTGCTCGACTTGGCGGGGGTAGTATCGTGCCTCCAGATAAAGTTAGGTAAAAACAAATTGGGTGATAGATACTCTTACGTTACCAATACACGATAAGACTCAACGAAAGGATATGCTAGACTGATCTTGTGATATCCGATAAACGGCGGTATACCATCTCGTTTACGCCAGGCGTAAAATACCCAGCCCGGCAATGAGGAACGGCGTCAGGAGTTTATGTTTAGAACTGTGATTATCAATCGTCTGTCAAGTGTGATGATTAAGGCAAATTCCCACAACAGAGGGAAGAAAGAGGGAAGAGGGAAGAAAGGCACCCATCAAATTTGGATTTTAGTTTATAAATTTTCCAAATTTTATGTTATGAAGTCCCGCAAAGTACGCCTGTACGCAAAGTAAATTAGGAAGCTCTGTTTATGTTATACTAGTATTAGGGATTGCTACGAGTATACTTTAAACTCAACTTTATTAGAAAATAATAAGTAGGCATATTATTTATAATATATATATATATATATATATATATATATATATATATATATATATATATATATACATATATATATGAATATACGGTTCTTAATACATCTTTAAAATTTTAGATTACTAAGTAGTTCGGAAATTGATAAAAAGTAAATAAAAAATTACTAATCTTAAAACATTATTTCACATATCACAAACTCATATTTCTCTAACTTTTTTGGTCCAAATGAATTATACTCACTAATATTTAGTTTTAGTTTTTTTTTGTAATTGTTTATTTTAACGTACATAATCGTAAACTATTAACATTGAGTTATTTATAAGCTATTCTGAAAAAACTATTCTATCTATTCTTTTTTATTTTATTATATTCTATTTATAGCGTCAGACACAACAAAAAAAAAAAAGCCATTGTTTGGCAACTTTCCCACGTGATGGTAAGTGATGTAGCCGATGATGATCAAACGCACTGATTTAGCTTAAGAAAAACCTTTTAATTATTGCCTTGAAGACTAACAAAAAGACAGAATAAAAAACTAAAAACATTTAGGTAAATGTTAGCAGTAGAATGAAATAAAAGAGCTATTAGATATATGTGAATGGTCTTAAAATACATTGCATGATATTATATAGCCAATTATATAAATAACGCAATATAAAAACAATACACATAACAATAAAAAAATACCAAAATTATAGCTCCATTATAATATTATAGATCTACTTCAGTGTATAGTGCCAAGAACGCTGGATATGAGACGGGACACCTTGACATTTAAGAAAATATTGTTTTCAAGAGCTGTGCTTAGGAGTAACCTCTTAAGATAATACAAACTTTTAAAGTGTGTTATTTTTGTATTAGGTTTAGTATTTAAACAAAAACTTTAAATTAAGACGTTTTGTTTTGTTATGTATGTTAATACTGACATTTTTATCTTTTCATTAGAACGGTTTAAATTAAATGACTTTTATAAAAGCTGTTAATTGTAAATTGAGCAACGATTACTTAAGTTTAATAAGGTATTTGGGCCCCCATTAATTTCTACATTATGGAATGCAAATAAATATATTGTATTGTATTTAATTATTACAAAGACTATTATTTATATAAAGTATACAAATAAAATTCTTTCGAATATATTTTACTGAATACATATTAAATATATATATATATATATATATATATATATATATATATATATATAAACTGTTTCTTAACTATGGGTAATTTATTTGTATTGTATGACAAATCGGTAGGAAGACATTCTGTCTAGATCTACGATAGCACACTATGGTAATGTCAAAAATCTTAGACATTTGACATAATGACGTTCAAGAAATGTAATCGGTTCAATCACGTGTTATCGACGACGTAGATCGGCGCACTAACAATAGTTAGAGTCAAGATGGAGTAATCAGATTGATTTCGTTGTTTTTTTATTGTTCAAATCTTTTGATGATGAATTGGGTTTTATTAACAACGCTGTATTACATAGTTGCTTTTTTTTATATTCTCATAAAATAATTAATAAGGTTTATAATTAATTGTGTAGGTTAATGCGACATACTGACTGTCAGTTAAAGATACAGCATAAGGTGCATGGAGACACGCTCTCTGATTAATGTACTAAACGCTTGTTTACGCAAATTGGCTGAACCTATTTAATGATATATATAATACTCATTCGTTCATACTACTACTATGCTATAGAGTCGTAAAGTTCATAGTTAAAAATATTATTAGAGTTATAAACCAGCTTACCTTAACTTGTTAGCATGCTATGACTATGCATCAATTTTTATCAAAACAATTTATTAGTACAATATTATTTCCGAGATGTAAGATAGAATGCCTTACCATCTTTGATAATATTGGCTCTCGATGCCTGTCATATCGGAAACACACCAATAAATAAGAGAGGGAGTATAATTAGTAAAAGCTACACTACCCAGACCGATCAATGAGGAAGAATCAAGATGTAATTAATAATTATAATTATTAATTATCCCTCATTATTAGCGATTGGTCTCCGGATATCGTTACCCAACAAACCAAAAACAGTAACAACAACAGCTGTGGTAGGTTTCCTTATTGTAATCATTTCTTAGTTTTTATATTCTGATCTTTAGTAAGATGATATTTTAATAGTGGGAATTTTTACTTTGCTGTGTGGGGACGTTTTTCAAACATTTACATTTAGACAACTACCAAGTTCCAGGTGAGTATGAAATCGAATCGCTTGCGGTAATAAATTGAGTCACAGAATATTAGTATTATTTATATTATAGTCAAGTAAGCAGAACAATAAAAACGTATTTTATACATTTGTTTTTAAAGTAAACTATTCTTTGCATAATTTAAAAGAATAACACTCAAGAATTTTAGAACTTAGTCCTGTGGGTGTCGTAAGAGGCGACTTAGGGAAACGAAACAAGAGATAGGAAGCAGCATCTTGCTTGCGGAGCGTGGAAGCTATTGTAATAAAGATATTAATAGTTACTTTGCAACCATCTGCTCAATAAAATAAAATGACGTGTCTTATCTAGTTTGAAGAGCTTCTCTCGCCCTCCCTCAATTGCGTGCACTAATCCCGTCACCACTAATCCCAGCACCACTGATCTAGGAAAGACACACCATCGACGATAATACGACACGTATTTCGCCTCTTCGGTGATGACACGAGGCATCTTCAGGTGATGTTAACCTTAGATTCTACGGTGGGTGACCGCTAATTAGTACACAGCACAGTAGTGCTGGGATAAGTGGTGACGGGATAAGTGCATGCAATTGAGGGAGGGCGGGAGGTGCTCTTCAATCTAGGTAAGACACATCATTTTATTTTATTGAGCGGATGGTCGCAAAGTAACTATTAATGTCTTTAGTATAATGGATTTCCGCAAAGTAACGCCTGATTCTATTAATTATGCTATTGTAATGTCCTCTTATGAAAAGATCGTCAAATGTGCGAGATGTCCACTACTGGCATCGCCAGAACATAAAACTTAACTCAAAATAGAAAAAAAGTAAAATTCCAGTGCTGGACATGTGTTCTCCTCATCCTTTTTTATTATTATGGCGTTCCTATATGGAGAAGATGTTGCTGCTCATCTCCTGTTCCAGTTTTCCCCAGTCACCTCTCATGAGACGCACGGGATGATATATACCCTATAGGGTAGCGAATTCTCTTGCACAGCCATTATACAGCGCTAAACGTTATAATAATCGTCAAGAAATGGATGAGTATTTACAGTACTATTTTTGTGTAATATTAACAAACATATGAAGTCGAAGTACTATTAAAGTATGCAGCATACAAAACCTCTAACTTCAAGTATAAAGTGTTAATTTTTTTAAATTTTACTATTTATTCGAACTACGTAGCGGATTGTAAAATGTACATATTCTGTTTTCGTTGGAGGCTATTTCAGTGTTATATAATAGTTTCATGATGTTCCGCAACAAAATATACAACGGAGTTTCTTAAAGAGCAAGCAGCTTTGATTCCTTTTAATAGATCAATTCAGAGTATATTACCGTATATGGTCCGAGTAATAATGTGCCTATACTGCGTTGCTTTACTTATCAGGCTCTTAGCGTCGCGTACATTTAGCACTTAGGTAACAATGAAACTCTATTTTAACTTGTCTGTTTGTAAACTTTGTTTTCACAATCGAATTAATGTCTTTATTTCGTAATATCATTTGGTATATTTTTGGAAACTGTAACATGGACTGAAATCAATGCTCATACATATTTTATGAACGTAATGAATTTAGAATTGAAATGGATTATAAAGGTTTACAAGCCTGTCAGCCTGTTATATATTATAAAGGTTTACAAGCCTGTCAGCCTGTTATATATTATAAAGGTTTATAAGCTTGTCAGCCTGTTATATATTATAAAGGTTTACAAGCCTGTCAGCCTGTTATATATATAAAGGTTTACAAGCCTGTCAGCCTGTTATATATTATAAAGGTTTATAAGCCTGTCAGCCTGTTATATATTATAAAGGTTTACAAGCCTGTCAGCCTGTTATATATTATAAAGGTTTACAAGCCTGTCAGCCTGTTATATATTATAAAGGTTTACAAGCCTGTCAGCCTGTTATATATTATAAAGGTTTACAAGAGTGTCAGCCTGTTATATATTATAAAGGTTTACAAGCCTGTCAGCCTGTTATATATTAGTAATCTATGCTGTCAGTTATTTCTAAGCTGTTAACTGTCAAGCGATAGATGTATGTTCCAATTTCGTAGACAGAGAAACCTATAGACAAATTGACGCCTTCTTTCGCATTCGCACACGAAAAAGATAGATTTATGCATACGTCTTGCATAGAAATGAGATAGAGTAGTGTGATTGTTTGTCCCTTTCTCCGTGCCGGTTTTTTTGTTTAGCAAACTCTACAGTTTGCTAAACAACTTTGACAGCGTAGCGATTTAAGGAGTTTACAAGTTGGTTTAAGTAAGAAAAAAGTATTTTGTGAGCTTAAGATTAATGAATCTTGTTCAGTTCAGTTCTTAGAACAATTAAAATGTTTATCTAAATGTGTATATATATATAAATATATATTATGTAACCTAAAAATTCGTTATCGTCCTTTCTCACTCGAGGCCACGCCGATCATTAGTCTATAGGTTTCTCTGTCTACGTCCAATTTAGTACCTATAGACTAAATTAATATCAACATAAGCCGAAAAACCGGTTATTTTTTTTGTATAAATCCTCATCTGCAATATTTTGGTCACATCTTAAAATAATAACAATATCTTATTTTCCGGGGAAATATGTACTTCTAGAGACATATCACTGACTGACTGACAGATTCATAACGATATCTCTAAAACTATACACTCGATTGACTTGAAATTTAGTATAGTTCCTCATTTTGCAATGTAGACGTTCACTAAGAACGGATTTTACGATAGTCCCATAAAAATATCATAACACGGTGTATAATGTACATACAAATGTCGTTGCTGAAAAGCGTTTTTATAAAGACTAGCTAGTAACCCTACATTAACATACTGACTGCCTAGTCGATCTAGTGGTCGTTAATATAATTACCGATCACGAGGTCCCGGGTTCAAATCTCGAGTTGGGCCATATTCAGTTATTGGGTTTTTCTGTCAAGAAATTCTTATTAGCAGATTGGAATTAGAGAGTTGGCGGTGTTTCATGCCCACGTCGCGAAAAGCACGTAAAGTCGTTGCATCGCCGTCTTGAGCCTGAACTATCTCCGGTCGTGTCGGATTACCGTTCGATTATAAGAGAGTGAAGGAATAGATAGTTCACCTGTATTCACGCATACACTCGGGAATTTTAATTCTGTCCTGCGCAGAGGGCTAGACTCCATTAAGACTGGTCGCTGTGAACATAGTTCGGTTTGGAGGACATTATAATAATTATTAACACAGCCCGTAAACCAGTACAAGTAAGCTTAAAATTCTTGTGTTTGGAATTGTTCACCACATTAGCCAGAGGATTCAAACCCACGATGTTCTGAGTATGCAGTCTACTTCTTTAAACGTTAGACTACTGCCGCTTAAAATCTTATATTTAAGATAGAACAAGTTGGTGTGACAGAAAAGTTGTCCCTGAGATAAGTTACATTTAAATAAACCCTTATGAGGGTTTCTTTTCTGCCTGGGAATCTCACAAGTTAGAACAAGTTTTTGTGACAGAAAAGTTGTCCCAAGATAAGTTATATTACTTATTATATTAGATATTCACTGATGCAGGAATTTGCTTTCAGCCGTATAGTTAAAATTATTTTATTCTCATATTTTTAAACGTACTTAATAATTTAAAATTACATTACACTTAAACAAATACTAGAGAATTTTTTAAACATTTGTTTAGCAACTAGTATAGTAAAAAACATAACGTAACGTTCATATAAAATAAGTTTTAATTGTGAACGTGAATTTAATATGTCGTTTTGTTTGAAGATTGGTAAAAATATTTTTTTTAAATAAAATATTATTTGAAATAGCCATGCAAATATAGCTCAAATACAAGTAGAAACTAAAGACGAAACTATTATATATTAAATTGCAAATATATTAACAAAAACTAATTGGTAGTTAACGACTGTTAAACCCTGTTCAGAAACAGCTTTATATAAATCGTAATTTATGTTAAACCTGCATTTCGTGAGTATGAAATGAAACGAATTTCAAGGATTTTATCAAATTTAATTATTTTTTAAATTGCTTTGCAGCATCTATGTCCAACATGGATTGAAATTGTTTGACGACCCAATATTATAGTTAATCAGGACTTTTCTCATATTTAAATTATTGTTTTGGTCCGGTCTACGCACAAAGAACTGACTGGATCTTGTATTATTGCAGAAGTATGCTGGGGTTCAGATTTAATTTTATTGATTATACGTTTATTTTTTACATTCTCCAATACTCTTACTTTTGAGAAGAAAATTTTCTTTTTAGTTTCAGTGTATCATTTGAAATGCATATCAATTTTAAAGTTAAATTATTGTAAAACTCTTGTATAAATTTTAATCTTTATCCGTCGGTGTCGAATAAATAAAGAGAAACTTAGATAACTGACCATAAATTTTGTATTATTGAGATTTAACCGTATCGTTAATTTCAATCACTGCAGGTCTACATTTTGAACTCTGAACAAGGGATTATATTAAATTTGTTTTTCGCTTCATAACTTGTCACAAATAAATTTAAAAAATGTAAATTAAAAAAAAACACCAAAAATCTATAAATTTTCCAAAGAATGAAAACTCACCTCAAAAACATTTTGTAAATCTAGAAATGTCCCTTGTTATTTGTGAAATTTATAATATATTTACACTTGAACACAATTAGAGTCCATTTTTTAATTAAATAAAAATCAATTAAACACGACTACACACACGAAGCGATGAAGTGTCAATGATTATTAGTCAATAAGACAAACAACCCCGCGCACATAACAATACAATATTATAATTTTAAAATCAAAAAGGCATAAACGGCACGTGTCTGACATAATTTAAAAATCATAAAAGCTCACATCCCGTTAACACAGTTCGGCGACTTAAAAAAATATAACACCTCAATTAATGCGTGAACTTTTTATTAGAATAATAAGATCAAGAAACTATCCCGAAGCTCGAATACCACCGCGCGCGAGCGCATCGGGACAGCAACTATAAAAGCCTCCGAGAAGCCTCTCTTTCCCGCCTTATTCTTTTTTTATCGAAACAACATGCACCCGCAGCTTAACGAGTCCCACCGCGTGGGGGACACTTCCAATATTAAAACTGTTTTAAACACTTTTGACTTGTCATTTAAAAGAAGATACACTGAAAAAGAAAAAAGTGAAATGAAGTACAACTTTATTACATGCTACCATAAGGGTATAGAAAAGAGATGGATATATATTGCTTCGTACCGTACCGTATAGCTTCATGGGTTTTAGCGCGAATGAAATAGAACGAGTAGTTGCTTGCGTACGTAGTGTTAAATTAATAGGCCTGAAAGAGACAGTGGCTGTGCGGTAATTGCTCCAGTTCAGGGCAAACGAGACGATACGATGATGATTGGATGAAATGACAGTCATTGATAACAACATACTTGTGCGTTGCGCCAATTTGCGGAGCCGTGCGCACGCACATCTAGATACGACGACGTTAATTACGGTGGAATGAAAGTATATTTAAGAGAAATTTTCAGTTAATTTTATGAGCTTTGTACTAGAGCTTTTGTAATTTTAATTTTTGTTTATATACAAATTATCTTTCAGAGGGTATTTAGTTTAATTATATTATAATTTGATGAACATTGAATTAGAATAATGTTTAATAGGTTACAGATAAGTTATATTTTTTTAATTCAGAAATAAATACTAAAAAAACTTTCCTATTTTTTCCGTAATACTTTAATATTTTTAAAATATAATTTGCCTTGAAAATTAAAAGGTTAAAAGGTGATATTGAGTTGGAATTATAAAATATTCTATTCTATTCTATTATTAAAAATTACATTTCTTCAGGCACTAGAATTTACTCCGTTATCCTAATGCTTGCGCATTATATATATATAAATTGCTTATGGACAAAGAACTATACCCGGAACCATAACTTTGTAGGCTACGCAAATACAAATTGTTCCGTCGGGATTAGAACCCACAGCCCCACGGCATTGCAGCCGCACACTTAGCCACTGTGGCTTCGAGCCATCGAATTAATTATGCTTGTAATAATGAATTAAATTATGAAAGCAAACATTTAACACTGCTTTTATAATCTCATACCTTGAAAGAATTAACAAAAGAATCGTGATACGCTGAGGACTACGGATAAAGGTTTTAAATTGGAGATGAGTGCATCGCTCGCGGGCAGCTTCCGAGCTACGCGTGATAAACACCATAATCGCAGCATCTACACGTTAATGTGGGAACACCTCGAGATTGAATCGTTGGCGTTTTGGAGATAAGAAGATGCCGAAAATCGATTCAATTTAGACGTGCTTCGTTAAAACCATTAAACGGAAATTAACAAAATACAAGCAATAATTGTGATTTATATTTTCAATATGTTTACTCTAATGTTCCTTATAGTTGATTTCGAACGTGTGTTTTTACATTTAAATCAGATCTTTTCGTTTTTTTAAATATAAATGTGTACCGTGTAGTAACGGAACGTGTAGTAAGATGGCTCTCACTATCCCATATCTTCCAGTGGGTGTTGTCAGAGGTGATAGACGGGAAGGAAACAGTGGATTGATAGCAGCATCTTCTTGATAACATATCAAAATAATAAAAAACACGGTTGCCCACCCGTATGCCAGCAACTACTGTAGCAAATATCCCCCTGTGAGGTTATATCTCGGGGAGGCATATGTTCTTGCCTTGAATTACAAATGCTTTACAGTATAGTAGTAGGTAGTGATAATTTACGAAAATGCTATAATTTGATAGAAAGTTATTAATACCGCGACGAAACTTATTACAGACTAGTGATCCGCTTAGGCTTCGCACGGGTGATTTCTGAATTTCGACTCCTGTGTAGGTTTTCTGCCCAGCAGGTCTCGGGCATCGGGGAAATCCCCTTTACCCGGGCTTCCTCACAGTCTAATACAGTGGGCTAGTTTTGGGAGCCGTTACAGGAACGGCGTTGTTGGCCATCTTGGCGTTTTTGGCGCATTTCGCGCCCCTGGGAAGAATCTACCTAAGGGTTGGTGACCTCAAACCTTACGGATACGGATCTCGACGTAGGGTCGAGTATGTCTTATCGACAAATATGCTCACTCAAACTGTGGCACACCGAGCCCTAGGAGCTCCTTCCTGGTGTGTAGGTTAAGGCCATCTTGGCCCCCTGGGAGGGGATCTGCCGAAAGGTCGGTGACCTCAAGCCTTGCGGAGACAGATCTCAACGTAAAGCCGAGTATGTCATACCAACAAGTGTGTGCACTTCTGAACAGTGACACACCGGGTCTCAGGAGTTCGCTTCCCAGTGTGTCGGTTAAGTGCAGCGGATGAGGTTTTGTTGCGTATTACTTCACGCTTGGGACAGTGCCACCCACCGGGTCCAAATGTGAAGCTAAACCATCTAAGAAGCCATTCAAAAACACATAATTATAATTATCAAAATCAGTACCTATACCGTTTTTGAATTTTAGTGAGAGTAACGGACATCCATTGACTTTTATATATAAGAGAAGAAGATGAGCTAGTAACCGATGCTTGATAAATACTTGAAGAAAATCTTAATAATATGTATCAAAATCCAAAATCAAACTTTACTTAACTTTTCGTGTTTTAAAGCAGAAACCTGAATGATGTTGATGCAAGATGTCGATGGATGTAAGTGGCTCAGGACCAAGCTTGGTGACATTCTTTGGGAGAGACTTATGCTCAGCAGTAATGATGATAATATATTGGACTGTGTAACAAAAAAGAAACAGTTTCTAGTTAGAAGAGTTGTTCCCAGGGTCCATAAAACACATAAGCGTATTCCAACACATATACTGTAATTTAAAGGCGGCTTTTAAAATTTAGAAGATGTTTCTCCGTCATGATCTTATTCAGTTGTCAAAAAAGAAAGTAAATTAATTTAATTACCTGAAATGGATATACAAAGAATTTAAAGTTAAATCAAAAATATCGATAAAATAACGGTACCAGATCTTCAATATCTAAAACTACAGTTTAAAGAATATACAACTTATTTAAAAAATACATCTTTACAGCATAGCGTAGCCGTGCTTGTACTGATGTGTTTTGGTCTGAAGGTAAACAGTGTAAGTGTAAATTATGGATTGTAAGTCATTCCATCTTAGTCCTCGGAGGTTACCTTACTTGTTTAAAGTTGGCAGCAGGTAAACTTAGACTGCAGTAGCTCCTTCCTGATGGGAAGAATGGGGTTTGACTGTAAGTTGGTTTGCACTTTAGTTTTATAAAACTAATTCTTTTCGAAAGTTCGTAAGTCGGATAGAGAGAGAGAGAGAGAGAGAGAGAGAGAGAGAGAGAGAGAGAGATAGCCGGCGCGGCGTAGGAGAGGAAAATGTGTGCCTGCACTGCACCTGCTGTTTCGTTTAGGCGGCGCAGTGCGCTTGCGCGAATGTTCGTGTGTGATAGGCGGCACTGAAAATTTCGGGAATCAAGGAAGTGACACAACATTACTATTTAAAAATGTATTTATTGCTTTTCGAAGTATTCTCCGCGAAATTTGACACATTTTTCCATAAGATGGAACCAATCATTGAAGCAACCATTCCATTCGGAATTTGGAGTCCCCAAAGTGGCCGTTTTGTAGGCGTCCATAGCTTCTTCAGGTGATGAAAATCTCTGTCCACGCAATTTATTCTTTATTTTAGGGAAATTATAGAAATCATTAGGGCTTAGGTCGTTGCCGTACGGCGGATGGTCTAATAATTCTATGTTTTCTTGCTCTAAAAACTTTTTTGTTCTGTGTGCGGTGTGAGAACTCGCATTATCGTGATGGAGGATGATGCGGCGGTTGGCAGTTTTCTTTACAGTTCAGAAACGACCTGTGGCAAACAAATGCTAGCATACCATTCTGCATTAACCGTTCTTTGTCCCTCAAGAGAAATAGTCGTAACATGGCCGGTTTTGGAGACAAACGTGGCCACCATTTTTTTTTTGCAACACTCCGTGAACTAACAATTTTTGTTGGCTTTAACTCATTTTCGAACACCCAAACTCGTGACTGGTTTTTTGTTTCGGATTCGTACGCGTATATCCAGGATTCATCACCTGATACGATGTTGTATACAGCATTTGATGATCCTGCGTGGAATCTTTCGAGAGTTCTGACGCACCAAGTAACGCGAGCCGCTTTTTGCTCTTCACAGAGCGAATGCGGTATCCATCGGAAAAACAACCTTTTCACCTAATTGTTCATGCAAGATTATTTGTATTAGACTCATGCCAATGTCTAAAGTTGCCTGAATTTCGCGGTATGTCACATGTCGATCTTCCTTAATCGACTTACTCACAGCATCAACGTTTTCTTGGGTGACTGCAGTTTTTGGACGACCTTGACCACGTTGAAATTTAGCAAACCAACGATAAATTGTGGTTTTGGATAGGGCTTCATCACCAAATGCAGAAATCATCCGGTCAACAAACTGTTTTTGTGTTAAACCACTTTGAAAGTCATAATAAATCATCGCTCTTGAATTTTCTCGAGTCAATTCCATTTTCTCAGCGACTAAACAAGTTTGACAAAACCTTGTGACAAGACCGAGAATCTTTTTTTTAAATAAATAAATGGTATTCGATTTTTAAAACCAAGGCGTTTTCAATTAAAAAGATTTTAATATGACAGGAACAGTGGAAATATTCCATTCCCGATACTTTTAGAGCAGCCTAGTATTCTTTATTATTATTTTTTTAAAGAGTCACCTTTACACTAGAATTTTCTCTTGTATCATGGGGGCAGTTTACACAGTACTTAAATTACACACAGAACAGTAATTTGTAGGAACATAAAAATACTTGATCGATTGAAGAAATTCTAAGGGGGAGGGAACGTTGATAAAATTTAACTTCGCTCTATAACGTGCATATGCTGATAGATAAGTACTCTATTGATTTTGCCAATTTTTAGCTGAAATGATTGAACTAACTTCGCTCATAGAAGCGTTGCTGTTAATTGTAGGTTTCTGGTTAACAAGGTTAGTAATTTTTTGTTTTTAATAAAAAGGTTGACGAACGAGCACACAGTCCACCTGATGGTAAGTGGTTGCTGTAGCCCATAGGCATCTACATCTATCCTCGATTAAGAATCAAAATGTAGATGCGTTTGCGTCCCCTGAGGACTAAGAATGCCCCGTTACCAGTAAAAGGGATTTCCGGTTCTCTACACTCATCATACAAAACACAGCAGCGTGGAGCTGCTATTTTACGCTGGTATTCATTATGATTTCACACTAATTATCAGAACCATGGCACCATAGAATTTGTAAGATTTTTTATTTCATTTGACTGGTGACGAAATACAGTTTCTAAGCAGCAACCATCAATCTTGCCAAGCTTGACAATCTCTTATGAAGAGATTAAATTGAACGATTATAAAATGTTTTGCATGTACACTTTACTTAATCCTTGATACAATTATGGATAACTAGATTTTGTTTAATAACTGTTATTTATTTACTTATAGGTACTCAACGGTAGAGAAATAAATTTATGAAAACTTTATTGATATATATTTAATAACAGTTATTAATGAACAATAATTGAAAAAAGTACATGCGAAATAAATTTGCTAACGAATTTTCAGCAACGAGTCGCAAATACACAGTTCTACGAGCTTTTATAAACTAGCTTAGATTATGATTTCTTAAATTTACACTACACATTGAATAAAACTATTATTTACGGATTTTATCGCGTTTTATTACTACTTTAATTTATTTTTACTATCCCGACATTTCGGGTGCTTTACAGCACCCATGGTCACGAGGGGGACTGAGATGTTTGACGTCCCAATGTCATAGTTATTCCGGCTACCTTCAGTTTTTGAATATAGTATCATGACTAAACCCAAGCATACCACTGCAAGACTTCATGATATAACGTATAAGCTCGTTTTGCGTAAATCGGACCAAAATTTAATATTTAAGTAGCCGGACTAACTAGGACATTGGGACGTCAAACATCTCAGTCCCCCCGACTCAATTCGAAATCTATAGCTTTACAGGCTGCGCAAATACTAATTAATTAACACATGTATCGTACTATAAAGATCAGATTTGTTCTAATATGAACCAAGTATATACAGAGTCTTGGTGTTACGGAAACGGGGGTAAGTTTCATATTGCCGAGCTTTTTTCTCAACATTTTACATTACATTAAAGATTAACATTATTAGTAAAGTACTCAGTAAGTTTAACTTTCACAATGAATGCAAAAACATACTCTCAAAATGTTAATTACTTTCACACTTTCTGTACGAATTATATATACGTAAATATGTATGCAAGAATTAAATACCAATAGAATTAAATTTAAGTATCTGTTTAAGATAAATCAGAAGACCTTGCTTTCGCAAGAAGCTACTCGATGAGAGAGATGGTTGCTCTTTTATACATCTCGACGGTGACGCGTGTCATCGGCACCGACACCATGATTCTCAATCACACCAAAGACCTTAAACTTTTTCTCAGATTAACAGATTGAAAGAAATTCGAATTTCGAACGGCAGCGGAAGATCAAAGCGCGTGGCAGTTTGAACTATGAATTCGGTCTCAGCCGTATCCGGGCGGTCGGAGGCAACGGTGACATCGAGTCATTAGCGCGCGGCTCACGCGCCGGCTAAACTGCGCCACGTGCTGCGAGCGCCGCCGGGACGCGCACCCTTTGCATGTAGAGCGTGTTTTGTTTATCATTGTTTCAAACAATTTTAAAATTAAACAAGTCTAATAAATATACTTATTAACTTGAATTTTTTTTAATTGATTTAAAATTTATTGTTATCACCATAGAATACTATAATACACAATAGAATGGCTGTCAACCTTATATTGTAGGAGGGTTGGCGTCGCCGAGAGCACACATACAAGCAATGACGTCGTATTATCAGTTGACCACTACTACAAACCCGATTCGCTGTGTTGACAGACGGATTTTAATACATATCTATTTGTAAATAGGCTACAATTTGGCATTTTCAAATAATTTGCATGCGAAATTTTGAAACGATTGTAACGTCAAAACACATCTCGTGTTGACAGTCATACGTGTGAATTGACGTGTTATTGGCATTTTAGTAGCTACACGGGCTCCGCCCACTCCCACGTTCTATTATGTATGTATTATAGTATTCTATGGTTATCACTTTAATTAATAAGGTAATAAAGGTCGGACTTATTGCCTATGGATTTTCTCTGCCAGTTAACCCGTGGTGTTACGAAGTATTGTGACAATATACATAGTTTTTGTTTTGGATAAGAGGAGACAAAAGAGTATGCGGCTTACGTGATTGTAAGTGACAATCGCCGCCCATGAACAATTGCAGCACCAGGGGAATTGCATACTAAATGCAAATAAAAATATATTAAACTAAACGTTACATATTTATACATGATAATATATGTTATATAAACAGTAATAAAATATATGATAAATATATTATTAACCATATTCGTTACGTAATTACATGATAATACCTGCTGATACATTATTTTGTACATTAAAAAAGTTTTATTGTTAGTGTACGTGGATATATGAGCTCAACCACGTATAGCTAGAATAAGTTTCATAAGTAAGCTATTGCAATATTTTAAATTGAGTAAAAAGGTTTTACTATCTTTTTTCACTTCTTTAAAAATAATACATTTTCTTTAAATTAAAACAATTAAATGGGTGATTATTTTTAAATCGCCTCTTTCAAGCAATCAATACTGTATTTTGTATGACTCATTAATATGTACACTCGGCGTTTTCTTTATAAGGGTGATTTAATCTCATAGACACACTTTATAAGCAAATTGACAATCGCTGTAGTGTTGGCACCATGCTGCAGCTGTATTAGCACGAATGTTTCTTCTCGACCGGGGTACCACGCTCTCTTAGAATACCGGCAAAAATAGCAGCTTTATGTTGCTGTGTTTCGTTTGGTGAATCTAGAAAACCGGATATCCTTTTTACTGGAAACATTCCATCTTAGTCCTCAAGGGGTGACGCATCTGCATTTTAAATATTAATTAAAGATAAATGTAGATGTCTATAAGCCGCAACATCCACTTACCACGAAGTGGACTGTGTCTGTTCATATTAGAAAAGTATGATATGATTGTACTGTCATCTATCGAAATTCTTAACATTTCCCCTATATTATTGCTTAAATAATCCTTGTGAAAATAAGCTGAATATAATTATAGTTACAAAAAGTAACACGCTGTGATTACGCGTATGATCACAATGACGACGTATTTAACAGTAACAGCAGGGAGGTCCCGCCAAAGGTGCCGGCGTGACTTACAAAACCACGTACAACCTCCCCAATGTAAACAATAGACAAAGGGCCCGCCGGGTTATTAGGCTAACCGATTATCATCAGGGCTCCATCGGCGTCCGAGTTACTGGAAACCACGCGATACTGTCGCAAAGGGTGCTCCGGATCTGGCGCTTATTGGGCTAAACAGGCTGTTTTAGATCATATCGGCTTGTGTGAATTTGTGAACAGGCGTAGACGCTGCCTCTTTGTTTTTATTATATGAAAGTGGTCAAACGAGTATGCGGTTTACCTGATGATAAGTGAATACCGTCACCCATAAAGAACCTGCATTATCAGGAGAAATGCAGGTCCTTAAGTCGTATTGGTCGGGAACAATCGCTGTTGGTAGTCGAGACCACAAGGAAGTTTCATCTCAACGTAAGCCGCGTAAGATGTTGACGCTCATAACCGCAGTTAAACAAAACTCATTCGTGCTGCAACCACAATATAGCTGTAGCATGGCTCTACCACGTATACCACGCATCATTTCCAATGCATCGTTGTACAGCTACGCTGCAGCACGAATGGGTTATTTTAAACAAGGGAGTATCACACTCTCAGAGAATACGAGTGGATTCTGTGGCTGATAAATATGTATGATATTTATCGTCGATTAAGAATCAAAATACCAAATCATTGTCACCCCTAACGACTTAGGTGGTATACATTTTTTATAGAATAAGGGTGATAATCGAGCATACAGTCCACCTGATTGTAAATGGATGCTGTGGCCCATAGACATCTACATTTATCTTCAATTAAAAATCCAAATGTAGATGAGTTGCTAGCCCTGAGGACTGAGATGGAGTACTCGTTTCCAGTAAAAAAGGGTCTCCAGTTCTCTACACTCATCACAGCGGCATTAAGGTGCTATTCTGGCTTGTGTTACCTATTATTAAAATACCTAGTTTATTTGTTTGACTTTATATTCTGTTTTAAGTTATAATTAATGTGATGGATACTTTTACTTTGATTTTTTATAATTAATTTGATGGAAACTTTTACCATACGACTTAAGGTATAATTTAATCCCTTATATATAATTTTTGCCATCAGAATCAGAATCAAAATATTTATTGTCAGTAAACTATGTACGTACAATTTGCGTGTGACATTGCAATTAAATGTTACATGGTTTATCCATATCGAGTATGTTCCTAATGTTAGTTCTTTACTTAATTTTATTACTTGACTGACTCGTTTGTTCAGTGCACGTCAGCGCGACTGCTGAATATGGTGCTAGATTTGAATAAGCCAGCCTAAAATAAGATGTAATGTTTTCCTGTCAAGAAATTCGCAGTAGTAGCCCGCTATCAGGAAATTGGCCATGTTTCGCCCTAGTATTTCGGAAAGCACGTGGAGCCGTTGATCCAGCGCCTGATCTCTCCTAGTCTTGTCGAATTTCCGTCTTATCGCACTAAAGAGAGTAAAGGGATTGAGAGAGCACTTGTGCCAACGCATACACTAGTCTCCGTGGAGACTAGTTACCGTGACCGATATTCTAGATCGAATATCGGTAGGACAGTAGCTGTTTACATAAAAATACCTAATACATAAACACTCGCGCCTGTCACCCAGAGGTAGGCAGAGACTACAGACTTCCATTTGGCACGATCCTGACACATCTCTCTCGCCTCCTCCACATTCATACACTTACGCATACATGCTCGTCGGTCGGTACTCCTAATTTGGCTCATTTTCAATGTATCGCCAATTTGGTCGATAAACTTTCGCCTAGGACGTCCCTATCCGACTTTTTCATTCACTTCTGCAACATAAATTTGTTTTGTCACTCTTTCCTCATTCATTCTTTCTACATGAACAAACCACCGAAGCATTCCTTTCTTAATCCTGGTCACAACATCATCTTGTCATTAGCTGCTTACTTCTTGTAATTATTTACATAGCCATGGTTACCTTTAATTAAAATAAAGCTTTATTGGTATTTTTCGTGTTGATTTAGGTTTTGTTATAATTTGAAAAAGCTAATGATTAGTATTTTTTTGAAGTAAATGTGACAAACGCGCACACATTCCACCTGATAGTAATTAAATGCTGTGGCCCATAGATATCCAAATCTTTGAATATGGAACAAAATGCAAACGCGTATTGTTTTTTTTGTCAATTTTAATGATTAAAACAGAATGCCTTGCAATAAGTAAATAGGATCTCAGCTTCTCGTCATTTACCATACGAAACTCAGTATTGCGCTGCCATTTCAAGTTGCTATTCTGTCCGAACGTGGTACTTTCCCGGTCGGGTTGATCCATTTGTGTTGCAGTGATCATTCACTTATTGCAACGTTTAGACGTCTACAACTAACTCAAACAAATAAGTCAATTAATGCGTTGTTACCTCTGAGTACTTAGATAAAATTTCGCGTAGTCTGATATTTTATCGACTCTCTTTACCTTCAAAACGGATCATGCAACTCACAACTTTCATACTTCTTCTGTTTATTTTATTTTACTCTTTATTTTTTTAAAAAACTCCATACTAAGATATTTTCCTGTATCATGGAAGCATCTTACATACATAAATTCAGAACGACGAACAATCAGACCCGGAACAATTATTTGCAGACAATACAAATACTTGTTCCGTGCAGGATTCGAACCCGCGGTCCTTAGTGCAGTAACTCATTGCTAGGCCATTGCGCCACGGAGCCAATTCTTCCCGAAATTTTAGGCAGATTATGAATTAAATCTCTTAACCCAAAACTTAACTAACTAAAACTAAAAACTTAAAACTCTAAAGAGTCTCAGGATTTTTTGAGTCTGTTATCTTTTTTATGGTTTCCCATAATAATTTACTTGTTTTAGATATCTCATTTCTTTCATAGCCTTTTTTACATTGGCTAACAGGTTTATACAAAATTTCTGTATCTTTTGTAAGTTAAATTTAAGACTTTATTATTTATATATTTTCTGACATGTGGAATCTTCTTAATCTTCTTGATTCTGTAACAGACCACTGTTGGAAGCGGGCCTTTCCTATTATAAGGAGTAATCGCCACGCTTGACAAATGGTTCGACAATCTATTACCAGACGCGTCGCAGTTTTCCGAAGTCCATCAACACGCAGCAGACCAGTATTGCAGACAAATTGCCCCGCAATACTCTTAAAATTGAGAAGAGGCCAGCGTAGCAGGGGGACGTAGGTATAGGCTGTAACTTGTATTTTACTTTTAGGGCTGTTTAAGTTTAACTTTTATTTATCTATCCATACATCCATGAAAACGGTGTATAAAAGTTTATTGCTAAACTGAACTCTCCATAGATTTCCTCGTAATAAGAATCTCACCCCTTACGACACCCATGGGACGATATGGGATAGTGGCTAATTTTACACTGTCATACTGTATAGATACAGTTGTAAAAAAGGTATTAACAGGTATAAATTATATTCTCGCTGTATATATTCTATACGAACTCTTTCGAATTATAATGCATAATCTCAAACCAAACCGTTGGTTGGGAATTTACGGGTTTCCTAACTTTAGACCTCACTTAAAATGCGCCTTTAACAATAGGGCTGTTACGTGCCGGTTTTCAAACGTGTAATCTTGAAATTTGCGTTAAATTTTGAAGATTATAAAGCTTTCGAAGGCTGTAACAGATTAACTTTTTAAACGATTTTTGCAATGGTTGCTACAATTTACCTTTACAGGATTAGGCTGATGATCTGATGATTCATTTTTAAACTTAACAATATTTTATAGGGGCAAATTAATTTAAAGTTTATTTTGTCTTATTTATCTAATTTTTGTTTATAGAATAAGTGTGACAAACGAGTACACAGTCTAGCTGATGCTAATTAAATGCTGAGGCCCATATATATCTTCATCTATTCTCGATTAGGAATGAAAATGCAGATGTGTTGACGTCTTTGAGCACTAACATGGAATGCCTCGTTACAAGAAAAAGGGTTTCCGGTTCTCTAAACACTCACTATACGAAACATAGCTTTAAGGGGCTATTTTACGTTTATCCTAAATAATTCTACATTGCTAAATTACCACGTGTTGGCGGCGTATAAGAACCCTACACCCCATTTCATCCTATGGGTGTTGTAAGCTGCATTTATGGAAAAGTTCGAAAAACTCTATGGGTTCCGACTGACGACGGTGTACCATCTCGTATATACCAGCTGTAATCCCAGACCGATAAAAATGAGCAACCTTAAAGATACGAGACATCTATTTATATGTGGTAGAGCCATGCTGCAGTTATATTAGATGTATAGTTGTAGCACGAATGGGTCGGCTCGACCGGGGAAGGACCACGCTCTCATAGAATACCAGCGTGAAATAGTAGATTAATGCTGCTGTGTTTCGTATGATGAGTGTAGAGAACCGGAGACCCTTTTTACTGGAAACGAGGCATTCCATCTTAGTCCTCACGGGTGACAACGCATCTGCATTTTGATTCGTAATTGATGATAGATGTAGATGTCTATGGGCCACAGCAACCACTTACCATCAGGTGGACTGTGTGCTTGTTTGTCACCCTATCCTATAAAAAAAAAAAGATCATCAGTTCATCTGCCAAGGATGTTAGCGAGCGGTCAGTTGCAATTATATTTTTTTTGAAAAAGTTTACAGCCTTCTTAAGTTTATATTTTTTTCTTTTACGATGTTATTTATTCCATAGTTCTATTATTTAATTATGAAGTAATTGGACTTTTTAGTAGTAAAATAAAATTTACTATGAATATTAAAACCTTAATCCTTTTTGGTTAAACCCTGCATCAGATCGCGGAGTTGGTAGGCGTGGAACGTAGATGGTGCGATCGACGTAAATTCCATTTTACCTGCCCCGCTTCGCAAACAATGAGCTAGTAGAACTCGATGTTTAAGTAGGAAAGAACGAAGTAAATTTAAAGGCCGATCATTTAAGTATGTATATGCGGAATATCGTTGTACATTTAGAACATAGTGCTTCTAAAAATAAGAAACTCCTTAAGACGTATAAATAGATCAAAAAATGTAATACTATCATAATAATTTAGTAACTTTTCTGCCAAAAGTTGAAGCTATTGATGAGCCATATCATTAAGAAAAAGGAAAATTAGTTTTATATAGTCTATTATATATTTTAAGTATTGATTAAAAGTATTACAGATATAAGATATGTAGAGCCAAGCACGTAGGGTAAATAACTGTATATATTTCTTCTATTTTCTCATCTTGGAGAGCAGTGTGAAGTAGCATCACATGAGTGATACTTTCTTAAGTAAAGACGATGGACATAACTGACTCAAAATGTAAGTATTATTGTTGAGAGATAGATGTTGAGAGTTGAAAACGCTATGGAAATTAGTTTAGTCTGTATTTATACGAGAATTGCAGTAGGTAACTGAAATTGGGTTATTCATCTTACGAGTATAATCGTATAATTTTAGTAATCAGCTTTCGGAATATGAAATCGAGATAGTACTTTGTTATTTCCATTTTATTTTTTTTTCAGTATTCAGTATTTTTATTCTAAAGTTACAGGTGGTTGATATATTATTCAAATTAGGAGAAATTAAAAATCAGACACATGTTATACAAAGTTAGCCTTCGCATTTATTTTGGATGAAAAGGAATTACCTCTAACTTAGTACGTCGACTGTGTTACCTTTATCTTAAAATGGACCTCAGTAGATCTTTTAGGCTTTAAATGATGACAATAATTAGATTGCCTCCCGACATTCTCGAAGTCTATAAATAAAGTGTATGATGCTGCTGCAGCTTGTGGGCTTGAACCTCCTAACCTATCTCTGATACCCATACTAATATTTCCCATTGTACTTAATGGTTCCGTCCTCTTCTTTGAACTATATTGTATTTTTGTCTTGTATTTTTCTTCGATGAAATTAATTTGTAATTTGCATAAGTTTATAGTTAATTAAACACACTTTTTTTTACACAGTTATTTGTATAAAGTATGTTTGGAAGAAATTTCGTTGCCTCGTCTTAGGAGTAATAAGGCCGCTTATTGTACCTATTTTATATATTGATTTTTATTTTTTTGCTATGTACAGTAAACAAGACTTTGGTTGATTGATTGAATTCTCTCAGCTTGAACTTCAGACACAAACTAAAATATTAAATTCATTCGCAATCGAATTTTTTTTCTTTTTACATAAAAAGTCTACGTATCCGGCCGGTTTTAGTTTCCTTGACCTCTGAAATCCACCTGCACCAAACTTGACCTTAAATCGGGCTAATCAACTAAATCGCCACAAACGGTCCGGCTCGGATGAGGGCGGTGGGGCACTGCCCGTGATTTAATACCGCACACGCTAATTATGGCTTGTTCAAATTGTAGCTTTCTCACGGATTACAGGAGGCCGGACGCACCTTTTACGGGTTATAATATAGGTACATATTTTAATTTACGTTTTTGTATTTTAAAATCTATGAAAGGCCGGCCTACAAAATGATACAATAGAAAGTTTTTTTTAACCAAAGTTTTATTAAATACTGGCTGGAACACGGCGCGTTGCAGCCGCAGAAGAAATAATTGCGACATCATTTTAAATTTGGAAGAGTTGAATGATATATATAACTTTCAAATAAATCTTTCAGTACGATACGCGCGCCATCTACTGTAAGTTAATTGTACTATGCTTATAACCTTCACGGAATTGCAAGCAATATTTTGGCAAAATTTTACCGCAATCTGATGAATGGCTGCGCATATTTTTTTTTATATAATAGGGTGACAAACAAGCACACAGACCACCTGATGGTAAGTGGTTGCTGTAGACTATAGACATCTACATCTATTCTCGATTACGAATCAAAATGCAGATGCGTTTTCACCCGTGAGGACTTAGATGGAATGCCTCGTTTCCTGTAAAAAGTGTCTCCGGTTCTCTACACTCACCATACGAAACATAGCAGCATTAAGCTACTATTTGACGCTGGTATTCTGAGAGAGCGTGTTCCTTCCCCGGTCGATCCGACCGGTTTGTGCTACAACTATGCTACTAATATAACTGCAGCATGGCTCTACCACGTAAAGATAAAGAAGAACGAACAGACATTACTTTTTTATGTATTAGAGTACCTTCTTTACTAGTAACAACGACGAAAGACCCACTAGCAGATCTGTTAAGACTGCAGCATGAAAAGATTGGTTCTATGGACAAATGGCCACGTTTGTCATAGAAGAAAACTGAAGCAGTTAGAAAAACTATAAAAAAAAACGCTGACGGCATTTTCAATAGAACTCGCTGTGATTGGCAGTGTAAGTGGATAGAACTGGAAACCCTTTAGGGTAATCCATCTTAATCATCAGGGATGGCAACATATCTGCACTTTTACCTTAATCGTGGGTAGATGTAGGTTTGTAAGAAGCACCTGCATTCATTAATTAAATCATTTTTGTGTTGTTAATTATATAAAAATACTCAATTGTTGCAAACTAAAATCCGCTATCTTGCTATTGTCAGTATAACTAATTTTCTTCTTTGCATTTAAAAATAATATTAAGTAAACTACCAACTCACTTAAAGTAAGCTTAAAATGTTTGTATTGGGAGAGATTTACCATAATTGTTAAATGGCGGATTCGAACCCACGATTTTCTGAATCCGTACCTTTAAATATTATGCTGTTTTAATAAAAGATAAAAAATGTAGGTGCGACAAAAACATCATGAGCTGGTGAGAAATGCTGGAATTCGATGGGTGCAGGTGATCCAGATGGTATTTTATGTGGAATGGCTTTCAGCAGTGGAATTATGAAAACCTGGGGTGATAGTAATGATCAAGTCAATGTCATATTCTAATATTATAAGAAAAAAGTAAAATTGGTCAATGTTTGGCAAAATTTACTACTTTGTGATAAGAGGGTTTAATAGCTAAAATAAAAAAAAACTGCGGTTTTGAGCCCGCCTATATACTATGGCAAATATCCTATGTGGCTATCTATTTATGGGGAGGCATAATATGTTCTTTGACATGCTGTAATGATGATAAGTGGCTTTGCTGTTTTTTATTTATTATCATCTTCATAGCTGATCATAATAAGTCAACTGTAGAAATTAGTTCCTTGCCAAAAATTGTCACAAAGATCCTGTATCACTTGCATCCATTATCTATACACGCCTCAACACTCATCTTACGGCGGATCACTCACTCGCGTTGTATTTTTGATACTTATAAAATAAACTTTTACTGTTTTATATAATCTACGTTTAATCATTGCTTATTTTTTCGTTACCACCGTATCAAGATGCAGTGGAACCGCAAGGTACATTACTGCATTCGCTATACTTATTCTGACTGCTCCAACCTGTTACCCGGTCACCCTTCTATATATCTCTATCCCCTTCATACATGTTTTAGTTCTTAATTACCCATCCTTTTCAACAATCTCGGGTCAGGCTGGAGCGCATTACCATAATGATACTTAAACACATATTTAAGTAAAGATTCTTTTTTGCGTAAAAAGTTACGTCTGCGTACACATTTTGCAAATAAATTCAAAGGAAATTATTATTAGTAATATGGAGCAATAAGGTAAGGTTGAAAAGACGTTTATTGCTTGTGCTATATCTGCATCATTTATGTTTGAATACTGGACAACCTGCCATGTCATCGACGTGGGAGTAAACTGTAAATAAAAAAAATTGATTAATATTAAAACACATATCATAGAATATATAAACACACATAAAAGTACGAAAATTATTAAAATCCGCCAAATTTTTTTATAAAATTTTACTGCTTCTACCAAATTTTAATAAAAAATCTCAACAAGTTAAAGTGCTAAGTAGTATATAAAATTTTTCACTAAGGTAATTTTGTTAAAAAGCACGCTTAAATATTTACATCAATCGTCAAAGGTACTTAAAGATTTTAACAATAAGCGTTAAGGATGCACGATCCTTTGATGATGTTCCTTGTTGCTAGCCACTGTTATCGGAGGCTAGAGGCTTTCTGAAACTCCCCATAGTCGTCTCTTTCGAGAATCTCGGTACGATACTGCAGTAGATTCTTTCCCATTGCCAACGAAAAGATGAGGCAATATGTGTAAATAATATATACCCATATCTAGAATGAATACTTTATCTACATAGTGAAATAAATAATAATTTTAATGTGAAAGTAAGTTTGACTATAATAACGTTGGAATGGCAAGATTGATTGATAAAAAATTTGACGTAAAATTCGATTACACGTAATAGATGTTTTATCTCACGAAGGCATCCGCTTATGATGAGCCACTTTTGTCCGTTATGATGATTTCCTATATGTTTATATTTACGCGAACACTACACATTAAATTAAACTAATTTTACAGATGTTATCTCGTTTAATTTTAACTTTTTTAACTTGATGTTTCAGGTGATTTACAGAACCCATGGATAGGGTCGACTTTTTTCACTTTTATATATGGTAGAGCCACACTGCAGCTATGTTATGGTTGTAGCACCAATGTGCTGGCTCGATCAGAAAAGAACCAGGCTCTCACAGTATACCAGCGTCAGCAAAGAACCAGTCCTCATGGGTGACAACGCATCTGTATTTTGATTCCTAGTCTAAGACTGATGTAGATGTCTGTAGGTCACAGCATCTTACCATCAGGTAAACTGTGCTTGTTTGTAATCATCTTAATATTAATAAATTACGTGTCACGTTGTTGGTCCATGATAGACTCCTAAACTAATTAACCGATTTTAATCAAATTTGCACATCGTGTGCAGTTTGGCCCAACTTGAGAGATAGGATAGTTTTTTTGCCCATGAGTGACCCACAACTTTATTATGCTTATTTAAGGATTTTTAATAGGAAATGACAAAAGGTTGTCGAAAAGGACAGAACAACGTCTGCCTGGCAAGCTAGTTAAACTATAAAACAAAATCCGTTCTGTCGGTACTTGATTATAATTTTTAATTCTCGAGCATACGTATACTAAAATGATGAACTTAACTAAACACACACGCTACAATAAAGACCAACTCGGCATCGTAAGAAAAAATTAAATATGGCATGGCATAGGACATAATAATAGGATTTTTTTAACGATTATTCCTAATGTTTGATTCACGCTAAGCAAAGTGAGAAAAGGAAAGACCTATATTCAGGGTTTCTCTGGCTTAAAGATTCTTAATAAAGAAACAAGATCACAGTCATCGCTTTGCGTGTTTGTAAACTGAAGTGGCAATGGGTTCTTCACATCTGTAGAAGTTATAGAATGGAGATCGTACAAAACTTAACTATGGAAAAGATCAAAGCTAGATGAAGCGATGATCTGTATAAGGAGGCTTCAAGCAACTGGATACGTGATAACGAATATTGGGCTAGTGACCTTGGGACGCCTTTGTTCAGTAGCGAAATGTCGTATGCTGATGATGATTAAGCGGATGGGTGTCAGCTAGTATATGATATATTCGTACCTTGATTCGTATCGCAGGCGTATTCTAGTAAATCGCACAAATCCAAGAAAGTTCTTTTCTTATCACCCATGGCGCCACATATGGGAATAGTGTCGTGGATACATGACTCGGCGAGTTGACAGAACTGATCAATTTTGTTCTGAAAATAATAATTGTATATATAACAATATATATATATATATATATATATATATATATATATATATATATATATATATATATATATATATATATATATATATTGTAAAGTTACAGCCATTATACGTCCCACTGCTGGGCACAGGCCTCCCCTCATTTCTGAGAGGGTTTTAGGGCAAGGAAGTGTCCGCCGCGCTGCCCCAATGCGTGTTGGCGAACTTCACATGTCTTCGAAATTTTTTTGTCCTTATTCCTCAGACATGCAGGTTTCCTCACGATGTTTTCCTTCACCGCCGAGCTTGTGGTAAATCATCACTTAAAATTGCAATTAATAATATCATTGGTGCCGGCGGGGATCGAACCCGGGTTACTTGCGTTCTGTTATATTTACAGCGAGCGTTAACGATCTAAGCTACCACGGCAATATGTAATTATAAATATAATTATAAATCTTTATACCGTATATTGTAAATACAAGTAAACTGTAATCAGGTTAGTGCATCTCAAATGCACATCAAATTAATATCCGAAGAAAAATAGCAGATTCCTTCTTTATAAAATCCATAAAAATAAATAATAAATAGAACATTTCCAAAAGTATAAAAATAGGCATTTATTGATATCAATAAAGTTTTTAATACGTCTAATATATTTAAACTATTTGGGCGTTCTTGCAATCGACTATAGGTACCTACATACATTATGAAGAAATAAGTTATCCATCTTACCGAAGGTGTCACCGCGTCTCCCGGAATATGACTTTTCCCCGGTGTTAATAAATGTACTACAATACCTGGAATGTAGATTGAAAAAAGTTGTTAACATGTAGTGGCAGCGTAAAAGTATATTTTTTACGCTGGGTACCTCATATTACCTCTTGGTCAGGAAACTAAAATAGGAAACGGGTAACAGCATCTTCCAAATAATAACTCAAATACAATTTAAAAAAAATTAGGTTGCTAATATGAGGCAATTTATGAAAGAGACCTACGTTTAGTAGTAAACTTTTGACATGTTTCACCCTTATTCTATAAAAAAAAAACATGTAAGTACATAACATGCCTGTAATGAATGAATTATGTATTGATGTCATAAATAATATTATGTAAGTCACATGTTATGTTCTAGTAATTGTGTTGATAATGACCTATAGTATTCTTTTTTAATTTCTTTTACGTTTTTTACTTAACTGGACTTTTTGCCTAGAAAGTACTTTTTTATAGGAAAAGAGTGACAAACGAGCACACAGTTCACCTGATGGTAAGTAGTTGCTGTAGCCCATAGACGTTTACGTCTATTCTCGATAACGAATTAAAATACAGATGCGTTGTTACCCCTGAGGACTAAGATGGAAGGCACGTTTCCAGTAAAATGGGTCTCCGGTTCTCTAGACTCACCATACAAAGCACAGCAGCGTTAAGCTGCAATTTTACGCTGGTATACTGTGAGAGCGTGGTCCTTCCCCGGACCACAGCTATACTACTTCTCCTTCCATTCGTGCCACAACTATACTACTAATATAGATGCAGAATGGCTCTACCACGTAAAATAAAAAAACTTTATATGTATTATCTTTCAAAATATTACAAAGTAACATAAAATGTTTTGCAGTTCATTAATCTAATATTAAATAAATAAAAAGTCCATTGCAGGCCCTATAGTAACCATATAAAACATATGATTTTTTATGATGGATTTGCATTATACATCAAAAAAAAAGTTGCTACAAGTAAAAAATATATTATAATAACATCTAGTTTCACTAGTATATTAGTAACAAAGGGTAAAAAATAAAACCCTATTAATTACAGTATAAAAAATATAAATACAAATGGTTTGCTAATATCGATTGTCTCATATTATACATCAACATTGAATGCAAATTTATACAAAATCACTTTAATTAAGGGCGATAATGGCATGTTTAACATTCTAATTGCGCAGATGCAAATGTAAAAGGTATTTACTCACAATAAATCGCGATGTTCATCCACATCCCGGTGTGGTATTGATCTAATAAATGATAATATCCGATACGGTCGTATTGTGGTCTGTTGTTAGGTTCAACTCATACGATTGTTTGACATATTGCGAATAGTGCAGAGATGGCCAACCTTTTGGATTAATATAATATCATTTAAATTCTTCAACTTTTCTAAATTTTTTTTTATAGGATAGGGTGACAAACCAGCACACAGTCCACCTGATGATAAGTAGTTGCTGTATACACATCCACATCTACATCCATCCTCGTATGCAATTCAAAATGCAGATGCGTTGTCACCCGTGAGGACTAAGATAGAATGCCTCGTTTCCAGTAAAAAGGGTCTCCGGTTCTCTACACTCACCATACGAAACACAGTAGCATTAAGCTACTATTTCACGCTGGTATTCTGTGAGAGCGTGGTCCTCCCCCGATCAAGCCGACCCATTCGTGCTACAACTATACTACTAATATAACTGCAGCATGGCTCTACCACGTAGAAAAATTTCTACTATATATATAAATTGCTTTCATATGTTCTAATACACAGTTCACTAATAAACTTAGTATTTTTCTTTTTCTCTTCTGAGACGCTTTTCATTATAATCGGTGAAAATATTTAAGTTCTACAATTTAGGGACTGATATTTATCAAGTGTTCGAATCCATAACATTTCACTGGTACTTTTCTCAGTTGACAAGATAGCCTTTTTTAAGTCATACGGCGACTATGATACCTCGCGATGTGTAGTGACGGTATAAAAATATCCACCATCCCATATCGTTCGGTAGGTGGCGAAAGAGTGACACTGAAACCGGAGATGGGTAGCAGCATCTTCCTGAGAACAATTTGAAATAATAAAACACTGCCGTTGGCACAGACTTCGCAGGCGGGTTGGCAACCAAATGTGGCAGTTATAGCAAAGTGAAGCCTATGAAGCAATCCATGGGGGTCTATGTTCAGCAGTAGACTTGATAGGCTGTAATTGATGGATTGATGGATAGAAATCATACGACAATACAGGTTCTGCTTTATTACGAACATGAACTTTTGGAATTTTTACATATGTGGAAGAGCCATGCTGCTGTCATATTAGTAGTATAGTTGTAGAACGAATGGGTCGGCTCGACCGGGGTAGGACTATACTCTCACAGAATACCAGCGTAAATAGTAGCTTAATGTTGCTGTGTTTCGTATGGTGAGTGTAGAGAACCAGATACCCCTTTGTACTGGAAACGAGGCATTCCATCTTAGTCCTCACGGGAGACAACACATCTGCATTTTGATTTGTAATCGAGTAAATCAGATAGATGTAGATGTGTATGGGCCGCAGCAACCATCAGGTAGGCTCGTTTGTCGCCCTATCCTATAAAAAAATTCTTTAGTTTTTTCATTTAGGGCTCTTATATTTTTCAATTTTACTCACAGATTTATTATGACCTAATCATACAAAATATCACTTCGTATCAACAGGATTGTAACATGTGCTCAACATAGGCTTGTTAGACAAAATGACTCCACATTCCTAGTAAAATAATATAATACCTCATAAAAAATTTAAAACTTCAGTCATAGCAAAAAATGTTGATTATGTGGGTTCGCCAATAGTTTATGTTCTAGATAGCTTTCGCATAAAGCGTGTGTTATATCATAATTTCCTGTACTACAATCATAGCTATGGTTGATTATTGTAAACAATTTTAACCTTGCTCCTTGACTATATCAAAGTTGTACGTTGCTGGAATAACACGTGAAAAACTATGATATTTAGAACAATTTTTTCTAGTAAGCATACAAAATAGGTCACTCAAGCAAAGACTTAAAAAATTCAATTAATAAACACACTTTATTTTTTAGGTTTATTCATATTAGGCATTGCAAAAGAGGTTTGGGCACACGTTGAAATAGAAGCCGAAGATTATTTCTTTCCCTTAGAACCTGTAAGTTGTTTGTATGAAATTATTACTCGTTTTTATTTACATATCAAAGTAATAAATAAATTATTACTTTTAATGATACAGATTTAATATTATTTTAATATTTGTTAGAAAATTATTTTTGTTTTTACAGGTAATAAATTTTTGCAAGTTGGCGGACCAGTGTCAACATGATTTCGTCCCGATTTGTGGGCAAGATTCCCTTGGTATTTCACGGATGTTTAACGATAATTGTGATCTATATGAATACAACTGTGATGAGAAGAAACGTAAGTTTTGTACAAACCCAAGTTATTAATTATGAAGTGACGGCCCTTCAACCAAATGCCTCAACTGATTGTCACTCCATCCGCTTTACAGTACCTTTGCCACGCGCAAGCCTGTAACTTGAAAACTGTTATTATCAATGAGTTGTCGATTTTTTATGCTATAATCCTATTGTCACTTAATCATTTTCCATATCAGGCAATAAAAGATCATAGCTGGACCACTCCCGTTATAAACATAACTTGCAGACTTGAGACCATTATCCTTCTTCTTCTCTTCTACAACGACTCTCTCCCGAAATGGAATGTTTATAATATCTTTCTGTAATTTCCCACAGCTGTCTATTACAAAACCTACGAGGAATAAAATAGAATATTGGACTCTTTAATCGCCTCTATGCGGCTAAATATCAAATTATTTGAATGGCATTGTAACATTATTCAATATTATTTCATAATGATACTAATGATATATTATTTTCAGAATATCGTCACGTCAAAATGGACGTGTGTAAATATGAAGCTGCTGCCTCAAAATAGACGATAATAGACTGCTATAATTAAGGCATAGACAAACTTGTCCCACGTACGCAACGCATGGAACGCATTATGACATCTGAACGCTTGATTTTGTACGAAAAACTATACATTAGAAACACAAAAAATATCGTATGCAACGCAATCACACTAGATCTAGATCGGCGTGAGTAGGTGGAGAGGATGTCCGTATGCAATCCAGTCCAGTGTGTTCCTAGAACTTACGCGTAGCACGTCATGTACAAATAGACCTTTGCACCGTGTACGCGTTTTGTTGTGAAAATTTAAAATTAACATCGATGTAGTAAGGCGATACGAATGTATTTATAATGTTAAATGAATAGAATATCGCGATTATTAAATTATATAGGTAATATATATTTAAATTACGTTACACTGTCTGGGAAGAGATAAATGGTATACCTAGTGAGTACCTATCAACCTACTGCTATCATTTTTGTTATTAACGCGAAAGGGAGAGGTCGAGGCGCAAAATTAAAAAAAAAGTAGTTTTTTGTATTTTTATTCTAGTTATGTTAAGATAAGAAACATGATTTTATAAATATTGATAAATAACACGTTGTATTTTACATATACATGTATTTGTTTGCATTATAAATCATAATTTTTAACAAAATAAAATTACTACCTACCTAAACGTTTGACGACAAGAGTGTCTGACGCAAAACGTACGTTTCATACTGAGGCTAAGTACATCGCTTGTGTTACGTACGTGGTATCGGTCTGTTTCTCCTTGAACACACACACATAGCAATTTAGTGGTTTGTGATAATAAATAGTTTTAAGGATTGTTTAGGTGTTTTAATTGTAGAAAATTATCATCATCATCCTTATCATCATTAAGCCCATTACAAGTTCACTGTTGAATATAGGCATCCTCCAAGGAATACCACAAACCACGGTACTTAGCCACCTGCTTCCGTCAACTTCCTGGATCTTTACCCAGATACACCTCGCTTATCGGTGTAAGGCTGCCACTTGAGAACTTTTCTTTCTCATCGGTGGTCGGTTCTTCGAGCTATATGGCCGACTCATTACCACTTCATCTTACTGATCCGTTGGCTTATGTTAGTTACTTTGGTTTTTCTACGGAAATCGTCATTACGAAGTTTTCTGCAAGATTGACTACGTAATCGTAATGATTTTAAACATAGTCTTCTCCATAGCTCACTGAGTATACTTGACCTTCTTCTTATAGAACTATTTATGTATAAATTTGCTGATGTATCTTTCGACCCTGTCACAGTTATGATGGAGTGGAGTAGTAGCTTTATTACGTAATGTACGTAACATTCTAGATATATTCCTCTCCATAACTTTTCTTTCCGAACGTATACGTACTTTCAAATAATTAATTAACATTAGTCACATCTTTATTATCTTTTTGACTAAACCAATGAAGACGTCATTACAAGAATGCGCCAAAAGATGCGTTATGTAAAAACGCATTGTATTTTTATAATGCTGATATCATTTTCCATTCTATGGAATTTTGATTTCGAAGGATTTTAACTACAATTTATTCAAAAGAGCCTCGACCGACAAATAGCAGACCTACATCAGCGGAGAGAATCTGCGTCAGGGTTTTTTATTAGTTATATAAGTGTGATAAACGAGTACACATTCCACCTGATGGTAAATGGATACAGTGGTACTTTCCTACATCTATCCTCTATTAAAATCAAAATCAAAATGCAGATGGCTTGTCACAATTGAAAACTAAAAAAGAATGCCTCTTAACCAGAAAAACGGGTCTTTGTTTCTCGTCACTTAATGTACAAATCACAGTAGTATTATTGTGCTGATGCATGCCATGTTCTCCGGTTCATCCTACTCCAGTCGAGCTGACCCATTTTACTGCAACTATAGCGTACTGCAACAAGCGCGATGTTTAAGACAACGCTTTTTTACAATGGATGAAGCCCAGAAGAAGAAAAAAATATTTGAATTACATATATATTTATATAACCGTATATATAACCTTATAACCGTTTCCAAGAACGCCATGGTAAAGAAAAGTTTGGCGGGGAACGGCAAATAGATACGTGCATAAATCATATCATTTGCGGAATCGCTCTACAAACACCGAGCCACTGCAAACAGCGGCGGTTCGTAAGTAAACTTCACAACCTGACGTCATGAACAAACGCGCAGCCACTGTTACATACATATTCTTCGAATTACTTGTGTGGAAATCGTAGCGCTGAACTCTGAATATTTACTATTTAAATATTAATTTAAAAATGAAGTTGTTACCGCTTGCGACTACAAATTTATTTTTGAACTTTTACTGTGTAAGCATACTGGTTCCGAATAAACTGCACACTAAAGAAATTACTTAAAAAGAAAACAAAAAAAAAAAAAATAGTGCGTAAACGAAATGCACACCCTCAAAATATTTTTTTATATCATTTTTAATTAAATCACCATACGAAACACAAAAGCACTAAGTTGATATTTTACGCTGGTATACTGTGAGAGCGTGGTCCTACCCCGGCCGAGCCAACCTATTTGTGCTACAACCATAACATAGCTGCAGCGTAGGTTGCCATCTCTGATGATTATTTATGAAATTCCTCACGGCCTGTAATTATATAGATATATACTAGCTAACTATAGCTATCTAGCTTTCTATACTCTTCAGACTGGACACTGGACACAGAAGTGCAAGTTCTGCTATTTGAAGACAGAAATCCAAAACCTCCATTTTGAAAGGGAGTCTGACCATCTTGTAAAGTAAGTTGTAGATTTTGTATGTTTAAGTATATCACATTAGAGTTTCATTTAAATAAATAAATCGTGGAGCAACCTTTTGAAAACGATAATCAATAATTTGTATGCAATAAAGTTATGAAAATTCTGGTTCTTTAGCTCGTAGTTGCCTCTATAGGAAGGTGGGCGTTGCTTTTTAAGTTCCCACAGCATATTCCATCGCGTAGTGTGCAGCCTCCGCAATTACTACCTGTTCATTACGAATGAGTCACTTTATGGACATCATTATATGACCTAAATAATTAACAACTTTATGCTTACCTAGACTATGTGAAAGGAGAACGAGCTCTACGGGAAGTTCTACTGGTTCTACATAATACTTTTGTAGACATAGTTGTGGCCGTGGAAGGAAAAGGGGAGATCTCCCGCCGGGCAAGGTGTTCTGCCTGGGGAGCGGCCAACACTCCGTGTGATAGTTCGGAGATGTTCTATATATGCTGTTTATGATTCGGAATATTGATAGCGTGATTTAGGCTTGCGGCGCGACGACAGCGCCGCTACATCACCCCCCTGCCCAGACCGGAGGTCGATAGTGCAGCCTCGTTGCCGACGAATGTGCAAGTGCCAGGAGATTGCCTTGTAGTATGCGGTGAGTCGAGAAGAAGGCAAGTAATCTGCGAGAGTGCCGTGAAGCAGAGGAAGAGCCGTGCCGAACACTGTATAGCGCAGAGAGTAGCTTGAAGGAACAGGAAGCATTATTATTCCAGTGCTGCGATGAACCTTGTGAAGCTAGATGGCTTGCAGGATATGAAGACTGCAGACGATATCTGTTCGGGAGCGAATGGGTGGGATATTCTATGACGTTGATGAAGCTTGAAGTTTCCGAAGGTTGTTGGTTGCGTGTTCAGATCACGGCGGGGTCACCACTGTGGCCGTGGAAGGAAAAGGGGAGATCTCCCGCCGGGCAAGGTGTTCTGCCCGGGGAGCGGCCAACACTCCGTGTGATAGTTCGGAGATGTTCTATATATGCTGTTTATGATTCGGAATATTGATAGCGTGATTTAGGCTTGCGGCGCGACGACAGCGCCGCTACATAGTCAACTTCCTTCACTAGTTATGTTTCTATACGATAAAGGATCATGTTGTCAATATTAAAACCGATAAAACTGATGGTAGCGCTACATTGACCAAGCCACCATTATAGACAGGAGTACTCTTGTTAACATATGATATTATACCCTTGTTAACATATGATATACTATTGTTAACATATGATATACTCTTGTAAACATATGATATACTCTTGTATAACATATGATATACTCTTGTTAAGATGTAAGATATATAAAGCCGAAATAAATAAGGAGATAAAATCTGAACCTTACCATGTCACTGGCCTGGTCACAAAGCGTCTACGTGGGGTTTGGTCCGACAGACAATTTTTTTCCTGTGTCTATACTATCATGTTTGCATGTTTCAATTAATCCTTCAGGTTATTTGGAGTAATTAGGACTAAGTTCCCTATACCCAAATAGGGCTCATCGAACCTGTCCGCAT
This sequence comes from Parnassius apollo, assembly GCA_907164705.1. Classification (NCBI taxonomy): domain Eukaryota; kingdom Metazoa; phylum Arthropoda; class Insecta; order Lepidoptera; family Papilionidae; genus Parnassius; species Parnassius apollo. The sequence goes on from CAJQZP010000295.1 coordinate 8,898,951, forward strand.
TTAGTGATGCGCCGGAATGTATTGTTTTGTTCTATTAATCTTTTCTTGGAGTGTGAATAAAGAATTTGTAAAAAATAAAAATATTAATTATTTTTTATTATAATGGATTTCCGCAAAGTAACGCCTGATTCTATCAATTATCCTAAAGAATTTGTATTGCATTTCACCAATTTATTTTAACTTTTAACTGGATATAGAAAATTGAAAATTAAAATTATTTCAATAAAATCTATGATTGCAGTAAAACTAAAAATTAGTCCAAATTTATTTCAACAGAAATTGGTGTGTCTAATCATTTAACAGAAAGTAAACTACTTATTGAGATAGGAGATCCTTAAAAGATTACGTAAATTATAACTTGACTAAATATAGAAGTAAAATAATTGAATTATTTTATTCATAGAAATGTAATTTTCAATTTGCCTGTGTTATATTTTATCCTGTGAATAATTAAAATGAGGAACGAGGAGACGATTACAATGCTATTTCTTAAATATTTTATTACTGAATGTTTAATCAAGAAGATAATAAATTTAGAAATCGACTTCAGAACGTTGTTATATATGAAACTAAATATACCCCTACAAACTGTCAAGATAACACCTCATATTTCGCATATGCGTCTTCATAAAGATAAAGCCAGCGCAAGGTCCGGACCTATCCTATTACACGGTACACAATGCCCAATTAATAACCTGGCCGATGCACTTACGTTCACGGCCTGCTAGAGGGAGCAACTTATTGTTCAACAACAGATAAAAGTGAGGAGTTAATTAGAGATGAGGTATAAAACTCTGCGTTAAGACGTAATTGCGAATTCAAAGTAAAATTTTGTCTTAACAGTTTTTTTAATTCAATTTTTACTAAAAATCTTAGTAGAAGAGATTGTTAGGAGAGAATAAAACTATTTATTCAGATTTTATTGCATTTAATTAACATTGTGAATTGTATTTTAGAGTTTATGAAGTCTGAAAATGTCAGATGGTAAAGTTATGAAAGAGTCGTCTACATACCGCTTTCTCCTCAAAGTGCTCCAAAAATGTGTCGGTGACTATGGGAGATGTAGATGAGCTATAAAACACAATTCACAATGGAGTTAGACGCAAACAATTTTTTAGCTTTCTTAGATGTTTTAGCCATCCAAAATCCTGATAGTACTATTGGTCACACTGTGTATAGGAAAAAAACTATACCAACCAATACTTATTTTAGAAAGAGAATTATGGTTACGCGCAAAAAAAATTAAAACCCATGAAATTTGATGGTAATAAACAGGCGGACGAAGTCGCGGGGAATAGTTTAACTGTATATAGAAAGATGTCCTCCAGACCGAATTTCGGTCACGGCAGCCTGCCTCACGGAGGCTAGACATCGGCGCAGAACAGGATTATAGTGTCGCACAATACAAGTCCGTCGCACTGCTCCAGTTGATACGTGTTAGCGAAATTCACATGTCCTCAAAAGGAGAAGAAGAGGCCGAGCACGTGATTAGTTAACACTTAAAATTGCAATTAACAGTATTATTGGTGTCGGTGGAGATTGAACCCAGGTTACTTCGGTATCATGAAAATTACTGCGAGTGTTTAGCCCTTAAGCTAACATGGCTCTCTGAGCTATCACGGCTTTTCTGATCTATCACGGCATAATGATGGTGGTGATGATATAATTATAATCAGTGATTATTGAAAATAGTGGTATATTATTAACATTTAATAACTATAGATAAGCTGCCATTACATCTTTGTTTAAAATTATTGAGCTGCCACGGCTCATAAATAAAATTAATTAATTGGTTACGAAACATTTCAGCGTCAAAGATATTTAACTTTTAAAACAATGGAATGTAGTCTTTAAGGACTTCGAAATTAATATTAATCTATATTCTTTGCAGAATTATTCTAAATATACTCCGTAGCCACAACGTGTGCACTTTGTTTAGGAAACTTGAACTCGCTTGGTCCTGACCTCTCGACTCAACCTGCTTAATTCCTGCAACGTTAAACTAAGACTTTCAACATTTGGATATCAAATATTAGCTTACGTATGTTAATATATATGTCAGATTGTGAACTTCGACTCTTGCATTTGAATAGCTTTTGATATTTCAATGCTTTCGTAGGGATAATCATTTGCCGAAAGTCAGCCGTGTCCCATCCATAGTCTTGGGTAGTTTTTGTATTGAATTTATTTTTAAAAATGCACTTACAACTCTTAAATGCTTTTAGGAAGTAACTTATAACAGTTAACGAAATCTAGACCAGCTCATATAGTATTGATTTTTTTTTTAAATAAACTATATTCGCAATGGGGAGGATTGCTAAACATTACTATAAAGAAAGTAAAACGCATGCAAGTAAGACGAAAGTGACAGTTTTTGAAAAGAAAGAACACAAAAGTTACAGTTACAGTTAATGGCAGGAAACAAAGAAAATTAAGCTTTTCACTTATCTAAAATACAGTGAGAAAACAGAATGTGTTATATAACACCTATGGAAATTTACAATGCTGTGTTAGTCTCTAATTTAATATATCGTAGTAAAAGTTAATTGAAGTTAAGTAGAGAAATATGAGAGATAAATAAATGCTGTAGAAATGCGGTCATTAAGAATTTGTGTTAGGGGTATACTTTGATAACGTAGGAAATTGTATTTTATTATTGTTTGTGTAATTAAGAGAAAAGTGTGGTTTGCAAAAAGATGTTACCAGGATTAAGAATGGAATGCTTTGGTGGTTTGGACACGTAAAAAGAGTGCATGTGGAAAGTGTGAAAAAGATAATTTATGCTGCAGAAGTGATTAACCGAGTCCGCAAGGGTTGCCCCAAATGGAAGTTTGGGGCAACCCTTGTTTAGAAATTAAGGTTAACCTTAATCGAAGAACACGTATAAGTAAATATATGTATGTGAAAAAGCGAATATAGGAAATGACTACCAGAATCCATAGTCTCTGCCACCCCTCTGACAGGTGTGAAGGTTTATACTTTATATACAAGAGTGAGAGTATGGTAAGACGAGCAGTAAGTCGATGGATGCAGGTGGATCAGGGTTGGATCATTTTTGTGGTGTTTCTTGAGGAGGAGGTCTTTGTTCAGCAGTGTATTTGCGAAGTGAATCATAACGATGAAGAAAAGTTAAAGCTACAGCCTATATACTCGTACGTCTCACTGCTGGGTACAATTTCTGCGCTGATGGGTGATAGCGAACTTCACATGTCTTCTAAATAATTTTTTTCTTATTTCTCAGATATTCAGGTTTCCACACGATGTTTTCCTCCACCGCCGAGCAACTGGTAAATCGGCACTTAAAATTGCAATTAATTCCATTGGTGCCGGCGGGACTCGAACCCAAATTGCTCGTGTACTCTGAAATTTACAGCGAGCGCTTAGCCGCTGAGCTACCACGGCTGTCCTGAAATATCACGGTGCTCTAATGATGGTAATGATGATATAATTATAATCAATGATTATTGAAAATTGTGATATATTATTAGCATTTAATAACGGTTGATTAGCTGCCATTATATCTTTGCTGTGTGGTCTTAAAACTTCATCATCATTCAAAATTAAATTAAATTTGCTATATTTATATATTTTGCATTGACCTACATATTAATGTACCGTCGATATCGCCATGTACGACGGGGCCACAGGCCGGAGTAACAGATGAGTTCAATCCTTAACGGGTCTAGGGTAAACCGAGATGACAAATCATTGCTCCCGTAACATTTCCATAAAGTTCATATCGAAACAACCTTTAACTAAGTATAAATGTTTATTGTTTTGTAAATTAATATGGACTTTTAGTGAAATTCGTTATACCTTTATTGTATTCTTTTATTTTCTTTTTTCGTTATTGAAAAAGAAAAAAATGTTAACCCCATACAAGTTTTTTTTTTATTTTCTATAAAGGAAGAAATTTACTACATAAATTGCACAAGGGCAAACATCTAGTTTGAAACTGATGTTTACTAACAGACTCGTAACCATTAGATACTTGTCCCGTGCAGGATTCTAACCCACGGCCCACATCTACGCAACTTAATGCTAAAGCCACTGCACCAAATTGCCGTCATAGTTAAATTAAATTAACACCTATATTTATATAAACTGAATTGAACACATTAGATTAACAAACTAGTTTGAAAATAACAAATATCCGGATAAAATCGTTTATGGGTATATAACATGTTGCATCCGTCTAAGCTTTTTTGACATTTTATTTCTCAAGGAAATCGGTTAGAAATTGGTAAAAACCGTTTAAAAAGACGAAAACAGTTTCACTGTATGATTGCGGCTTGAAACATAATCACCTCATCTCGTCTATTTAGCGTTGTGGAGTAGAGAAACGACTGAAAATATATTTGAAAGAGAAGTAATTGCATTAGTCAAGTGCAAGCAGCATCCTACCCCTCTGTGACACATTTTATTTCTTTCTTCGTCGTCACCTTCAGTTTCATCCGTTCCATTAAGTTCCTAAAGGCTACTTGTCTTAAAGTGGTATTTTTTATTTTATTTGCAGGATGAAACATTATCACAAAATTCCAAATTTTTTTATAGAATAGTATGACAAACAAACACAAAGTCCACGTGATGGCAAGTGGATGCTGTGGCCCATAGACATTTACATTTATTCTCAATTAAGAATCAAAATGCAGATGCGTTGTCACCTGCGAGCTCTAAGATGAAATGCCTCGTTTCCAGTAAAAAGTTTCTTCGGTTCTTTACACTAACCATATGAAACACAGCAGCATTGAACTGCTATTTTACCTTGGTATTCTGTGAGAGCGTGGTTCTTCCCCGATCGGCCGACCCATTCGTGCTATAACTATAATATAGTTGCAGCGTGGCTCAACGTAAATGGTGTGTTCAGATATTCTACATTACTCGCTTACAATGCTAGTTTAGCTTAAACTAAACAAAAATTAAATAATTAATGAAATCCGGCGTTACTTTGCGGAAATCCATTATATTAAAGTTCGTAATGGTTACTTCATCCACATCCGCTCAATAAAATAAAATGTTGCGGCCTACCTAGTTTGAAGAGCACCTCACGCCCTCCCTCAATTGCGTGCACTAATCCCGTCACCACTTATCCCAGCACCACTACACTAGGAAAAACACACCATCGACGAAAGTACGACATGTGTTTCACTTCACTTCACACTCAGGTGATTTAGACTCTGCGGTGGCTGACCGCAAAGTGACTGACTTGGTGTTGGGAGTAGTGTTGCTGGGATTAGTAGTGACGGGATTTGTGCACGCAATTAAAGGAGGGCGGGAGGTGCTCTTCAAACAAGGTAAGACAAATCATTTTATTTTATTGAGCGGATGTAGGCGAAGTAATTCTTACGAACTTTGATCAAAAATTAAATGTTAATATACATGAATAAGACATCATTAAGTTATAAAAATAGATGTAAAGAAATCCATAATCTACAAATATAAAAATTAATTAAAGAGTCTGTTTGTGATATCGAAAGAACGAAATTTTATTGAAGTCAGCAGGTTTTTGCATGTAGTTAAGATATGATAAATCATTTTTAAAATTTTGTCTATCTGTTTGTCTATATATCTGGGCTAATCTTAAGAATAGCTGAACCGACTGTGATGAACAGATAGAGATCAATATCAGAAGTGGCTTAAGTAGGCTATATTTTAACGAAATAAAAATCTTAAGTAAATGGTCTATGATGATTATTTTAAATGACGTAACATTAATAGATCCAAGCCAGGAACCTAGGCTGCACTAAAAGTATCAGGAATAGAATATTTCCACTGTTCCTGTCATATTAAAATCTTTTTTAATTGACAACTCCTTGGTTTTAAAAATCGAATACCATTTATTTATTTACAAAAAAGATTCTCGGTCTTGTCACAAGGTTTTGTCAAACTTGTTTAGTGGTTGAGAAAATTGAATTGACTCGAGAAAATTCAAGAGCGATGATTTATTATGACTTTCGAAGTGGTTTAACACAAAAACAGTGTGTTAACCGGATGATTTCTGCATTTGGTGATAAAGCCCCATTCAAAACCACAATTTATCGCTTGTTTGCTGAATTTCAACGTGGACGTGTCAAGCTCAGTGATGATCCCCGTCAAGGTCGTCCAAAAACTGCAGGCACCCAAGAAAACGTTGATGCTCTGCGTAATCTGATTGAGGAAGATCGACATGTGACATACTGCAAAATTCAGGCAACTTTAGACATTGGTATGAGTTAAATACAAATAATTTTGCGTGAACAATTAGGTGTAAAAAAGTTGTTTTCCCGATGGATACCGCATTCGCTCTGTGAAGAGCAAAAAGCGGCTCGCGTTACTTGGTGCGTCAGAACTCTCGAAAGATTACACACAGGATCCTCAAATGCTGTATACAACATCGTATGAGGTGACGAATCCTGAATATACGCGTACGAACCCGAAACAAAAAACCAGTCACAAGTTTGGGTGTTCGAAAATGAGTTAAAACCAACAAAAATTGTTCGTTCACGGACTGTTGCAAAAAAATGGTGGCCACGTTTGTCTCCAAAACCAGACGTGTTACGACTATTCCTCTTGAGGGACAAAGAATGGTTAATGCAGAATGGTATGCTAGCATTTGTTTGCCACTGGTCGTTTCTAAACTCCGTAAAGAGAACTGCAACCGCCGTATCATCCTCCATCACGACAATGCGAGTTCTCACACCGCACACAGAACAAAACAGTTTTTAGAGCAACAAAACATAGAATTATTAGACTATCTGCCGTACAGCCCCGACCTAAGCCCTAATTATTTGTATACTTTCCCTAAAATAAAGAAAAAATTGCGTGGACAGAGATTTTCATCACCTGAAGAAGCTGTGGACGCCTACAAAACGGCCATTTTGGAGACCCCAACTTCCGAATGGAATGGTTTCTTCAGTGATTGGTTCCATCGTATGGAAAAATGTGTCAAATTTCTCGGAGAATACTTCAAAAAGCAATAAATACATTTTTAAATAGTAATGTTGTGTCACTTCCTTGATTCCCGAAATTTTCAGTGCCGCCCTCGTAAAACCGGGGCGGGTCGCTGTATTATTTTTTTATATAAAATAAGTGTGACAAACGAGCGCACAGTCCACCTGATGGTAAGTGAGGACTAAGATGGAATTCTTCGATTCCACTAAAACTGGTCTCTGGTTCTCTACACTCACCATGAGAAACACAGCAGCATTAAGCTGCTATTTTACGCTGGTATTTTATGAGAGCGCGTTCCTGCCCCGGTCGAGCCGACCCATTCGTGCTACAACTATATTATAGCTGCATCGTGGCTCTAACACGTATTTTTAAACTAAATTATAAATTAAGCTAGTGTCTCTCAATACGTAGCAATATACATTTTATGTTTTTTTTTCCACTGCCTCGTAAGTCTAATAGTCGTAAACTCAGCTACTGATCATGAGGTCCCGGATATAAATCCCAGAATCCGGCCAAAATCAGTTCTTTCGATTTTTTGTCTAGAAATCTTCAACAGTGGCGAATCAAGAAGTCGGCGGTGTTTCACTCGAAAGTACGTAAAACTGTTGGTTCTGCGCCTCATCTCTCTCCGATTGTGTCGGATTGTTTATTATAGGAACATAAAACTAACACTACTAAAACTACTTAAAAAATATTACTGACCCGTCGCGGCTTCATCTGGGTAGGATCTATCATTATGGCATCATTAAAATTTGATAAAGTTATCATCGGTCGCTATTTATTTTATAAATTTTTCGATTTTACAAAATAACTCTAGAGTATGAAAGCCATATTGTAGACTTATGAAAAAACTAAGATTTGACTGTTGTTGTCAATAAATAAAAAGTTATGAATTCAAATTGTGTTTAGTGGTGAAATCCCCATAAATACACAATAAACTCTTAAGTGTTTCGGATAAAATATAGCCTTTATCATTCGTTGCGTGGCTCTCAATCTGTTTGTATAGTTTCATCACACTCGGTGTAGCCATTTTTAAAGATTATCCCGGACTGACAGACAGACGGACTGTCTGTCGTTTTTTTATAATGCGTAATCACGTTTTAATGGCGTACAGATCACCCCCTTAGCTCGATATAAGACAGTCATTTCGATATTGCAGATGTGTAATATCACAAATGTCGTGTGCCGTGGTAGCTCAGATGGTTAGCGCGAGCAATCCGGGTTCGATCTATGCCGGCACCTTTCAAATAGTTAATTACAATTTTAAGTGCCGATTTATCACGTGCTCGGCGGTGAAGGAAAACATTGTGAAGAAACCTGTATGAAGTTCGTCAACACGCCGCCCTAAAATCTTCTCAGAAATGAGTGGAGGCCTATGTCCAGGCGTCGGACCTATATTAGGCTGTAACTTTAATATCACAAACAAATTAACTTCAATTTTATTTGTGTGTATAGATGTCGACTATGGTGTAAAAATATCCACTACTCCCTATCATCCCGTGGGTGTCATAATAGGCGACAAAGGGAAATTAATCTGGGGGTGGGGGCAGCAGCGTTATCCTAATAACAACTCTAAATAAAAAACTGCGGTTGCCAACCCACTTGCCAGGCCTGGCAACTATGACCAATATCTCCTCTATAATACAATCTATGGGGAGGCCTATTTAAAGCAGTGGGCCTTAATAGGCTACAACAGTAACGGTATATATATATATATATATATATATATATATATATATACAACATGTAACATAATTAACGCACTTTGAGAAAGTAGTTTGTCAGAATCGTGTACTGAATCGATTCCTATAATTTTTAATATAGGTAATTTTTTATCCCAAAAATAATTATAACTACGTAAATTACAGTCACACTAAATCTGTACAGTCAAAACAAACTGAAGTGGCCGTAACTTAAGGCAATAAGACTTTTAAGAGTGCAGTTTTATTTGTATTGTTACTAATTCTGTCATTCAATATAAATAAAGAAAAAAGAACTTTATTTCAAGAATGTTAAAGTCTTTGTGTTCGTGGATTTGAACTGTGACCACAACATTCTTCCGGAATTAGTATAACTAATTTGATAAATAATCAGTGCATAAAAATGTTTAACTAAAAATTCAGTGTATGAATTATGATTATAACTTAATATACTAATTGGGGTGTCTGAGGGTGTGCGTTAATTACGTTACATATTGTATATATATATATATATATATATATATATATATATATATATATATATATATATATATATATATATATATATATATATATATATATATATATATATATATATATATATAGATACATATAGTTATCCTTTAAAAATGAGGTTAAAAAATATTTGTATCGTCTCGCATTTAAGTTTTAAATTTTGCACTTAACAACTAGATTAAATTTTGTCTATGAAGTTCAAATACTCAAACAGGAACGGAAACATTTATGGTATGTGTAATCATGGATAAACTAATTCTTATGCAAGTAACTGTATCGTTTAGCATATCATTGTAAAGAGCAGTGTCATCTGAGGTCGGTTTTAGTGGAAATTCGGCTCTTTTTCGTCGGTGAACATTATCACTTACACGGTAATAGGAACGGCGGGTGCGCGTGCGCCGGCATCTGTGTAAATACGTGGATTGTGAGAAACGATGTTCTTTGGTAGCAATAAAATGGTTTCTTAAAAAGCATCTCAATGCAGCGATAATTCGGGAGATAGCTTGCATATCAGGATTGACTTACACAATGCACAAAATATAATTTTTGGAACACGTGCTGTTTATTACTATTATAAAAAACAAGCACTTACTTATCTCAATATTAACACAATTACACTTCCATAGCAGTACACAGAGTCACATAGTTACGCAACATAGAATTAGAGTTCTTTTAGAAGCGTATTACATACACATAAACATAAACACTCACGCCTGTCACCCAGAGGGGTAGGCAGAGACTACAGAGACCACAGACTTCCATTTAGCACGATCTTGACATACCTCTCTCCCCTCTTCCACATCCATATACCTACACATATATGCTCGTCGGTTAAAGGTACTCTTAATTTGGCCCATTTTTAGAATATCGCCAATTTGGTCGACAAACTTTCGCCTAGGACGTCCCTTTCCGACTCTTCTATTCACTTCTGCAACGTATATTTGTTTTGTAAGTCTATCCTCATTCATTCTTTCTACTGGTCATAGAACCACCGAAGCATTCCTTTCTTAATCCTGGTCACCGCCTCATCTTGCAAACCACACTCTTCTTATATCACACAGTTTCTCACCCTGTCACTCAGATTCAGCCCTAACATACTCCTTAGCGACCGCATTTCTACTGCATTTATTGTACTCTCGTGCCTCTTCTGCCACACCCAACTTTCACTACCATACGTTAAAGTAGGGACTAATACAGCACTGTGAATTGCCATACGTGCCTTTTTTGACACATTCTGACTTTTCACAATAGAGTGTAGAGCCCCATTTACTTTATTTCCTGCATTCACTCGTCGTTCAAGAAAAGAGGGTGTATCCTTAAAAGAGTATTTTATGAGTTATTATACAGCTCAAGCTGTATAAAGTCTGTATTATGGGCTCTAAGTAATTTTAGGGTTCTTAATCAGAATATGAAAACACTAGTATACAACTTTACGTATTTTGTAACACTTGAATCCGATTTTATCATAAAATCTGTAAAGAAGCTCTTTTTTGCATGCTGTAACTTGCTTATTACAACTCTAAGTGTTATTATAGTATCACTCAAATCTTATTTCTGAACAATGATATATGGAAACTGCATTCTTAAAGTTATTTTGTGGTGTAATTGTACACTCTTATAAATACAGTAGTTTTATTACTTCTGTCTATGATGGTGATACAAAAGTAAAAAAAGAAATAACAGCCACAGTACAATTTAAAGTTGTATAAGTGATAGAATTTCGTCATTTTGCATGCGTAGCGTGTTTATATTGTGCTAATTAACGACTTTAGTTTGTTAATAATATGTTGATAAAAAGAAAAAAAAATGTTGCTGTTAGAAGATCATGTGAAATATTAATAAAAGTTATCGAACACTGTTTCCAAGATAAGGTTTTTTATCTTTTACACCTGTCACTAAAGATAATTATATCTTAAGTTGAAAAAACTGCTATACAACGTAAGTAAAAAAATATTTTGTTATACAACTGATTAAAAACCAATGGTTGTACGATAGAATCCCTAACATACTTAGTACAGCTACTACCCTTGAAATACATGGCTGTTTAGCAAATTGTCGCTATTTTAGGACCCATATAAATAAATTTTATAACATAATTTTAGGAAAACTGGGCATTATTTTTAGCCTACACCATTATTTCCAGTTGGACTAATGACTACTGTGCTCCAATGTGCCTCCATATCCATTAATTTAATATTTTTTTATTCTGACCTATACAACTGGTATTTAGTTACTATATTTAATAATGTGTTCTTATATTATTTGGTTAATTTGCTGGCACGGCAATTTTTAATAGAAAACATAAAAGTTGACCGTAAATCTAATTTTGCACCACCAATTCACCAACTATCACCGTTAAATGTCCACTCCAATTCGAGTACAATATTAATTATAATCAATTTTCTTATTATTATTAATATATATTTATTTTAATTATTAATATATTATATATTTTTTTTACTTAAAGAATTTTTTTTTTATATTCATTTGTAATTCCGTTAAAAACCCAAGTTAGAACGCTTTTTAAAAGTTACTTATAAGACAATATCTGTAGTGGAATAGTTTCCTTGCATACCAAATAATAAACATGTTATACAGGCTCTTTTATACTTGTACATCGACTGTACACTCCTACTACGCATGAAGGTGTATAATTTGTACCAATTTTTTTATTTTTAAGAACTGTATAAGCGCTTATATAGCCTTTATATAGACAGAAAATACAGCCTATAGTATAAAAACGAACTTCAATACAGCTCGTATACAGCTTGCATGCTGTTTGGATTCTGGTTCAGGCGTAGGTATAGGCTACCAAACAAGTTGTCAAAAAAAGTGAATAAATTATTGAGAATAAGCCACAAATATCACCTTCATAGCCCCAGTATAAAAAGCCCAATACTTTAGATCCGACTTACTGGTGTAAGTTTTGATCTTTGGGATTGGCATTTTATTATAATATTTTATACGCAGCAATAAACAACTGTGTGGTAGTGGTGTACGAGAGCCCATGATTCCATTACATAATATAGATGTCGTAAAAGGAGACTATGAGAAATATCAGAAAGATATGGTATTCAATAGATTATAACATATGTCACAGTTAAAATACTTAGAGCAGCGATGGGGAGCAGCGTTAGGTATAAGTACAAAACGTTTAGTTTGAAAGTGTGTGTTCACAACACATATGTTGTGTTCGCCTGCTCAGAAAGGTGATTGTGGGAAACATTATCTCCCATAATCATACTGCTACAGTCTATTAACAATCCACTGAACATCGGCCTCTCGCTAGATTGCCTCAAGAAGGATAATATAATGATTTCTTAAAATTACGTAGCCGGTCTAACTATGACATTGGGACGTCAAACCTCTCGGTCCTACCAGTGACTATGGGTGCTATACAGCACCCGCAACGTCGGGAACTAAAAATAAGTTAAAAATAAGTTAATTAAATGCGATAAAATCCGTATAAGTGGTTCAATCAAAATCAAGATGGCCATAAATTTTTTTTATAATCGATACAAATGTGGGTAATGAAATTACTTGCTAACACTAAGCGAAGCCAATATTTTACATTAATCGATATTAGCATGCTACATAATAAATTAGCTAGCTTTACAGCGTTCGATATTTTGAATAAGATGAACTACTACATTTGAATTAGGTAAGTAATAATTTAACAATATTTAGAGTAGCACAAGCGGTATTGACACAAACACGTTCACAAACAGTGGACAGTGGGAGCCTCTCGCTGGCAAGTCGGTAAATATTTACGTGTCAAAATGAAAATGTTACGTCAAAATCGTAGCGTTCGCCGAAGCCTATATAAAGGCTAGTGACACCTCACTGAGGACAATTGCAGAACATAATATTGTGAAGTGATTTTTTTTTAAATTTTATTTTATTTTCATCGTCCACAAGGCCCACTGGATATGTTAAGTTCAAAGACAAGATGCTTGAAATAACAGTGCTCCTTTCCATCATTACTCTATAGCAATATGATAGCAATAAAACATAAGTGAATTTTGTCGATATTAACTATAGTAACGCTGTGTAAATTATGGCTAGTGCAGCTTAGTTGTCTGTGATAAAAATGTTTTTCGCAAATGTTGAGAGACAAAAATATGCGTCTTTCAAGCTAGATTCATCCACAACGACATTCTAATTTAAATGACGAAATAAAAGAAGTGATTCAATACTTTAGAAGATGGAGATTTTTCAACGGAGGATTATAGGCTCTTTTTCTAGAGGATTCTAGGAGGAATGATAGGAGAAAGGGATATTTCTGGATTAGAGGTTATGTGGCTCCTGAAACATAAGATTTAGTTCCCAATTGGTAACTGCCATATATCGAATTTCAAATGTATCGTTCCAACGGAACTAGGATTATATAAGCCTTAGGGAGGATTCCGGCTATAACATAGTATATCATAAAATAACTCCACAACGCCTACGTATTACGCTGTAAAATATGTGTCAATATTTAGTTACCAATTAGTTCGAGATATATCTTATAGTATCTTCTTTACCATATGTAAATAATTCAAAATGGCGACGTAAAGCAGCTTCAAAGGTGTGAGTCATCTGGCACTGCTTCTTCATCTTATTTTTGTACAATTCTGTGTAAATCGCACCAATTATTAATATTTACAAGTTAAAGGTAGCCTTCATCAACTATCTCATCAGGACGTTAAACATATCAGTCCCCTGCCTAACGATGGGTACAGTAAAGCGCCCAAAATGTCCGGTATTAAAAAGTTTTTGTACGTGGTAGAGCCATGCTGCATTTATATAATGGTTGTGGTACGAATGGGTCGTACGTATATCGTACGACTGAGGAAAGACCACGCTCTCATAGAATACCAGCGTAAAATAGCAGCTCAATGCTACTGTTTCGTATGGATAGTGTAGAAAAACGGAGATCCTTTTTACTGAAAATGAGGTACCACCACATTTCTCAGGAGGACAGCGCATCTGCATTTGTTTTTTTAATTGAGGATAGATGTAGATGTCTATGGGCCACACCATCTACTTACCATGAGATGGAATTTTATTTTATTTTTTATCACAATTATTCTATAAAAAAATTAAACGCGTTCAAATTAAATTAGTTTAATTCTATGTGATATGCGCGGACTAAAAGGAATCGAGACAGTAAGTGTATATATTAGTAACATCAGCCCAATATTTTTCAATGTCTAGGTGTCTGTGAGAAGGTTGCAGAGAAGATTTGCTATACCTAATCATCTCGCACTTTGTCGTTCATCACATCGTTCTTTCTCATCGCCGGACTAGGTATTTTCACAATTTATTGGTAACTATGATGTCTATATAGCATTTGCCTTAAGCGATTCTTACCAGACTTACGATACAAAATGAGGTAATATTATTACTCCTCCACACGCAGCGTTTACACGACACAGACATTTATAGTACATTTTATCTAAGTTTACGTATCACTTCCTTTCCACTTATAATTCTACCAAAATTGGTTTAGCTCCTAAATTATTGAGAAAATATTTTTTCCTTTGTCATAGTGAAATTAAGCATATTGTCGGTAAGGATTCTGGCTTAGGAAGGAAGGACGCAAAATATTGAAAATCAAAATAACAAAAGAACATCTTCACGTAATATCTGTTTCTTCATCAAACCGTAAAATTCCACTACCGGCCTCTCGTGCTGTAGAAAGGATTTGCACTAATCTAAATGCTAAGCAAGAGTCTAGTAGAGACATAATCACCTTTGATGTCACCACCCGATGCCGGGCTTAATTTTTTATGTCTGTTGTAAACGATATGGTTGTTATATATCGGAAACCATGAAAATTTTCTGACACCACGGGATGAATCGAGGTAGTGAATACGCTTACGCCGTCCTTAATGCTATTAAATATATTATTATAACATTTATTTTTAAAGGAGGTCGACAGAGTATCTACTTGAAAACAGAGGTGCTTCAGTTACAAGGCAAAAGATATAAGCGATTTAATTCAGTAAATAATACAATTTCTTTAATATTTAAAAAATGTTACTTAAAAGCTGTAGTAGCCAGGCCGATGTTTCCATAGTATGTGAGAAACTTAAGTCTTATTCCCGTCGGCACGATTGAAATTGTTAATTGAAGTTTTGTCATTCTGATTTACCACGTGCTCAGCAGTGCATTGTGAGGAATCCTGCGTTTCTTAGAAGAAAATATTGCGAGAATATGCGACGTCAACCAACCACTTACCATCACTATGTGTTGGGACAGCGTAGTGTATTTATTATTAGTTCAAAACCTTCTCCCAAATGAGGCTATTGAATTAAACTGTCAAACGTGACAAAACGTTAATTTTAACTTTGATAATATTTTGCTCTGTTCCAAAATAATCTCACATTATGTTATAACGAAAATTTTTTTTAGTTTTTTTTTAGGCCACATTATACAGAGTATAGAAGTATAGAATAGAAGTTTTGCAATATAGATTAAGAAAATTCTTTTTTTTTTAAAGAATAAGGGTGACAAACGAGCTCACAGTTCACCTGATGGTAAGTGGCCGCTGTGGCCCATAGACATCTACATTTATCTTCGATTAAAAATCAAAACGCATATGCGATGTCACCCCTGAGGACTGAGATGGAATGCCTCGTTTCCAGTAAAAAAGGGTCTCCGGATCTCTATACTCACCATACAAAAGCACACACAACCACTGCAGTACCACTGCAACCATTGATACAAATGTGTCAAAAGTTTGTTAAATAGTTTTTATTTATGATATTAAAATTAAGGATCCATAACACTGGTCTCACATTATTATATAACATCTTATGTACATTATGGTTTAGCAATAAATGTTTGAGTTTGAGTTTTAAGGATATTCGCTTAGCGTATGATCATGGGCCATACAAGCCGCGGCAAGGCGCTAGCTCCTTGTACCAATAACAGGCAGCGTAAACAGCGCGGTCGCCTTGTTAACCTAAAAAGTTAACAAGGATCGGCTAGCACTTAGCCGGGCTGTGTTAACTTCGTGGACAAAGCCAGGACTTGTTTACAACATCTAGTTGCAGGTTAAGTGGGCTAATTGTTGATAGAAGGGCTGCACCTGCCTTTATTTTAGGCGTTGGGTGTTTAAACCTTTATTCAAAAGTATAAAGAATAATTTTGCGTTACATAGCTTCGTCTAGCGTAATTATGCAAGACAAAATAAGATTGCCTTGAAGCAAAGAAACCATAGTGGGATAATCTCGCCTCACGGATATAAGTGCCTCTTGACTTCCTGCATGGCATAAAATATCGATACTCCAACTATTGAAGTATCACTCTACACTTCGCTAACTAGTACGCCATAACATAATTCAAAGAACCGAGAACACATTACGAGAAAGAATGTTTGTCGAGTGACGACTTTGTACATTTACATATTTAATACCTATTTTAAATATTTTTGAACAAAATGTTTTACTAATTTTTACATTTCATTTGTAACTAGCAACACTAGCGACCTGTCCCGACTTCGCTTGCACAGGATCTATTAGAGTTGTCAATCAAAAACCAAATGTTATTTTATAAATTTTTCGTTTTTAAAAATATATTCAAGTTTTTCGGATAAAATTTAGCTTAGATCCATCCTAGCATTGCTCTTCGTAGCATAGTCTGTTCGTAAAGTTTCAACACAAGAGGTTCAGGGTACCAAAATTTAGCGAATTAAAAATGATTATATATGTCTTAATAGCATGATAATGGTTTAGATAATATACGCAGCGGGCTTACGATGTTCTTTGTATGCAATATATGGGGCTTCAACGATTCCGTAGCGCATCAGGCATGTTTGATGAAGCGGTAACGGACAGCTTTCAAGTTATTCTGCGAAAATGAACAGCATTCCAGACGCGTCAAGTCAACCTGAGCACCAAGAGCATCCCGAAAGTTATTGTGGAGAAACCAGACTTCGCGTTCCTGCAGCACTGGACACGTATACACTGCTGCGGGTCTGTTACTAACAGATTAATTGTAGTTACTAACATATTTTAGTTTATTATATTTACTTCATAACCCATACGAATCATTGTCCGAAATGGAAGGAACCAATGATCAATAATTGATTATTTATCCGCGGGAGACACACCTGATATTAGTACGTAGAATATTTTCATCTTGTTGGGCTGAATAAATATATAAAAAGAAATGATAAAGATACATAAATATATATTTAACATACTAACATAAATAAATAAATAGTACATAAATAAATAAAAGCCCAACCAGATAGAAACCCTCGGCAGAGGAGACCAAACGGCTAAAAAACCAAGCTTATTATTATTATTAATGATCTCCTGAGCTTATAAAGAAGCTAGTTAATTCAGTATTACAGACAGACACTTTAATTTTATTTATATGTATAGATTACTACTCTACAACGTGAGGGGCCAATGCTTATCAGTGGAATTTTACGTGCTGATGAAGAGGAAAAACATTCGTAATTCAAATATACCTATTTGTTATAGTAAACTACGTTTAATCCATTGTACATTTTTACAGCATTGGATGACAAACGAGCACACAGTCCATCTGATAGTAAATGGATGTTGTGGCCCATAGACATCTCTGACATTTATCCTCAAAGTATCAAAATATGTTGTCACCCATAAGGACTAATATAGATTGCTTCGATTCCAGTAAAACGGGTCTCCGGTTCTCTACACTCACCATGTGAAACACAGCAGCATCATGTTGCTATTTTACGCTGGTATTCTGTAAGAGCGTGATCCTGCCCCGGTCGAGCGGACCCATTCGTGCTAAAACTATAATATAGCTGCAGTGTGGCTCGACCACTTAAAATATATATAAAATAAGCTTCAGATGTGTTGAAAGAAATATTATTATTTTACTTTCCCTCGTAGAAGAAAAATCCCAATACGACATACGCAAGCGGCGTAACCATGTATCTACGATGTAAGAATATCCACTATTCCATATCGTTCCGTGAGTATCGTAAGAGGTGACAGAGGAAACTGAAAGAGATAATAGTTAGCGGCCACTTTCCTAATATCAACTCAAAATAAAAAAAAAAATAAAAAAAAAACTGCGATAATCCATCAGCCGGCCAAGCGTGGCAACTATGGCGAAATCTTCACTACAAGGCAATTAAAAAAATAATTCCATATTGGAGGCCTATGTTCAGCAGTGTACTTTTATATGCTGTAATGGATGGATGTATACGGAAGTGCAGAATCTGGTTAGAGACGAGGGGATTTTCTTACAATATTTTCTTGCACCGCAGTACAAAAATTATCAACTGCATCGCCACTTACCATCAGGTCAGGCACTGGCTTATGGTAGTAAAAAAAGAAGAAAAGAAAATAACCCGATGGCGGACGAATAAGCATACCAAGTCTTCAAAGTAGACTGGTCATAGTGGTCATACTTACATAGTGCTCTGGGTACCAATTCCGTAGTATAAAGAAAAGGCTATTCACCTTAAATTTGTAAAAGGATAAAAAACGCGGATTTTACGCTCGGCGCTAAAAAGTGAAAAAGGGGTTTTCCACGTCTTCGTGTTATTAAGGCGTAATCAATATAGATAATTAGCAAAAAGTTTTTGCATTACCATACTCGTAATGATTTTTTTCTGATTAGTAGAGTAGTATGCATGACGCTTCAATATTTTATAAGCAAATTAATGACTGTACGTCTATCGGATAGGCAATAACTAATTCTAAAGTTTTAGTAATTAAAGATATAGCTAAATAAATAAACAGACGCATAATAGTGAATTACGATGCCTCGCGGAGTATCGCTAATAAAATAAATGAAGAGTCGGCATTTGGTATCTTAGTGCGCCGCGCTTGTACCGAGACAAAACATGTAACTGATTACTTGATGATTACTGTATTTATTAGACACAAACTTGTACTTATATAACAAAAATGTTATATGTAATATCTTTCTTAGCGTAAATATTAATGCATTATAAGATATAGGCCAAAAAAATGTTATAAATTACGCACGTGCTGTTCCTTGCTGCATTTTTATGCTATTAAAACATTGCGAGTACAGCAGCTTGTCTAGGAAATAAAAATGTTTTTAAGAATATAGGCACACTTTGTTCTGCCCTTTCCGACGACCCTTTGTCCTAAATTTGTAACAAAAAAAATGTTGAGGGTAATTTATCGGGTAAAAACTATCTTATCTCTCATGATTGTGCAAGCAATACCCATTTACAAAATTTCATTAAGTTCGGTAGTGTAGTTTCGGAGTTCATCGCGGACAAACTATGTGATATGTAATTTTTATATATAAAGACAATATGTGAGATGAAGTCAGTCTCCGCATCCTGATGGGCATTGCAGCTAATTCTTTTTTCCCATTACTAAAGTGTACACAATGTGCTGAGCAGTGTAGTGGAATGTTTATAGACTGTCATTTTAATGTACGTTTATGTATACATTTTTTTGAATTTAATCAACTGAGTAATTTTTCTGAATTTAAATTGTAAATACTAAAGATAGCACCATTCACCAGTGAGACTGAGCGCCAGTGCGGGCCCCACTAGAGTCAATTGATTAGTCGGCGCTCTTTGTGGCCCTCGCCGACGCTCTGAACAATTTGCTCGCGGCCCGACCGCCCTAATTTTAATGGGCTTATAAAATTTATTTTAATGTATTTATCATAAGCGAGATTGATGTGAATACACTTCAACTGTGTTCACGCTGGTTATGACTGTTCGTTTTAGTCTTTGGTAACTTGTAAACGACAATTCAGTCATCTTTTCAATTGCTTATTTTGTATTTTTCTTACATATCATGTGCTCGTCAGTGAATGAAATCATTATGACGAAACCTGCATTTCTGAGAAATAAGAGAAAAAAATATTTCGAAGACATTTGCAGTTCGTCAACACGCATTGGAGCAGCGTGGCGGACATTCCCTTGATTTTTTTAACTTTTACATATATTTATAATTTTAACAATTTGTACTGTGAATTTTTATTACAACTACAAAGTGTCTGCAGCACGTAAAGGTATTAACTCAAACGGCGAGAGACTACGCTCTCACATAGTTATGGTTTCACAATTTTAACAAGGTATTTATTTTGCTTACCAGGACTAAGTAGGTACAGTTATTAAATACGGTCCCTTTAATACGATTTTGTTCTTATTTAACATTTTTATCTTATATTATTTTTATGCAAATAAGGTGACACATACCACCTTATGCTAAGTGTATGGTAACAAATAAATAAATGCTACTATTCCCATGAATACTAAGTCTATTTTCGATTAACAATCGAATTTCAAAAGCGGTATAATACCCGAGAATTACCATTCGGTACCCGCCTCACGATGCTCTAACATATTACATATAAGTATTATCTTTATCCCGGTATTCTGTGAACATGTAACCTTTCCTGGTCGAACCGTTACATTCCTGCTTCAGTCATAATACTGCTGCAGATTGGCTTTTTACCACGTTACAGAATATCAAAAAAGAACAGGAACAATGAACTTACATATTTAATTAAAGGTTTTGAAATAGTTAAATATGTGTATTATAATGTGTATAAATTTATCTATGGTTGACCTAAGTGATCGTATTAATAGTTGTTTAATTGAAACAAGTAAGTAGTTTTATACACTAAATTAAGAACTACATAATTCTGTGCTTAATGTACATATGTACATAACATTATCCTCATAATTTTAATAGCATTAATAAACCTACGTATATGCACACAAAAAGAAATTCGACGAAGTTCTACGTCCGTATTATAATTCTATGTAATAAAATATTCAGCAAAAATAATTTATAATCGATGCGGTTGCAACGGTGTATCATTTGACTCAGAGACCGCAGGGGTCAGGCATTAAAGCTTTGACGTATAAGCCTTATCATACATTAAACGGCGTTGAAAGGTTTGTTCGTGAAAGTATTATGCAGGAACCATCCATCGAATAAACAAGAAATATGCAATAGATTTGTGTAATTCAGGAAAAATTATATCATTTTTGTTCATTTTTACAGTTCAAATTATGTTTGAGCTATTTTTAATTTCTAAAAATATTAGGTTTTAGACAGAGGTCATTGAAAGGTTACAGGACTCGTTGATGGATTGAATAAGAAAATATTTTGTAATTAGCTATGTGGTTTGATGTTTTCTTTAATCTTCATTAACTATGACTTCAAAATATTGAAATGAATGGATATACTACACTAATAATTCTCCATAATGAGATCGATTCCGATTACTTCTTAAGTAAATTGAAATTGACTTTTACAACCCGATAGTAAGAAAGTGTTGTTGACTTTACAACGAGATATCCATGGAAAGCTCCGACTTGGATATTTTTGACCCAAGATCCAAAAGAGCAGTAAAACGACTTAAACTTATACACACTCATTTTCATATTACGTAGGTTTTAATATTTGTAGGTAGTTTAATTTAATTTAATTTGTTGTATTATGTATGTCATAAATATTGTATAGAGTTCATCTCTCCTGTAATAAATATAAAAATGATGTTTATGATAACAATCTGGTACAAAACTGTTATATAATTTTTTTAATGTAATTTGATTGTTTTTTATTTGTTGCCCTTATAATAAATAAATTAAAAGTAGACCTAAACATATAATTGCTAGGCCATCTTTCTCATTACTGAAAAGGTTTTAAAGTCGACCTTGCATACTCTAAAAACCTATAGCCGTTGTCGCAATATGTTTTAGCGGACTTCACGTGTCCTCGGAATATTTTGAAATTATCAGGCATGCATATTTCCTCACCGCTGAGTTAGCGAGGATTGAACGAAATTTGCTCGCGTACTGTTTGAGGCGAGCAGATCCCTCTAAGCCACGATGGTTCAATATACAGAGCACTGTAACTATAGCGTGTTTTCATTGATGTCATGCGACACGTGCGGTCCTTCCCGGACCTACCTCACGATTAGCGTCAATCGATGAGGGCAGCACAAGCGAACCAAAGCGCATGCGTAGCCAAATCATGCAGTACACTCGAATGGACAAGTTATTTATGTGTTTAATAATTTATTTTTTATATATCTTTTATTTATTTCTTTCTAAATAATGCAAAAATGTGAACTAGAAGCATGGGTCATATTTTCAGTGATGAATAATTTCATAAAAATATCGAAATCGATATCGATTTTTGGGCCTGAAGTTAACAAATTAGTTTATACTTTCAAAAATATCTTTATTTTTCTTAATTAAAATACAAAACAACAAGCTCGTTTTACAATCTAGAATTCGAAAAAAATATAAAATCACGATATAGTTTAAGAAATCGAATAAATCGATAAAAGTGAAGAATCGATACACTAGTGAAATTCTCGTTTCTGAACACTACTACCAATAAACTTCAAAACTAGTATGGATTTACATAATTTAAGAAAATTACCTACTTTCGATTCGATTTGAAACGAGCAACATAGAATTAATTACATTAAAAAAAACATGAAATTCTAGAATAAATCGAACATTTTAGGATCTATTTTCGATATTTTTTCAGTGTTTACCGGAGAAATAAAAAATAAATAACTGCGATAACATCTAAAAAATACGTAATAAAAAAATAAAAAACATCAACGTGTTGCCATCGAATAACAGTAACAACAACAATCTAAGTAAACGAGATGTTAGGCATCTCGATTATTTATACTATCAGGAATATTTACTATACTTATCAAATTACTTGTTGTTGTTTTAGCTTTCGTTAATTGTTTAACCGTTCCGTTTCCTTGATAACCCATAGTCATCCTTAATTATTTTATACTGATCCTGCTTTTATGTCTAGCATCTCGATTACTTAAAATATAAGGAATGTTTACCACTCTTGTCCACCTACTTGTTGTTGTTTTAACTTTCGTTAATTGTTTAACCATTTCGTTCCCTTGATAACCACAGTTCTTTTAAAGATTTTATACTGATCCTGTTTTCTTATTGACACTTGCTTCTTTATTAGTCACCAAGTATCTTGCATACACGACTGACCCTGAGTAGGTAATGATATCATGGGCTATTTTTTTAATTGTAATACACTTGTAGTATGTTTTCTAATTTATAAATATAATTGTATATTTATGCTACTATAGCAAAGAATCGACTGTTACAGTGTAGATAATACATAACCTCACTTTTACTTATTCTACGATAACTCAGATCCTATATTCACAAATCTTACCAGATTTTCAGTTATGGATTGTATATAAGTATACTTTTGGATGATCCTAATATCACCTTGTTAACATCTGGGCCCAATAATCTATGGAAACGTCCTCTTCTCCATTCTTAATAATAAATAAACTTTTATACCAAGTATACTATTTTATAAGCAAAACTTTAAAGATAAATACAGTATCATAGGTGTTTTAGTTTAGTTTACAAATATACTTCAAATAAATACCGACATACCGTAAAACAGTTAAAAAGAAAATTTTTTGTAAAATCGAAAATTATTATTTTTTGTATTGAATGGTTTAAATTATTTAATAAAGCTTTAAATTAACATATTTTATAACTCCCCCCTCGTTTATCTTGAATATTATCAGATCATACGTATTTTTATTCTTAATGTTACCCAAGTCATGAATGAATAATAAACAGATATACACAGACATTTTTGTGCGCAATGTTACTGCGACCGGCTTCAATCGTGGTATGCGGCACTCGTGATCTGCTGGAAACTCAAGTGAGAACTTAAATGCTATAACCCTTCAGTTTAAGTAATTAACTCAAGAAAAATTGTTTGATCGCAGTTAGTGAAGTTCGAGAAGAATGTAAGTAATCATTTAAAATTTCAATATTAATATTTTAAAAATGTCCTTCATTAAAATTTAAATCATTAAAATGAAAATAAATGTAATGTTTAATGTAAACCTCAATCGTGAAATAATAATTTTATTAAATATAATATTATTTTTTAAATTTGTGAAGTTTTGAAAAGTGCGAAAACAATTCTTTTAAAAAAATACTAATTTGTTTTAACAAATTGAACTTTTTTTATATATATTAATATAGTGTTATAATATTGTATATTTGCATTATATTTAGAGGGTAGAGAAATTACGTCAAAAACGACTTCAATACTTTTTACATTATTTCGATAAAAGCAAAGTGACAAATGAACTTACAGTCCATATGATGGTAAGTAGTAACTGTAGACCATGGATACCTGCAGCTAACTTCGAATAAAGAGGGCTGCAGATACGTTGTCATCACGAAGAAATGCCTCATAGCCCGTAATCATATTAACTCTATAGTTTTCAGACTGGAAAACAACAGTGCAAGCAATACTATTGGCAATTTTTTTATAGGATAAGGGTGACAAACGAGCCCACAGTCCACCTGATGGTAAGTGGTTGCTGTGGCCCATAGACATCTACATCTATCCTCAATTACGAATGAAAATGCAGATGCGTTGTCAACCGTGAGGTCTAAGATAGAATGCCTCGTTTCCAGTAAAATGAGTCTCCAGTTCTCTACACTCACCATACGATGCACTGCAGCGTTGAGCTGCCATTTTACGCTGGTATTCTGTGAGAGCGTGGTCCTTCCCTGATTGAGCAGACCCATTCGTGCTGCAACTATACTACTAATATAGCTCCAGCATAGCTCTACCACGTTGTTGATACTATATTGCCAATATACTATATTGGCAGCAAAAACATGTTCTTAAGTGATTGGTCCTTACCTATTACATTACATACATTACCATACATTGGAACCTACCCTGGCAGGCTCCTTGGCGGAAAAGAGGGACGCAGGGGAACCACCTAGTAAAATAAATAAAAAAATACTTCGGTTCATGTTTTAGGTTTAGGTTTTTTTACGTTTAGGTTTTATCTTTTTTTTACGTGGTAGAGCTACGCTGCAGCTATAGTAATGATACCACGAATGGGTCGGCTCAACCGAGCTAGGACTACGCTCTCAAAGAATACCAGCGTAAAATAGCAGCTAAAGGCTGTTGTGTTTCGTATGGTCAGTGTAGAGAACTGGAGACCCTATTTTACTGGAAACGAGGCAATTCATCTTAGTCCTCAGGTTTGACGATGCATCTGCATTTTGATTTTTAATCGCGGATAAATGTAGATGTTTATGGGTCACAGCTTCCGCTTACCATCAGGTGGACTGTGTGCTTACTTGTCACCTTAATTCTATAAAAAATATTAAAAAGACCTAAAAGTAAAATAAATGCGATAAAATCCGTAAAAGTTTTAATCAATTAAAAAGACCTATTCCAATCATAAGTGCCGAATGTGTTAGGGATGTAAATGAGTCACTACTATACCGTATCTAAGATTTCTCTCCAGGACTCTAGTTTTTTACACTTACCATACGAAATACAGCAGCATTGTTGGTATTCTGTGAAAGCGTTGTCCTTCCTTGGCCGAACCGATCGACATGTGCTGCATGCAACCGCGATATAGATGCAGCGTTCTTTGTCAAAATGGTCCTAAGTCGTGCTCTAATATTGATTATCATATAAATATTCCTTTGGTATAACTAACCTCAATAGGGACTTAAGTACCAAAATAATTATCTTTTGTCCTAAGTACCTTGATACTTAGGTCAATATAATGGCCTTCAGAGTAAGTTAGGTTAAAAATTTGCTTAAGCATGTGCTGAGTTTATTGTTATTTTTTATATATTTTTGCACTTAGTTTGGTAAATTAGCTATACGCACTCGTTATATGAGTTAAACGTTTGGAAATCATTAAATACGAAATTTGCAGTTTGTTAGTCCCTACGAACATAATTGAATATTTTTTATATATTTTTGAATTTATATAAAAACAAAACGCAATAAATCTCGGCGTCTAAATTCGTCAGGTGATAAATGAAATTATTGACACCTCCATCGCGTCGCGTAGCTAAGCGTTGGGTCTCAGCGCTACTGGCTGTGGGTTCGAAACTCGCACGGAACCAGTGCTTACGTGGCCTACAAATAATAATGACGGGTGTAAATCGCCTCCACGATACGGGGAAAACCCTAATGTGGGAATAACGTTTCTAAATATAAAGACATTAAAAAATATTAAAAACATCTTTGGACAAGTACACAAGGCACATTTCCAAACAAAAGAACAAAAACAACAAAATTTATTTCTTTTATGAATACTGCAGACGTAGGCTACTTCAGTTTACCGCAGCCCTGTTTTATAATGTTCGACAACGTTTTTACATAATACCGTAAAAATCGACTCTGCGTATCGTACTGCTGTGTTGGCGTTTTGCCAACTTTTATATTGATTGGCCCACCATTACCGCCCTACAGCCACTTACTATATTAAATTTTAAAGAGTCTGTGCCATGTTATTTTTCACATATTCAAGAGTTGCTTAAAGATCAGCTAAATTTGATTAAGAATGCAGTTCCCAATTATTCGATTGAAATAAAGGCTTATCCTGATAAAGTAGGTAATTTTTACCAAATTATTTGCCTTTAATTTTATTTAATTTCATTCGTTATAGTGAAATTATATGCAATAGCGTCGAGACACTTTTTATATTATTTTTTTAATATAAATAAGGTTGACATACGAGCACACAGTTCACCTGTTGGTAAGTGGATGCTGTGGCCTATATACATTGATCCTCAATCGAAAATCAATATGCAGATGTATTGTCACCCCTGATCTCCGGTTCTCTACACATACCATACGAAACACAGCATCGTTTAGCAGATATTTTATGCTTGTTGGCTGTGAGAGCGTGGTCCTTCCCGGGTCGAGCCGACATATTCGTGCTGCAACCACCACATAGCTGCGTATGAGGTGTGAGACACTTGATGCCGTGACGTCAAGACGGTTATCAAGTCTTTATTTTAAGAAAAGTTGTCATGTCAGTTAATATAATAGGATGTGTTCAGCAACGTTTTTTATTCTAGGACATGTAACTTACTTTATTATTTGCCGCGCTAGATTGAAAAAAAGCAAATAAAGTTAAAAACTTTATTTTGTTCTAAAATTTTCATTTTTTTGTTTCTAAATATAAACCTTCTCCATTAAAAACACTTATATATATACCAATTTTATGGTGATCGATCTAATAAATTTTGAGTTAACGATTTCATATATATTCATATATAATCCTTATATATATATATATATATATATATATATATATATATATATATATATATATCTTACGTGATTGTTACCTACCCAGGCAGGCTCCTTGGCAGAAAAGAAGAATGCAGGGGGACCACCTAGTAAAAAAAATTACAATAATAACAATATTAACACAATGTACTAAGTTCAGTAGAGTCACAGGAAACGTCAATATAAATATATTATTGCCACCGATACGTGTATTTTTAGGGCATCGGAAGGAGAAACACCAGGAGGCCTAGCGCCAGCTGAACCACAAACTGGACCGGATGGAGAGATCATCGGTGGACCTCGCACGCCACAACAAATTGCAGCACAGCGTAGGTTACAACAGACACAGGCTCAAGTTGATGAGGTGCGTATGTAAACGTATCCACCACAATAGCAGCAGCACACAGCCTATTAAGTCCACCGCTGAAAATAAACCTCCCTGTGAGACTGCCTCGTAAAAGGAATATTGATCGTAGTTGCCTCCCTTCGCGTTGGCAGCTGCAGTTTTTTACCCACTTCAAAAAGAAGGAGATATTCAATTCGACTGTATGTTCTTTTTTATGTGTGTTGCCTCATAACTTTTCTCTCGGTGAACTTATTTTGATAATTCTTTTTACCTAACTTATTTTAAAGCATATTTTATCTGAAAGCTTTTCACGTGGTCGCTATATATAAATTTTATCAAAATCTGAATTGCTCAGGAAACCTTCTGAAAAACGGCATTACAATATATACCTGGCACAGCTAGATACAAGCCGTGGTAGCTAAGTTGGTTTTCGCGCTCCCTGTAAATTCCACAGTATGCAGCAACTCCGGGTTCGATCCTCACCGGCACCAATGAAATTTTTAATTGCAATTTTAAGTGCTGATTTACCACGTGCTCGGCGGTGTATGGTGTATAAGTTAAAAAAATCGAAGACACACTTCCTTGCCCTAAACCCTCTCAGAAATGAAAGGAGGCCCGTGCCCAAAAGTGGGACGTATAAAGGCTGTACTTAACTTTAACTTTTAACAGCTATTTTATGAGTTTAAAATAATATATGTTAATATATTACAATATAATATTTGTTAATTTTAATATATATATATATATATATATATATATATATATATATATATATATATATATATATATATATATTATATGTAAGTTTTATTGAAATATATTTGATTAAATTTTCAGGTAGTAGACATCATGAAAACGAATGTTGAAAAGGTACTAGACAGAGATGCAAAATTATCAGAATTGGATGACAGAGCAAGTAATAACCGAATTCGTACTCACATTTATTAAAGTAATGGAAAAAGGATTCTTCAAGCTTAAATGGGTTATGTTATTTATTACAGATGCGCTTCAACAAGGTGCATCACAGTTCGAGCAGCAAGCAAAGAGCTTGAAAAATAAATTTTGGTTGGAAAACTTAAAGGTCAGTCTTCACTCTGCTGAGGTTTTTGTTCAAATATTATTATTATTCTCAAGCAATCATTTTATAACAGTCAAATTTTAGCATGATGTAACCAACACTAATTTTTGTACTAAAGAACTACAATTGAAGTGAACTACAAACACTTTATTGCTATTTTGCTATGAGGTACATACGTCAAACAAATATGCTTTACAAGTTACATTCAGCAGATTTTACTAATTTTAGTGTAGAGTTACTATTATTTTTTATAATAAGATTCTATGGTCATATATGTCTATTCTCCATTAAAAATTAAAATACAGATGCGTTACCACGGCTGACGATTAATGTGGAATGCTATGTTTCCAGTAAAAAAGGTATCCGTTTCTCTACACTCACTATACGAAACAAAGCAACATTATGCTGTTATTTCACGCTGGTATCCTGGGAGAGCGTAGTAATTCCCCGATCGAGCAGCCCCATTCGTGCTACAACCATAACATAGTTGTAGTATAGCTCCACCTGGTACATTTTATTCGAAGCTTGATTGCTTCCTGAGTATATTGTACCCATATACGGCTAAAAGCCAAAGTGCGGATACACCTACGTGTAACCAACTACAATCGGTTGCACCTAGTTATAGCCGGCTAGCCCTAGATAAACCTAGTATACTTACTTTATATACAGCTCAAGTCCGAACATGGAGTATTGTCACCTTTGGGGTAGCTCAGCAAAATTCAAACTTGCCGCACCCAACTCAGTGTAAAGCAGAGCCGAGAGGCTTATTGGCGATAAAAAGCTGGTGGAAACCAAGCCTCACAACTTGGCCCACCGCCGCCAAGTTGCTTGTCTGTCAGTCAGATTTTTTTATAGAATAAGGGTGGCAAACGAACACACTGTCCACCTGATAGTAAGTGGATGCTGTGGCCCATAGATATCTACATTTATCCTCAATTAAGAATCAAAATACAGATGCGTTGTTACCCCTCTGAACCATGATGTAATGCCTCGTTTCCTTCGAAGAGTGTGCCCATGAGCTTTATAAGCTCATACCGCCATCTCCATTCTCCTATCGAAGTACCAGACGTACTGCAGGTTATCATCCGCACTTGGTTGATATTCAGAATATTCGCCCTAAGTGCTATAAGTCATCTTTCATAATGCTAAGGAGTAGAATGCCCTGCCGGCGCCTGTTTTTCCGAGTGCATATAACCTTAACCTCTTCAAGGTGCGTGTTAACAGGCTTCTCCTGGGCAAACTTGCTCCATTATAGGTCTCATCTTTGCCCCCGGGCCAGATGGAGGTCAAGAGTGAGCCTATTTTTAATTAAAATCTTCACTCCGACATTTAGCCTTGAGGTAAATAACTCTACAATCAATTTCTTTAAAAAAAATTATTGGCATATAAAACTTATATGCTGTACCCATTACCTCATCCGTTCATGTGAAAAATGTGAAAAAAAAAATATAAGGCTTCCGATTTTGCATCCCATTGATGGCAGTTTTCACCAGGCGTAAAATAATCAGAACGGCCATGGCCAGTAACGTCAAAATTGTGAGAAGTCTAGTGCTGCAATAGTAAACTTCAAGCGTGATTGTTAAGGCAAATCTACCCAACAAGAAGAGAGTCTCATGTCCAGCTGTGGAATTTAACAGAATAGAATAGAATAGAATAATTTTTAGGCTCAATGTGGATTATTACCTGGTACAAGGCGCCGGGCCTTGCTGCCATTAAAGAAATTGTGGAAATATCGTTTTCAATTTGGATAATACATTCATTGCATTTGAATGATATATAATATTTCAATTTCCAATGCTTGATACAGGCATTGGAGTCTCTTTATAGGGACTCTAGTGCTTGTGTTAGGATCAACGGGGTCTACTCGGACTGCTTTGACATCCATAAAGGTGTCAGACAGGGCTGTGTGGCTTCCCCGTGGCTGTTCAACCTATTTATGGACAGTTGTTTGCAAAATTTGAAAGTTGAAGAATGCGGATTAAGAATGGGTGAGTTAAGCGTCAAATGCCTTTTGTACGCCGATGATCAAGTTATTCTTGCGTCGTCGGCGGCCGAGTTGCAAATGATAGTTACATTAATGAACGGATCATTAAAAGAAAGGGGTATGAAAGTGAACGCAAGTAAGACGAAGGTTATGGTTTTTGAAAGAGAAGAAAGTAAAACGATTTGTGAAACAAGAATAGAAGGGGAGTTGATCCAGCAAGTAGATGAGTTTGTATGTTTTCCGCCATAAGCTCAAGTGGCTCCCGATTCGTCTTCGCAGGAATACTCACATTCTTCATCTTCTTTACTGCATTCTGTTCAATCCGACCACTCCTTCTTATTTGAAAGACCGATTTATATATTTAAGTAGTTTACGATCTCAAAATAATCTCATTCTAAGTACCCCTAGACATTCCTCTTCCTTCTATTCTAATTCTTTTACGGTTACCGCTATACGACTATGGAATTCTCTCCCCTTACATATCAAAAAATCTAAATCTCTTCCTATATTTAAAAATAAATTAAAACTTTATTACCTTTCCTCTTAAGTTACTACCTGTCGTCATTCATTTTTTTTTTCTTTTTTTAATCATTTATGTTCTTCTATTTATCTTTCTTTATCATATTCTGTACACCCCTTCCGCTATCTTTTAAAATAGTATCCTCTGCCCTAAGGTTGCCTGGAAGAGATCGCTGTTTTAGCGATAAGGCCGCCTGTTGTACCAATGTCCCTTTAAATATATAAATAATGTAATATGTTCCTTGGTGTACAATAAAGTATATTTTACTTTACTTTACTTTTATGTTTGGGCTGCGTATTTAGCAGGGATGAGAGATATGATAAGGATATAGAACGACGAGTGAATGCGGGAAATAGAGTAAATGGGGCCTTGCACTCTATTGTGAAGAGTCAAAATGTGTCGAAAAAGGCACGTATGGCAATTCACAATGCTGTGTTGGTCCCTACATTAACGTATGGTAGTGAAAGTTGGGTGTGGCAGAAGAAGCACGAGAGTAGAATAAACGCAGTAGAAATGCGGTCGTTAAGGAGTATGTTAGGGCTGAATCTGAATGACAGGGTAAGAAATTGTGTAATAAGAGAAGAGTGTGGTTTCCAAGATGATGTTGTGACCAGGATTAAGAAAGGAATGCTTCGGTGGTTTGGTCATGTGGAAAGAATGAATGATGAAAGAGTGACAAAGAAAATTTATGGTGCAGAAGTGAATGGCAGAGTCGGAAAGGGACGTCCTAGGCGAAAATTTATCGACCAAGTTGGCGATTTATTGAAAACGGGCCAAATTAGGAGTACCCTTAACCGACGAGCATGTATGCGTAGGTGTATGGATGTGAAGGAGGCAAGAGAGGTGTGTCAGGATCGTGCCAAATGGAAATCTGTAGTCTCAGGGTGACAGGCGTGAGTGTTTATGTTATATGTTATGTATGTTATAATATTTCAAATAAATCGGTTGCTACGAAACGCGCGCCTTCTACTGTAAGTTAATTGTACTATAACCTTTGCGAAAGTGCACGCGAAAAAATTGTCAAAGTTTTTGCCCAATATGATGAACGGTAAGGCAGAGTATAAAATACGAACAAACAAAAATTATTTTTTATAATTTTTATATGTAATTGTCATTATTAGTAACTTTTTACTTTCACCATGTTTTTTAAAAAAAAACCATCTGTCATGGTAAAAACCAGCAAGAAACCCAGCGGGACTTCTTATTTAAAAATAAAATAATTTACAATATATTATGAACTGCTGATATTGAAACCTTAACATACCTGAACATAGACCTTGTTTAATATGTTTTACATATAATTTCAGATGATGATAATTATGGGTGTAATCGGGCTTATTATTATTGGACTGCTGTTTGGTAAGTATGAAGAAATATGTTTAAGTAATCAGCTCTTGATGTTGTTCAGTTACAGCTTAGAAATAATGCTAAAACATGGTTTGAAATAAAACTTTTGTAATTTGGAAATTTAATAGATTATTAATACGACAAATCCAGTTTTGATTTTTCTTTATAATAATATAGATGTGTTTTAAATATATAATATATACACAAAGAATAAGAATACAAAAAATATAAAATAATTTACTTAAATAAAATAATATTTCAATACTTCTAGTGAATCTGTGATCTATGCTTCAGTCTTCTAGTTTGAATGTTAGCATTATAGAAAAAAAAGTAGAAAAAAATATGATGTTAACGATAATTAACTTCCTTAATCCGCGCGAAATTAAAACAATTACATACTTTTAATAAAATACTTAACAGTTTTTTGTCTGTTTGTATGTGCGTTTGTGCACGTTGATCTCCACAACACATCTCCACTCCACTCTCGCTGAATTGATTTAATTGTGGTCTTCGGTGATTATTGAAATAGGCTTGGGTTGAAATTTAGTGCTTGTTTTATTCGCAACTTACATGTGTGTGTCGCGAGCGCTTTACGTGTTGTGTACAAGAAAATCGCTTTTGTCGCAATCTAAATTTGCTTTGTTGTTGTGCGGTGACCAATTTCTTTGGATATACAATTCATGTATATAAAAATAGCGTAAAATTTAAAAAAAAAGTAGAATGTAATGTATTAAACCTTTTTAAATCCTTATCAAAATAGAACAAGAAGATGAAGATACACAGTCATCGTCTGCCAATATCGATATCTTGTTTGGTGTCATTTGTGATCCGATTCATCCGATTCCTATCGTCGAATTTGAAAAAGTATCCAGTTAGCTTATATTACGTTATGACCAATAAACAAAGCGCATGGCCAGACGCTGTGTAAATCTCAGTATCAGCACGGCCGGCTCTATGTGTCTCTGTATCAAGTAAAGAAGAAGTGTAACAAGTAAAGAAATCATTATATATTCCGCGTTGAGAGTTCGTCTAATATTGTTTAAAGGAAGTGTTGCTGTAAGAAATAGTAAAGAAAGAAAGAAACTACTCGTAAATATAGGTCAACTATCTTTTTGACAACTGTAATCTCTTAAACCGCCAGTGCCATTTTATTATACCTAACACAACATATATTAATTTGTACATATTAGTAAAATGAGTAAATGATACAATTTAAAATCGCGAGGACAGTTACTCAATAATTTGTTTTGGATTTAAAATTGATTTAATTTCGCGCGACATGTATACAAAATACTGTTATATGTGAATACGACGCAATAAAAATAAACCAAGTCATAACTGAACATAGCAAAGGTAGTGTAGAAGCTAGTTGCTTCCTTGCGTATGTTCTGCTTATGGCTGTTGCAGGTGATAATATAAAAGAAATGTTTGGTTAGTTCGGTATCGCGGCACGCCGACTATGACTGGTATTACTGCAGGCGCATCCGGCAATAGCACTGTGCCATCTATTTCTAAGGATTGTGAGTAAAATAGATTAGTACATATTTCCTCTTTGGCTTATGCATTTACTTAGTATGTATTTACTATAACATAATTTATTTGTGATGATAGGAGTATTTTGCTTGAAAAAAGATACTTTTTTTTTAGTTTCAGCATTCATTTAAACGTTTTATATAGTTAAAATGTAAAATTCATATCATTTTACATTATACTTACCACACAATAGCAGTGCCGTGTAGTGGCGGTTAAGAATATCCACTACCCCATATCTTCCCGTGGGTGTCGTAAGAGGCGACAGAGGGAGACAGGCAGGAGATGGGCAGCAGCGTCTTCCTGATGACAACTGTGACGTAATAAAAAACTGCGGTTGCCAACCCGCTCGCCAAGCGTGGCAACTATGGCAAATACCCCCCAATGAACAAATACACAAACAGACGGCCCCCAGTCCCCGGCGGCCCCGCTATTCCTGGCTACGGTGGCGACCATGGTAACGGCGGGGCAGGGGGTGCTAAGAATCTCCGGTGGAGGTTCGGTTGCCACCTACGACGACTCGACCTGGCAACATATAACGCACGCACCCTGAGGACTGACGAGAAGATACTGGAGCTGGAAGAAGAGGTAGACAAGTTGCGCTGGCATATTATTGGATTATCCGAGGTCCGAAGAGAGGGGGAGGACACGGCAATCCTCGAGTCCGGCAACTTGTTCTATCACCGGGAGGGCGACCATCTGTCCCAAGGAGGTGTCGGATTTATCGTCCACAAATCTCTCGTCAATAACGTTGTAAAGATTGGGAGTGTGTCGACGAGGGTTGCGTACCTGATACTCAGAATCACCAAACGGTATTCGCTGAAGGTCATTCAGGTTTACGCACCAACCTCGGCACATCCCGATGAGGAGGTGGAGGAAATGTATGAGGATATTTCCAGAGCCATACATTCCTCCAGAACCTACTACACGGTGTTGATGGGAGACTTCAACGCAAAACTGGGCACAAGAGAAAGCGGTG
Source organism: Parnassius apollo (assembly GCA_907164705.1). Taxonomy (NCBI): domain Eukaryota; kingdom Metazoa; phylum Arthropoda; class Insecta; order Lepidoptera; family Papilionidae; genus Parnassius; species Parnassius apollo. The sequence goes on from CAJQZP010000295.1 coordinate 8,933,967, forward strand.
AGCTGAAGGTAGGGAAATTTGGAGTAGGGCAACGGAACCGAAGGGGCCAGCAGCTGGCCGACTTTATGGAGAAAGAGGGACTCTTTATGATGAACTCTTTCTTCCAGAAGCGGCCCCACAGGAAGTGGACCTGGTCGAGCCCCGACGGTTCGACAAAAAATGAGATTGACTTCATTATGACGACCAGACGCCAACTGTTCAGTGATGTCTCAGTGATCGCAAGGGTGAAAACTGGCAGCGATCACCGAATGGTTAGAGGCACACTGAACCTAAACGTTAAGTTGGAGAGGTCTCGTCTAATGAAGTCAACGCTCCGTCCCCCTCGTGCTCTAATCCAGAATCCCGAAACCTTTCAGCTCGAGTTACGTAACCGCTTCCAGTGCCTAGAAGATTGCAATGCAGTGGACGATATGAACGACAAGCTCGTGGAAACTGTCCATGCGGTCGGAGCTAAGTTCTGTAAGACCCGCCGCAGAAGAACACAAAAACTCTCCGATCACACTCTTAATCTCATGGCTGTTAGACGGGAGATGAGGCTGCAATCGTCAACAGATTTGACAGCATACAGGCAACTGAACAGACAGATCTCCAAATGCATACGGCGAGACTTACGCAACTTTAATACTTCTCGTATTAAAGAAGCGATCGAGCGGAACCAGGGCTCCAAAGTCTTTGCCAGAGATCTGTCTGCCAGAAAGAGCCAACTGTCAAGGCTGAAGACTGAGTGTGGCAACATCGTTTCCGGGACACCTGAGATTTTGAGTGAGATTGAGAGGTTCTATGGGCAGCTGTACACATCATCGTTGGAGCCACACGCAAGTGTGAGTAACGATCCAAGAGCAAGTCTTATCCGACACTATTCCGATGATATCCCGGACGTCAGTCTAAGCGAGATTAGAATGGCTCTCCAGCACCTTAAAACGGCAGGGCCCCAGGCGAAGATGGAATTACAGCGGAGCTTCTGAAAGCGGGTGGAACACCGGTACTTGAAGTCCTTCAGAAGCTCTTCAATTCCGTCCTCCATGGTGGCACTACTCCAGAGGCGTGGAGCAGAAGTGCGGTGGTCTTGTTCTTTAAGAAAGGCGACAACGCTCTCTTAAAGAACTACAGACCGATTTCCCTTCTGAGCCGCGTCTACGTGCTGTTTTCGAGAGTCATTACGAATCGTCTCGCACGCAGACTTGACGACTTCCAGCCTCCCGAACAAGCCGGTTTCCGAAAAGGCTTCAGTACCATAGACCACATACATACCCTGCGGCAGATTGTGCAGAAGACTGAAGAGTACAATCTGCCACTTTGCCTGGCGTATGTGGACTATGAGAAAGCCTTTGATTCCGTCGAAATTTGGGCGGTGCTACAGTCCCTTCAGCGGTGCCAAGTTGACTGTCGGTATATCGAAGTGCTGAAGTGTTTGTACAGTAGGGCTACGATGGCTATCCGAGTACAGAACCAGAGCTCGAAACCTATCCAACTGCAGAGAGGTGTAAGACAGGGTGACGTTATATCCCCGAAACTCTTCACCGCTGCATTGGAAGACGTTTTCAAGCTACTGGACTGGAAAGGATACGGTATTGACATCAATGGCGAGTACATCACTCACCTTCGATTTGCCGACGATATAGTCCTTATGGCAGAATCGCTGGAGGACTTAAGCACTATGCTCAATGACCTCAATAGTGCCTCCCAACGGATAGGTCTTAAGACGAACATGGACAAAACAAAGATCATGTTCAATGTCCATGTCACACCTATGCCGGTAGTTGTTGGGAGCACTATGCTCGAAGTTGTTGACGAATACGTTTACCTGGGACAAATAGTCCGACTAGGTAAGTCCAACTTCGACCGAGAGGTCAATCGACGGATTCAACTCGGCTGGGCAGCGTTCGGGAAATTACGGCATATCTTTTCGTCAGGTATACCTCAATCTCTAAAAACTAGATTGTACAACCAGTGCGTGTTGCCAGTGATGACTTACGGATCTGAGACGTGGTCCTTCACTGCTGGCCGTATGAGGACGCTTAAGGTCGCTCAGCGAGCTATGGAGAGGGCTATGCTCGGAGTTTCTCTGCGTGATAGACTCAGAAATGAGGATATCCGCAGTAAAACCAGAGTGACCGACATAGCCCAACGGATTAGTAAGCTGAAGTGGCAATGGGCCGGCCATATAGCTCGAAGAACCGATAACCGATGGGGAAGAAAGGTTCTCGAGTGGCAGCCTCGTACCGGTAGGCGTAGTGTAGGGCGACCCCCCACTAGATGGAGTGACGACCTGGTAAGACATGCAGGAAGTCGATGGATGCAGGTGGCTCAGGACCGTGCTTTGTGGCATTACTTGGGGGAGGCCTATGTTCAGCAGTGGACTTGTGAAGGGCTGTAATGATGATGATGATGATGACAATAGTAGCGAGCTATGGAAAGTGCTATGCTCGGGGTTTCTCTGCGTGATACACTTAAAAATGAGGATATTCTCACATTTGAATCACAGGACATAGCCCCACGGATTAATACACTGAAATGGCAATGGACCGGCCATAAAGTTCGAAGAACCGACAACCGATGGGGAAGAAAGGTTCTCGAGTGGCAGCTTCGTACCGGGAGGCAAAGTGTAGGCCGGGTTCCCATTAGATGAAGTGACGACCTGGTAAGACATGCAGGAAGTCGTCGATGCAGGTGACTCAGGACCGTACTTTGTGGCATTCCTTAGGGGAGTCCTATATACAGCAGTGGACATTTGAGGGGCTGTAATGATGATAATGATTTTAAACCGAACCCAGATTCAGGAACACATTTAGCAGTCGTGCTTAATAAGACCACTAGACCACACATTTTTAAAAATTTTACCATATTTTTAACTTGTATAGTAATACATCTTGTTATAACACTATAAATAATTTAAGTAATTTTGTAATATTTATAAATACGAAATTTCAATTTTTACAAAACTCTCATGTTTTCTTTTATTAGTTACATAATCATCACTCTAAAATTAATAGTTAAGCAGACATTATTATTCACGGTGTTCGTTTATTTGTTTTTTTTTTTTTTTGGTCAGTACGGTTTGTATACGTAGTAAAGAAATTAGTAATATACGTCAGTTTCACTTACTTGTTCCAGTCTTTACTTACAACTTTTACTAAACCAAAACTTTGCAATTTATTTAATTTCTATTTCTAGTCAGTATAAGTATTTTATCGTTTCTCGATTTTGTTATTAATAATGTCAACTCATTAATTAATTCATTGCAGAATATCGGAAGTCCACTACTGGACATAGATCCCCACCATAGATTTTAAGTTGTAATCATGAAGATTACGTAGTAGAGCCATGGTGCAATTATATTAGTAGTATAGTTGTAGCACGAGTGGGTCGGTTCGACCGGAGAAGGACAACGCTGTCGCAGAATACCAGCGTAAAATAGTAGCTTAATGCTGCTGTGTTTTGTATGGTGAGTGTAGAGAACCGAAGACCCTTTTTACCGGAAACAAGGCATTCCATTTTAGTCCTCACGGGTGACTACGCATCTGCATTTTGATTCCTCGAGGATAGATGTAGATGTATATGGGCCACAGCATTATCATATTACCATCAGGTGGACTGTGTACTCGTTTGTCACCCTATCCTATAACAAAAGATGCTGCTGATCTTCTGTTTTACTTCGCTCTGTCACTTTATACAAAACCCACGAGATAAGAACAAGTAGTGGATTCTCATACTATTTTCAACCCAGTCCAGACAATTTTGTTAATATAATTTGCTCGATTATCTGTAGCATGATGAGTAGTTTGTATTAATAGACGTAGTAAATTTGATAAATCGATAGAGTTATGGACGCCACACACGGTCAGTTAAACTGATCATTCCAACTGATCAGTTCAAACTAAAACTGTTGATATTTTTTAAAATAGTGGGTTTTCGATATATCGATCATTATAAATATATTAATATCGGAGTTTTACATATAAGTTTAATCATGGATATATAGAAAATCCGATATTTAAAAAAATCAAGTTTTAGCTCCAACTGACCGTGTGTGGCCACCATTATTGACAGTGAACGAGAACACCACTATGAACATTGATAGAAACTAATTCACACACAAAAACTATTTCGTAATTAGTCTAATTATCTAGCTGGAAAATATTGTGGAAAAGCACTTACACAATTTATTATTTAGAAATGGATTTTTAGTCTTTTTAACCGCTATACTTCACAAGCAAATTTAACTTTGCTTATTTTTTTTTATAAAACAGTCAATTAAAATTACACTTGACATATTTGACAACATACCCATTTTATACTTTATCGCCAACATTTTCGAAAGTTTCTTTCTTTATAATAAAAGTAATTTATATGTTTCAGGAAAATACATGTAACTGCGATTTTATTAGCTGCAATCATGGAAGTAACTTAGGTGCGTAATAATTTTAGTAAAAAATACTAAGTATTTTATAATGACTTATTTTGTTTAAAAAGTAGGAATACAATACATTCTAAAATTTCAGTCTATATATTTAAGCTACAGTAAAAGTAACAAAAAAGTAGGAGAAAATAAATACAAGTAAAGTACGAGATTGTAAAGCACTCTAATTTCTTTCAATGTCAAGTGATGTACTTATCTCAAAAGCATTATGCTAGTTTTCTTTAGATATTAACTTTTATAAACTATTTTTATTAAAAAAAATACATTGTTACATTTCGTCAACGATTAAGAAAAAGCTATTTATATTTCTGCTTAACATAGGTTGCGATGACCTAAGTTCGTATTGGCAGTATTAGATTAATAAACCTTAAACTCTTAATAAGCATAAAGATTTCTTATATTTACCCGAACACTACACATTGAATAAAACTACTTTTACGGATTTTATCGCGTTTTATTTATTTTATTTTTAATTTATTTTTAATACCCGACGTTTCGGGTGCTTTCCAGTAAACATGGTCACGGGGCCTCCTTTTACCTTCGCTTTTTTTTAAAGCACCCGAAACGTCGGGAATTAAAAATAAAAATCATTAAAAGTAAAATTAAATGCGATAAAATCCGTAAAAGTAGTTTTAATCAATCTTAATAAGCATTTTATATGCTTAAAAGTCTTTAATCGATTTTTTAAATCTGTCATATGAACTTTCAATATAGTAATTTTAAATTTTCCTTGGTTTTAGAAACTTAAGTAATTAACACCAGTTAATATACTTATAATAGTAATAGTTTCAGGAAATCAAAGTTGAATTACGTTTTGTAGCTTTATCATAAATTTTTCACACGTTTTCGTTTAATTTAAAAATATAATATAATTGAAAAATAAGTTAGTGATTTTTAATTTAATAATGCTTCCCAAGTTTATTTGTGGTTTTATAAACTAATCGTCAATTACATTTCATAATCAAGAAAAAATATAACAAGTTAAATAATTGTAAAAAATTTAATTGTGTCAATTGTTAAGCATGATTTTAAATAAATATTTTTATTATTTTATTGTTCAATACTACAATATTTTTTTCCTATATTTGATGTAATATTAATTAATACTACAAATATAGTTTTAATTATAAATTACTGAATTATAATTTAAGGCCAATGGCGATGATAATTAAATTTAAGTTAGGATATACGTAATAAAACCTAATGGTGCAATCGACAATATTAATTCTTTTATAAGACGTGCGCACGTTTAAACGGATCAAAATCGAGCAATTATGAAATGCACAAAAAAATGTTATGTATAAAATTTGTTTGTGTAATATTTTAAAAATAAAATAAACTATGTATGATTTCATTATCCTAAATTAAAAAAATAGTGAAAAATAAAACTTCTTCGTTTTATTTTTAAGGGTGATATTTATTCAATTAAGTAATTTTTATTTTCCTACACATTGTGCCAACAAGGCTTTTAAATTTAAAACTAAAGGTAATAATTATAAAAGCTTAAGAGTTATTTATATAGATTACAATAAAATATAAACAAGTGCCGAGCAACAAAAGTGGACACAGGTTGTCCGAGGTACAGGTAATAACAAATTTTAAACCTAGATAGCCTATTAAAATTTTATTATAAGATTAACTACAATAAAGCTTTAAAGTAATAATACTTTATGTAATGATTATATGAGATAACTTGTTGTAATTCGAGAAAACAATAAGTTTTTAAACCAATGTTTTCATTTATTTTGTTTATATGTACTATTATTGAAAATGTTAACATTATACATTATACTGTAATAACAATAGTAATTATGGTTGTGTAATTTTAAAAGTTATCTTTGATTCAGGATAGGATGTTCTGTAGAACTTTGTTATGTCATTAGTTTTCTTTCTAGGCTAAGATTAAGTGTTATTTTAAAAGCTTACAAATTAAAATATATAAAATCTCAATTATGTTTTTTTTTAATGAATACTAAAACAATCAGAGCCGTGGTAGCTCAGGGTTTGAAGTGATACTTAAATTAATACTAACAGGTTGGAACCGCGCCGATGGCACTAACGAAATTTTAAATTGCAATTTGTACGATTCTCCCCATGTCCAGCTGTATAGAAAAATCGTGAAATAAAACGTCTGACAAAATGCACCGTAGGGACGTAACAACGTGGCTAATTCCTTTTTGCTCCTTATTTTTCAAGAATGGGAGAAATCGGTTTTTTAATACACAATTTTTAGTCCTGCTGGTTTGTTTAGATATCAAGATATTTGGATGTTTGTATTTTTTTAAGGAGATGGGGTAAACGAGCATACGGCTCACCCGATCCCATCCCATAGCCCATCGAACAACTGCAACACTAGGGGAATTGCAGATGCGTTACCGGGCTTCTAAAAATGAGTAGGCTTTTTTCTTGAGTGCTTTTTTTGTATGTTTACGGATTAAATTACGCATAAACTACTGAATGGACTTTCAAGAAACTATGTCTAAATATGGAAATAACATAGCTTACAAGCCGGAATAGGAAGAGTAAAAAAAGTTTTAGTGGTGAGCTGCGTAAACTGTAACAGATGGAACTATAAAATTTACTACTTCGAACTTCATACCGATATTTTCAAAAAAGTAGCACATCATCATTAACAGACAACCACTTCTTCTTATCTTGATAAAAAAAGTCTTGTGAGTATTTTGGTCGCATTTTATGATTCTACTGTTGTATTGATGACAACTACTACTTGTCATCAAATGTATCTCTATATTTTTATGGTTATTTTTTTAATATAAACCAAGGGTGACAAACACACAATAGCCCACCTGATGATAAGTGGATGCTGTGGCCCATAAACATGACTGCCATAAACATTAAGACTCATATAATGAATGACATCAGATGGGTTGTCACCACTGAGGACTAATATAGAATGCCTCGTTTCCTGTAAAAAAGGGGTCTTCGGTTCTCTATACTCACCACACGAAACACTGCAGCATCAAGCTACCCTTTTACGCTGATATTCTGTGAGAGTGTAGTCCCACCCGATCGAGCCGACCCATTTGTGTTACAACCATACTATAGCTGCAGCGTGGCTCTACCACGTATAAAGTTAATGTTTGGTATTTAAATTATTCAAATTGGACATTTCGTTTAGAAAACATCAAGAAATGGACGTAAATTACGCAAGAATATCGGGAAAACTCGTATTTTAATAAACTCTTTCTTACATCACTGACGTCCCGATGTCAATGTTAACCCTGTCAATCGCAGGATTACTGTGTATATACTAGAGAGTTAACCCGGAGTACCTTCAGATTTTTAATTATTGTTTATGGTCCGATCTATGCAGAATGAACTTACTCTGTTTTGAAGTCTTGCAGGTTGTCAGGAAGTCTGGAGTTTGTGATCATATCTTAGGCGGCCCCAACCAATACATCAGATTTGATAGACCACAAATCCTCGCGAAAGAACATCGATTCCTACCAAGGATGATACGTGAGGCTACTAAAATTAAAAAAAAAACATCCTAATTTCAATAGAGAAGGAGGCTGGGTACTACCACCTCCTTGGGACCCTGAAATTAATAAAATTAAAACTAAACCGAAGCATACCACTGCAAGACTTCAAGACAGAGTAAGTTCATTCTGTGTAGATCGGACCATAAACAATAATTAAAAAGCTGAAGGTACTCTGGGCTAACATTGACATCGGGACGTCAGTCATCTCAGTCCCCCCGTGACCATGGGTGTTGGAAAGCACCCGATACGTCGGGAATTAAAAATCAATTAAAATTAAACGCGATAAAATCCGTAAAAGTAGTATTAATCAATGCGTAGTGTTCATTACACATTGATTAATACTACTTTTACGGATATAAATCATTATGTAAATTCGTTCTTAGTCATGTCATGTATATACGATAGTTTTTTAATGTACCTAAATAATTAAAGCTCACAGAAGCGGTCTGATAAGCGTTGTGGGAATTAGAGTTTTATACTTTCTGTCATACACAGACCAACGGACAATACTGCGATGCGTTACCGGTACCTGGGCGAACGCTACATATGACAAACAGGTGAACGCCACACGATTTCTGTATTTCTTTGCAACTGGTCACATAGCACAATCAGTGCTACATATTCTGAAAGCGGGCCTTTAGCAGACTTGCACGTTGTATTTTTGTTATTATTGAATGCGAATCCTTAGCTTCAAATTGAAAATTATTTAAAAAGAAACTTAAATTATTTTATTTGTGGTAGAGCTGTGCTGCAGCTATAATATGGTTGTAGGACGAACGGATCGACTAGATCGGGAAAGTACCACGCTTTCACGGAATACCAACTTATAGTAGCAGCTATATGCCGCTGAGTTTCATGTAGTGTAAAAGTAGTCTAAAAAAAGTAGTCCTATTTTATATTTGTCATAGTTACCACGTTTGGCAGGCAGGTAGGTCTAAACACACCTATGAGACAATCTGGGGTAGTGGATATTCTAACACCGCCACTTAAGGTGTGACGGCGCTGTCATCGCGTCACAAGTGAAATACATCAAAGCCTAAATCGCGCTATCAAAGTTCCGAATCAAAACAGTATATATAGAATAGCTTCGAACTATCACACGGAGCGTTGGCTGCTCCCCGGGCAGAGTACCTTGCCCGGCGGGAGATCTCCCCTTTTCCTTCACCGGCCACAAAGTGAAGGGCATTATAATATTAATTTAGGTACTCATTATGCAGTAGAAAAATTATTAGTTACTTTTTATACTAACAGCATTAAAACGACGTTGCATAGAGAATTATCGGTATATAACATCATGAAACTTTCATAATTTAGTATTTAGCAACGATTCCCGACACAACGTTAACGTGTTAATAGAGCAAGGCAACGGACAATCTTCTTAAATTGATAAATTTAGTCCTGTCATAGTGAAATGAACAAAATTAAATCACGCATATTTCGAATTGTATCTCTATTCCATTGGGGTAGGGTTGAGTATAGAATGAATAGTTCACGCGTATGGTTGTTTCTACAAGCACTTCATAGACAAGACCATGGAGAATGATGTGAGAGTTTGCGAGCTTTCTCTTTGATAGTTGCCCGCCATTTTGACTTACAGTAATGGCCGCAATGACGTGAATTATGCGCTCGTGTCACTAGGGGTAATGTAATGACGGTAGTATCAGAACACTTAATGCGAGGTTAAATTAAAGGGTGCCTAGGCGATCTGAATCGAATAACAATTGCATGAAAAGTGTTTATAAAGTTTATAACGTCTCTATTCGGGTTAATGGTCGACAGCTGATGTATGAGTTTCATTTTTGTTTACATAGAGTAGTGGAAGTGGCTCTATATTGTTTTTTTTTAATCACAATATCTATTATAACCAAAACTCTAAAGAGTTCAATAAGAGTTCTTTCTAACTCCAAATATTATAACTATCATTAGTCGAATAATAACAAACCTATTTTCGCATCATTTTTCTGAATTACAAATCTATATCCTAGATGATTACACATCACAATTTTTTTTAAGTAGACCTCTTTAAGAATGTTTTTTTGTTGATTGAAAAGAATTTTACGTCAGCTTTGATCAGGTAACTTTCGCTGAGCAGATGTGTCGTGTGTTAGTCCATGTCCTGTTATTACTGCTCATTTTTAATTCTATCAGTACAGTATGAAATTTCGTCCTTTCGATTTATTTTTCATCATCTGTCGGATGCTAGATACTAGTCTGCCGATTAGTTTTCGGCAGGGTGCAATGCAATGCGTGCATTTGAGGTCGATATTTGGAGAGAACATTAACTTGCCTCCTAAAACTGAAAGGTTTTGTACACTTATTTTATAAATAATGGTTTTACATAATGATTTCTTATATTTACGCGAACACCAAACATTGATTAAAACTACCTTTACGGATTTTATTGCGTTTAATTTATTTTATTTTTAATACCCGACGTTTTGGGTGCTTTCCAGCACCCATGGTCACGGGTGACTGAGGTAACTAAATTAGAAGTATTGAAACTCAATAGAGAGTATAGTTAGAATGGTACTAGACTAGGTACTTCCAACTGCTCGGACCCTGTAGTTAATAAAATTAAAACTAAACCCAAGCATTCCACTGCAAGACTTCAAGACACAGTAAGTTCATTCTGCGTAGATCGGACCGTAAATAATAATTTAACAGCTGAAGGTACTCCGAGTAACACTGAAATCGGGCACAATTTACAAGTATGTATGTATTTATATTTATGTATGCTCAGACAAAATAAAGACTTTTTATTTTGTCTGAGTATGTATGTAGAAAAAAAAATAATAAAAAAATCTCAATCATTCTGTCCTTTTATCGCTTAAATACAAAATGTGTGTTAATGCATTATTTTAAATGATTTTACTGCGCACGCATACTTTCATAAGAGTCGATCGGTAGGCAAAGGCGTTGTTGCCCATAAATCACATTCAATTTGGGATAATTTCAAATAAAAGTAGGTACATTATTTACTCGTATTTTCAAAAACTGCAATAACGGTATATAGTTATCTATATATTTGAACCTAAGTTTAAAATTTAGCTATTCTTGGGAAAATATACTCTGTAGGTAATGTTGCTTGTGAAAATTAATAATTTTGATGAGATATTGTTATGTTTGTACGTAATTTAATCTTCTAAACGATTTGGATGGATATTTCTGTTAGATTTTGAGATGTTGTGAATAGATAAATAAATGTTTTTATAGCATGCAATGAATAAATGAATTAGTAAAATTTTATAATGCATATTGTGTAATTTGCAATTGCACAAAAGAAATGCGAAGGCGTTGTTTCGTTAAGCCGACAGTCAATTATTTTCACTGTGGGAACTGTCTAAGAAAACAAAGCGTCTTTAGTTACAACCGTTTACGTGTTGCGGTGACTGCGCCACTTACTATTCGTTCTCGATGCTCTTCTTAAAAATATTAAAAATCATTGAAGTGATATGTACTTTCGTACTAGAACAGCTATTTCAAACAAAAAAAGTGCGCTACTCTGTGTTCGCGCGGTTGGTTTTTTTATCATAGAATAAACATAGGGAGAATGATCCGTATATAATACTAGATTGTATTGTTAAATAGGTAAATTATATCGAGAAAAATTTATTTTGTATATTGTATTTGCTTATTTAATATAATATATCATAATTACATTTTAATGATATTTTTATCTGAATATTTTTAAAGGTACCTATCTATGTCAAATATAAAAATCATACTAAATGTATGTTTAACAAAACTTATTAACATAACATTAAAATTACAAATATATTTATTTAAATTAGAACAAAAGTTGTTCATAAATGGAACGCGCACTGGGCACGCGAGAGTTAAAAATGGACGAATTTATTCCACTTTGACTGAAGTGGAAACCTAAAAATAAAATAAAAGAATAATAAGCAGATTTGAATGTGAAAAATTATATATGTTTCTACAAAAAAATGTGTATCCTATACCTTTAAACGAGCAATTCTTGTATATATATATATAAAAAAAAAATATATATATATATATATATATATATATATATAGAATCTCGGAAACGGCTCCAACAATTGTCATAAAATTTTGTGTGCAGGGAGTTTCGGGGGCAATAAATCGATCTAGCTAGCATTTATTTTTAGAAAATGTCTTTTTGTCCGTGTTTTTATGCAATGAAAAACTGCTACAATATCGTTAGAATAAGAAGGTAAATTTTGACAGTTTATTAATGATTATAAATAGCTTAATAGGTATATTGGGCGGTCACAAAATCGTAATACCGTGGTTCAAGCCCAGACAGACCGACCGACTTTTTTTTAATTTTTTTTTCAAGTTCCTTTCTTTTTTGAAAAAATCTATTTTTTCGAGCCCTTTTTTTAGTATTTTTTAAAAACACGAAAATTTTAATTAAACTAATTGCACTCATGATTTTTTATTCAAATAACTAGTTCAGTTTTTTCTATTATGTCGCTAAGATCAAAAAATATTATTCGTAATTCATCAGTATGTAATTTGTATCTAAATATAATTTCCAAAACACACGAATTAAAAAAACCGAGCGAAAAATACCGAGCAAAGCTCGGTCAACCGGGTACTAATAATATATTTGTCCTATACTTAAGTACCTACAGAAATGTCGCATCTGAACATAATATTAATTTCATAATCTATATTCCATGACACGAGATGGCGTCTTAGTAAAAATTTGTTTTATTATTAATGTATAATACTTTTTATTGATTAAGTATCTTATTAACAGATAAAAAGTAATTCCTTGGTTTTTACTAACATTTCTTGAATTTTTTGTGCAATATCTAAGTACACACGACGGCATATTTTTATCAAGAGATTTTTTTTAAATCAACACAACAGGTAACAACTTTACAAGCGCCTAGTGAGTGACTGATTAAAGTGCGGTGTATGCACCGCAGGTGAGTGGAACAGAGTAGCTGAATGCAGTGTCGCCTCTAGTACGTAGTACATAATAGCTCAATGTTCAAAATCCATTTTATTTTTCTTAAAGCCATTTTGGTTCCCACAGCCGTTCTGTAGGCACCAACACGGGACACATATAAAAAAGAATGTGCAAACTGTTACTTGTATAGTAAGTCCGCCTACGCATTTCACGTTACATACATTAAAATATCGGAAAATGCGACTAATTGTATATTGGGTTTGGTACATTGTCACTTTTTAAATAAAATTCACTACATTAAGAACCAGTGTTAAGGGATACGGAATTATGCACCTAGAACTGGTGAAGTTGAGAGATATTAAATTTAGTATTAACACTCCAAGCACTATTTAATTATGTGTCAAGAACGGGTTGCTTTATCTGTCTGGTGAGTAGAGATATTTTGCAGTAACGTGATAGTTTTTAAAAATGTAATCATTGTTTTGAGGCGCTTAAAACGTTGAAATGTTCCAACAGTAGAAAAGGTAATTGAAATTACATTCTATAGTAGTTTGACTTTTAACTTAAGGGCATTAATTATAAGTGCAACTTTCTTTGGATAATGTACTGCCTTTTACTCTGACTTTTTTTTTAACAAAAGATGGAAAGCAAATTGGAAGTCAGTTATTTACAATTCTCGAATATCTGCATTTTATTAATGTACAATGTACATATGTTTATATTATGACATATTGAAGATGGAACTTAAGAGATATGTCCTCATATCACATTCTTCTAATAAAAGCAAAAGAGGTGTGCCAGGATTAAGCTAAATGGAAGTACGTAGTCTCTGCCTACCTCTGGTAAACTAGGCGTTCATGTATCTATTGTATGTTTGTATGTGTGCACATATTTTTTACTTTAATGAATGCGTATTGATGTAGGTACAATGATTGATGCCCAATAATTGTATTTCCTTAGAAGTATGTTAACGAGGGCATTAAAATTTACATAAAAATTTCAAATTAGCACAATCTTATACGTCACGTTACATGGTAAAGCCATGATGCAGTTATCTAGTTCTACAACTATACATAAATAAGTCGACTCCATCGGGTGAGGACTACATTTCAATTGAATACGAGCGTAAAATAGCAGCTTAATACTGCGTTGTTTTCATGGTATGTGCAGAGCACCAGAGACTTTTTTTTACAGGAAACGCGGCTTTCCGTCTTAGTTTCCTTCCTTGCTCAACTTCTTTGGAATTGGCTAACACCAGCAATTTTTCCGTACCGATACGACTAAAGGCCATAAAATTAGAACCTTCGCTTTTTTAAAGACTGCCAACGCACGTGTAATTCCCCTGGTGTTCATGGAACTAGAAGAAGCAAGTAGTCACTTACAATCAGGTGAGGAGCATACTCGTGTGGTGTCTCTGATATAAAAAAGAAGTCAAAGGTGACAAAATATCTGAATTCTCCAAATATAGCTTCAGAGCTAGCTATCAAAATGCAGATGCGTTGTCACCCGTGAGGACTAAGATGGAATGCCTCATTTCTTGTAAAAAGGGTCTCCGGTTCTCTACACTCACCATACGAAACACACAAAATTAAGCTGCTATTTCACGCCGGTATTCTTGGAGAGCGTGGTTCTTCCCTAGTCGAGCTGACCCATTCGTGCTACAACTATACATTCGTGCTACAACTATACTACTAATGTAATTGTTTTAATATTTTATAATCATTTAAAAAACCGGAACTTCAACTTTAAAAAAGCAGTAATATCGTCTTTAAGCAAAGGACTTCTTTCAGATTTAAAGAAAATAGAAAATATAAAAAGATCCTGAAGTAGGAATTTTAGGTATCAGCTAGCTTACTATTCGTTTACTTATAAACGAATTTTGTGGAAAGCAAAATTATCTTCACGGTTACTTTGTGCAAGTGCCCCCCAGCGCTGAAACGCTTAGACGCAGGTAATTGAGATTGTTACATAGTGACGTAATGACGTGTCTGCAACTATCCGAGCAATAGTCATGGCTAACCGGTCGCCATATGAGAGGTTAACTTTTTTATTAGATAATGATGACAAACGATCACACAGTTCACCTGATGTTAAGTGGTTGCTATGGCCTATAGGCCATCTACATCTATCCCCGATTACGAATCAAAATGCAGATGCGTTGTCATCCGTGAGAACTAAGATGGAATGCCTCGTTTCCAGTAAAAAGAGTCTCCGGTTTTCTACACTCAACATACGAAACACAGCAGCGTTAAGCTGCTATTTTATGCTAGTATTCTGGTCCTTCTGCTGCTGCAGCTCGCTGCAGCACATATTTTACTATCACATGTAGGTTCGACAGTTCGGACAAAAGTTTTATCCTGCGTAAGTTCGGACGTTGTGATGATCGATTTTGACCACACTACTACTAATGCAGTATTATTGTCTTTGGCTTGGATTTAAATTAGCTGTTTACGATTAAGATTTTGGTCTGAATACCAACCTAAAGTTATTTTGGAAATAGTAAGAAGTTCTTCAAATGATTTTGCAGTTATTTGACCGTATGATCTTGAATAGAAATTTAAAAAGAATACTGGTAACACTTGACAGTGTAGTGGCATTGTACGAATGTCCATTATACACACCTTTGAGGCTATTCTTAGTTTTTGAAGCGGTAACTCATCTGTAGTTATCTTTGTTTGAAGTCGGCTGCATAAAGTTAAAGTTACAGCCTATATACGTCCCACTTCTGGACACAGGCCTCCTCTCATTTCTGAGAGGGTTTTAGGGCGATGAATTGTCCGCCGCGCTGCCCCAACACGTTTTAGCGAACTTCACATGTCTTCGAAATGTTATTGTTTCTTATTTCTCTGACATGCAGGTTTCCTCACGATATTTTCCTTCACCGCCGAGCACGTGGTAAATCACCACTTACAATTACAATTAACAATTCATTGCCGGCGGGGATCGAACGGGTTTATTTGCGTACTGTGAAATTTACAACGAGCGCTAACCATCTGAACTGCCACGGCTGCATTTGTTCGTGTACTAAGGTGATCATTTACCATCAGGGTAACAGCAAATATAAAAACTCTTTGGAAATTTATTAAAAATTATTGTAATATTAATATAAATTTCAATAGCACAAAATACACAGATAATTTTTACTTGCAGCGCTGCGGGCATAGAGCCTAGATTTTTGTCCATAAACCTTGTGTATAATCTGTAACTATCAATTGTAGCTCATATGTAGTAGAGACTCGTCGCAGCGTATTACAACTGTATTACGAATAAGTTGGCTCAACAGGCAAAGGAACGCGCATGCGCAGAATATCAGCGTCAAATTGCAGCATAATGCTGCTGTGCTTGGACTGGTGATTGCTGAGAACCGGAGTCCATTTGTACATGTAACGAGATAAATTGAGCATCTATAGGCTACAGCATTTACATACCATTTAGTTTACAGTGTACTCATTTGCCACCCATATTTCGATATATAATTACCAATATCCATTCCGTTGCATTGGTACAAAGACACACAACTTTTTTTAATAAACGTACTTATTCCATAATTAGCTGAAATATCTTCCAGTAGATCCATAAAGGAAATTATATTGAAATCGCAAACTCAGTGCATACATTAGTACTACTAAAAAATAAATAACTTACACAATGTTACGTAAATTATAAAACAATAAATAAAAATAAAATAAATCAATACATAATAATAATAAATACGATAGTTACATATGATATATATAAACTAAACTAATATAATAGAATAATATATCATCCCATGGGTGTCATAATAGGCGAGGGAGGGAAAATAAGCGTAAATTACGAGATAGGCAGCGACGTTTTCCTTATAACTACTAAAAACAAAAAAAAACTGCGGTTACCAACTCGCTTGTCAAGCGTGGCAACTATAGAGAATATTCCCTCTATTAGGCAATCTAGGGGGGGGGGGGCTATGTTCAGCAGTGGACTTTAATAAGCTGTAACGGTAACGGTAACTAGTAACACTATTAATATTACTTATACTCACATTAAGCACTTTAAGATAAGTGAGTTCGAATTACTTGTATTTGGAGTAGTTAAGGTCAGTAGTCAAATGAATAATTAAAACAGGTGTGGCAAGTTAGGGTTCAGAAAAACATCTCCAAGTCCAATAACAAGAAGAAGCACAAGAAGGAGAGTTAAGGCATCTACAACTACAAGGTGCTCAAGCAAGTGCATCCCGATACTGGTATATCCAGTAAAGTGATGTCAACAATAGTCTCGTTTGTTAACGACCTTTCCGAACGCACATCCGCAGAGGCCTCGCGCCCGGCTCATTACAATAAGCGTTCGACTATATCTTCACAGGAAGTGCAGATCTCTATTAGATTGCTGTTGCCCGGTCAACTTGCCAAACAGGCCATCAGTGAGGGCATTAAGTTAGTGACCAAATACACCAGCTCCAAGTAAGCCGGTGAATTTTTTTATTATCAGTCACAAAATATTTTTTTTTCATTATACATCTTGCTCACTCGTTCATTCGTTCATTAGTTACGATGAGTATTATTTTATAGAATTTACACGTAAATGTACAATACTCATAATATCACGCATAATAATATGTAGGTAGCTATACAAATAAATCTGCATACAACTGCAATCAAGCATTAAATTACTTTTTATTCTACAATTCTTAAATATATATTATAGTAATTATTCACTCTCAAAAATATATTATTAATACATATATGAATTAAAAAACCCATTTGGTGGTGCCAAGAATAAAATAATCTTTCGGCTTTTGAGAGACGGTGGTTTATTCATTACGCTTATAACAAGTGTAATTTTTTTTATAGAATAAGGATGAAAAACGAGCACTTCCTGGTGGTAAGTGGATGCGGTAGATTATAGATATTTACATTTATCCTCGATTAAGTATCAAAATGTAGATGCGTTGTCACCCCTGAGGACTAAGATGGAATGCCTCGTTTGCAGTAAAAAAATATTATTATCATTAATATTAGTATTGTTGGCAAACTAATATTAATGAGAAGGTTTGTAACTTTAATGGTATAATTTTGAAGGTATACAATAGCCATGCCCCGCTGAAACGCGTAAAAATAAAGCGTATACCTGCATCATGGATTACACAAGCTCTAAGAGAACTTATGGGCCAGAGGTACAAAGCTAAGCAAAGGTTTAAACGTCTACCATCTGAAAATAACTTAAATCGTTTTGAATTTTTACGCAACCGCTGCAGTCGTTTATGTCGGTATGCCAAAAGACGCAACTTTTACAACTCTCTCCATATTAAAAATTCTACTGAGATGTGGAAGTTCCTTCGTTCTGTTGGTATGGGCAGGTCTCCGATCCTAGAATACAATGACGTTAAAGTAAAGGATCTAAACTATCACTTTGCTACTCCTTCTATGACTTTAGATCCTTACATCAAATCCAACACATTACGCGCATTGTCGGGTATATCGAAACCGCACGTTTTCCCTCTTCATCTTTCCCTTGTGACGGTGAAAGATGTCAAAAAATCCGTCCTAGCCATCTCTTCAAATGCTGTTGGTATTGATGGTCTATGCGCGAAAATGATTTTGCCAGTTCTACTTTTACTTCTACCAATTCTCACTCACATATTTAGTTTTTATATATCGTCATCATCTTTTCCTTCAGTTTGGAAACAAGCATATATAATTCCTCTGCCTAAGGTTTCTAATCCTTCTTCTTTGTCCCACTTTCGTCCCATATCTATTTTACCCTTTCTTTCTAAAGTTCTGGAACACATCATCCATAGTCAACTCTCTCTCTTCTTATCGTCTAACTCCTTGCTCTCCACTTATCAGTCGGGCTATCGTCGTGGACACAGCACTGTCACTGCTTTACTTAAAGTAACCGATGATATCCGTTGGGCCATGAACAATAAATTTCTTACACTTTTAGTTTTGCTTGACTTTAGTAGTGCTTTTACCTCAGTAGACTTTGATATTCTTCTCCGGATTCTGGAATCTATAAACATTTCCCCATCTGCCATCGCATGGTTTGATTCATATCTTCGTGGTCGATCACATTGTGTCCGTGTTAATGACACTTTTTCCGATTGGTCTGATATCACTACGGGTGTACCTCAGTGTGGCGTTCTTTCCCCCTTTTATTTTCCATATTATTAACTCTATTACGAGTGTTATTACATCTAATTACCATCTCTACGCGGATGACTTACAGCTTTATCGTCATTTTCCAGTGGGTGATACAAATAATGCAATTGCAGCCATGAATGCGGATCTGAGCCGCATCTGTGAATGGTCTTAATCCTTCGGACTATTGGTTAATCCCACGAAATCTCAGGCCATCATAGTAGGCAGCAGGCATTTGCGTAATAGATTAGAATTTACTTCACTACCTCTAGTTTGTTTTAATGGCGTTCCCCTTATATACCCTTTGCCAATAATGTCAAAAACTTAGGCGTCATATTTGATCGCCATTTAACATGGACATGTTAGTCGCAAGGTCTACTTTACTTTGCATTCGCTTAAATGTCTACAAAATGTCTTACCCCTTAAAGCTAAAACATCACTCGTGCTTACTCTTATCCTTCCTCTCCTTGATTATGCGGATACCTGTTTTTTTTTGGATTTGGATGCTACAGAGGAGCTTCTTAATAAACTTGAGCGCTTGCAAAATCAGTGTATCCGTTTTATATTTGGGCTCAAGAAATTTGACCGCATATCTCAGTTTCGAAACACAAGAAGGAACACTCGATTGTTATGTCTCCTCTATAACATTTTGCACAACCCTTCCTCTCCCACATACCTCAGAAGCCGATTATCCTTCACCCATCCTTCGGACAAACCATGCAGATCCCTTGTTAAAACTCTTCTTGACTTTCCCGTCTATGATTCCGGTTTTTACTCCCACTCCTTTTCAGTTCACGCGGTAAGGTTATGGAACTCACTACTGTCAAATATAAGAAATACAGAATCTTTATTGGTATTCAAGAAACGTCTTAGAGATAACTACTTTGCATCCTGTTAATTAATATATATATTATTCTATTATATTAGTTTAGTTTATATATATCATATGTAACTATCGTATTTATTATTATTATGTATTGATTTATTTTATTTTTATTTATTGTTTTATAATTTACGTAACATTGTGTATATTATTTATTTTTTAGTAGTACTAATGTATGCACTGAGTTTGCGTAAAAAAGAAGAATAGGATAAGTACGTTTATTAAAAAAAAGTTGTGTGTCTTTGTACCAATGCAACGGAATGGATATTGGTAATTATATGTATATCGAAATAAGGGTGGCAAATGAGTACACTGTAAACTAAATGGTATGTAAATGCTGTAGCCTATAGATGCTCAATTTATCTCGTTACATGTACAAATGGACTCCGGTTCTCAGCAATCACCAGTCCAAGCACAGCAGCATTATGCTGCAATTTGACGCTGATATTCTGCGCATGCGCGTTCCTTTGCCTGTTGAGCCAACTTATTCGTGATACAGTTGTAATACGCTGCGACGAGTCTCTACTACATATGAGCTACAATTGATAGTTACAGATTATACACAAGGTTTATGGACAAAAATCTAGGCTCAGAAAATGTATATGCCCGCAGCGCTGCAAGTAAAAATTATCTGTGTATTTTGTGCTATTAAAATTTGTATTAATATTACAATAATTTTTAATAAATTGCCAAAGAGTTTTTATACAAACATCCACGAGCTTGCTGTTACCCTGATGGTAAATGATCACCTTAGTACACGAACAAATGCAGCCGTGGCAGCTCAGATGGTTAGCGCTCGTTGTAAATTTCACAGTACGCAAATAAACCCGTTCGATCCCCGCCGGCACCAAAGAATTGTTAATTGTAATTTTAAGTGGTAATTTACCACGTGCTCGGCGGTGAAGGAAAATATCGTGAGGAAACCTGCATGTCAGAGAAATAAGAAACAATAACATTTCGAAGACATGTGAAGTTCGCTAAAACGTGTTGGGGCAGCGCGGCGGACAATTCATCGCCCTAAAACCCTCTCAGAAATGAGAGGAGGCCTGTGCCCAGAAGTGGGACGTATATAGGCTGTAACTTTAACTTTATGCAGCCGACTCCAAACAAAGATAACTACAGATGAGTTATTGCTTCAAAAAACTAAGAATAGCCTCAAAGGTGGTTACGAGCTTCTCTGCATGCCATTCAAACTGACCATATGGTTGCTTTTGCCATTAAATTGCCAATTTAATGTAACGCCAAAGCAATTACTTGCCATCGCAATAAAACAGACAAAAATAGGTTGGTCTGTTCGTTACAGCACTACTCTTATCACCAGCTTTTTAAGTCACACTTTAGGTATTCGTTTTTTTTTGAAATAACTCCCTTTGTCAAGGATTTATTGGGAGGTCTTTCCATATTTTCCAAACCCAATATTAGGTACAAGCCCCGTAATACATCCAAGGCTGCCTTCGACCTTGTCACATTAGAAAAAGCCCTGTTTAAGCTCCTTTTTCGCCGGTGCTGCGAAACGAGGCGAGAATTGAAAACTGTATGATATTATTTTAATTCTCTCTCAGTGCATCTTCGGTAGAAATAGTCGGTATTAGTAAGGCTATCGTTAGCTCGAGATGACCATGACAGGACCGGGCGAGATATAGTGGGGTAACGATGTGCTCATACGGCCAAAAGAGTCTTTTTATATCAATAAAATTTGACAATTTAATTTTGTCTAAATTAATTAAATAATAAAATAAAAAATGACTCATCAGTACTTAGCGAAAGATGATCTGACTTCAACACTGTACGAGTAGTTAGTAGTACTCGTATCTTCACTATACTCGAACGTACCCCACTAAATAAATACAATATCGCTCGAGCTTCGATATGTATCTTTAATGATAATTTTAAATAAATAGTGGTATATAAATGTGTGATATTCCTATACAACTGATGCTGTATGGTAATAAAAATCCCTTTCTTTAGAAAAAGCTATTTTAAATTTGGAACGTTTCTAAAAATAAAAGTTTTTTAACCGTCCAATCATAATGCAATCATTGCGAATGGATTGCTGCCAGCATTACAAGAGAGCCAATTGCAAAAATTATTGTAATAGTATTGTACTTTACTATATTCCATACAAGGAGCTATACTTATTAGGCTTACAATGGATAAGATATTAAAAATTTTCAATTTTATGTTATGAATGTCGTTTTTAAAATTCGTAAATAATTATCACTATCAACTTTCATTTTTACTTTTGAATAACTTGAAAATCAAGCTAATAGAATATGTAGTAAGTAACTATCGCCGCACATTGACATCTGCAATCAATTTCCAAATGGAAAGACTGCAGATCCGCCAAGGAGTTCTCATTTAAACTCTTCACACACGTACTTCACGTACATTCTTTACAAACTCGCTACAGGCGTACATGCGTCAGAGAATCTTAGGTGCCACAAAAATCGATAAAAGAAATGCATAATATGCCAGCAAAGCCTGACAATGATGTCAAGTCTGTTCTATCATGTCAATTTGTCTACTGTTTCCGGTTTGAAAATAAGATGCAATATAAATTTAATACAAGCAATATAATTTATAAATTCATTTTCTTGTATTATAAAGCAACTATAACACAGTTAAGAGGTGCGCTACCGGCGCGTGCGCATACGTGCCGATAGGAACAAGATGGAAGCTGGAATTCCAATTTAGAATCGTTGTCCTTATTGTTCCCACACGTAGCATTTTACTCAGGAATAGAGATTGGATTAGACTACTGCATTTTATTTAAAATTCTAGCTTTTACGCGCGACTTCGTCCAAGTTAAATTTAAACAAAAAAGTTTACGTAGGTTAATAACAATTATTAGGCTTGCTTTGACAATATTTTTGCATAAATGTGGATCTCTATGTGCCACAGCATTCACTACCATCACTATGTGCTTGTTTCTACCACATTATAAAAAAATATTTGGTCAAAAAATGATTAAGTAAGTGCCATTTAATTAAAGCTAATATTTGCAGACACTACACTTCGCATAATGCTTATAGTTTATATTTATAGAAATAGTAGCTTTTAGAGACAGTAGAACTGCTTTTGACAAATTTATTTTGTTTTAACAATTTAATTAGCTTTATATAATTAAAATCATTGTCACATTTCAATTGCAAGCAAATAAAATAGACGGCTGTGGACCTCCACACGTGAGATTATTACTATTACTTATAATTTTTTAATTTGTTAGGCGGTGGTAAAGTCATATTGCTGCTTTATTATGGTGGTAGCATCAACGTAAAATAGCAGCTTAATACTGCTGTCGTATGTGTAAAGAATCGATGACCCTTTTACTGAAAACGAAAAATTCCATATTAGTCTTTAGGGGTGACTCTCACATAGACTAGCAGCATCAACATCATCAAAACCAGTAAGGCATCTGAATATTGATTTTTGAGGATAGATGTAGAAGTCTTTGAGTCACAGTATCCACTTATCCTCTGGTGGAGTGTGTGTGTTTTTTTGTTACGCTTATTCTATAAAAAAAGTTTTTAATAATTAAATGCAAACTATTGGAGAAATACGTGGGAGTAATTACAACGAATGTAACAGCGGTCTTACTTCGGGCAAGCAATTCAAATACCGAAAAGAGATCAAAAACTATGTGCGATAAGGGAAAATGTTTGAAATGAAATTTAAAGATATTCACAATCACAGCTTTGAAGTAAATGTTAAAAAAATTATTTTGCTTCAAAACTATAAGGAGATGGAGAAAAAAATATGAGGACATTTTTTGTGTACAATTGCTAGCTAGTTTTGCTAAAAACTTTTTTATATCTTTTATATTTCGATAAATAATCAGTAACATTCATTTATGTTATAATGTTTTCGATTTTAAAAAACAAAAACCTCCACGTTTTTCAGATGAACTATAGCCTAGAGCACTCTCAGCATTGTTTTCTATCTGTTTGTGAAATATCACTGCAATCAGTTCAGCCATTTCAAAGATCAGCCCGGAAAGACAGACAAAGTTTAAAACTAATGTCTTAATGATATGAAAATAATCTCATGAACTTTAAAGAAGACATTTCCATATTACAGACAATTTTATTTTTAGAGTATAGAGGTAGGTCTCTTGACTGCCTTTATATAATAAATATTTTTTATAGATTCCACAATCGATTGAAATTCTTTTATTAATTAAAATATTAATGTTAATTTGAAACGTGTACTTAATTTTACTACCTCGTCACACCAACAACTCTGTGTCCACTGTTGGACATAAGTCATTCTACTCAGAATCCACGAATTATAAATACATGAATGATTATTGTGGTCGTATTTGAAAGTAAAGCTACTGTGAGACGTATACAGGCTGTTGTATAGTGGGCACGGACCTCCTCTCAGTTTTCAACGAGTTAACGATGAGGGTCATAAAGTAAATATATTTTTAATAAACAAATTTTTTGACGTTACAGCATATTATTAAAGTCCTCCATAGGCCTCCCCCACAGATTTCCTCCTAGGGGGGATGTTTGCCATAGATGTCACGTTTTGCAAGCGGGTTGGCAAGCGCAGTTTTTTATTTTAGCCATTATAAGGACGACGCTGCTGCTCATATCCTGATTTGTTTCTCTCTGTCGCTACTTACGACACCCACGGGATGATATGGTGTGGTTGCTATACTTACACAGCCACTACACGGTCTTTGACTTAATACAATTTATATATTTATTATAAATTCACAGAGTCAAGTTCCATATATAATATATAATATTGATTAGGAATATATTTTATATATATATATATATATATATATATATATATATATATATATATATTCTGATAGAATCGGTAGTTCAACAATCAAAAGGAGAAATATGCAACAAGTGTTATCTTTAAATTCGTTACTTAAATACTTAAATAGTACATATTCGTCGACTCAATTAGATAAAATTTCCCTCCAGGTATATATGCGATTGCTATCGCTTAATTGTTAATCAGAAAGCTATTTGTTTGGCTTATCTCTGGATTGTTACAGATAAATGTATTTACAGAGCGTGAATGTATTGCAACCGCACTTAATAAATTTTGTTTGTGGTTGAGCAGATAAATGTCAAGCTTGGTGATTGCCGCGATTATAATTGTATCGATGCATATTATAAAACAGCCCCATATCCAATAATGAGCTATTTTAATGGCGATGGAGCAAATATGTAGGCACCATACCTTTAAAACTTGTAACAAACTATAGCATTCTAAAAGGTCGAAAAGACGAAACCATTCAGGTGTACTTGTTACTTTAAGCTTTGCTGCCTTATAAAATCAAAACTTGTTTAAGGACAGAGACAAAACACAAAGTCGTATAGTGTAACTAAAATTTTTACTATAATATCAACTGTCAAAATGGCGTCGATAAGGCAGCGCTCTTAAGAACCCTTATTATTTGATTGACTGATTAAGAGCCATCATGTCACAGAGCCATCTATGCAAACAAGGCTGTAGTTATTGAGTTATAAGAAGGTGATCATATTAACCGGAAAGAATAAAAACTGTTTCAAGTGTGTTCATGGTAGGTAGGAAAACAATCATTAACCCGGCGATAAATTAAATACCTACGAAAATGACAAAATACAATACATACAAAAGACAATACAAAAAAATCTCCTTTCGGTTATAAATAGTTAACTGTTATGTATGGTAGGTACAGAAATTTTCAGTTGTTTTTTAAATGTCCAGTTTAAGTAAAAAAGGGCAAAAATCATGAGGGAAAAAAAAAAAAAAAAGATAATATCGGCAGTACCACATATCTCAAACTTAATATGATGAACTACACCATCGGGAGATTCTGTCAGAGATCTCAAGATTTCTGTGTGAGGTTCTCCTAAGCCGCTATCCTCAAAACTTATTATTCATAATAAAATATCATTGCGTTTGTTAGACTGTGCACATAGCTTTGAATAATCCTCGGAAGTATGAAACTATCAATGAAACCCATGTACACTATTAACTCCTACACGAATTAGGTGTGAGAAAGCACCCGTAGGCCGACTACCGTTTACCATTACTCTGTTTAACGAAACTTCCAGTCTATTAAAATAGAAACTAATCTATGTAGAAATGCCTCTATATTCAATTAAAGATTAAAGATATTTAAGTTTTTATCGAATTTTAATTAACTTTGCAGTATTTATTTATCAAAATAAATATTAGAACAAAACAAGTACTATTCTTAATCGAGGATAAATGTATGTCTATAAGCCACAGCATCCAATTACCATCAGGTGAACTGTGTGTTCGTTTTTCACCCTTAATCTACGGGGAAAAAACCCTTCAATTTTATTTTTAATTATATATTAAAGATACTTAGGTTTTTATCGGTTTTAAGTCAACTCAGTAGCATTCATTTAAAACAAATGACTATTAGAGCTAAAAAGTATAATTATTACTCGAGTAACTTACGTTTTATCAAAAGACGTTAATGTTATATTGTTGCTATTTTAGTGTTAAGTGACGAGAGTAGAGCGGGGCGAAACGTTTGGCGTTCATCCCACACACGCTTTTGTACTCGTATTGTAGTGTTCTGATTCTGAGTCTCCGACAGATCCAATATGTAGTGTTGGGCCGCGGGTTTGTATTCCGCACGGAGCAAGCTTTGGTTTGGTCTTCAATTAGTAATTGTTCAAGTACTCGATGTTCGTCACTGTGCAATTTATGTATATAAACTGCCTCCATGATATAAGAAAATCTTAGTGTGGTGTACTACGTTCTAAAAATACCTATTATTTTAAGGATATGCGCCAGGTAGAAACGCGATCAATGGAAAGCGTGAGGCGGAGCGTTCAGCGTGGCGTCATGAGAAACGCTAATCGTTGTATTATAGTGTTCAGGATAGCGGCCGCTGGAGTTGTGTGTCGCATACACAATTACGACAGAGACACGTTACTGTTCGGCTCACTCTTATCACAGTTATAGGAGTTGAAAACTTTCCACCGGCTTTTATACTTTTTTCAATGCTACACGATTTTTGGAAAATCTATGTAAAATTTGCCCTTGTATACCGTTGTTTTAAAATCTATAATTTTAATTTTTCTTTAGAGGATAGGGTGACAAACCAGCACACAGTTCACCTGATGGTAATTAGTTACTGTGGCCCATAGACATCTACATCTATCCTCGATTAAGAATCAAAAGGCAGATGCGTTGTCACCCGTGAGGACGAAGATGAAATACCTCGTTTCCAGTAAAAAGGGTCTCCAGTTCTCTACCCTCACCATACGAAACACAGCAGCATTAAGCTACTATTTGACGCTGGTATTCTGTGAAAGCGTGGTCCTTCCCCGGTCGAGCCGACCCATTCGTGCTACAACTATACTACTAATATAACTGCAGCATGGCTCTACCACGTATACAATAATACATATTTAATACATCGTATTTAATATATATTTAATACATATCTTTTATATTTAATTCTTATTTAAAATTTATTCATTAAAAGAAACACAACACATTGAAAAATAAAGTTCAACGAATAAAATAGTTCAATTGTCACATTTATATTCAGTCGGATTATAGTTTATTTGATAACGTTTATCTGATTTGATAAATAGTCTTAATCAAGTTTTTTCCTTTATAGATATTATAAATATGGAGATCAAGTTTTGTTCCCACTGCGAAAGTATTTGAAACAAATGTCTCGACAATAACTCACTTTCTTACAACTCGATGATAACGAAGTACAACGGACTCGTAGTAAGGCAACATATTCGGTTAATAAAATCCATTCAGTATTTATTATAATGATATCACTATTAGAACTAAGTGCCTCTGTTTCAAGTGAATACATGTCACAGGCAAAGTGGTCTAAACAATAAAATTTTACTACTCGAGTGCAACGCTGATTCTTGTTTTTGTTGTTGTAAAACAATATGAAGCCCTTAAGGTTTAGTTTTTATGTGAATGAAATATTGAATTACAACGAAAAAATCACATTATTTTTATTAATTTTAATTACGTATTATATACTTTCGTACCGGTAGGCGTAGTGTGGGGCGACCCCCCACTAGATGGAGTGACAACCTGGTAAGACATGCAGGAAGTCGATGGATGCAGGTGGCTCAGGACCGTGCTTTGTGGCATTGCTGAGGAGGAGGCCTATTTTCAGCAGTGGATTTGTGAAGGGCTGTAATGATGATGATGATGATACAGTTGAATGCTCAGTAGCTAAACGTTAAGCTACGGGCCGCGGATTCGGGTTTAAATGCTGGCCTGGATGATTTTTCATGTGATGATTAATTAATGGAGCTTTTTACACTAAATTCACTAAACTGTAGCTTTACATATAAATATTTAAATTTAAATTCTTATTTACATTTAGATATACAATATAAACGCCGCTCCCGTTTGCATATCTATTTTAAATTCTTCTTTTTCCTTACCATCATCGGAAAACCAGATGGTCGGCGGGTCTTTTCCTTGATTGTAGATATCTCACGCATCAGAACCAAATAAAACTCATTTAGAAGGGATGGCCAAATTCGCCTCTAAAAAACTTGGCGTGCTTTGTAATCGGCTTGACTCACTGGCGCTGCGAAGAGATGCGAAGAGATGAAATCTTTCTGCGTATTCTATCGCATCTACTACGGGGAGTGCTCAGAGAAATTGTTCGGATTAACTCCAGCCTCTTTATTTCACTGTCGCACATCGGGGCAAAACTCGCGAACCCATCTAGATAATTGACGGTCCATCACTAATGATTGACACTGATTGTGCACTGATGAAGAGCCTACTCCTTTTTAAAAGGCCGGCAACGCATATGCAATTGTAGTTTCTAAAATTCTTACATTATTGCATAGTGTAAATGAAATGAGAGTGAACTTCTTAAAGATATGAACACCTGAATCTTCATCTTTAATAATGCCCTAATATGTTATATATTCTTTACCATAAAGTGTACATATAGCATAGAGATATTTCATTTAATCATGTCGAGATACTTGACTGTTGAAATCGTTAATTAAACGTCGCCGTTATTAGAGCACTTAGGCGATTTACGACGTCTCGTGCGGCAACCGCGACTTTTCGTGTTAACAGCCAAATAAATGATTAACAACGTTTTGTTTGACGTACCTAATGTTAATAATTTATAGGCAATTCGGCTAATTTAATACTGTTAAATGGGACAAGATAAGTCAGAGCTAGGTTTTCATGATTAACGAATGTGTGTAAATTAAAAATAGTAAAGTTTCGGCCAGTATATGCCCCACAGCTTGGCACAGACCTCATCTCTTTTCTAAAAGGAGTGGAGCTGTTACTTTGCCGCGATTCTTCTGTGTCTAATGGCAGACTTCACATGTTCTCGAAATATTTTATATGTAGTAGAGTTACGTTGTAGCTATATAATAGTTGTACCAATGGGTTGGCTCAACTGGGGAATGACCACGCTTCCTCAGAATACCAGCGTAAAGTAGCAGCCTAATGCTGCTGTGTTTCGAACGTTATGTGTAAAGCACCGAATACCATTTTCGCTGAAAATGAGGCATTCTATCTTAGTCTTTAATAAAAACAACACATCTACATTTTCATTCTTAATCAAGGATAGATGTAGGTTTCTATGGACCACAGTATCCACTTTCTGTCGGGAGTACTGCTGTATGTCACTCGTTTGTCATTTTTTATATAAAATAATTCAGGTTTATGTTACCTTCACTGCTGAATATGTTTAATAGGAATGGTTGTTAGTGCTGTTAAGGATGGTTGTTTTTAATCATATTCATCATCATTACCAACCATGTAATGCCAGGGTAAAAAAAATCATTAATCCATCTCATCTCATTTACTAAAGAAAATTCTATGAAGATTGTTCGGTGATTTTGATAAAAAAATTAAAAACAACAAACAAGTAACAGAAGGAAAAAAATTGAAGCTTATTCTTAAAACTACCACTCCAGAAAAGTACACAAGAAAATCTGTAGGTATTTTTTGTCAAAAGAACATTGAAATTTTCATGAAAAACTTTATATCTATTAGACCACAGTCAATTACTTGTTCAGAAAGAATTTACCTCAAGACATCATTGCTATAATTTTTAGAGATGGGTCGAATATTCGTTTTATAAAATTATTAAAATTCCTATTCCTTTAGGGCCTTACATGTAACAGTTACATGATCTTTAAATAAAACTACCAATAGTTTTTACCGATTTTATCGCGTATGTTTATTTACTTTACATTTCCGACGTTTCGACTACTTTATAGCACCC
Organism: Parnassius apollo; assembly: GCA_907164705.1. Classification (NCBI taxonomy): domain Eukaryota; kingdom Metazoa; phylum Arthropoda; class Insecta; order Lepidoptera; family Papilionidae; genus Parnassius; species Parnassius apollo. Next base: position 8,964,032 of record CAJQZP010000295.1, read on the forward strand.
ACGGTCACGGGGGGGGGGACTGAGGTGTTCGACGTTCCAATGTCATTGTTAACCATGGCTACTTCCATATTAAAGTTATTAATTTTTGTTCTAATCTACACAGTTTGAACTTATAGTATCTTGAAGTCTTGCAGTTGTATGCTTGGGTTGGGATTTAATGTTATTAATTATAGGATTCCAAGCAGATAGTAGCACCCAGCTATCTTCTCTATTGAAATTAAGATGTTTTGATTTCAATAGCCTCGCAAATCATCCTTGGAAGGAATCACTGTTCTTGTGTTTGTGCGAGGATTTGTGTTCTATCAAATCTGATGTAGTGACGCAGGTGATCCAGTACGTGTTCACGGACTGCAGACTTCCCGGAGGGTCGATTCTTCACATCAGCAATGTGTTCTTTAAAGTGGGTTTTTATTATCTTTTTATTTGTCCTATATAAAGGAAATCACATTCACAAACAAGCTTGTACACTCCTGCATCATGCAGAGGGACATTACACTTGACTGATGGTAAAAACTGACTAATCTTCTTTAGTGGCTTGAAGTATGTTTTAATGGAAGAACGCTTCAAGATGTAGTCAATCTTGTCAGTGTCACCTCTGGCATATGGAATTACAGCAGGCACACGCTCGATTGTGGCCGGCTTCACTCGTTTACTGTAACGTAGACGCGGGACCCGAAACTTGTTGTCATGCAAAACTTGCTTGACGTGTTGGAGCTCGGCGGCCGGGTGTTTACTGTCGCAGATCCTTCGTGCTCACTGTAACAAAGATTTACCGACGGTAGCTATATAAAAAAAAGTTATATAACCTTTAAGCCGGAATTCAGAAATATCTCTGATACCGAGGTTGCATTTGAATATTATGGAAACTAGTATAAATGCAGATTGTGAGATATTTCATCCTAGTCGACAACGAATTTAGTGTCTTCTTGGTCACGTTGGTTACATGTATCCATGATTTACATTAGCCACTAACCAACTAGCTTATATATGAGGCGCGAGCAGAGAAACAAACCAGTGGGTCAATTAGAGATATTGTATTAAAAAATGTATTCGATATGAGGACTGCCGTTTAAGTATACTTGTAGCACGCAATTAACACACAATATTAATTAATTTAATATCAAACTAACTAATTAATTACAAATAAATAATAGGATGTGATAAGGATAATTTAGCAGTGAACGGCGTGGAATTCATATTGAATGACGCTGAGACCAGACAGCGAGTTAAGTACAGGCTTGTAGCGATAAATTAATTGACCCAGGTGTAAGATCTAATTATTATGTTTAGGCATTCCTGAACTTTGTCACCGGGCGCAGTTGTAGATTAAACGATATATGTTTATGTAGAGTGGTAACAACCGGTGATAAGATTTACTGTCGGCTTTGTGCGGTCACGCCTCGTAATAGTTTGTACCAGGCTTATTTTAAGTCTTGCATAAGTATTCTACTTTAAGCTTAAAATTATTTTCAACCTTTTTATGATTAATTGAAAATTACTTTGCGATCTTATCATATACAATCGTGGTAGTTCAGGGAATAAGCGCTCGCTATAATTTAATTTTTTTCACATTAAGTGAGCAAACCAGATTCGATTCCAGCCGGCACTAATGAAAATGTGCTCGGTCGTTAATTGTTACCTAAGTGTTAGCCGAATCGACCGGGGAATAACTACGCGTACACCAAATAAATGGTACTATGTTAAATGGTTGTGTGCAGAAATGAAAACTGGAGACTTTTTTTTACCAAGAACGAGATGATCTTAGTCTCACTTCCGAGTGTGACAACGCATTTTTTAGGGCACATAATCTACTCAAATCAGTTGAATTCTAAGGTCATTTGATAACCTTATATGAAAAAAATCTTATAAAATCATAGATTATGTATGTACTTATACTATTGCAACAAGAGTTTACAACATGACAAGTACACAACTTCGCGTTAACTTTCTTTTTGTTTGGTGTGCATATACAAACAGTTAACTAAGAGGCACCGCAACACAGTATTTATAGCGAGCTCGCTGGTACCAACTTTATTATTTCGAGATGTACTTTAAAATGCGCTGGACGCGAAGACTACGTACTTGTACCTCTCCTCTTGTAGTGTGCAACTTAAATCTGTTTTAGTAGATTCTATAGCTTTTTTGCGCATTTTATAGCGTTTAAACCATTTGTTTTACGTTTGAATCGATATGTCCGAAGCTTATTTTATCAGCTTATATAATTGTTTTTTTTTTATAGAATAAGTGAGACAAAGGAACACACAGTTCACTTTAGTGGCCCGTAGACATCTACGTCTATCTTTGCTTAATAATCAGAATGCAGATGCATTGTCACCCCTAAGACGGAATGCCTAGTTTTCAATAAAAGGGGTATCCGGTGCCCTACACTCGTACGATATACATCAGTATTGAGCAACTATTTCATGCTGGTATTCTGTGAGAACGTGGTTCTTCCCCGGTCTGGCCGATGCATTCGGGCTACAAGTATAATATAGATGTATTGTGGCTATATCACATGCAAATATTTATAATAAATGACCCGCCCCGACTTCGCCTCTGTGGGATCTATTAACGGTTTTTTTTCAATATTTTTTTATAGGATAGGGTGCCAAACGAGCAGTGTGGTGAGAGCTATGGATAGAGCCGCAACGGAAAACCTAGCGCATTTACACATATTATTTAAAACGCCTTATCTAATATATGACAATTAATGTTTATTTGTTCGTATTTTATGCGCTGCCATACCATTCATTAGATTGCGCTAAAATTTTGTCACCTTATTGCTTGCACGTGTGCGAAGGTTATAGGCATAGTACCTTCAATAAACTTAGAGTAGGTTGCGCGCGTATCGTACCTACAAATTTATTTGAACGTTATATATCATTCAATTTCAATGAATCAAAAACTCTTTGCGCACCGCCCCTTAAGCAACAACTATTATAAATTTTTTATGTATACACTCAAAAATACACATACATACATATACATACATTTTATACATACATATATATTTTCTCTACACAAATTTTAATACTCTCTAGTTTCCCGTAAAATTAAATTTTTAAAATTCTATTTCCCCGTTTTTAAAAAAGGTGCAAAATACATATTCATATATTTTATTCAGAAATAAGAATAAAAGGAGAGTTAATTGAGCAAGTCGATGAGTTCATATATTTCGGATGTCTATTCAGCAGGGATGGGAGATATGATAAGGATTATTGAACGACGAGTGAATGCAGGAAATAAATTAAATGGGGCTCTACACTTATTGTGAAAAGTCAGAATGTGTCAAAAAAAGGCACGTATGGCAATTCACAATGCTGTATAGTCCCTACTTTAACGTATGGAAGTGAAAGTTGGGTATCGCAGAAGAAGCACGAGAGTAGAATAAATGCAGTAGAAATGCGGTCGCTAAGGAGTATGTTAGGGCTGAATCTGAGTGACAGGGTGAAAAACTGTGTGATATAAGAAGAGTGTGCCTTGCAAGATGTTGCGGTGACCAGGATTAAGAAAGGAATGCTTCGGTGGTTTGGTCATGTAGAAAGAATGAATGAGGAAAGACTAAAAAAGCAAATATATGTTGCAGAAGTGAATGGAAGAGTCGAAAAGGGACGTCCTAGGCGAAAGTTTGTCGACCAAATTGGCGATATACTAAAAATGGGCCAAGTTAAGAGTACACTTAACCGACGAGCATGTATGCGTAGGTATATGGATGTGGAAGAGGCGACAGAGGTATGTCAGGATCGTGCTAAATGGAAGTCTGTAGTCCCTGCCTATCCCTCTGGGTGACAGGCGTGAGTGTTTAAGTATGTTATTTACTGAGTACTTTCAGTTAGCTTCCTCACTCTCTTAGGGGTTGAATTTCCAAAAATTCTTTTTAGTGGATGCCTATATCATAACATTCAAATTTCGACGTCTAGTGGTTAAGGCTGTGTAAGGGTTGATAGACGAATCAGTCTCTCAGTATATCCTCTTTTATCTAATACATAGATGTAGAATATTTTTTATATTATTATATATTTGATGACGTAAGGCATCGTCGATGATTCTGATTCCTGATGTTTTTTATTACGATCGCTTACCAAGCGTTATAAATAACGCAAATTCTTCCCTCAATTGGAGAGCGGTTATAACTGTTAAAAGCTATTGTAGAAGATTTTTAAAAAAATGTGTAATATATTTCCATTCATTCAAATTCTCTCCTGTTTTCAGTACTTATTAGCAAAAATCCAGTGCTATACATAGGCCACCTCAATAGATGGCCACATATATATTATGGGGGATATTTGCCAGTTTCCGCGCTTCGCGGACGGGTTGGCAACAGAAGATTATTGATTTGAGTTGTTATCAGGAAGATGCTGATGTCCATATCCTGTTTCATTTCCATCTATTACCCCTTACAAAACTCGCGAGATGATATGAAGTAGTGGAATACGTGGTAAATCAGCGCCTTGAATTGCAATTTACATTTTCATTGCTGCTCGCTGTAATCACCGCGAGCGCAACCTTGGTAGCCCGTATGCTATGTATATAAAAGAAACTAAATAGCAAAGTTATAGAAAGTCATATTTCATGCAGTATAAGGCTAATAACGCTGACTTCATTTCCTTACTGAATTCAGAGAACCAACTTTCTTCATAGTAAATTTAACGACCAGCCGCAGATACAGTTCCTTCAGAAACTTAACCGTGTTTGGATCCTACGGATCGGTAATGTCTAGAGAAAATATATTCTTTATATAGGATAAGGGTGACAAACGAGCACACAGTCCACCTGATGGTAAGTGGATGCTGTGGCCCATAGACTAGATAGACATTTAACTTCGATTAAGAATCAAAATGCAGATGTGTTGTCATCCCTGAGGACTGATATGGAATGCCTCGATTCCAGTAAAATGGATCTCCGGTTCTCTACACTCACCATACGAAACACAGCAGGACTAAGCTGCTATTTTACGCTAGTATTGTATTATAAGCGTGGTCCTTCCCCGGTCGAGCCGACCCATTCGTGCTACAACCATAGTAGCTGAAGCGTGGTTCTACCACGTGTAAAACCCTAATAATAACACAAATATGTAGTCATCTCTCAGAGATTGCGTAATTTAATTGTGAGTTTATTATATTTAACAATTATTGCAAAAAACTTTAATTAATAGCACAGCAAGTGTTCTCTTAAGAGCATAATTAATTCGATGACGCAATAGAGATTATAATACTTATTTCCTGAGATAAGTGGAAGTCATGATTCATGAAGATTTATAAAGGCTTTTAGCTATATGAAGGTCCGTTAACTAGAATAATGTGCTAACGTTCACGAAGATGATTCGTGAGTCACACGCCCTTGACCCAAAGCAGTGCCAAAAAAATACATACATGGGAAATATACGGTTACTTTGCCTATTTATATCTTTTGTAGGACTACCTCGTTGCTCTGTGGTCGTAAGAGCAACTACTAATTATTTGGTATCGGGTACGAATATCGGGTCGGCCAAAAATCAGTTGCTGTTATGCTGTGAAGAAACTCTGAGTAGCGACCCGGAGTCAGGAAGTTTAGATTAGTTAGTGGTGTTTTGCCTCCGTGCCTCGGAAAGAACGTAAAGATGTTGTGCCTGATCATGTCATCTGGCTAAGAGAATGAGGAAAAAGAGAGTGCCCTTGTGCTTGCACACACATCTGTGCATATAATCCTGTCTTGCGCAAATGGAAAGTCTCCGTTGGCACTGGCTGCCGTCACCGACATTTGATCTGAAGCTATACGAACAAGAAGGAAGCTAGAATGAAAAAGAGGTACTATGGAGGATATAATAAACGATGCTATTACCTTATGTCGTCACATGAGTATCATAAAGGTGATTATGGCAAGTGCCGAAAACCCATTGACCTCCGATAGATGGCGGTATATGATCCCGTGTGACGATGCGGTCCGGTCATGTCATATGGTTACATGTTGTACGGTTGGTCGATAAAAGAATGGTTAAGTGGGCGTTCATTATGACTGTCATTATCACTACATTCCGTCACAAGTTCACTGTTGTATATACATTTCCCTCATAGACTACCACAAAGTACTGTTCTGTGCCATTTGCATCCATTGACTACTGTACAAGGCTGAAACTCGAGAACCTTTCCTCCCCACCGGTAGTTGGTTCTTGAAGCTACATGTGGGCTGACCCCATTGCGCAGGGTTATGTCAGTCACTCTTGTTCTTCTGTGGTTTTTCTCGTTACAGATTTTATCCCGCAAAGAAATTCTGAGCATAGTCATTTTTATCGTACGCTGAGTAAAGGCTAAAGTTTATAAATGAAGGATCAGGTTAGTTCGATATGTCATCACTGAATGTGATTTTCAGACAAGAAGATTTGCCACAGTTTAACGAACATAGCACGGCAGAATTGAATTCATCGGTTGACCTTTTGATCGTAGTTTGACCTACCTCATCGAATATTTTGTCCCAGTCTCAGGTAGGTATAATACATGTTCGACAACATCTTCGAATGCATTCCACTAATGCTACCATGCCAAGCTACTAATGCTTATGTTGAACTCGCACCTACTAAAATTCATGGTTCCACCTTGAGCGCATATAGGCAAGGCCATGAGTACGTTTTCGCATGACGATTTTCTCTACCTGGTGATGGTGATTTGTGAATACTATCGATGCGTTGATCCACTGCGCACGACATATTACTAAGTTGATCAATAACTTTTTGGAAACGCAATGAAGTAAGTAGATAAGTATATTATGTAAATTGTATTTATTTTTCTAATCGTATTTTAAGCTAATACCCCGTGAATGGCGTTTTTGCAAGTTGGTTAATTCCCTTGTAAAAAATGGCTTCTTTTATATATTATATAGAATAAGGGTGACAAACTAGCGCACAGTCCACCTCATGGTAAGCGGATGCTGCGGCCCATAGAAATTCATCCTCGATAAAGAATCAAAACGCAGAAATGCGTTGTCACCCCTGAGGACTAAGATGGAATGCCTCGTTTCCAATAAAAAAGGGTGACCGGATCTCTACACTCACCATACGAAACACAACAGTATTAAGCGGCTATTTTACGCTGGTATTCCGTGAGAGCGTGGTTCTTCCCCAGTTCAGTCGACCCATTCGTACTACAACCATAATATAGCTGCAGCGTGGCTCTACCACGTATAAAAACAGCTTGATCCTGGGACTCTAAAAAGGCCTCTACAGCTGTGCCCGTGCAAATTTTATATTACGCAAGTGCTTTTTCAGGTAATTAAAAAGGTAATTAATTCGGAACTCGGTCCGGAGAATATGGTGGGCGCAAGTTGGTTAAGATGTAGGTGTGGCCCGTTGTCTGCACGGTCGAACAGTCCGCGCGCCAACCGGGCCACAAACTCCTGGATGGTGTCAATCTTCAGGTTGGCCGCTATGACGTCATTCCAGACGTAGCGACCCGCACCGACGATGGTTCTTAACGCCATATTTTGCTGGGCCTGCAGTCGCCGCCTCAGTGGCTCGCTCAGAAGCGCGTACCAGGCCGGAGCAGCATACGTAATGATGGATCTGATATATGTTTTGTAGACTCGCACTTTGGTGTTAAGTGGTAACTTGGATGCCAGGACTGGACGGAGCATCGCCCGCGCACATCGTGCTCTGCGAAAGACGAGGTCGACGTGCGCAGTCATGTGCAGCGCTCGGTCGATCCGGTACCCAAGGTAGGTCACGGCCTTCTCGTACGCGATCTTCTGGCCATTGAGGGTTAGCTGAGGTGGTAGATTCCTGAGGCGGCGAGTGAGCAGAGCGGTCGTCTTACCAACGTTGACGACCATCCTCCACTCATCTAGCCATCGTGGCAGCAGGTCCAGGAGACGTTGCATCCTGGCAGTGGCAATGTGCGCTCTTCTGGACGAGGTGAAAGAAGCGCTATCGTCCACGTATAACGCCAATTCCACGTCATCCTCCCACTCTTGCAGCCTTCCTGCCAGGGTAGGGATATCGTTGGTATAAGCCGCGTACAGGACTGGAGACAAACAGCTGCCCTGAGGAACGCCGGCTCTGATGGTTCTGGTTGCGGACTAGGCGCCCTCTACGCAGACGTAGAACTTCCTGTCTGCCAGGAAAGACGCCACTAGCCGCAACATAGCAGGAGGGACACTGGTCTGTTCTTCTAGTTTATAAAGTAGTCCAGAATGCCACACCCTGTCGAACGCCTTCTCGATATCGAGAAAGACGCCCAACGTAGTGCGGCCACGGTTGTATTCGGCCGTAAGCAGGTGCAGCACTCTGGTCAGCTGTGTTGCTGTGGAGTGACCCCTCCTGAATCCGTGCTGCTCCGCCCGAAGTTGGATGCACGGGCGGAGGCGTCTTAGCAACAATCTTTCAAGCAGTTTAGCTATGTGTGGTAGCAGCGTGATCGGCCTGTAGCTGGCAGCTCTACGCCTGTCCTTCCCGGGTTTCGGCAAGACGATCACTTTGCCTTTCTTCCAGTCCTCCGGGAAGTGGGATGTCCGCAATATCCCATTGTAGAGTCGACCAAGCTCTACTAGGACTCTATGAGGCAGCTGTCGGGGTGCAGCGTTGGTAATCCCATTGTGCCCCGGCGCCTTCCTCGGTTGCAGGCGGGTTGCTGTACACCGCAATTCAGCGGGGGAGATGAACCACTCTCCTGCAAGAGGCGGCGCGGGCGACGACAGGAACTCCTGTACGCGACTCTCCTTTTGGGCATGAAGCTCCAAGAACTCCGCACTTGCTGGGTTCGGCATAAATTGCTCCTCGAAGTGCTCTACTAGGATATCCGCTCTACCCTTGGAATCGTAACAACGTTCGCCCGCGTTGTTGGTCAGCGGGCAAACGGGAGGTTTGGCTTTAGTTAACTGGCGGTTCAGTTTATAGAGCGACGCATCATGCTCTTCCGCCTTCCATATACGCCGCTCCCAGGCATCTCCTCTGTATGCCTGGACTGCAACCGACAGTTCCTCCGACAAGGTGTTCAGTTGCGTCTTGATTCTCGTGCAGCGAGTACGCGCCCAGAGTCTCCTTAACGCCCTTTTTCTCCTGATCTGCACGCTAATGTGTCGCGGCAGATCGTCTCTCCATGTAGACCCCGGGACGATCGTAGAGGCAGCGTTGAGGGCCTTTTGTATCGCCTTTGTTATGTTGGTAGCTGCGGCCTCTACGTCGTCCGCTGTGTTTAAGGGGTGGTGTGCTGGAGGTCTCTCCTGCAGGTGTTTGTGGTAGAGCCTCCAGACGACTCGTGTCGTAACTGTTCTGGGCGGCGTAGTCACCGCCTTTAGGCCAAGGGTAATTAAGATCGGGAGGTGCTGTGTATCCAGGTCGTACAGCACCTCTACCACTATCGGGTAGGTGATGTTCCTAGCGAGCACGATGTCCAATACATCCGGACGACTTCGTGGATCCGTCGGAACATGTGTGGGTTCTTCGGGACCTAAAACGTCATAGCCGTGTCTTTCGGCGTCTTCAAAGAGTGCATGACCCGGCGGGTTGATCAGTCTAGATCCCCACGCCGGCTGTTTGGCGTTTAGGTCCCCGGCGATGATGGTCGGTGTTTCGCCTTCCATTACCGTCCGGACGTCTGAGGAGCAAAATGGAGTCCCTGGCGGGCGGTATGCTGCGTAGATCCTAAGTTCCTCGCCCGCCGCCTCCATTTTTATGCCGATAGAGCGCATAGTTTGGTATTTCGGTAAGTCAAGTTCTTGATGGACGATGTCCCTTCTCACTAGGACCGCTGTCCCTCTGTAGGCGGCCCCCTGAGAAGTGACCTCGTCCCTCCTATAAAGGTGGTAATTAGGCAGCTTTATGCGTGTACTCGGGTTCAATTTTGTCTCTCCCAGCAAGATGACCTGTACGTCTTGTTGTTGGGCGACGGTGCGGAGTTCTTGTAGCTTCTGCTGGATTCCACCTGGATTCCAGTAGAGGAGGCGCAGGTTAGATTCCTCCATAGTGCCGAGCCAGGAGATTTGCCAGCGCCTTCATGACTGCTGTGATGGGATCAGTCCCGGCTCTGATGTCTGCCAGGACCTGACTGCCGACTTCGATTGCTATGCCAACCAGACGTTGGATGGCGTCAGCAGTCTCGAAGCCGGCTGATGGTGTTCTAGGTGCCTGTGCAGGAGTTGGTGCTGGTCTCGGGAGTTGGTGTACTGCTCTTTGTATATGGGTAGAGCGCGTTCTATGTATAGAGCGGGCTCTATTTTCTGATACAGCCCTTTCTGGCACTCTACCCATTCTGGCTTTCTTCTCCTTGGTAACCTGCGCCTGGGCTATCGTTACCGCTGGGGTTGGGGTAGAGGTTGCTGCCTGAGGAGGAGGCTGCACCTTCTTCTTCTTCTTCCTCCCGCGTGTAGTCCACTGAGTGGTTTGTCGCTCTATGGCGTCGTTAGCGGGTGGCTGGAGAGTCACCCCGGTGGTTGCCTTTGATGTGGTGGTGGTGGGCACCACCGTTTCTATGGGTGCCGTGACGGGTGGAGGGGGGGCAGGTTGCCTTCCCTTTCCTCTAACTGTGGTCCACCCGTCTTCCTGGACCACGGCCCTGGGACTACTCTGGGGGACCCTCTTGGGCTCCTCTGGGAGTAGTCCTGGTAGAGCAATCCCCTGTTTCCTTGCAATCCTCCTCAGGAATGGGCAGCGGCGATATTTAGCGGTATGATTCTTGGCGCAATTTGCGCATTTCGGTTCTTCATCTCTACCCCTTGGGCAGTTGCTGGCAATGTGATCTCCGGCGCAGCGAACACACTTCACTGGCCTGAAGCAATTGGTGGATGCGTGGCCAAAGGCCTGGCAGCGGTGGCACTGTGAAGGGCCCGCTCTTCCTTGCCAGGCCTCTATGACGACTCCTCTCATGAAGAGGAGCTCGTCGATTTGGTAAAGCTCGTTAAGGCGCTCCAGGCTCAGGTGGTCCAGCTGCGCCAAGTAGAGGCACCCAGGTCTGCCTCTACGGGGGCATCCCTTTCACATACTTAATCGGGAACCCCTTGGCCCTGATAGCCCCCTCTATCGGGGTTGGATCCGTGCCCACTGGTAGCCCCCGTATGCCCACTTTTGTGAGCTTGTCCTCTTCGGGGGTGTAACAGTACCAGGACATAGCTGGTACTTTATCGGTCATCTCTACTAGGTATTTCTGCACCGTCCGGAATTCTTCCGGACTCTGAGGGGTGAATATGACCCCCTTACCGAACGGACGAGCATTCGGTGGGTGACCTAACTTCTTGTTAAGGACCTCGAAGTGCTTGGCCCAGTCCGGTAAGCACTCAGCCACTATAGGTGGGTATCTTTTGGCCGATTCTTCCGGCGGTTTAGGTGCCTCAGCTGTCTTTGTCCTTGGTACTGCCGGGGCAGCTACCAGTTGGGCATAACTGGTCGAAGGCCTTTGGCCATCGTCCGATGGCCGGCCTGACGGGTTGGTTGTAGGCGCGGACGGTGACTGTCCGGCAGATGTACTCGGCGCTAGGGTCGCGTACGTGGTGGCACTCCACCCGTATGACCCTTCTCCTTCCTGTTCCAGATCAGCAGCATCCATGCTGGTGTGTTGTTCCGGTGTTCTGGGGGGGGGGGGTTTGGTCGGCGATGGCGATTTGGGTGGTGATCTCCTTATAGGTATTTCCGGTTGGTGGTCAGATTCTCCCTCGGATGTCGAATAATCCGAGGAGTTTGAAGATCCGAAGCATCGCCTCTTCTCCTGGAGGGATGCTGCTGTCTCTGGTGGAGTGTGCCTTCTCATCGTCTTCTTGGCCCGCTGGTGTTGGGGGAACGGTTCCCGCCCAGTCGTACCTTCAGGTACGATGGGCGAGAGCGCGGTCCTCGGTGCGGGCTCCTTACCCGGTGAAGAAGGTTTTCTGGTTGGGATCTGCAAGTAGGAGGATATTACTCGAGTCCTTTCCGGATAAAAGATGTCGCGGTACGCGATTGATCGATCAAGTACACCAGGACGGTCGGGTGGTCTTCTTGGTTTAGGTTTAGGTGGGGGCTCCCCCCTGTCCTTATCGGACATGCTGAGAACCTACCTAAAAGTCAGTCAGGTAATCTATCTATAAGTCCTATATAAAAAATACCAGCCGTTCGGCACGATGCGCGACGGGGATGGTAGGGTGTAAAATGTGTTGGCGTAATCACATGGGCACTGCCTACCCCTTTTGTACCAAACTTTATATACGCGACTGGGCACAGGATGCACGGAGCGCATAAAGTGCCAAGAATCACCTAGGGGCCGGTGACCTCGACGCCTCACGGAATCACGGGACTCAACGATCGGCGGAGTTTGTCGAACCGGCGGTTACGAATAACACACACCTAGGAGATCCTTGATCAACGATTTGTATGAAAACCAGTCTAATGGGGTATCAACAAAGCTATACTCGAAAGAGAGCCGCGCCCTCTGTGCGATTACGCTACTTAATTACATCAATTTGTACTATCACTCTCTCACGGTTTGCCCAATATCTTTATTTGTATAAGACATACATTTATACATTTTATTTATAAAGATAGCACACAAAATATCTATACTATGATATACATTACATATTTATATCACAAAAAACCTTTTATTTATTCAACAAAATATGCCTATTTTACAATGTATGTACTAAGTTAGAATTCTTAAATGTCTAACGTATAAGGTTGAAACAATGTTCTTCATTTGAAATTATAAATATCTTAAATAATACAATAGTTTAATTTAAATTTTTCCTATACATTCAACAACAAGTCAATTTTGCATGAATTGCCGAAATTTGCAAATATTTAAATTTCTACTTATTTTGACCTCCTAAGTACAAGGTTAACTATATTACGCGCGGCTATAAACTCGCGCTATTTGAACAACTAATTCGAACACGACTCTCAAATGTCGGAAATTATTTCTAACTAGATTCTTATCAGCTATCATGTTTCTTATCAGATAACATAACAAAATATTTTATGAATCAAACATTGAAAATAAACATTTTATTTTCATAAGATAATACTTATGCAATAAATTTCCATTAATTCTATTTATACACAAAGTGATCATTTCGACCGGGGAACAAATCCTGGTCTCTAACTTTATTTTAATATTCCTTTAAATTAACAATATTATTGGAAAGGTGATTTAAACCGGGGAACTGAACCCGGAAACATAATTTATATCTTAAAACTTCCCTATATGAATTTATTAAGAAAATATTACTAAGAAAACGACAAACTAGTCCGGCCTGGGAATCGAACCCAAGACCTTCAAATTATTAATTCGATATTTCTTTAAGATTCAACTAAGTGTTTTCTTATTAGAATATTATTGCTCGATAATTTGTTTTTAGAAACTGTTCGTAATCGGTTAACTAATAAATTGAAATATCCTTATAGACGCATCGCCAACAACCTCCCCCCCCTGTACATCAGCATCATCATTTGAGAGGCGTCGCAGGTACCAGGACTATTATTCTGGTTGTAGGTCTCCTCAAGATACCTGTGCTACTAATGACGTCAACCACTCTGGTGTGACCGTCTGGTCCCGGTAGCGTCCTATTAATCTTGCCTTTCGGCCACGTATTTCGTAGCAACGAATGATCTATTATCAAGACAATATCACCTTCTTTAGGTTCCATGAACCTTCCGTTATTACCCGTTCGAGGTATTAAAGTAGGCATGTACTCTTTCAGCCATCTCGTCCAAAAATGGTCGGCTAACCTCTGGGCGGATTTCCAATTGTGTTGACCCGTCAGATGTTGCTCTAAAAATAATCCAGGTGGTCGATCACCACATGAGCGTCCGAGAAGAAAATGATTGGGTGTCAAACCCTCTTCAGGACTATCCATACTGAATGTTACCAGAGGTCTGGAATTTACAGTATGCTCTGCTTCTAAAAGCAACGTATGCAGAACCTCCTCTCGCGGGCTCCTTTCTTTGAGCGTAGCGGTCAACGTAATTTTAATCGATCTTACTAACCTCTCCCAAGCGCCACCCATGTGCGGTACTCCCGGAGGTATAAATTTCCATTTAATATATTTTCGAAACGACTCGTTTTTTCATGCCCTCATAGCACTCTTCGCATGCTTGCAATAATTCTTTATTTGCAGCTTTGAAATTCGTCCCGTTATCGCTGTATATAACGGCTGGTTTTCCTCTTCTGGCGATAAATCGCCTCAACACCATTATCATTGATGCTGGTGTTAATGAGGCTGCTAATTCCAGATGTACTGCTCTAGTGGTCAGACACGTGAATAAACACACCGACGTTTTTCGTGTCGCCTTCCTATAGTCACACTCATAGCTCCGAAATAATCTACGGCTGAGTATGTAAAAGGTGGTTCATGATGAGCTATTCTCTCCAGAGGAAGATTTCCTTGTGGCACGTTCTGCGGCTTTGACCTGTATGTTCTACACCACTGACAGTGATGTGACACACTTCGTACTACGTTACGTAAGTTCAAGACATAAAATTTTTTGTTCACCTCATTCATCACCGTCTGGTGATTGGCATGTCCAAAATGATGATTAACTTCTCTAATCATCATTTTAACGATTTCGTGTTTACCGTCTAATACGACAGGTTTTCTACTTTCCTCAGTCAAATTAGACTTGAAAGGTAAACGCCCATTTGAACGGAGTAAGTTATCTTCTCCTATTTCCATAGATAATTTACTTAAGCGTGAACTTATTTCAACGCTTTTGCCTGCTTTCAAGCATTTTATTTCCGAATGGAAACACTCGTCTTGAACGAACTTCCAAATTAATAATTTAGCTCTTTTTTAAGAGCGTTATGTCCAACGCGCCATCGGGTCCTTTAACCGACTTTGCTAAAACTTTGTTGGAACACATAACCGACTTTTCGGCTGCGCTGTCGGGTCCTTTAATCGACTTTCTTAAACTCTTGAACTTTTCTACCGCTTGTAAGGTGCGTGTAGTTGCCCCAAGGAATTTCTTAAAGCTGCTAAATCGTCCGTAGTCGGGTAGACTTAACGGCTCTTGCTTTCTTAGCGCGTTTACGCCTTTCGGCGATTTTTCTTCACCCGTTTCTAAGCTATTTATGGTGTCCACTTGTTTGGGCCATAAATCAGGACTTGTCCTGAGGAATTCAGGTCCTTGAAACCAGCGATGACTTACATCGAAGGTGGAAGGAAAACTTCTAGTGGCGTCGTCTGCCACGTTTTGTGACGTCGGAACCCATCGCCATTCACATGGTTTACTGTGATCTTCGATCTCAGCCAATCGATGGGCAACGAATGGTTTAAAAGCGCGAGGATCTGACTTAATCCACGCTAACACTGTATGTGAGTCCGTCCAAAATTATTCGCTCGGATATCTCGTACTTGCTCTCTTCCCTAACTAATGCAGCTAATCGGCTGCCCATAAGAGCTGCGTGTAATTCAAGCTTTGGAATGGAAATTGGTTTCAGCGGCGCTACTCTTGGCTTTGCGGCGAACAGCGTAATCCGCCTTTCTCCTGGCTCGTCCGTGGTGACGTAATACACCGCGGCGGCGTATGCTTTCTCACTAGCATCCGTGAAAGTGTGTAACTCTCCCTTGCCGACACCTTCAGCAACGGGTCTAGGTACTTCTAAATTACCTAATTTCTTCACTTCCGATATCCATTTACAAAATAACACGTGTAATTCGTGTTGAACTTTTTCATCCCAAGAGATGCCTGTCCTCCATACTTGCTGGATTAGCGACTTCCCTTGAATCGTTATGGGTGATGCGATTCCTAAAGGATCGAAGACTGACATCACAGCGCTAGTTATCTCCCTCTTCGTAAGCGGTCGTAAACCTTCCATCAACTCTTCCGGTGTGTTACGAAGACTTATGGAGCAACTTATTATATCTCGTTTGATATTCCAGATCAAACCTAAAGTGCGTTCTGTGTGCTCCTTATCCCCATTGAAGCACTGTCGCTCTTATATTTATTCATCCCCTTAGTTGGAAAGAAGCACGTTTATGTAATATATATATATATCGTTTACTATCCTTTCGGCCGTCGTCACGTCGGGAAATGCCTGTAGATAGTCATCCATATAAAAATTGCTTTCCGTCGCGGAAGCTGCTTCTGGATAGATATGTGCGTTATCCTGCGCATTTCTATTCTTCACATATATAGCGATGCATGGTGATGATGCCGCTCCAAATATGAGTGATGTCATTCCATACTCTATCCGGTGGCGTGTCACAATTGTGCCGCCATAAGAATCAAAGGCTGTCCCTGTCTTCTTCCCGAATTTTCACTTGCAGGAACAATTCTTTAATGTCTGCCATCACTGCTACGCTTCCTTCTCTGAATCGTAGCAGAACGCCAAATAACGACTTCAATAAGTCTGGTCCGGTTAACAATGCATCATTGAGACAACGTCCGCCCGTCCTTGCGGCGGCGTCGAAAACTATTCTTATTTTCCTTTTTTGTGGATGAGTCACTGCGAAGTGAGGAAGATACCACGTGCGTGGGGAAATGGAAATATGGTTCGCTTTCTCTGCGTAACCGTTAACGATGAGATTTTCAATTCGCTTCTCATATTCTTTTTTCAACCCGCTATTTTTATCGAGCTTCTTTTCAATATTAAACAGGCGACTTTCAACCTGCGCTCTATTCGACGGCATGCACTCATTACCTGTGCGCCATAACAAAGCAGTCTCGTACCTATTATTAGGTATACGACGTACCGTTTTGTTCAAAATATTTAAAGCTCCTTCTTCTGGGTCGTTCGCGGGCTTTCGCGCAGACACTCCCAACTAGATTCCAAACTAAAATAATCCTTGACTTCTCCATGTCCTCCTCCTTCTAGGTGGAAATGTGGTTAACAATCTTGATTGGTTTAATGCCACCCGAAATGTGACCATGTAAAACCCATCCAAGTTTGGTGAGCGATGCTACAGGTAGGTTCTTACCTCCTGAAATTAATTCACGAGTAAATATGAGATGCCAAACCTCTCATAAATTAACTCGTCCTTAATCGGTGTCAAATGAGAACACCGTTGCAATAATTCTTGGCCTACTGACTGCGGAGAAAGGATAAGCGACTTAATTGTTTGTACACTTATCTACTCTAAGTCTTTCGAGAAAATGCCTTTTATTTTGACGTTTAAGCGATACGAACTGTCGTCGTTAATTCGCTTACCTCCTACGGCTTCAATACGTAATTCTTCTTTGCGTCTACGAGGTTCTAACTTCTGAGCCATCCACTTCTCTATGAGTGTCATGGTTGATCCTTCATCCAGAAGAGCTGTGGTCTTGACCTTTCCTCTAGGTCCATACAACTCGACCGGTATAATTTTTAAATATGCACATGCCAGTGCATTCACTGTACTAACAGTTGTAATTTGAGCCTCTTTACCCCCCTCATCCCCTTGCGGCGAGGTATTTTTATTGGGGTATGGATGTAGCATTCGATGATGTGCCATTCTACATCCCTCTACACCACATTTTTTTCGCTCTGCACTCTAACCTCCTATGGTTAGGTGACAAACATTGGAAACATACTTTCGCCTTTTTAACCGCTTCCCATTTTTCGCGATTATTCATATCCTTAAATTTGTAACAACTCGCTATAGAGTGTTACTTGTTACATATAACACACTTATGTGTTACCCTACTTACAGGCTTATCCTGGGTTATCATAACCACTTTTCGGTTGTGCCCTTTATTATTTCGGCGTTCGTAACGCTCGCTTTTAAAACGGTTGCGTACAGACCCCTTTGCAGTGTGTACAGTTTGCTTCCTGAATTCAGGACGTTTCCGTTTTTCAGGCACATTTTCATTGCTTAATGACGTTCCAAATTGTTCACTCAATGAATTTAAAAATTTGGCCATCTTCTGTAACTCTGGCTCCAAAGTATGCTGAGCTCGATATTCGAACCATTTAAATTTAGTCATAGTTCCAAGTTTCTCCACTATACGGCTTACTAACTCCAGTGAGTATAAATACTGTGGTTGGTTCAACGCTTGTATTGCAGCAACCACGTTCGTAATGCGACTTGCAAAAGAACCTATATTTCGGCAATCTTCCGCCAATCTTGGCATACGCTTTACATTCTTGATTTCGGCTAGAATGAGCATCTCAACCCTACCGAATCTTCTTTCGAGAGCGTTCATTATTTCTTCAGGTTCACACGAAGTAAACAACAATGACTTAACCGCTTCCTTAGCGGTACCCTTTAATGCCCTCCTAAGGCGTGCGACATTCTGCACCCCTGAAAATTGGCTTCTTGTGTCTTCAAACACCGTTTTGAAAATTATCTATTCACCCAGGTCTCCATCGAAGACCAGTAATTCCTGGAGGAAATGAAGCTGGGAAGACTTATCTTTACCCGCTATCTTTATTGCACTCACAATCGCTTCGGTCAATTCTGACACCTCACTCGCGTGTGCTTTCTGTGCATTTCCTAGGTTGCGCTCGACCTCCGCCCCTTTGCGGCGTGATCTCTTACACGCTCCCTTATCAGTAATGTCGGGTTGCGTTACACTAACCGGCGCACTCATTATGGTCTGTTGAACCCAACTCCTTACGAAAGGTTCCACCTGAGTATTACGCTCTTCATTATCCTCACTCGAGTCGATCTCTTCTTCTCGGTTGAGACGTGCCAACTCCAATTGAGACTTGGCTAAGGCAGCAGATGCCTGTGCTCGTTTGAGCTCTGAGCATTCAAATTTAATCCGCGCCTCTAATTCGGCTTTCAGCCTCGCCGATTGCGATGACCTACTACCTCTCTGTGACCCTTTGTCACTAGTGTGCCCGATTACTGTTCTTAACGATGCCGCTTCTTCGTTCCCTTGACCTACTTTTTTAACTATCGTTTCACTCCTGGATATAACGGATTTCTGTGCGGCGCTGGTCTGCGTACCACTGGTGTCCGTCCTGTTGCTTGTCGTTGCCACGGACGCCCCTGAGTCCCACGTGCATGTGGACGTATCGGTGGTGGCTCCACTTGAAGGAGTTGCCCCACTCGAAGCAGTAGCTGTGGTCGCTCCGGATGATTCCGCCTCTTTAGCCTTTCTTGAGAGCCCTGTTCTTGTCATGGTTCCCTCGTTCCTCTCTGTCTGGTCTAGTGCCTTCTTCATCTTGCAGGAAGTCGATTGTTGGCCTACGGTCCCTAACTGTCCCTACGGTCCCTACGGTCACTACAACCCCTTACCTATAACCCTTCTACACCCCAACCTAACCCCACTACCCCTCCCCCCTTTATCTCCCAACCCTACAACCCTACTACCACCCTAACAGCCCTATCAGCCCTATCAATCCTGGACGGGGGCATACCGTGGTGAGCCGTCCAGGGATGGAGTCGTGCAGGAATGGAATGGAGGAAAGGTTTAGGAACTGTCCCGCCAAGGAATATGGCGAAACAGTCGAGCCAGTAGTGCAAGCGCAGTCTCGCCCGAGAGAAATGCTCCACCCGAAGGTGTTTTGCCAGAACCCGACCGGTTTGGCACCGTTAGGGGGTCGGGATGTATGCTGTGCTCGCCGCCCAGTCGCCGGTGACGCCTCGTCCAGGCGCTCTCCTCCGGCCGCGATGCAGTCAGGTGCTCACACGAGCACCTTCGCCTGGCAGCAGCAGCGGTGGATGCTTCTTCTTCTTTCTTGCACCCTTGCCTGGCAACAGTGAGTGCGTCCTCTTCTTTCTTGCACCCTTGCCTGGCAACTGTGAGCGTTCCCGCGTTGGTAACAGCAAACACCAAACGCCTTTGTGCGCTACAGGAAATGAAAACACAATCCCGTAGAGGAAATGCCGAGTCTGATGACCCGACAGGAAATACCGGACGCGGTCGTCCGACAGAAAATGCCAACTATGGCCGTCCAGTGGAAAATGCCGAGCACGCTTGCCCGACAGAAAAAAATGCCAAGCGCTGCTTGACCACGATGAACGCCTTCAAAAGGCACCTGCGCCTGGCTGCGATACGTGCCCCATGCGGGCACACGTCCCAAACCGCAATCCCGGTTTTCTTTCTTCCGGTAGCTACCAGTATCCCCGGTCCGGTCCTGCCTAAGCCCTGATGGGCCTACTGCGCTGGTCTGGTCTTCTTGCCTTTGATCCTGTTGCTTCAGCTCAAACCTCCGGCTTCCTTCGGTCGCTGATCTTCACTTGGCTCCGAAGGTCCTCTTGAATGGTATCCTGCAGTTCACAGCTGGTTCCTTAGATCCGGCTCGAAGGACCAATTGAAAAAGGACAGGAACAAGGGAAGGGTCTTTGTCATGGCTCGTTCAGCAGCGGATTCCCTAACCTACTATGATACCTACGTTGGGTTCGGGAACAACGTATGTGAACCCCGCAAGGGAGTAACACACAAGGGCGTCGACCTCTTCTTTTTCTTCAAATAGGTTCAGGCGGGGATTACGGGTCTTCCGAGGTCGTCCCAGTCCCAACGCCTTAATTCTTCAATATGTGCCGTGCTAGCGACACCAATGAACTGTACTTATTTTAAAGGTGAAGGATCCCTTGGGAATAAAACATTAATTATCTTCAAACCGTTCCGTGAGAGAGTAATTACTTTCCCTATCACTTCCCTATATACTTTTCTTTCTTGATTATATTATATACTGGTAGTTGGTCCCGAACGATTTGTATGACGTTGATTGATTGTCGTCTGCTGTGGGACTACTTTTGTTTATCCCATGCAGGTATCGGGCCTCGGGGAGTCCCCCATTACCCGGGTATTCCTCACGGCTCATAACAATGAGCCGGTCTTGGGCGCCGTACCAGTACGGCATTGTTGGCAATCTTGGTTGGCGTATTGCGCGCCACCAGGTCGGTGCTACCGGAGGGTCGGCCGTCTCGAAGCCCCGCGGAGTCCCGAGGGTAGGAGTCGACGCAGGGCCAATCTTGCCGACAGGAGGGCGTTCCAGCTGCTCCAGACCTCCAGTGCTCCTTCCTGGCTCTAGTTGAAGGCCTGGTATTCCTAGGCAAAAAGTTGGCGTGTCTCGCGCCTCTGGGGGAATCTGCCGAAGGGTCAGCAACCTCAAGGTCCCGCGGAGAGCACCTCGACGCGGAGCCGAAGTCACCAACAGGCGCGCGCACTTGGGCGCGCCGGGCCTTCGGAGTTCGCTTCCCAGCGTGTAGGTGATGCGCAGCGTTGGGTGATCTTCATCCCGGGTGGGGTCAGGCATCCTCAAGGCTCGACGCAAGCCGAGTTGGCCCACAGCGCGCGCACCCACTGCGAAGCGACGCGCTGTACTTCTCCCACCCGGGCGGGAGTCGACGACCGGCGGACGTGACCGCTCGTTGGCGCGGTCCGGACGAGACTGATTTGTATGAAAACTAGTCTAATGGGGTATCAACAAAGCTATACTCGAAAGAGAGCCGCGCCCTCTGTGCGAATACGCTACTTAATTACATCAATTTGTACTATTACTCTCTCACGGTTTGCCCAATATCTTTATTTGTATAAGACATACATTTATACATTTTATTTATAAAGATAGCACAAAAAATATCTATACTATGATATACATTATATTTTTATATCACAAAAAACCTTTTATTTATTCAACAAAATATGCCTATTTTACAACGTATGTACTAAGTTAGAATTCTTAAATGTCTAACATATAAGGTTGAAACAATATTCTTCACTTGAAATTATAAATATCTTAACTAATACAATAGTTTAATTTACATTTTTCCTATACATTTTACTATTTAAAACACTTTTAAAATTCTTACACAAAACCATCAATATTTCACCAATCCAAAGGAATTTTCACATGAAAATAACACAGAATTCACCTATTTTGCTCATACAGTCAATCTGAAATATTTTACAAGTCAATTTTACATGAATTGCCGAAATTTGCAAATATTTAAATTTCTACTTATTTTGACCTCCTAAGTACAAGGTTAACGCGCGGCTATGAACTCGTGCTATTTGAACAACTAATTCGAACACGACTCTCAAATGTCGGAAATTATTTCTAACTAGATTCTTATCAGCTATCATGTTTCTTATCAGATAACATAAACAAAATATTTTATGAATCAAACATTGAAAATAAACATTTTATTTTCATAAGATAATACTTATGCAATAAATTTACATTAATTCTATTTATACACAAAGTGATCATTTCGACCGGGGAACAAATCCTGTTCTCTAACTTTATTTTAATATTCCTTTAAATTAACAATATTATTTGAAAGGTGATTTCAACCGGGGAACTGAACCCGGAAACATAATTTATATCTTAAAAATTCCCTATATGAATTTATTAAGAAAATATTACTTAGAAAACGACAAACTAATCCGGCGGGGGAATCGAACCCAAGACCTTCAAATTATTAATTCGATAATTCTTTAAGATTCAACTAAGTGTTTTCTTATTAGAATATTATTGCTCGATAATTTGTTTTTAGAAGCTGTTCGTAATCGGTTAACTAATAAATTGAAATATTCTTATAGACGCGTCGCCAACAATAACTCATATCGTAACGTGTCATATTTCAAAAACTTATTGATCAACTTAGTATGGTGATGCAAACCTTTGCGTAAAGAGCTGAGACACTACTTGTCTTAATCTTGGAGGTAAGTCTTTAGACAGTATGAGCGGTACGTAAATCATTGTGACACATTTAGACCTTACAAACCTCAAATTTGTGGTTTTACTTTCCTAACACTGACTTCAGCTGGGATTGGACCCAGATCAAGTTGTTAGAATTTTCTCTTGTAGGTATCATGTAGGCATTTTGAATACATAAATTGCACATAGATAAATACTCAGACTCGTAACTATTTTCAGACCTTACAAATACTTGTTCTGTAAAGGATTTGAATCCGCGACGCTGCTGCCAAATTCTTAGTCACAGTGCTACCAAGCCTTGAAATATTAGGCACGAGTGGGTTAAGCTAAGACCAGATAATGATGAATAGAATAGAATATTTTTTTATTCAAGGAAGATATATTAATTCTCATTGAAAGTCATTTTTTACGTTAAATACATACTACATTTTTAACATCTAAAAACTGGTGCGGAAAAAAATCTCTGTCCTGGGAAGAACCAGCAAGAAACCCAGCGGGACTTTTTTAACACGGAACTTTTTAATGTTGTGCTACTTACGCAGAATCTTATACCTAGTATATCTGTGATTAGCACGTACACTTCTGCACTACTATCGATCTTCAACAGATAAGGAAGTTATCACTGAACTTAACACCGGCCACGACAACTTTACCATTCATACATATATGTATTAATTACAGCTTACAGAGAGACCATTAATTAATTAATTAATTGATAGGTAGCGGGTTCTCTTACAACAAAGTATATAGATATATAGCGTATCTTTACAATGAACTTTCTAAATATATGAATTAATAAAAGAATAAAATCATTATAATTCGGTCAAACCATTTTGCAAACATTTTTTTAGCAAATAAATTTAATAACTTATGAGTTCTAGTCTTTTTGTCTAAATGAAACGTGAGTCCCTTAAGAAAAGAGAGTTCGCGCTAACGTAGTGAAAGTATGATATGCTTACATACCACCCACGAATTTATCCCTATTTAAAATCAATTGGAATCAGTTACCAGAATGCCACATTGGTCTAGTGATTGTATTCACGACTGCTATACATGGTCAAGACACTTTCCGAATTGGCTCGGAATCAGGAAACTAATAGTGTTCATCCCTGTGTCACGGAAAGCACGTGAATCCGTTGGTCTTGGGATGATCTCTCTTAGGTCGTTTCGGATTTACGTTCTAGGATAATCTTATCCTGTGCAGATAACGAGCCTTCGTTGAGACTGTTGAGGTGGACCAAAATTCGGTCTCGGAGAAATTGTTACAGAAAACAGGTCTTAATTTCTGATGTTTGGTTACCTATCAAAATGATAGAAACATAAAAGTGAAAAGCGGTACATGGTTGTTATAAGAATAAAATTCAGTAGGGTAAACAATTTTAACACTTTTTTATGGAACTACTAGATTACTAATAAGTTGATATCATTAGAATTATATTAACACTTTTTATGTATAAATAAACATCGTTGAAGTGACCATCCAACTAAGGAAGTTATACCTATATTTAATAATTGTTGTGCTGTATCTATGTGCCATACAAGTTAATAACGTTTACTTTATGATTTCTACACATTGCATTTCGAACACTACACCTTAAATAAAACCACGTTTACGTATTTTATCGTTTTTTATTTTATTTGGTTTAATTCCCGACGTTTCAAATCACCAGAATCCCCCGTGAACTTAGGTGCTGCAAAGCACCGGAAACGTCGGGAATTAAAATTAAATAAAATTAAACGCGATTAAATATGTAAAACTAGTTTTATTCGTCATTTTGAAACGCAATATATTTTTGTTTTTGGTTTACATGTGGACGCTTGGCCTAGCCATTTCATCGCCATCCGTTGTTTTAAGCGATGTCGTTATGTCCTGTTTATATTTACATAAAAGTTCAAATGTTCAAATATTAATCCTCCTTTAATAAGAATGTAAATATAGATTAAAACTTAAGTTACAGATAGGTACAAATAATTTCCGTTTTTCTTTAAACAAATTATGAAATTGTGGCCGCACAAAAGGATAAGAAATGAACCGACCCTATACGGTCGTCCTTTTAAGTTCCCTACATTAATTATAACACCTCTTTAAGTTTAAATTTATGGCGTTGTTTTGTTAGTCATTACTCGGCTTAAGTGTTCAGTTAGGTTGTTTTTTGTGCAAACTCGCTCTCAACCTGATATTGGGTGTTTATGTTGTTATAATTTATTACCTCGGGCGGTGTTTTTATGTTTTGAAAGCCTTTAAAGGCACGTGGTGAATTTATTGTGGAACGTTTCAATCTGGGCGATCTTTCCCTTTGCGATTGTTGTTCGGGTCGAAATTTTCTATATATATGAGGCTTATATTGATAAATACATATTTTTAAATTGTCCGTAATGCAAATGCATTTTTCTTATTGCTATTTTAGGATCTTTCTTATAAATTTAAAATGAGAAACGATCTTATAGTTCACCTGATAAGGTAAGTGGCTACTTCAACCAACTTCAAATAAAAATGGCTACAAATGCGTTGCCTCCTCTGAAAACTAAATTTTTTTTATAAACGTTACCCTCCCCCCCTCACACTAGGATTTTCTCCTGTATCGTGGAGGCAGCTTACGAACTTAAATTGCTCAAGGACAAACATCCAGACCCGAAACAATTATTAGTAGGCCATACAATTACTTGTTCCGTGCGTGATTCGAACCCACGGCCCCCGGCGCAGCAACTCATTGCTAAACCACTGCATTACGGAGCCGTCCTTAAATACATCATAGCCTGTTATAATACTCCCTCTCTATATTACACCCTTCAGATCAAAACACATCAATGCACGCACTGCTTTGGACGAAAGAATAGGTAAAAAATTGGTATAGACGTTAAACTAAACAAAAAAAGGAGTACTACCACCTACTAGCTATATAAAGATATGTAAGATCTTCCTAAAAGATTTTTTTTAAAGAAACATAATACCAAACAGTCCAACTTATGGTAAGTGGAAGCTATGCTCTATTTACATCTAAATATATCCTCGATTATGAATCAAAATTCAGATGCATTGTCACCCCTAAGGACTTCTAAGTGATAGCATGCAATTTTTCTAATAAAAGGATTCTTTCTCTAAATCATTTACAAAACAGCAATATTAAGCTGTTATTTTACCTGTATTCTGTGGGACCACGCTCCTTTCCCGGTCGGGGCGATCCGTTCGTGCTAGAAGCATAATAGATATACAGCATGGCTCTACCACAATACAATTTTAAGAACGCTTCTTATAATTTGGTCTTTTATTAGGTTTTAATGGGGGACTTTGATCACCTTATCATCATTATCATCATTACAGCTCTTCAAGTTCACTGCTGAACATAAGCCTCCCCCAAGGAATACCACAAAGCACGCTCCTAAGCCACCTGCATCCATCGATTTCTTGCATAGACATGCATATAACAGACCAGGTCGTCACTCCATCTAGTGGGGGGACGCCTTACACTTCGCCTACCGATACGAGGCTGCCACTCAAGAACCTATATATATTTACCCATCGGTTATAGGTTTTTCGAGCTGTATGGCTTGTGCTGGTCCATTACCATTTCAGCTTACTAATCCGTTGGGATATGTTGGTCACTCTGGTTCTACTACGGATATCCTCATTTCTAAGTTTATCACGCAGAGAAATTCTCGAAAATAACACGTAGATACAGCTTAAAAGAGAAATCGGCTCAGAAGGAAAATCAGATTATAGTTCTTCAAGAGAGCGTTGTCGCCTTTCTTGAAGAACAAGACTACAGCACTTCTGATTTACGCCTCCGGAGTAGTGCCACCATGGAGGATGGAATTGAATAGGTCCTGGAATACTTTAAGTATCGGTTTTCCAAGTAATTTCAGAAGTTCCGCTATAATTCCATCCTCGCCAGGGAACTTGCCGTTTTAAGATGCTAGAGAGAGATGGGTTTAGGAGGAGTGCATGGCTAAAGATATCCTCATAAATTTCCTCCACCTCTTCATCGGGTTGTGCCAAGATTGGTGCGTAAACCTGTGTGACCTTCAACGAATACCGTTTGGTGATTCTGAGTATAAGGTACGCAACCCTCGTCGACATACTCAGAGTCTTTGCAACGTTATTAACGAGAGGCTTGAGAATGATAAATCCGACACCTCCTTGGGACAGATATTTTTTTATAGAATAAGCGTGACAAACGGCACAGTGCCCCCGATGGCAAGCGAATGCTCTGGCCCATAAACGCAGAGTTGTCACCCCTGAGGATCAAGATGGAATGCCTCGTCGTAAAAAGGACCCAATAGACAAAGAGCTTTACCATTGGTTGCCGTTTTTAGGTGTCGCGGTCCAACGTTTATCCTTTCTTAACAGGCTTATGTCGCTTTAGTCATGATTGTCGTTATTATTATAGTAAAGTAATTTCTAACAACAAAACTCTACTACCCATCATAAGCCTCTCCCAAGTCCACATAGCACTCCCTTTTCAAGATACATAATTACTGCCGCTCCATCTGGTAGTGAGTCACCGCTCATTCCCTAGCATAAGCCGTGCATAAGCTAAAGTAAAAAAAACTTTACTTAGAATAATCTAACGTTTAGTTTTTCCTTGTATGTAATAATAATAATGGTCTTTGTTTTTCTGACCTATCACATACTAAAATTACTCATAATTATGACATCAATGATTTGTATTTCTATTAATCAGGCAGTAATGGAAAACCCCCCGTTGAACATAAAATAAATATGGGGATAAAGTGTGAAGTTGCCGTTATATAGAAGTGGCCATATTGCATCATAATTGAACACGTACATGTTCTTGATTTTAATTTTTTTTAAATTGAGCATTTGATTTTTTATAAAAAACTAAAAAATAACTTAATATTTGTATATGAGTTTCGACGCCATCCTAACGTAACAGGGACATTTGGAGAGGCTACAACTAACAAGTCAAGTTCACGTCGTAGTAGAAATACGACTTGAAGTTAAGAACTAAGAATTAACCACGAGATGAGCCAAAACATAAGGTAAAACCTTGAAAAGTAATGGCGAGAGCCTATCCTAGTCAAATAACCCGGGAACTACTAGCCATGGTTTGACGTAAATTTACCCATAATGTTGACTCCTTTGCATAATATTGCAAATAAATATTAAAAATGTCACTGGTCACACGCTCTACCATCAAGTAATTTCGGTACATTGCTTGATGGGGAGAGCTTGCGCATCGCCGTAGGAATCCGGATTGGAGCGGCAATTTGTCAACCTCACTAGTGCGCCATTTCGGAAGAAAAGTGCAGGAGGTTTTGGGCTCTCACGGTACTTTAATGCAAAACGAAGTCATCCGAAAGGCTCTTGTCTCCATAAATATCCCCTCGGTTTTAGAGCCTTGCGGGATATTTAGAGACGATGGCAAGAGACCCGACAGTATGACTTTGGTCCCTTGAGAGAGAGGTAAAGCCCGAGTGTGGGATGCTACTTGCGTTGACACTTTGGCGGCCTCTCATATCAAGAGTATCTCTTTTAGAGCCGGGGCGGCATCAGAGGCAGAGACTATCGGTCCGTGGGGTCCACGTGCAGTGAAGTTCCTAAAGGAACTGTATCCACGGCTGGTCGTCGCTGCTGGTGATAAGAGGGCTGGTTCTTTCCTCGCTCAAAGGCTTAGTATAGCTATTCAGCGAGGAAACGCAGCCAGCGTTCTTGGCACAATACCACGGGGAGCAGGACTTTTTCACAATTTAAAGAAAAATGAAACATCATGAGGGTAAATACTACAAAACTGCTTTTATTTTCACGAGAGGAATTAAGTAAAAGCTAGTCGACTACGCTTAATACAGTGCCTATATATCTTACATATCATCAACTTAATATTTTTTGTATTCTTTTACAGCCAAACACTAACACAACTTAAAATTGGTCTTTTATTTCAAAAGTAAACTATCGGTAAAACTCAAACTGTAAATTATTAACACTGTAATTTAGGGTAAGCTCACATGTAAATATATATGTAATATATAATAATTTCATGTAAAAGAATTTTACATTCATGTATATCAGTAGGTATACTTGAGACTTTTCTCACTTGGTGAAACTTTGGCTTCTTTTTTGTGATTTAGATAAACTCTTGTACCACACCAAGTAACAAAAATTAGAAAAGAAAATTTACTAATATTCAATCGATTTTAATACAAATGAACTATAATGAAGAAGAAATAAAGATATCATTGAACCTTAATAATAGCCAGAAACGCTAATACTTAAGAAACAATAGCGTGGATGTGAGCATTCATCGATTGATATCACATGAATAATTACAATATTAATTCCAGTATAAAACTGACGTTAGCCTGTTATTAGAACTGATCAAGGATATTCGTGATATTATAAGAGAATAATTATGTTCCCGCTGATAGTATATAGATTTTAAAATACATCTTTATTATGTCTTTTGTGGTTAAAGTCTAATATTTCATGTTAATCGTATGTTAGAAGTCTGTGAATTTATGTTTCATTCATTGCTTTTACGATTTATTTTATACGTTGAACAATATACGCCAGTGTTAATAATTCATTATTAACTGTGCTTTGATTGCTTAGATGATTTTCTGATAAAGATTATTATTTTATCTCTTGTATCTAGTGTTTTATAAATGGAGTTTTATTATGGACATGTTCTAGCGGTGGATTCGCCTTTGCGTATTTTATTATCAAACTTTGAAAATAGAAGTTCAGAATGGTTAACATGCGTAACGGTTTGGTTTAATTTAAATACATTTATTACAACCAATAAAAACTGCACCGCTAAACATAGGCCTTGGCCACGCCTGGCAGAAAGGTTGGCAACCGCAATCTTGCAGAGAAAACTAAACAGAAGATGGGGGCAGCATAATGTGTCGCAACTCACGACACCCACAGGATGATAATAGGTAGTGGAGTCTCCAACGCTGTCCCTACATTTATGATGAAGGATAAGCTGTTTAATTTTCTGTTACACCAATTATTCCAACAAACTGACGCACAGTCAACAGTCAACACAACGAGTGTTAAAATTAAAAATTTTGTACAACTGACTTCAATACGATCGAATCGTTGTATTCGAAGTCTATTAAATACGCAGTACTTTATTTTTTTACGTAGTAGATCCATACTGCAGCTATATTAGTAGTATAGTTGTAGCACGAATGGGTCGGCTCGACCGGGGAAGGACCACGGTCTCACAGAATACCAGCGTAAAATAGCAGCTTACGCTGTTGTGTTTCGTATGGTGAGGGTAGAGAACCAGAGACCCTTTTTACTGGAAAAGAGGCATTTAATCGTAGTCCTCACGGGTGACAACGCATCTGTTTTTGATTATCGCTATCGAGGGTTGATGTAGATGTCAATGGGCCGCAAAAACACACTTACCATCGGTGGACTGTGTGCTTGTTTGTCACCCTCCTCCTGTCCTATATACCTTATACCCTTATACTTCGAATACAACGATTCGATCGTATTGAAGTCAGTTGTACAAAATTTTTAATTTTAACACTTGTTGTGTCGACTATTGACTGTGCGTCAGTTTGTTGGAATAATTGGTGTAACAGAAAATTAAACAGCTTATCCTTCATCATAAATGTAGGGACAGCGTTGGAGACTCCACTACCTATTATCATCCTATGGGTGTCGTGAGTTGCGACACATCATGCTGCCCCCATCTTCTGTTTAGTTTTCTCTGCAAGATTGCGGTTGCCAACCTTTCTGCCAGGCGTGGCAAAGGCCTATGTTTAGCGGTAGAGTTTTTAATGGTTGTAATAAATGTATTTAAATTAAACCAAACCATTACTTTTTTTTCTTTTTTTTTAAACGTTGCCCCTACACTAGGATTTTCTCCTGTATCGTGGGGGCAATTTACAAACATAAATTGCACAAGGACAAACATCCAGACAAGGAACAATTATTTGTAAGCCATACAAATACTTGTTCCGTGCGGGATTCGAACCGGCGACCCCAGCGCAGCCACTCATTGCTAAGCCACTACTAGTCTACTAATCTACACACTAGTCGTCAAATACGCATGTTACGCAATTACGCATGTTAACCATTCTAAACTTCTAAATATAATGTAGTTTACATAGTCTTATTTAGCCTACCGTAAGGGAAGGAGCGAGTTATTCCCAGCACAAATGTCTATGATTACTTAAAGAGAAAACTTGACAAATCTTTCTAATAAGACTTTTGAAAATAAAGGAAATTTTATTAAAAAAAATTACTACTATAATATATTATTAGGTTTTCTTCTTAACTTTAATTTGACTGTAATACGTATTAAATTTTTAACATTATAATAAAGAACTTAACTAAAATAATAATTAAAATTATAATATTTACGATTAAAACTAATTATATATACAATATAAAAGAAGAAACTATAATATAGAAAACCTAAAACTAAAAATTTAAATCGTCAAAAAGACCTGCTCCCCGTGGTATAGTGCCAAGAACGCTGGCTGCGTTTCCTCGCTGAATAGCTATACTTAGCCTTTGAGCGAGGAAAGAACCAGCCCTCTTATCACCAGCAGCGACGACCAGTCGTGGATACAGTTCCTTTAGAAACTTCATTGCACGTGGACCCCACGGACCGATAGTCTCTACAGCAAATGGCACAAATATGTAGTCATTTCTCAAAGACTCAAATTTGCGCCATTTACTAAATTCGGCTGCCTCTGATGCCGCCTCGGCTCTAAAAGAGGTACCCTTGAGATGAGAGGCCGCCAAAGTGTCGATGCAAGTAGCATCCCACACTAGGGCTTTACCTCTCTCCCAAGGGACCAAAGTCATACCGTCGGGTCTCTTGCCATCGTCTCTAAATATCCCGCAGGGCTCTAAAACCGAGGGGATATTTATAGAGACAAGAGCCCTTCGGATGATTTCGTTCAAAGAACCGTGACGGGAAAACCTACCTGCACTTTTCTTGCATGAAAGTCCGTGGAGCCCAAACTCATCGACGCTGCTACCACAGGGGCACTGGTGAGGTTGACAAATAGCCACTCCTAGCCGGATTCCTACGGCGATGCGTAAGCTTTCCCCATCAAGCAATGTTCCCCAAAAGCCGAGATTACTTGATGGTAGAGCATGTAACCAGTGGCTAGATTCCTTAGTCGAAACAGCTAGAAGGCGAGCCTGATCTTGTTGAATATGGAAATTTTGAAATAAATTTTTATGGACACTCCGTACCAACGGAATATCCCACTGTTTTTGTTGGTTAACTTCCAGTGGGACATTTTCGCCGGGACAGAGCGTTAGCCATATTTGCTTTGCCTCCGCAGCCAAGCATAGGTCTACTTTATTATTTAAAATTGTGTTACATAGGTCATTGACACTATGCACGGAAGCAAGAAAAGCAGGCAATGCGACGCTAGAAATATTTCTTATACCAATTCCACCAAATTTGATAGGTAAAGTGGCTTGATTCCAGGCTATTGTATTTAATCTCAAATTTAGAATGTTTTCTAAAGCAATTTTAAGACTATTATCAATATCTTTTAAAATATCCGAACATTTCCAGACTGGACTTGAGCGTAACAAGTATGTAAATTTAGGTACAAGGACACAATATTTTAAAATAGTAAGGGCAATATGGGGGTTTAAAATATATAATTTATCAACGTGATTTAAAAATTGATCAAATTTTGTTTTTAAAACAGGTTTAATACTATCGAAAAACAACGGAGCACCAAGCAGGTAAAGCGATTCCGAATTGACAGTTTTTATTCCTGGAGAAATCTGATTGAAATTTTGAATTAAGGTATCTCTTTTAGAATTAGATAAATTATTAGAAATAAATATTTCACATTTATTTGTATTTGGTTCAAGACCAATATTTTTAAAATTTTGAAAAATATGAGTAAGATCATTGAGGACGTCATCTGCTTTACCTCCCAGTGTACCGTCGGCCAGATACCAGACATTCAGCTTGGATTTTAAATTTGAAATAATAGGTTGAATTCCCAAACTGAAAAGAGCTGGACCTAATGGATCACCCTGCTGAACACCGACAGCAGACTCAATAATATGGTTTTGATAAAACAAGTTTGAATTTTGACTGTAACATTGCCAAACGTAATGATATATTTCGGGGGTATTGTTAGCCACTTCTTTCAGCAGGGTTATCCTATCAATAGAGTTGAAAGCATTTCTAAGATCAACCTTCAGAAGAACATCTGCATCGGAATTAGTTAAGAAAGTACGCACCGAATGTACCGCCGCCTCACAGCCACCTTTGGTGCCAAAGCCTAGTTGAGTAGGTTGAAATTTTGTCTTAAGGTTTGAGATTATGTGCCTGCAAGCTAATTTTGAAGTTAAGCGTCGAAATGTAGAACCAACAGCAATAGGACGGATACCGTTATCCTTTTTTTCGAAGGCACACAATCTTGCCCCATATAAGTAGGGAATGAAATTGGGATTGACATTACCAGAAAGCATAAAATTACATAATTTTGTTATGTCATTAAGAAGTACCCTACCGGCGTCACCGGCAGATACGCTTACAAGGTCTTTGAGATGCTGAGGCGTAATCCCGTCAATGCCGCCGGCAGAGCCATTCGAAAATGACAATATTGCGTCTAAAGTGTCTTTTTCGGAAACTTGTAATGGTTGCATAGAAGTATTAGGAGGCAGCGGTAAATTCTGGGAAGGATTGACCGAAGGATGTTTCTGACGAAGGCCTTCAAGAGTTTCGACATTACGAGGAGCGAGGATGTCATCTGAGAATAAAATACGGGATGCATTTTTTAAGTCGCCGTCCATTACTTTTGATTCAACTACTTTTTTTAAATCAAATTTAGGATAAGGTCGAGGGAAATGAGTATTAATCGGGTAATTCAAATTTTGAAAAGAATTTTCTTTTAGTTGAGACGTAATTGATTTATTTATTGTTTTACTAAAATGAAAGTGGGAATACGCGAATGTAAATAATTTTTGCCAACTTTTTTCACAATTCATTAGACAATTTTGAATGGTTAATGATAACGCTTTAGCAAGTTGCATCCTCGCACCTCTTGGAATTCTTTTAACCACTGGTACGTTACTATACAAATTGTATAATTGTTTCGAAAAAAGTGAAGAATTTGTGTCATTAGGTATATTATCAGAAGAGTCATGAATTTCTACGGTAGGCTGTGAAGCCGAAATATTTTTACTATGGCATCGTTTAATGTGTATATTTAATCCCTTTTTACCTTTAAACAGCCTACCGTCGGTACAATTTTGACATCGTAGGAAATCCGGCTGTGAATGTATTGGAGCGATAATATTCATAGAAAATGTAAAAAAAAAATAAAAATGTAAAAATATATCTACAGCACTCAAAAGTTTATAATTTAGTAAAAATCAAAATATTACGTACGTATTAAATTAAATGAAAAATAATGTTATGAAACTGTTACATTACTATCTAACATAGTTCGATAACATTCTCTCTCACTCATTACCGATATAATTAAATGACTTTTGAGAAATATTGTTACACTTGTTCGGAGCCAAGACGTAAACTATTGTGCGATACGAATTGCCCAAATAATAAATCTATTTAATTATTAAACAAATTTTCTCTATGCTCCAATAAAATGTATTTAAAGTTTTTAAAAATAAAGTTCAAAGTTCATCGGCTGAAAAAACTCTACCGTGAGTTTAATTTCTGCGCATCGGCTTTAATCCAATACTGGGCTGCCGGCGCGCAATAAGTTAATGCGTATTTATTATTGCGCTCAGTTCAACGTTAGTTAGATTAGATTAGTTTCACTGCGTATCGCACCAACACCCCGCGGGTCCTCCATTCCTTAACCAGCCATAACACATTCATATTTATATATGTATAATATGCAATAGATATAAGGTTTTGATATCAGCGATAATCACTAATGGTGAGTCCCATGAAAAATTTAGTTTTTTTCAATGTAGTTTTTTTATGAATATGAAGAGACTGGTGTTACAAACACTAAAAAAATAAAATTAATTTTAGTGGCCTCTTTATGGACGAACAACGGATCTACATTCATTGGCGTAGTTAACTTTTATTTCTGGAATGAATTGAATGTATTAAAAAAAGACATTGTAATTTAGAAAGATACAGTTCTTAAATATACAAGAATCGGCAATAAAGCAGAGAGTGAAAGCTCCCGAAAATACTATCCTCGTTATGATTAAAACGTAGTTATATAGTGTAGTTATACTATGAAGCGACGAATATACATTTCGAGCTATTAAGTAACACGCCATGTGTAACTTAACTTGTAAATACTAAGTTACCTGCGGGATATAAGGCCTAAGTTACAAAAATTGTATATATAATAACCGCTCTTGCTCAAGGAGATAACAACAGACTCCTATTACACAATAATTAACAATAATGTCTCTACAAGTTTGCAGAGACGCGGTACCCCATGTTTTGCCATCAGAGTTGCATTGTCTATCATAAGGTACACTGCACCACACTGCACCAATAATAAAAATCATCTCTCTAAAACGTACACTAAAATAATAAAGCAAAAGCAAAATTACAGCAAGTAAAATTGAAGTTACTTCGTATATGTATATATGGCTTCTCATTTCGGAAAGAGAGAGACTTAAAAATGAACCCACCGTACCAAATAGAAGTAATTTCTGTAGCTCGTCGACACCCACACTTGTCTTCATACAAAAAGGGCGGATAGCTATAGATGTGTTGTCACCTCTAAGAACTGAGAACAACCTGGAATTACTCTAAGCTTTATACTAAGAAGGTTACAGATACGTTGTGTAGACGTATCTACAGTCTACTTTGTTTGAAGTGGTCTGCCAGTGTCCATGGTCTGCAGGTGCCATTTACCATCAGGCGGACTATAAGTTCGTTTGCCGCTGCAGTTTTATATTAAAAAAAAATTAAGTCTCATTACATTTTTAAAATAACTTTTCTAGCCTAATTTATTTCGGGTTAAACTGAAACGGTTGATCGAAAGACGTGGAAAATCTTCACGGTAGCCCGGGGTCGTGGGTTCAATCCCGTGGGCATAAACATCGTATTTGAAACAGTACCGATCTTTCTCGTCCGTGTATCTCTTTTTAAGGCTATTTATTGAATGCCTTCGCTACTACACATTGTTACCGAACAAATATACCCTTTTTACTTTCTATTGTTCGCCAGGCCACGTTTTTTTTTCTTACAAGTAGTTGCTTATGCTAGTTATTCGAATGTAGTTATGTACTTGATTTAAATATCTTTAGTGTAAGTAGGTAAATAGATTTTGATTTGTTTTTAATATTATGATTTTATTAAAACATAAATGGCTACGGCTGATCCAATACGCACGACAGTTTTAATTTTATTGAACCAAAATGGAGGCTTAAAAATCAACATGGCGGAAAAAAACTCAAAAATATACATATTATATTTAGTTCCATATGACTGTTATTGGTCTTTCAAAATTAAGGTGATATTTCTATAAACTCTTTTATAGTCATAAACTTCGTTTAAGATCGATACAACCTGAAAATTGTCTAGGTTTCGACTTATTTCTTGTTATTGAAAAATACTATTACAAAGCAAAAAAAAAATTAATACTGCTTCCAGCTTCTTTGTTT
This sequence comes from Parnassius apollo, assembly GCA_907164705.1. Lineage (NCBI taxonomy): Eukaryota > Metazoa > Arthropoda > Insecta > Lepidoptera > Papilionidae > Parnassius > Parnassius apollo. Next base: position 9,000,062 of record CAJQZP010000295.1, read on the forward strand.
TTGTTTAAATATTTTTACATGTTAAACGTGATAACTAACATAGCCACTGCATTTACTAAATTGTGGCTTATCTGTCTTGAATTTCTTCATAGAACTCTTCTTCATCTCTGGGCTGGGGCTCCCCAGTACCAGCTCCTTCCACTTGACCGCATCCAGCGCAGAGGGGCTCGAATCGTCGACGACCGAGTGCTTTCCGATCGGCTCGATTCAATGGCACTGCAAAGAGATGTTGCATCTCTTTGCATTTTCTTTCGCATATACCATGGAGAGTGCTCTGAGGAATTGTTCGGATTAATCCCAGCCGCCAAATTTCGTGAACGCACTACGCGGCAAACGTCCCGATACCATCCACACCATCTGGATGCTTGGTGGTCCACCACTGTACGTTTCAAGAGGAGTTTTCTTCCGCGTACAACCTCTCTGTGGAATAGTTTACCACCAGCGATTTTTCCGGACCGATACGACCTGGGGACCTTCAAGAAAAGAGCTTACACCTTTCTAAAGGGCCGGCAACGCACCTGCAATTCCCTGGTGTTGCGGTTGATCATGGGCGGCGGTAGTCACTTAACATCAGGTGAGACGCATGATCGTTTGCCCCCTCTTCTATAAAAAAAACCTACATTCAATAGAACCTACATTCTAAATAACGTAGGTCCTAGCATAGTAGCCAACTGGCATTCGAACGAATTAACAAGATTTAAAAATAAAAATGAAAATTACCTATTTATTAATTAAAGAAAAATTAAGAGGCCAATGAACTTGCATTCCATCTGATTGTAAGTGGCTATTGCAGCTCTATTACATCTGATCATTGACAACCAACTTCAGAGAAAGAAAACAGTATATATTGTTACCTATGAGGAATAAGAAAAACTGCCTTAATCGCTTACCCTTCAGCCGAAACCCAGCAATGCATACACTGCTGCTTTTAGTCGGAAATGAGTTTTCTGATCTTTTCTCATACATAACATTGGGTATCATACACTTATGAAACTATAATATCTTCTGCACGGTTGACAGCAACCGATCGTTTTCAGACCGTGTTCAAAATAAGCCCGGAGGCCATCATGGTAATCCAAAACAAAATGTGCCGTAGTCACTGGACTGTTTGCTTTTGTCAATTTTGTTTTTAAATTTAATGTGTTAAATTTTATAGTAAAAGAACAAACCAAGTTCGCTGAATATAATTTACAGATTTTGAATGTTTTCCAGAACCTATCATCACGAGGTAACTGAGATGTTTCACATCCTGATGTCATAGTTAACCTAGGCCGTCTTCACAGCATTTTTTATTTAAGATTTAATTTAACTTCACTTGTCCAACTTCAACTCCACTTCCACTGAAGCTAAAGCGGCCTAAAATTTGGCACACGCATTTAGTTCTCGTGACAATGCACGATTACTTTAATGCTGTCATTTTAATCCAATATGGCGGACGTTACAAAATGGCGATTTATCATTTCCACAGCAATCCCTATGATATGGGTATCAAATGAAAGGACTTGATAAGTAAAACTCATTATAGGTAAAGTGACGTTATTTTAAATCTAATATAACGGACGTCACAAAATGGCCTTTTTAAATTTATATATAAGTAGTAACCCCTATGATATGGGTATCTAATGAAATGACTTGATGAGCAGAACAAAATAAGTAAAGTGTCGTCATTCTCCATTATTCAGTCATTATCATACGAAAAGTAAGATGACGTCACTATAAATCTTTGGATGGATGTATGAATTAAAATGACGATAGCAACATGAACCATTTATTCGCTGAAAAGAATACAAATAAAATGACGTCTGCATTCAGCTCTTCAAGGAGATGCTGTACTTCTACCCGGCTAAACTGTGGGTTCGTGTCGTAACTAATATCTACCTGCACCCTAGGAAAATTCTAGCAAAGGTGTAAAAAAATCAAAATGGCGGAAAACAAGATGGCCGCCACACCAAATTTAAACTTCGGTAGGCAACACTTTTTTTGCATACACAAATGGCAACAGGGGTGACGTGTCACGCCATATTTTTTAAATTCAAATTAAACCGCAATGTTTGAGAGAACCAAATTATAACATCAATTGCTAATATAATTAGAAATATGAAAATAGTGTTTATTACAGCACCGATAATTTGATTTTATTTATTTTTTGCATTAAATGCAGATCAAGCAAATATATTCGCGATGTTCAGAGCGAGCGGGTTGAAGGTATTTTTTGCCAAAAGTTTTTAATTTTTTGTCTAGTTTTTTGGACCACGGTAAATCTTGCTTGTTTCTGCAACATTGCATGGGGCTTACCTCTAGGAGGGCCCTGGGTTATATTTCGAATATCACATAAAGTGACTCCTAATTCTCGCGGCAAATTTGTACCTACTCAAACGATCCCTCATGTGCGGTTTCGCCAATTATAAACCTGATTTATTTAAACAACTGCTTCGGAACATGTTGGCAGGAGTATTCTAATGTTTAGCATCAATATAAAGCAACATAGAATTGACACTAGCCTGATCCAGCATACCATAGAATTATCGAAGCGGCTTACGTCTGGTAATGCTAGCCGAACTATACGTATACACTATTTTGTTGAAAGTATCGACTCCACATACAAAGTTACAAACTTGCAAATAGTTTCGATACTACTCAGAAACCAATCGTTTATATCAGTATCACCAAAAATTAAACTTACGTCAGAAGCAACAGGGGTGACGAGTCACCCCAACAATGTCAATATAACAAAAATAACAACTTACTGTGACATGTTGACGTATGTAACTGATTGCATTCACTCCAATTGGAGAATTCTTTGCCCAGAGGAATGACAGACCTGCCATATAAAAGGTTCTGTTGTGCCTTGCGAAAATGGTTAATCCAGGAGAGTTTCTATACTATTAAAGACTTTTTGTATAATAGCACTTGCCGATTTGGTGCCCACTAAGAGATCAGATCTTTCCTTTTATCTGTCGTAAGTTAGTCTATTATAATAATTCAATAATTTATATAATTGTAATCATGTAATTCAAATAACTGAAATTTAAAAGATTGTTATAATTGCAATTAAAATAGTTCTTATGAATTGTTATTCAAATAGTTCTAATAATTGTAATTTTATTCAAATAATTGTTGTAAATTTACTATGATTTTGCATGCCCGTAATGAGGGTGAAATATGTCCTGTGCTATAAGTTACTTTAACATCTTGTGTACCAACCATATTTCTTGCAAATAAATGAAATGAAATGAAAATGAAATAGATCGAGCATTAGAAAGAAACAAAAACAACACTAACAAGATATTTAAACTTTTTTCGAGTAGTGGGGTGACGCGTCACCCCTGTTGCCTTCCTAAGGTTAAAGAGGTTGGGGATAGTTAGGTGGTGCTCGAACAATTGTTGTAAGAACCGGCAAGGGTAAACTGATGGCGATAAAAAATTCAAGATGGCGATCAAAAACTAACAATGACGCATTAAATGAAATGAATGGACTCAGAAACATGTCCAGCAAAACTAAACAATAAAAAAGAAATTAACAGTATTTTTTTAAAACAAATCTTTATTTGAATGCAAAGAAAAAAAAACTTTAAATTATAACAAACCCATCAATTTATTATATTACACAATTTACATGATATTGAAGCTTGTCGCGAGATTTGTCTGTGTACATAACAAGAATACAATATGTAACTTGATATTGACATTAGTAGGTAATTCTAAGAAAAATTAAGTTTTTTTTTATAAAATAGATAAATCTTGCGACAAGCTTTTATATCACAAATTGTGTAATGTAATAAATTGATGGGTTTAATATAATTGAAAGTTTCTTGCTTCGTATTTAGAACATTTAAATAAAGGCTTGTTTTAAAAATGTTTTTTTTTTTACTATTAACTTATTTTACCCGATCTATGCAGAACGAGCAATAAATATTAGTTAAAATTAAACGTGATAAAATCTATAAAATTAGTTTTAACTAATGAGTTGTATTCGCGGGAATATGAGAAATCATTAAACACTCCAGGTTTGATTATAAACGTCACCTGTCGGCATAATTGTAATGGTAAATTAAAGATTTAGATGTTATTTAGACTAGAAATAAAAAAATTATAAGAAATATAATTCGAAAAACACTTGCACAGAATCTTTGATTTTCGCTTATCCCAAACCTTAAACTTAATTGATTTTTTGGTTATTTTTTTTAGAGTTAGTCGGACTTTTACCTACGTCTCATTCTTTTTTGTTTCTAATCTAAATCAGTCAACAATTGTTTGATAGCTCTGACAACTGCAAAACGATTCTTTAAATGAACAAAACAATATTTCCGCCAAAAAAAAGTAATACGTGTCTTAGCGTATTGTGTTAAGATTTAAAATCCATCGTTGAAGATTTTCCTTTACGTCAATGTAAGATTGTGAGTTGTTACGCGTATGGAGTGACGAAGTGACAGGCGCGAAAGCGGCATCTCCTGTGAGGTGGCCCAATCAATTTGTAGTCGCACAATACGCAATACATCCCCGAGAACTGACCGGTGTGTTTGGGTGATTCTGTATAATGCTGTCATTTAGTTATTTTTAATATAAATTGCCAGTTCAGAAGTAGTAGCTCGTATTGCTAAGCATTTCGATCCTTAGATTTAAATCGTATAGAAGACAAGTAATTGTATTGTAGGGTCAACAAATTATATCTCTAGTACTAAATATTTGACTATGAAATGTTTGTAGGTAAAGCGCCTACACCATTTTTTTGAAAACGATAAGGATACTATCAAGTAATAAAAATATTATCCAAACCCGAAATCAGTCAGCTCTAGTTTCCGGCTGTAATTTAATAACAATGCAATATAATGTTTTCCGAATAAGTGACTCGATATTTTACAAAAAGATCAACGAATACTATTTATATGTGCGGCGGGGCGTTCGCTAGTTCCGACACATTTCTCGGGCCAAAAGCCTCTAAATCACATAACAAATCTCAAAATCACAGTGATTCCCTAAGGAAATGAGACGTTGTACTCCCCCGGTCATTGGCTGGTTATATAACTTTAAAATGCACTGCGAGTTATGGAGGTCTATACAGCAGCACTCCTGGTAATGGAAAATCCCTCGCTGAGCATCTACAACCAATCTACCCACTACCTAACCACTCCTGAGAATAGGTGCTCAGGCTCCCCGCGTGCTCTGGGAGCGAAATTCTGCTTAAGAAGAACACTGCTCGGTTGCCCCGAGCAATAAAACTGAGCAACAAAACTAAAGCGACCCCTGCCACGCTGTCCGGGGATTTCGTATCAGGGGGCTTCACTCGAAACTAAACGCCATCTATTACCATTTGGTGACGTCGAAGCTGGCCTTATTCTTTCTGACCGGAGCGCAGGTGTTCTCTTCGGGTGATATTTCGTAGCCCTCCTACCCGGGCTACAAATAGGAACATTCATTTGTGCCTCGGGTAAGAGATTGTATATACGTGATGGAGGACTTTTGTTCTCGACGTTCTTGAAGGTTAGGATGTGTCTACCCTTTGGCTATGCGTAGACAGCGACGAACATCCGCGCATTTTCTTCTAGGTGCAGTGCCTCTATAGGTCCCACAGCGGTAATGCCGAAACAGACAGACTCATCGACCACGTCTAAATGGCTACAGATTCCTCTATATTTGTGTCCAACTCGACTCTCAATGACGGAGGGCGAACACCGCCAACCATACCGCGGTGTGAGTGCTCCTTGCTGTATGTGCGGCATACACAGCGCTTGGTTCACAAAGCACACCTCTTCCTGGACGTCAAAAAGTCGAGTGTGCCTCATGGAGTCCTTCCTTTTGTGCTGAAGATGTCTGCTCCCGAATTGGTACCGGTTCTAACTCGTCATTTTCGGTACTCCTACTTCCTAAGAGTATTCCCGGATTCATGGAAGAATTCAATGGATTTCACCCGATCTCTAAAAAACCCGACCGCTGATACCCGTCTAACCACAGGCCTGTCGCCATCACCCCTTTGTTCTCCAAAATAATATAATTGAGAATCACTAGCTGATTAATGACCGCCAAAATGGTTTTCATCGTTACTCGATGAGCTGGCAATCTTCTAGTCTACCTGATTCATATATGGGCAGAGGCAGTAAAGTCCAAGGGGAAGGTTTTGATGGTCAGTTCGGACATAGCGAAGGCCTTCGATCAAGTTTGGCACAAAGCGCTTCTCTAGAAGCTTCCTTCTTATGGGCTCCCCGAGAAATTGTACAATTGCATCACCAGTTTTCTGTCTGATCGGAGCATCAAGGTGGTAGTAGACGTTGCATGCTCCAATTACAAGCCTATTAATGCTGATGTTCCACAAGGCTGTGTCATATCACCAACGCTACTTTTTCTGCATATCAATGATACGTTGCAAACCAGTAACATTCTTTAATATGTGGATGAGAGCACTGGCGATGCTCTGGATACCGGCCGTGCCAATATTTTTCGGGAGAACTTCGCAGAGTAGCGAAACAAATATGCGTCTGAAGTCCAGTTATTGATGAACAAAGTCTCAGATTGGGGGCAACAAAATCAAGTCCAGTCCAATCACTAGAAGGTACGTTATACATAGTAGAGCCATGCTTATACGTGGTAGAGTCATGCTGCAGTTATATTAGTAGTATAGTTGTGGCACAAATGGGTCGGCTCGACCGGGAACGACCACGCTCTCACAAAATTCCAGCGTAAAATAGTAGCTTAATGCTGCTGTGTTTAGTTTGGTGAGTGTAGAGAACTGGAGACTCTTTTTACTGGAAATTAGGCATTCTATCTTAGTCTTCACATGTGAAAACGTATCTGTATTTTGATTCGTATTTGAGGACAGATGTCGTGGACAGATGTCGACAGTCTATGTCCCACAGCAAACACTTACCATCACGTGGACTGTGTGCTCGTTTGTCACCCTATCCTTAAGACACCAGTTTGCGCGTTTACCGCTAAGAAGAACCCTTTTGCCGCATCTCCTCAGTTTCAAGCCACTCCCTTCGTTGCCTCAGCCAGTATCGGAATCCTCGGCGTCAAAATATCGTATGATGTGCAGTTTCATGGTCACTTGTAAGAGCAGACCAAATTGGCCTCTAAAAAGCATGGCGTGCTCAGCAGAGCGGGACAGTATTTCGTGAAGGCATACTATTTGCTAATTAATAAGGCGCAGGTTTTCCGTCACATTAAATACTGTTCCCCAGTGCCAGCTCCTTCCACTTAACCACATGAGTGGCTCGAATCGTCGACGACCAAGTCCTCTCATATACGCTTGATACACTGGCACTGCGATGAGATGTTGCATCCCTTTATGTTTTCCATCACACCTACTACGAGGAGTGCTTAGAGGAATTTTTCGGATTAAGTCCAGCCGCCAAATTTCACGAACGCACGTCGCGACAATAGTCACGATACCATACACACAATCTGGATGACTGGCGATCCACCACTGTACGTTTTTGTAGGAGTTTTCTTCCCCGTATGACCACTGTGTGGCGAACCTTGCTGTTGGTGATTTTATCGGACCAACACGACTTAGTTCTTCAAGAAAGAGCTTACTTCTTTCTAAAATGCTGGCAAAGCACCTACGATTCCCCTGGTGTTGTTGTTCATGGGCGGCGGTAGTCACTTACCATCAGGTGAGCCCCACGCTCGTTTGCCCCTTTTTCTTTCGTACGAGCGTACTTCTTACTACATGGAGGTAATAATTAAGCATAGAAGGCATTATTTTGGTTAATTAACTTAAAATAAATTTATTTAGTTTCGTTTCTCTCACAATAAAAATTAAAATAAGCGTGAAGTGCAACTTGGACGTCAACAAATTAGCTATACTTAATTTCAATTGTAATTAACTTTAAACGATCAAGGAATTGCAATGATGCTGTATGTAATGATGAATTACTATAATTATATGTATGCATCATATCTATCGCCTATAAATTGCTCGTCTATAGCCGAAAGATATGACGTGTGGACAGTGGGACCCTGGCATAATGGAGCACCAATGTTGCGCACAGGCGGCTGGCAACAACTGAATGCGCCTGGTCTTCGGCACAGCGGCGTGCTTTGGGAGAGATCTAAGTTTAGCAGTAGACTGCCGCAGGCTGATGATGATTGTAATTAGTAAAAAGATATACCATGAAGACTTAAATTCGTTTCAGCAACAATATTATAGAATATCCCTAATGAAGTCTCATACAAGATGCATAGAGGCGTCTCGTCTCAAAGAGTTGGTGGTCGCCGTTTTTGTAGCTCTAATGAAGTGTCGGAAGCTTATTAACTGCGTTAACGAGACGGCATGCCTTCCGTCTTTGGGTGTTTCGCTGATAATAAAATTTATATTTATTATTTATATCTGATTTTAATGCAATACCTAATGCAGTGTTGGTACCGACTTTGTTATATGGCAGCGAAACCTGGGTATACCAGAAGAAGCATAAAAGCAAGTTGAATGCAGTGGAGATGCGATCTCTTCGTAAAATGTGTGGCGTTACCTTAGCCGACCGAAAGCGAAACGAAGAGATTCGCAATATGGCAGGATTGAAAGATGACCTTATCACAAAAATTGATAGGGGCGTACTCCAATGGTTTGGACACGTTGAACGAATGAGTGAAGACCGAATGGTGAAGAAAATATATAGAGCGAAAGTAAATATTAAAAGGTGTCGAGGTAGACCGAGACTAACTTTCGAAGACCATGTGAGCAAATTTCTCGAAGAGGGGAGGGTCAAGAGTACTCGGATACCTAGACGTGCATGTATGAAGAAGTTAATGAACCTGAAAGAAGCGAAAGAGGTATGTAAGGATCGTGACACTTGGCGATCTGTTCTCTCTGGCTACCCCGTTAGGGATTGTGCGTGAAGATAAGTAAGTAAGTAAGTAAGTAAGTATTTATATCTGATTTTATAACATAAATCAATTCATAAAAGAACTATTGCCTAAACTTTTGTGGAAAAGTTTTTAATAAGCTTGTACTAAACGCGTGGGCTGACATATAAATTAATATTCTGAAAAATATAATAGAAATAAACAATAAGAGCAGGAACACGTTGAGAAGTTTTTAAAATATTTGACTTCAACAAGTCTTTGGTACAAAATTTTAGTTAGAAATAGTACTTGTGTGAAACACAAACATAAAAATGCACACAGAATTTCGAAGGTAGCTCAGTTAATAAGCATTTGCCATAAATTTCTAAGTAGCCGGATTTCCGGTGGCACCAATGAAATTGTTAATAGAAATTTTATGTTCGGATTCACTAGTAGCTCGGCGGTGAATTAAAACAGTGACGGTTTCCTTACATAAGTCTTAGAGAAGAAAAAAAAACAAAAGAAATGCATTGGGGCAGCGCAAGTACCTAAGTGTTCGCTCTTACTTGCCCTAAAACCCCCTCGGAAATGAGACGATGCCTGCACCCAGTAGAAGTACATAGACTGTCACATTACTTTTACACAAAACTTTCAGCATATAAGTTTTTTATCTATTAATGTAGCATTATTTAGATTTATGATAGTCATCAAAGACCATTTATTTTAATATCGCTCCCATTTCCCAAAAAAAAAAAAATAATTGTCAAGATCACTTTTGATTCTGTACAGATAAACAGACAAAAATGTGAAAAATGTTTTTTTATATTTTAATAGCATTTGAATAACTTTCTGAGCTTAAAAGAAGCCAATTATTTATAAAGGGTTTTTGAACAAGAACTTTGTTTTCTAAAACAAAATAAAACAAAGAGTTTAGATGAAGATGATTCAAATTTTTATTATATTACGAAATTTTGACAATTATGAATGAAAAATGATATCTGGCAAATGTCCACCACGACCACGCTGACAGATGTCGATTCTTTCATCAAAGTTTTTAATCACTTTCTGGCAAAATTGCGGGTCTATTTCGTTAATCACGGATTTTGAGTTTTAAGGCCGCGATCGATTCGATTGGCTCCGTATAGACTCTGTTCTTAACATAGCCCCACAAAAAATAATCCAGTGGTGTTAAATCACACGATCTGGCTGGCCATTTAACAGCTGAATTTCGTGAAATTATGCGATCGAGAAATTTGGTTTGCAATAAATTGATCGTTTCTTTGGCTGTGTGACATGTGGCACCGTCCTATTGAAACCACATGTTTGTGATATCGATGTCATCAATAATAGGCCAAAATTGAGATGTTAACATCTCGCGATAGCGTGATCCATTGACTGTTACCGCATTTCCAGCCTCATCTTCAAAAAAAATGGCCCAATCACGCCTCCAGACCACATAGCGCACCATACAATGACACGTTGAGCATTCAAAGGCTTCTCAATAATCGCTTTAGGATTTTCAGAAGCCCAAATGCGGCAATTTTGCTTGTTGACGTACCCTGACAAGTGAAAATGGGCTTCATCTGAAAAAAATAATTTTTTAAAATTATTTTTTTTAATTAAAAACCAGCGGGATGTTCCTGAATGAATTGAGCGAATCTACGGCGATGTGAATGGTCGGTAAGCTTCAATTCCTGCACCAGTTGAACCTTGTAAGGCTTCAAAGCCAAATCCTTATGCAAAATTCACCATGTGGTGGTTTTGGATAACCCCAATTGTTGAGAACGTCGAGGAATTGACAAATTTGGATCTTCTTCAACACTGTGGCTCACGGCTGCGATGTTTTCGGTTGAACGACCTGGTCGAACACGCGTTGGTGTTGGCACATTTTGTACCGAGCCTATCAATTCAAATTTAGTGACCAAATTCTTAATAGCGGTCTCAGAAGCACGATTATGTTGTCCGAAAATATCACGAATTTTACGAAACGTAACTTTAACAGAACCACCATTTTCATAGTGAATTTTAATTATTTTAATGCGATTTCGAGGGAAATTGAATTCGTTGTAGCAATTGCCAAAGCATCTACTACGAATTGGTCAAAAAACTAAATGTCAAAACTGTCATGTTGTTGGTGTTGCCCCAATTGAAAAACAAAGTTCTTGTTGAAAAACCCATTAATTGTCTCCGTGTGGTAAAGGCAGAGGATTAATCCGTCTTCACAACTCGTTACATGGGTGTTGTAGTCAAACCTATGGTCTATAGAAAACATTATATATGCGACTTCGACATTTTTTTAAATTCCGAACTTTTAGTCCACTTGTTGGTTAGTTGCTCCTATATATTACCGCATAATATTGCTGTATTTCCTATAGTGAGAGTAGAGAAGTCTAGTAACAAGAAAATCCATTTTTTAATAAAATATTAGTAATCTTATTAATTAACATTACTAATATTCCTTTTAACCACTCCTGGTAAGCTTGAAAATGCTTGTGTTAGGAGTGGTTCACGACAGTAGTCAAATGGCGGATTCGAACCCACGACCTTTTGAGTTCGCGATCCGCGCCCTACCATTAGGCTACTGTCGCTTCCATTTTAGTCTTCAGGGGTGACAACGCTTCCGCATCTTGATTTTTAATCGATGATATATGTAAAATAAATGTCAATAAGTATACAATTTAAAATTTCCCGAAACGAACCCGGGTTGTTCGCGTACTGTGAAATTTACAGCGAGCGCTAACCATATGAGCTAAAGTGATGGGTTAAGAATTTCAAAATGTGTTTCGTAAGAGGAGACTAAATTTATCACTTTCAATAAGTATTATTTATTATCTGCCTCGTTGGTATAGTGTTCATAGTAGTGTAACTGATGATAATGAGATCCTGGGTTCGAAACCCGGGTCGGGCCAAAAAATTAATCATTGAGTTTTTCCGTCAAGAAATTCTCAGTAGCTGCCCGGAGTCAGAAAGTTGGTTCAGTTGGTTCAGGTTGGCCCGGAGAAAGAAAGTCTCACCCCCATGCCTCGGAAAGCATGTAAAGCCGTTGGTCCTGCGCCTGAACTCTCTCCGGTCGTGTCGATTTACCGTTCCATCGGAATATGAGAGTGAAGAAAAAGAGACCTGTGCTTGCGCATACATTTGGATACTATACTCTTGTCCTATGTCGATGGCTAGTATTCGTTGAGGCTGGCTGCCGTGACCAAAATCCGGTCTGGAGGTCATTACTTATAATCTGTATTGAATAAAAAGTTTCTATTTCTGTTTCATCCTTATTCTATAAAAATTAAAATTATCTACGGGTCAGGTCTGTGTTCACGAGTGGACTTTTAATAGGCTATAACGATAACTAAGTATACCCTTATATAGGCTGGTTAAAAATACTAGTGGGTAACTTAAATTATTGGTTACGCGGAAAAGCTTGTATAAGAGTTTGAACTGAATATAATTATTGAGCTATTGATATTATATTGAACTAGGTATTTTTTACAAATGATTCAATTAAAATATGCGTCTTAAGTACAGTGTGTGTAATGTTATTACTATCTAAGCCTAATCTATATATAAGTGAAATACCACCAATTGACTCATCATGAGATCTCTAAAACTATACACCCGATTGACTTGAAATTTAGTATAGTTACTCATTACGCAATGTAGATGCTCACTAAGAACGGATTTCAGAAGATAGTCCAATCAAAAAAAAATCTTGGTATTTTACATCCGTGCGTCCAACAAAGCGAGCGGGTATCAAGCTAAACTCTATATATAAAAATCAATTTCTGTTCGTCAGTGTCACTAAAAGTGGAAAACGGTTCCATCGATTTTTATGTATATTTTTGTGTGTGTTTGATTGGGTATCTGAATGGTTTAAAAACTTAATTGGACCCGGTAGGTGGCGCTGTTGTCGAAATAGCTAGTCTATAATAATAAGTAATTTCATAATAACGTGTCACTACAAGTGACACGTTAAACAACAAAAAAGGGGGCGTATAGTCGTTCGTGATTAATAAAATTTCCAAGCGGAGTATAACGCGTTTTAGGCCGACAGCGTTTAACATTCACTTATCGTTCAAGTTATAATATATCTGCCAAGTCATAAATTTTATTTAATGACTTTTATTGAAGTCTGTCGTGTTCAGAAAATAATGATTAACACTAATAGTCTGCGTTCGTTCTGCTATATTTATTTGGCTACTTTAACTACCGTGTTTGGCACAGGTACTTTTGTAAAAATATCTTGTTGTATTTCTCTCGATCTTTTCTTAATTGGTATGGTATATGTAATAGCCATGTGTTGGATTAAAGTTAACAGCCTATATACTTCCTACTGCTGTTCACATGCCTCCTCTCACTTCCGAGAGGATTTTGGCCAAGGAAGTGTCCGCCGCGCTGCCCCAATGCGTATTGGCGAACTTCACTTGTCTTCGAAATATTTTTTCCTTATTTCTCAGTCATGCAGATTTCCTCACGATGCTTTTCTTCACCGCCAATTACGTAATAAATCAGCGCTGAAATTTGTAATTAACAATTTAGAATTTCCCGAAACGAACCCGGGTTGTTCGCGAACTGTGAATATTTACAGCGAGCGCTGAACATCTGAGCTAAAGTGGTGGGTTAAGAATTTCAAAATGTGTTTCGTAATAGGAGACTAAGTTTCTCAGTTATTATCTATATGACTTCCTTTTAACGAAGATTTATAAAAGATCATATATTTTTGTCTGTTTAAATTACCTTAGAGTTACACCGCTGAAAGTTTAATCCTACCAGATTTTGTTATATTATCTTTTCTTTATTAGAACAAAATTAATGAATCTCTCCAACTATAAATTGAGTTTAAGTTACGTATTATAAAACTTTCGTTAAATCACCGTGACATTCTAGCTCCGTATATTACAAGGTAAATATAAGAGCGAGCATATTTATTGTGTCCGCGCAGCTTATTCGACTACCGCGTATTTCAAGATATTGCGGCCGTGCAATAAACAATCGGAACAATACCTTTTATCCTCATGATGCAACGAGAGGAATCCAGCATACGTTTCAATATGTACAAGGATTGTCTTTTAGCGAATGCCGCAGTATAATACCAGTATTGATGTGGTAGAGAAACAATATTAAATCTCGTAGAGTTCAAGGATTTGGACACTGTTTTTAAATCCGCTTCATCATTGTGAATCTTTTGGTACGAATATTATAAAAGTACGTTTAATAATAATTTATTATTTTTAATAACTAGTTATTTGTGAGAGCAAATAAAGTTAACATATTTAAAAAATATACCAATGTGTAATTTGTGTAAATTGCTTTTGTAAAATGTACATAGATGAATACCTTAATCAAAAATTATTTATAGGCCATAACATATTCATTCCATGGGGTTTGTAGGCAGCAGCACACTGTCTACTACATAAATAATTAATATAAATTCATATTGATATCTTAATAATGACTATGAGTGACAATTATATATTTATATCATTTGCTATAGAGACCATTGGTTCGTGGACCCCAGGCTGATGGATGATGTTTCCAAAGGAATTGTATACGCAAAAACTTGTAGTCGTTGGTTACAAGGGGTTCGGTCTGAGAGGAAACTCAGCAATTTTTGCCACTATACTGCGAGGATAAAGATTGAAGATGATTTTAGTTTTAAGTTTTGTTTTATTTCAAGGCATGGTAGTCATGCTGCAGTTATATTAGTAGTATAGTTGTAGCACACATGGGTCGGCTCCACCGGGGAAGGACCACGCTCTCACAGGATACAAGCGTAATATAGCAGCTCAACGCTGCTGTGTTTAGTATGTTGAGTGTAGAAAACCAGAGACCCCTTTACTGTAAATGAGGAATTCCATCTTAGTCCTCATGGATGATCTGCACGCATCTGCATTTTGATTCTTAGTCGAGGTTAGATGTGTATGCCTATGGGCCACACTAACTGTTTACTATCGGGTGGACTGTTTGCTCGTTTGTTACGCTTATCCTACAAAAAAAAAACAATAATAAAATAGATCTACTCATCAAAATAAGAAAATTCTAAATAATACATATGTAACACGGCACACATCTCAATTTAAAAGCAATTTTTTTACTTCTTATTATTAATGAGGTTTACATTACATATAAAAACAAATTAATGAAAAAATTTAATAAAATAAGTATTTAAGTTACAAAAATGTTCTATTTTACAAATAAATCAAGGATTTTTAAGGTTATACGGCTGAAACTAAACTAAGCTGAAAAAAACTAAAACTTCTTAGGGATAAAATTCCTGAGCAACAAAGCTTCGAAATCAAATTGTTGACGATCGAATGCCTAGCCTCAGATATAAAAAGCTTTTGTAATGTAGTGAGGAAATGGAAAGTGGGATGCTGCGTAACGCGAGAATCCCTCGTACGCGCCGCTATGCGATGCGATTCACCGCGCTAGTGATGGCGACGAAATAACTTAATAAGTTAATAACGTAATTTTTACATAGATAAGATAAAATTAAAATTACTTTTTGCATAATAATGTGTATTGTGTGTGAGCTGTGGTGGCTCAGGGGCTAAGCGCTCACTGTAAATGTCACTATATATACAACCCAGGTTCGATCCCTGCCAGCAACTATGAAATTGGTAATTGTAATTTTAAGTGTTAATTCATCATCATCATCAATCAGCGGCGAAAGTAACTATCGTGAGAAGTCTGCATGCAGACATTTTAGAAGAAGAGGCATTCTCAGAAGAAATTAAAAATTGAAGGTTAGAAAGAGACGTCCGCCAATTTTGTGGCAGCGCCATTTCCTTGCCCTAAAACCTTCTCAGAAATGGGTGGAGGTGAGACGTATATAGTTTGATAAGTTACTTTACTTTTATATAATGACTTTGTTCGCATGGAATTTATTACGATTAAATTTCATGGATCTTAAGTTATTCCTTATAACATCAGCTATCTGCCAGAGGAATTCCCGTCAAAATCGGTCCAGCAATTTTGGAAATAAGCTGGAACAAACAAACTGGCAGACAAAAAACCAAAAAAAAAATTAAAATTATTTTTCTGTTATAAGTATCGCATATACTTTCAAATGCATTTAGCTATTATTTTGAAATTACAAACAGTAACTTCAATTTTATTTATTTGATATACAAATAAATAAAATTGAAGTGACTGTAATTTAATAAAATATATAATTTAATTTGTTATTGCTTCCACAAATAAGACTTGCAATGTATTGTATGTAAGATAATACTGATGTCTAATTAGAATGACAACTATGGCAATTGGGAACAATGGTGGCGGTGAAGATAATCAACACAAAGTAATAGTAGTGAAGTAACTTTGTACTAACTCGTATATTTTCTTCGGTAGAAAGCACCTTATCAGTGACAATTTTAGAGTGGAAATAATTTCTTTTAGAATTAAAAATACATCCTAATGGCACTTTAACTATATATATTTTGTGAATTAGTGTTTTAAAAAATTGAAAACTAAAAATTTTTCCAACCGAAATTTAAAAAAATCTTTTAAAATATTATCGATCAATCGATTAATCATTGTCCTCACTACTTTAACTCATATGTTTTATTTGGTTGTGTATCGGCGACGTGCGTTGAAATGCTTCGTGGTGTATAAAAGAATTCAATGTGCACGTGCCTCCCGCCACGCATAATGCGGTATTTTCTTGATATCATCGATTACTTTGTTCTCTCTGAGGCTGGACGAGATTAAATCATACATCTATCTCTATAGCCGCAGCGTTGTTCTAGGGCATGCGATTTATAACGATTAAGTTCCAATTACCATTTGCATTGCAATAAAGGAAGAGAACGCGAAGAATTTTTAACGTCTAAGTAGGTAATTGAAAGTATTTTAACTCCATACGCTAATAATCAGTTTCTTAATGCACGCCCAATACAAGCTATTTGACATCATCATCAATAAACATTTCTCACAGCTACATAATCTGACTGACTGTGACTCTTCCATGCAGATAAATAGAAGGTCGGGGAAAAAGTATTTTCTTGTTTTATACACCTACAAATGCAATTTTTTTTTCAAAGCTTTATTACATTTTATAATACATATGTGACATTTTGTTCGATAACTTGTTGTCATTTTGTGATACAATCCCGTTGCTATAGAGAAATCTTGGGATTTTTGTCAAAAAAATGCGACAAGTAGTTTTGACAGTCCTCTCTTGATGATAACCCAAAATTACCCAAAAATTCTGAAGAGACCGAAACAGGTGAAAATCTGAGGGTACAAGGTTAGAACTATATGTAGATTCATTAGCACTTCCCACAGAGCTGACTCAATTTGTGCTGAGTGGCTTCAAAGATTTGTGAGGTCTGGTGTTATCATGATGAAAGAGTACTCCTTTTCTGTTGATCGATTTCGGTCTTATATCTCAATTTCTTGCTTAAGTCTCATTAGTTGTTGGTAGTGGAGATTCAAATCAATGGTTTTGCTTGGCTGTAAAAACTCAGAATCAGAGTACGAAACCTATCCAACTGCAGAGAGATGTAAGACAGGGTGACGTAATATCCCCGAAACTCTTCACGTTTTCAAGCTTCTGGACTGGAAAACTTCGTACGTTACGAACGTTAACGAAATGTTTATTAACGAGTTTATAAGCGATAGGTCTTAAGATGAACATGGACAAAACAAAAATCATGTGTAACGTCCATGTTACACCTATGCCGGTAGTTATAATAAGACTGTACAACCAGTACATGTTGCCAGTGATGATATATGGATCTGAGACGTGTTCCTTCACTGCTAGCCGTATGAAGAACCTCACAGGTGCTCAGCGAGCTATGAAGAGGGCTACGCTCATGGTTTTTCTGCGTGATAGACTTAAAAACGAGGATATCTGCAGAAGAACTGGAGTAACCGACATAGCCTAACCGATTAGTAAGCTGAAGTGGCCATGGGCCGGCCATCATATCATCATTACAGCCCTTCACAAGTCCACTGCTGAACATAGGCCGGCTATATAGCAAGAAAAACTGACAATCCATGGGGAAGAAAGCTTCTCGAGTAACAGCCTCGTACCGGCAGGCAAAGTGTAGGGCGTCCCCCACTAGAAGGTGTGATGACTTGGTAAGATATGCAGGAAGTCATTGGATGCAGGTGGCTCGGGACCGTGCTCTGTGGCGTTCCGTTCCTTGGAGGAAGCCTATGTTCAGCAGTGGACTTGTGAGGATCTGTAATAATGATGATGATGATGATCATGATGAAAATCTCATAACAAAGATGTCCTTCTAATCTCACCATACACATAGCATTACTTTATTGCGTGTTTATCCGGGTTTCGCCACAGTCTGGACAGCACAGCAGTGGGTGATCTATTTAAGATTACTTCATTTTACTTTAATAAAAATCAGAGAACCAATTTGAATTAAGGCCAAAGAATGTACAAAGTTACTGCATAAAACTATGATGAGGATAAAAGTGTACAGCAAATAGTAAATAAAGTACAGTAAGTAGTGTTTAATAGTGAAATTTCATACTCTGTACAAGACGCAACTTCAGTGAAATCCTTATCCACAATACACGCTTTATCAATTTATTCCTCCAATTTAAATATTTTTACATCAAACGATTTCTTTGGTAATCATTCTTGCTTAAAATAGGCAGCGGAACCTAATATTTTGTTTGAAACTATTTTTGATATTTATGGGTTGTTTGGTACGAATTTAACTTAATATTTTTTTTTCATCATTACGACATAGCATAAGTCTACTACTGATCAATAATACAATATGGTCACCATCTTATATAATACCATAGAAAAACAGCCATCTCTTAATACCAAATGTAAAATATTCAAAAGGAAGATGAGAAGCAAAGTACCGATACATTTGGTGCAACCGGCTCGCCTGCAAAATATTTCAAATATACTTAAATTATTTTCTTAAGTAATTTCTAGAAATAGGAGAAATTCATGTCCAGATGTTAACTGTGTACAGATAGATAAGAGGAATAAGCTTTTTATATGCTTTCTTGCTTGAGAGCTCGATTGAGCACACAATTCATTCAAGTAAATTACATGCCAAAATTCTAAGACACGAAGTTTTATTTAAAATAAACTCTAAATTGTACTCATAAGCACGTTGGTCGCTTATAAAAGGCTCAAGAAAAGTGGTGGCCACATAAATATCTACACGGTTTGAGCGTATCGTATCGATTTAGTACGCACACCTTGTAGTAATGTGAGGAATTTTAGGAAGTAAAGTTTTACCCGTGGCAATTACGCCGGGGTGTTCATAAGCTGTGTAAGTATTTTTTTCATAAATAACGTTTATTTCTCACCACAAACAAAGTTACATTTAGAGTTATAAGTAGCATATAAGTAGTATAAAACAACCTTTCCGTGGATCGCTGGTGTCTATGGTGGGTAAGATACCCGTATTACAGGTCACCACGTCTCCACCTCTACGAGGAATGCTATTCATATGAAATGAAATGAAACGAAATGAAATGAATGATTTATTCAACATAGATTATTATAAAATACTTATTGAAATTCATTTTTTAATTTACCACTAGGAAGAACCAGCAAAAAACCCAGCGGGATTTTTTTAAACATATTTAAATTTACTATAAATTTACAATATCTAAAACATTAACACATAAAGATTAACTCTATTTCCTTATTTGCCATACCTAATTGAAATAATAGATTGTCACAAATTAATAAAGTATTAAACCTGTATATCATATTGAAAAAATAATTAATTAATTAAACATTTCATTTATCAAAATAAAATTTTTTTTTAGCTTATATTTTTCAACATTTTTCCTAGAAATTAAAAGTTGGGTCTCGACATTTTGTGATGTGTAGCCTTGCAGTAGTGGTGTAAACATATCCACTACCCCATATCGCCCCGTGGGTAGTGTAAGAGACGATGAAAGGAAATTTAAAGAGGAGATGGGATCCAGCATCTTCATATTAACAACTAAAATAATAAAAAAAACTGTGGTTGTCAGCCGCCTGCTAAACTTGACAACTATGGCAGTAGCCGCAGCTAACCGAGTAAAATGTCAGAAGGAGGGTTATGCTTTTCGGGTGTATTAATTGTGTCTGTTCCTTTTTTAGCACCTGCAGTACGAAATTCTTGACTGATTTTGAAGTGCTTCGCACGTCGTTATAATCGTCCTTATCCTCGGACTACTAAAAGCTGAATTTTATGGTAATACAACGTTCGCAAAACTTCAAAATATATCACTGCAGTGATGTTTTGTTAATAATAAAGTTTGAACTTAAATGTCTCTAATAATTAATTTGAATTCTACTACTATTAATATCACCTGTTTTATTGCCATCGTGTCTAAATTCTTGGAATTTAATGCACGCAAGGAACTTAAAATACGTAGTCACAGTCCATCGCATACAAGCAATGTAATGAACGTTTTTTTCCTTTCCTTTAATGAATTTCACGCCTATTCTTCACACTATTGAAGTTTATTTCTTAAGAAATTGCTTCATCGATCCATTGTTCAGTATAATTATTGAACAACTTTGTCCACCGCTGCTATTAATTTCAATAATCTTTCTGATAGACTAGTCCTGTCTATGATCTTCCAGCCCTAGATTTAAATACAAACAAGTACTAAATAATAAAGTACTCAACTAGTACTAAAAGTACACATAAACATGATTAAAACTACTTTTACGGATTTTATCGCGTTTATTTTTACTTTTTATTTACTTTTATTTTTAATTCCCGACGTTTCGGGTGCTTTCCAGCACCCATGGTCACGGGGGACTGAGATGACTGACGTCCCGATGTCATTGTTAAACCCGGAGTACCTTCAGCTTTTTTAATTATTGTTTATGGTCCGATCTATGCAAAATGAACTGACTATGTCCTGAGGTCTTGCAGTGGTATGCTTGGGTTTAGTTTTAATTTTATTGATTATAGGATCCCATGCAGGTGGTAGTACCCAGCCTCCTTCTCTATTGAAATTAGGATGTTTTTTAATTTTAATAGCCTCACGTATCATCCTTGGTAGGACTCGGTGTTCTTTCGCGAGGATTTGTGGTCTATCAAATCTGATGTAATGGTTGGGTCCGTCTAGGATATGATCACAAACTGCAGACTTCCCGGAACGTTGATGCTTCACATCAGCTATATGTTCTTTTACGCGGGTCCTAATTGATCTTTTTGTTTGTCCTATATAAGAGAGACCACATTCACAATCAAGCTTGTACACTCCTGCATCTTGTAGAGGAATATGACACTTGACGGATGATAGGAACTGACTAATCTTCTTCGGCGGCTTGTAGAATGTTCTAATAGAAGCTCGCTTCAAGATATAGCCAATCTTGTCTGTGACACCTCTGACGTATGGTAGTACAGCAGGCACACGCTCGACTGTGACCGGCTTCACTCGGTCACTGTGACGTAGGCGCGGGACCCGAAGCTTGTTGTCGTGCAGAACTTGCTTGACGTGCTGAAGCTCGGCGGCCAGGTTTTTGCTGTCACAAATCCCTCGTGCTCTCTGTAACAAAGATTTGCCCACGGTAGCTAACTGTGAAGGATGGTGGTGAGATTCACCGTTTAAATATCGGTTTGTATGGGTCCTTTTCCTATACACAGTGTGACCAATGGTGTTATTAGGATTTCGGATGACTAACACATCTAGGAAAGGTAAGGAATTATTTGCCTCTAACTCCATAGTAAATTGAATTTTAGAGTTTATGGAATTAAGATGTTCTAAAAATGCAGTTACTTTTTCTGATGGTAAAATTGTGAAAGTATCGTCTACGTACCGCTTGTAGATCCTTGGTGTAACAGGTGCAGTAAGGAGGGCTTTCTCCTCAAAGTCTTCCATGAATATATCGGCGACAATGGGAGATACAGGTGAGCCCATCGCAACACCATCTACTTGCTTGTAAAACTCTTCCTTCTACAATAGATAGCCAGATGTAAGGCAATGTCTGAGTAATACTGCATATTCTGCTGGCATATTATTTTCCTCTAGTTTCCTAGTTATAATTAAGATGCAGTCTTCAACAGGTAGGCATGTAAATAGAGACTGAACATCAAAACTGACCATGGTTTCATTGTCAGTAAGATGTAGGTCTTTTATCTCACTGACAAAATGGTATGAATCCTTAGTGTGTGCTCTTGTGTGTCCTCTGAGTGGTGATAATATTTTAGCTAAGTATTGAGCCAATCTGTAAGTTGGCGAATCAATCTGACTCACTATTGGACGTAATGTAGCATTCGGTTTGTGTATCTTTGGTAACCCATACAACTTCGGTGGTTTGGCACATGAAGGTATTATCGAATTAACGTCCAGATTTAATTTTTTGGAGTATTTCTTAATTAGATCGCTAGTTGTTTTAAGCGTATTAGTTGTAGGGTCTGTTTTGACCTTTCGATAAGTAGTTTCATCCGACAAAAGTTGTTGTATTTTAAAATTGTAATCTGACGTATCCATTATAACCGTATAATTTAAAACCTTTATCTGCGCGGAGAATCGTAAGCTCTGTTCTGTTGCGTAAGTTTTTCAACGCGTTAAATTCATTTTTGGGAAGATTTAATTTCGGCGCTGAACTTCGATGTAACATAGACGAAATGTCTTGACGTATGGCCTCTAAATCTTCATTACCAATATTATTTTTATACAGACAGTCCTCAACACTACAGATAATGTCCTCATACGGTATTTTTCGCGGTGTTATTGCGAAATTAATACCTTTTTCTAAAACTTTTATTGTGGCGTCGTCCAGTGTTTGTTTTGATAAGTTGTAGACAGCGCGTTGTTTATGATTCGTGTCTGTGGTCAACGATTTCGTATGTTGGACATTTGATTTAG
Source organism: Parnassius apollo (assembly GCA_907164705.1). Classification (NCBI taxonomy): domain Eukaryota; kingdom Metazoa; phylum Arthropoda; class Insecta; order Lepidoptera; family Papilionidae; genus Parnassius; species Parnassius apollo. The sequence goes on from CAJQZP010000295.1 coordinate 9,022,649, forward strand.
TTGTTAATTTATGGTATTTATCAATGTGTTTATTTTTGCATTCATTGTATTTAGTTGTTTCGCGTATATCTAAAGTTTCCATGCAATTTTTATAATCAAATGTCGATAAAACTGTCTTTAATTCACTGGACGAATTGTCTTTTTTTAATTGAATTTAATCATGTATAGTGTTCGCGTAAATATAAGAAATCATTATACACATAAACAATTATGCCGGTTTCCAAGTTTGAAATTAATTATAAAAAATTAGTTAATATTTTACGTAGTAGAGCCACGCTGCAGCTAATTGAACATTAGCTGAAGAGAAGAGAAGATTGCTGGGTAACCCAAACCCAAGCATACTACTACAAGACTTCAAGACACCGTAAGCTGGTTCTGCGTAGATCGAACCAAATATTGATATCCAAAAGTTGAAGGTAGCCTTCGTTAACTATGACATCGGAACGTCAAACACAGTCCATCCTGTACCATGGGCGCAGGAAAGTGCCCGAAACGTCGCGAATAAAAAAAAAAGACGTGTGGCACTCGGGGACGGGGACTGCCGCGGTAAAGCTATTGCATAGCATTTTGTATCAACTTATGCAATTATAATTATTTATTTATTTTATTTATGCAGTATTTCTTTTTCTTTGATATTAATTCAAGTTACACTTTTTGAGCGTGGTGACCGATAAGAAAACAATTTTTTTTCTCTTATTAAATAAATAATAAATGCACTTTGTTCATTCATATTCAAAACACTTTATACACAAATTTTACAAGTACAGATATTCACTGTTGTACATAAATACCTATACACCTATATACTTTCTCATAAACAGCTGGTTATGTATTCGTCCGATTTCGGAGCAGCTCGATTCGTGCGAGCTTCGTAGAGTCGTACGTCTAGTTGCACGCACACAAACACCGTGTCGAAGACTGCCGAAAAGAAACGACGTTAGACAATGCACGGCCTACAAGCCACACCTCCGTGCCCGTCGGAGTGGGGAGCGTGAGATTTTTTTCGTTACGGAATTTCTGGATTCGGTCCCCGCGCTCAAGGCCCGCGATAGAAGCTACGCAATAGCTTAAAAATAAAACCCGATAGAATCCGCAAATTATTTTTGTTATATTTGGTATTGTCATTATTATTTTTTTTAAATTCGTAAGCATTTCTAGGTACATTAAATTATTAAAAACTATGTGAGCATTCTCTATCAAAACATAGAAGCTTATAATCAGCGCTTGTGTTTCGTATTTGTTTCATTCAACACAAGATATTTGAACAAGATTGCTTTAAGCGAGAAATTAAACCTTTACCCAATTCGTACAATAAATGTTTCCTTTCCTCTTTCTACGTAAGGCCTGGTACATAATATAGGAAATTATAAAATAATGAATATAATGCATATTTTATGATGATTATGATTTTAATTTACGTAATAAAATAAATGATTTGTTTTTACATTTTATATAATTCTCATGTATTAATAATTTATTTTTTGTTAGATAGATGAATCATTTCAATCATTTCGCTTTAAAATGCATTTCACAAGAAGTTCCTTTAAACTCATAGTTTTTCACGATTGTAGAATAAAGGGGAGATATCCAGTCGGCAAGTTGTTCAGGTCGTTGAGCGAACAACACGGTATGTGACAGTACTTAATAGTGCTTTAGCGTTAGTAGTTGCTAGGCAGGATTCTATATGTTTAGAAATTTCTATAGCGTGATCTAGGCATCGTTTGTTATTAATTCATTTCCGTCATTGTAGTGCGGTAACAGAGCTGTAACGAGTTTATTATATAATATAAACAATTTCTTGAGTAGGTAAGCTTAAAGGGAACTAAAATTTTGGCTAAAATATGAACAAGTATAATTTTACAAATAAAGCCTTTGTATCTTAATCAGAAATATTAATTAACGCCTGTAAACTTTAGGAGGTTGGTAGAGTTCTTGAATAACATACAATGGACCGTAGAAAATATAATATATTCAAATATTTATTAATCTAGGTATATATAAATCAAGTCCTTAATTTATCAATATCACAAATATTGATTAATCCATGAAGGTTATTAGCTTTTTAGTTTATGATTTTTAGAAAAAAAAAAAACAAAAAAGGATATATTAACCTGTAAATTTTATTTTTAATTATAGTTTTATGGTGTAGGAAAACAGAAAGGCAAGACACATTTTTTTACTTTTTTAATTATTGATATACAAAAAATGTATATTAATGTTTTTAATACTTAATATATTTTCATCACATTATCTTAATAAAAGATGAAAATCTTGAATCAAATAACTAATAATTGAAGATATTTGGTTTCAATGCCTTCTAGACACAGCCTTATAGTGCAAAGTCGCTGATCTCGAAGTCGGTAAATCTCATCCCGCCACGAGGCTACAAATTACGCGCAATATCGGCAGTGATGTGGTGGGTATCGGTTGCCATAGCAACGGGCCGTGAGAATCACAGGTCAGTGCGATGTTAGACGACCTGGCTTTTATGTGGTCAGAAGAATACATGATGTTTTGAAAGCGATTGAAGTGCCTATTCCTTGTTGGCGTTCTTAAATGCGAAATGATTAGTAATAAAAATCCATTTTCAAATACAACTAACTTAATGGATTTTATATCGCTTATTTTAACTTATTTTTATTAACTGAAGTTTTGTATGCTTTACCGCACTACTAAACACGGGAGGACTGAGAAACGCAAAGTGTTTGGCTTCCTTAGTTAACCAGGACTACCTTTAAAGTATTTTGGTCCAATAAACGTAGGACGAGCTTACAGCATCTATAGTCTGCAGGTTATATATACTTGGTTTTATTATATTCTTGCCATTTTCCCACTTTTTAACTTTATTATTGTATTTAAATTTCGCAAAAATAATAATATCGTCAAAACTCACTTTAGGCTTATACATTTCTTACGTTTGAAAAAAAAGGATTTTTAGTATTATAGTTCTGAAATTTTAAGTGTCAATTGAGGTTTTTCCCATTTTAACCAGAACCAATCACAAATTAACAGCCAGTTAGTTAGTTACAGCCTACATACGTCCCACTACTGGGCACAGGCCTCCTCTCGTTTCTGAGAGTGTTTTAGGGCAAGGAAGTGTCCGTCGCGCTGTCCGTATGCATGTTGGCGAACTTCACATGTCTTCAGAATATTTTTTTCTTATTTTTCAGGCATGCAGGTTTCCTCACGATGTTTTCCTTCACCGCCCAGCACGTGGTAAATCAGCACTTAAAACTGCAATTAACAATGTCATTAGCGCCGGCGGGGATCGAACCCGGGTTGTTCAAAATCAAATTTCACAGTACGCGAACTGTGAAATTTACAGCGAATGCGAATCGTATGAGCTACTATGGCTCTTTTGGGATACTACGGCTCAAATTAATAACAAGAGCTTATATTTCGGTCGAATTTTATTATTTCTATTAACGTTGTTTCATTATCTTTTAACGCACGTTAAAAACCGATACTTAAGTTAAAATACTAAATTTTAAGCACTTAATCGATCCCTTATCCATTGCAGCCTATACAAGTCCACTGCTTTTCCAAGCCTTTCCTTTTTTTTTCATAGATTGCCTCATATCATATCACTTTGCCATATTCACCATGATAAACGTTCGTGGTGGCGGATTGGCAACCGCAGTTCTTTATTATTTCGAGCTGTTATCAAGAATATACTGTTGTCCATTTCCGGTTTCAGTTTCCGTCTGTTGCCCCTTACGACACTCACAGGACGATACATGGTAGTAGATATTCTTAACTCCACTACACGGTTGATTTAATCGCTACCACTTACTTTTGAACCTAATATGTAAACGGTACAGGCACTTCGGCTTGACTGGGGAAAGACATAATGTTTCGGATGGTTTGATGAAAGCCGGTGAAACTTTATACTGGCAATAAAGCGTTCTTTATTATACCTAGTTTTCAGTGATCACACAATCTGCGTTTTGATTCTTATTCTAAGAAATGAATGTGTATGTTCGTTTTTCACTCTCACTTATATTTAAAAAAAACGTAAAATCCATCTAGCTGACATAAAAATATCACCGAAGTACCCAATCTAAAAATTTAAAAATTCTGTAATAATCAGTTATGTGCTCGCCATCATGCGATAGATTAATATACAGTAATGTTATAGTGCTCTTTTACTTTGAACAGAAACAGTTTAAATACAAAACGCAGACGAACAATCTGAGCGGGACACGATTGTGGTACCTACACGACACGTGTGTGCGCAAGCACAGGTGTTCTATCTATTCTCTCATTTTCTTAGTCCGATGAGACAAGACACGTCTACTGGGAGATCAGGCGCGGGACCAACGGCTTTACGTGCTTTTCGAAGCAAAACCGACATTCTGACTCCAGGATGCTGCTGAGAATTCCTTGGCAAATAACCAAATCACTTATTTTGGCCAGACCCGGGATTCGAACACAGGACCTTAAGGTTAGTTATAATCACACTTACAATTAATTGACTAATAATTTATTTAGAAATTGATGACATATCTATGCCTTTTAATTAATTATATATCAACTATCGATCAGTGTACTTGCGAGTCGTTGGTTCTAGACATTGTTGAGGTTTATTATTTGTACATAATATATAAGAATTCGATTTTTTTTCCTTCAAGAAATTCTCAATAGCTGCCGGAGTCAGGAAGTTGGCGGTGTATCACCCCCGTGCTTCGGAAAGCACTTAAAACCGTTGGTCCTGCGCCTGATGTCTCTCCGGTCATGTCGGTTTACCATCCCATTGAAATATGAGAGTGATGGAATAGAGAGTGCACCTGTGCTTGAGCATACACATGGGCACTATAATCCTGTCCTACGCCGATGGCTAGTCTCCGTGACAGAAATTCGGTTGAGGTCTTATAAGTTATTGGTCACATCATACAATTGTCTGAGGAGTCAATTTTTTCGTATCCCTGTTATTGCATTAAATATAAATGGAATAATTTTTTATAGAATAAGGGTAACCAACGAGCACACAGTCTACTTGTTGGTAAGTGAGTGCTGTGGCCCATAGAAATCTACATTTATCCTCAATTAAGAATCAAAATGCAGATGCGTTGCCACCCGTGAGGACTAACATAGAATGTCTCGTTTCCAGTAAAACAGGATCTACGACGGATCTTAACACTCACTATACGAAACACAGCAGTAATTTTACGCCTGTATTCTGCGAGAGCGTGGTCCTTCCCCCGTCGAGCCGACCCATTCGTGCTACAACCATAACACAGCTGCAGCGTGGCTCTATCACGTATTATATCTCAAATGTTTTATCGTTACTTTATTACACTAATAATGTACATAAGTATTATTAGCATGATGATGATTTATATTAGTATTTTTGATATTAGCATAATGGTATTTACATACGACACAATAATATTTTTAGCAAGTTCTGGTCGTTATAGGAAGTATGAAGTTGAAACAACAACAAGGAGGACTCCAATAACAAATTCACAATTTTATTATGTAGCCAGAACCAATTTTTATATTTACCTTTAACGTAAATCGAGTTCTTTTATGATTGATTTCTTTTGCAGTGTCCATATAACCTGACTATAGTTACTTCGACATTAAATATTTAATTAAAAATAAAGGAAATTGTCTTATAAAAAATAAGTATATATATACCGGAATCCACAACAGGGTCATTGACATTTATTTTAAACTCGATCTATATTTAATAAAAAAATAAAGAACAGTTTGTAAAAGAAAACGCTCCTTTACGAAGTGGAAGGTACGTTAACAACAAGAGCGACAGAGATAAAACATGTTTTCACAGCCGCGCTTCAATGTGGGTTGTCTTAATCGGTGATGCATGACCGCCGTTCTATTTTAAGCAGAAATGACGAACACGGTATGAACTGAGAATATGCTGCTGTCCTTTTTGCACATTTTTTTACTGAACGTTGACAACTTGATGTAATACTATTGTTGTGGCATTACCTAGTATTGCTGACGTTTGTTTTTGTTTGATTGACATGTTGACATCTGTTCTTTTATACTTAAGTTACGATTGTGTTATAACTGCATTGCCACATTTAATCATAAATATATAAAACAATAAGATTACGCATACATGCAACATTGTTATATTTAAAATAATTCTATAAATATAAATGATACTTATAATATTTTATTTAGGATTTTTTCCCATTTCAGGGGTTATAAGTTATGCACAAGATAAAATAATACATAAAAAATACAGTCAAATAAATAAATGGTTCATTTTTTTACTTTTACTTTCAGTCAGGTTATAATTTATTTGCTGGGAGTTAAAATGTGTGGAAATGAGCGCGTTGATGTCTTTCACATTAAAATATTTTTATTGCTTAAGTTAAAATTATATTTTTATTTTAAGTAGAAAAAATAGTTTTATAATAATCATTAAAGTTCTTATACACTGGAGATAAGAAATTCACCTAATGTTATTTATTGTTTTAGGTTCGCAATCAATCTCATATATTTGCTTGACAGCGTTGTATGTGTGACTTAAAGTTTTCCGGCTTTAAATTCACATGTTTGGCACTTTGCGTTCGTGTTAGTGGATTGTGTAGGAAGTTGTCAATCAAAATGCATATGTGGATAATGTTTCATTATTATATTATTATAGAGTACACCCCATCCGTTAATCTTTCTGCCCATTCATTTAATTCTTTTTTGGGTTGTCTGGAAGAAATTGATGTATAAAATAAGGCTGTCTTTTGTTTTTCCTTCTATATTAGTATGTTTTTTATGTTAATATTTTGTTGCAATATGATAAAACTTATGTTATAGTATTGTTAGACAATAAAGCAAAGGAATTTAAAAAGCATACTGTATATAAGTAAACATAGTTCATACATACATTTAATATTCACATATTATATTTAAATATGTTTAAGTATTACGATGTGTCATTCTCATCTGCGAATCTGATGAGACACACCGCTTGTATTGAAGTGGCACAACTTGAAGCCCGATACCAAGGTCTTAAAAGTGGCAATTTGATGGCAATGTGAAGCACTACAAGGCAAGTAACTTCCATTGTTTTGGGATAAATGCCAGCTATAATAGCTATAGGTAGCTACTAAACCTATACAGTCTTACTACAAAAAAGCATTTAAACACTGGTCCAACATGTGTTTAGTTAGACACGGACTTAAATGATAAACACATGTTAATAATTGGTTTAAATTTCGCTACTACTAAACCGAGTTTAACGCGTGCCTCTATAAACAACGTTTAACTTTATTCTCCAAGTCACACTGCAATACATTCGTTTAGCATTCGATCATTCGTTTTGTTTTGTTTTACGCAAACTAATACGACTAATTATGTAAACTTAAAATTTTGTTTTGTCTCAAAGTTCGATAATGAAAAAAAAAAAAAAAAAAATATATATATATATATCTTTTGTAAAATTTTCATGAGTTATTTTATTTATGAACAAAAACAAATAAAATTGCAAATAATAGGCAAACATACAGGCTGATGGGTGAAGCTATTCTTCTCTACCGACGCCACACATGTAGGTAAGCATAGTTTAATTTTGTATGAATCGAACCATAGAGAATCTTTGAATCGAACTTACTTGATGACGAGCCCAGTACCGTAATGCACAAGCCACTTGCACTGCTGGATCTATTGTGTTACCACGAGATCACTCGGGATATCGTCTTTCACAAGATCTAATATTTTTCTAGCAAAAAGTTTGCTGAACCCACATTTTTTTCTTAAATTTGGCGTCGTCGTATTTTTCAAACGGATTAACCAAAGATATTTTATAGGTTGGATTAACCCTCACACGAACCGTATTACTTTTTCGAAACTTTTCCACATAGTTATTATCCATGACGTCTTCATCAATACTGTACTGTAATAATTCAAAAATACTGAACTGACGGAAAGATAGGTTAGACACTGGGTAGTTAAACAAGGGTTTGCGGCCATTGAGTTATACAAGACAAACACAACGCTTTGGCGCGGTTATTACTGATCTAGTGTAATATATAAATCAATGTTTGCGGCTGTTTAAATTTAAACAACGTCTAAGCCGTGTCCATCCATAAACCACCGTTCAACACTCTTTTGTAGTAACTAATTTGCTAAACACGTGTTGAACAGATGTCTAACTTTTTTGTAGTAAGACAGAGCTGCTAATACCGAATTAAACTTTTCTATCTTTAGATCTGATAACTCTGCATATATCCTAATGTAGTCTTATATTCGTAGCTACTACTCCCCGATGGCACCAGTTCTGGATTCGATCCCAACTTAAGCTGAAATTGGTGCGTACCCCAAATAGTTGATAATGATATCATGTGCTCGTTCGCCTGAGTGCATTCGTCAGACGTAAATACGTCATCACCTCTTAGTGTTTAATTGGATATGTGGAAGCTAATATGGTTTAAAACGGTATATGGAAGTGGTTTCCGTTGTCAAAAGTGACCCTGTGAATATCATTATTTTATTTCATCATTATTATATATTCACCATTTTTAATCAAATCAAGCAATAATTAGTACAAAGCAATCTAATGAGTAAAAATATAGCTTACAGACTTATGTTTTAATTTGAAAATTCCTTTCCATTTTTCATGTACTTAATATCGATTAAATGGTTATTTGGTTAACAGTCAAAAGAATAAGTATATTCAATTTATATTATTAAGATACTGTAAACATAGGTATAAAAGATTTTTTACTGCTTTAGAAATACATATTACACTCACTCTAGGATTTTCTCCTACATCGTGGAATATATATACATAAATTATACATAAGGTGGATAAACGTTCAGACATGAAATAAATATTTTAATCCATAAAAATACTCTTGTTCCATGAGAGACTCGAACCAGCGGCTCTCAACGCCGCAACTCATTGCCAAGCAACTTCGCCACGTAGCCAGTACAATAAATTCTTAGTCTCAGTTACTAGTTACTATACCTACTTTGCTACTTAATAATAATTTAAGTTACTTAATATTATTAATACACTGTTACATTTATAAAGAATATAATTACAACGCTATAAAATATTCACAACTCACACAACAACGTTGATTCTTATCCCATTATTCCGATACATAAAAAAGCTGTTAAGTAGATCTGTCTTCTTAAGAACAAAAAGCGTCATCGATTCAACACGCTCCATAAAACTCTAGCATCCATAATCCATCGGGTAATCCCGCTTCGAAAAATAAACGTAACGTTTCAAACGTCGAAACGAAAACAAAACTCTCGCGTCGGCCATCAGCATCAGTCAGCGATGATGTTTGAGGCGGCGGGCTCATAGATCGTCCGTTTCCGTGAGAAAATCCTCGGTAACATCATGAAGTATGGACGTACTAAGAGAAGAATAATTTCTAACCTCAAAGGATTACCATGTATATATATATATATATATATATATATATATATATATATATATATATATATATATATATTGTATTGGTTTTATGTACAAAGTTTGGGTTTTCGTTATAAGCCACATTTAAAGCTGATTACTATGATTTAAAAATAAATGATTTAGATTTTACTAATGTGTTTACAAAAAGATCCAAGATAAACTAAATAATAGCAATTAAGTATAACTATAATACTTGGAGAACGTAGTGTACGTTGTAGAACTCTTAAATAAAAGAGTGATCGACGTGTTGATACCCAACGAAAACGTTGTTGCTACTCCTCGGATGAATCAGTTGACTTCGACGTACATTATCTAAATCTCGATTAGTGGTCCGTGTGCCTTAGTCCTAACACATCCTATACTAGAGACTAGAGAGTCGGAGGCTGAGCGAAGGTTCTGTGGATCGAAAAGCGCGCGAACGCAGTGTGGCGCCGAAGCCTGCGCGCAGCACACGCTCACACGATCGCGCGTGCGCACACGCGCTGTCAAACTCGCGGGTGACAGTTCCGAATTTGAATACGGAACCCGGATTGGCCAGTATCCGCATAATTGAACGGATAGTATTCAACCTTTTTTTTATCGATCTCACTTAACTTATCCAGGATCATTCTACAAACATTCAACGTGTTAGTTAAACGATGTTTCCCAACATATGAAGTGACATTAGGTTTTCAACATACATAAGAATATATTATGTGTTAGTGTACTGAATTCGTGTGCTAAACATTCTGTAAGGTCTGCTTAATTTTGTTTAGTTAGTTTAGTGGTTACAAGGGCGTGAAATTTGACTACTGCGAAGTGAGAACTGAAAAGGTGTAAACTGTTTGAGCTTGGAATTAAAGTGCGCCCGTAGTTACTCTGTTCTCTTTAAATTAAAGGATACCTAAAATTATCTAATATTTTTAAAGGTAAGCTTCAACACCGTTATCAATTATATTACAATCTTAAATAAATTCATAACATTTATTCATATAAATTGTAGTATTTAAATAGTATATAATATGGCAATATTTATATTTATTTTTTATTTTCTTTTTAGTATGTATAAGTATATAAGTCCTTATTAGAGACATGCAAATTTGTTATCTACTATTTTTATCTTAATATTGCCAAGTTTCTTGTCACTATTATTTTGGTCAAGAAATTCCTTCATGGAGTAGAAATAAAACTAGGCTAACCACCAACATATTTTACATACATTGAGAGGTAATTTTGATACAAAGGACAATATCCCTAAAATACCAACTTAAATTTTTGTTCTACTGTTCATACAACAAAAATAAGACCATAAATATAAGCCTGCTCAATCCAATTCTACTATGGTGCAATTTTCAGTTCCCGCTTCTGTTCGCTACTTTCAGCTATGATTGTGCTCAGAAACAGTTTTACGGAATCTTAAAAAATAATTTCAATAAAGTAAACGACTTATACCTAAATCAATCTTTGCTCTCTTAAAAGTGCAAAATAAAAATCCTTTACAACCTCAACAGCACACTGTTCACTTCTGGATGTGGGAACAAATTGAGGGGAAAAGTGCAAATTAACAAATTGTCTTAAAATATTGACACAATAATAAAGTGAAATTGGTTCCGCTTTGTATATATAAGATTTAATATTACCTTAGGTCACTAATGTAGTAAAAATAGTTATAACAATAATAACTGCGTAATTTGATGATTTGACGATATGTTAAAATCATCATCAATCATGTGTACGCCGTCAAAATTCGTTTAATACATGTATTATTTTTTCATTCATATGTTAGCATTTTCGTCTACACATTATTACGTATTTCTGTAATCAGCTTGATGACATGTGACCTCCAGCCGGCGTTCAATAATGATGCTATAAAAAATGGTGTAATATTGTCAGATTCTACTTTATCGAAACGTAGGTAAGGTATTGTAATGATGTCAGTTAATTTGCGGCATTATTAATCTAACACAATAAAAACGATTGCCTTTAACCAATAGACAAATGAAAAAAGTTGTAACAAAAACAAAATATAGAGGAGGTAATATCTTGATGTTTTAATTTATTCACTCTTCTTAGTCAGTTCCTAAATCTACAGCTGGGTTTGGCACAACATTTGCTTTAATCACCACGCTAGACAGATTGAATGGCGATCACAGTATGCGTTGCTCCATGTCACCGGTCACAATATTTTATTATTTATCAAACTCGAATATCTATCAAACGTCATTTTTCTGGCATTTTCTAACTGCCTTTTACGGCGCACACGTAACGAAAAGTTAATATCTATATAGTTTTATATAGTACATATAATAAAATGCTGCTCATATCGCATCTGCATTTTATATCTTAACTAAGGACAAAATTTAGATGCATATGGGCCACAGCAAATATTTACCATAAGGTGGACTATGTGCTCATTTGTTACACTTATTCTAATCAAATATATTATATACCTACAGTTTTAATATCTATTACAAAAGTCTTCAGATATTTATTTAGAATGTGCTACCTACAATGCCTATTATTTGTAGAATTTTTTTTCATAGACAAATCTTAGTTCATTATTACACACATAAATGCCTAGTTGTGCCAGCGTTGTGCAATCCATCAGCTCATTAGATTTCGCGGGTTTCGTAAAATGCAACTTTGAAAAAAACCTGAAAAATCTTCTGGCTTCCGGTAGTTTACAAAATAATAATAGATTTATTTAACAGTAGATGATTACAAATAATATATCATAAAGTAATTTTTTACTTTTACTACGGGCTTGAAAGGAAAACTTTGTATTGGTAGAAACATCAAAAACCCTACGAGACTTAACAATAACATAATAAAAGTTACTTTATATATACTTGTAACAGCTAAAAGTTACACATTATCCTAAACCACACCAGTCATCAAGATACAGTTACGAGGCAATAGGGACTCTTATAGTCTTATAGGCAAGAGCAAATCGGTCATCTGGTATAATAATGCGTTTATCATCTAGGACCATATCAATATTTCAAATCGACTAAGATGTTGATCAAACGTCAATCTAATTCAATTGAAAGTAAACCGATGTTGTAACTAAGGATTTTTTACACCAATAAAGGTAACAAACGATTATACAGTCACCTGATAGTATTTTGATACAGTGGCTCTCCGTGTAATATCTATCGTCGATTGAGAATCATACCACTTTTTCTTCTTAAAAACTTCTAAGTTCTCTGTACTCACCATATAAAACACAGTTACATTATGCTGCTATTTTACGCTGGTATGGTCCTTCCCTTGTCTATGGTATATTCGTGTTGCAAATCGCTAAAGTGTGGCTCTACTGAAATGAACAAAGAAATAAGAAATTAATTCAGTATTAAATTAAAATTCTTTGTTGTTGAATTTCAGATGAGATATATAACATTTCTATGAAAATACTCCATTTTTAATCAACATTGTTATGTCTAATAGGTCAATTGTATGACGCATCGATTTGCTGGTGATTGTGAGTTTTTGTTGCAAGCGGTCGAATTCTCGCGCGGAGAATTTGAAAGTGCAATATTTAAAAGTTTCAAGTATTATTATCCTTGTTTGATTGTTTTATACACTTAAAATAATTAAAATAAGTTATATATAAATAATTTAGTATGTATTACACATAGGGGGATAAGTCGCTCGCGTCCGTAGGCTTTGACCACCTGTTCCTAGGCCCACCCTACACGTGTCCCCCGGGTGGTGCTAAATGAGCGACAAGCCGATACCACAGACTCGGCTCCACGCCGTGGTAGCGGCGTTAAATATACCACCCCATTTCGCACCATGAGGAATCGAATTAAAGAAATGGCCCCGAGTTCCCGGCGCCCCTTTAATGGGGCAGGGGTGCGAAGAATCTCCGGGAGGAAAACCGGCGACGAGGTTCGCCACCCGTCACGTTCTGTCTCCTGGAGAGGCGAAAAGTGGATTGCAGAGGCCCGTCTGGCTACGATGAATGTATGTGAGCAATGAATGATAAAATGGATGAAGTATGCGATATGATGTATGATAGGGGAATAGATATGTTATGCGTAAATGAGACGAAAAGGAAGGGGAAGGATGTCACTACACATGGCATGTATACCGCATATTGGTCTGGTGTAGACGAGATCGAGCGGGCATGCCAGGGAATAGGTATCATCCTTTCAGAAAGAATGGGCCAATGTGTGAAAGAGTATGAATGTGTAAGCCCAAGACTGCTATGGATACGAATGAAAGTGGGCTTAAAGAAGTTGTTTGTGTTAGGGGTCTACGCCCCAGACATGTCTAAGCCCACTTATATCCGAAAGCAGTTTTGGAAAATGGTAAGGATGGTGTTAATGAAGTGTAAGGGAAATGAAAATATTATTATGCTAGGAGATTTTAATGGAAGGGTTGGGGTGAGGAGGCTTGGTTATGAAAGGATATTCGAAATGTTCCCACGTTTGGCGATGAAAGTATAAATAAGAATGGTGAAAGTCTCCTCACCGTATGTATGGAAAAGAATCTTTTTGTGACGAACACTTGCTTTCGCTACAAGAAGATTCACATGTATACTTGGGAAAGAGGTGACGATAGATTTCATAATTGTGGATGAAAGATTGAGGGGCGCAGTGGTAGATACTAGAGTTTACCGCGGTTCTAACGTAGGAACGGATCATTATTTAGTTTTATGCCGAATTAATGGTCTATTCAGGTGTTGGCGCCATCGATCGTCTTTGTCTACCACTGCGTTACAGCGTATTAGAACAGAAATGTTACAAGATGAAAGTGATAAAAACAAGTTCAAATGTAGACTGAAAGAAAATATAAGTGGTTTGGATGAATTATGTATGAAGGAGTTAGACTTGGAGAATATATGGCAAAATGTAAAGAAAGGTTTAGTGGATGCAGCTACCGAAGTATGTGGTGTTAGTAAGAGAATGGAAAAATAATACGTTATGGTGGGATGATGAGATACGTATGGAAGTTGAAGCAAAGAAGAGAGCATGGCTAGATTTACTAGCAACAAAGGCTGCTAATTCTAGTGGTACGAATGGTGATATTGAAAGAAAAAAGGCAGTCTTTGGACATCTTAATAAGAGAGTAAAAGAAGTAGTTGAAAGAAAAAAGCAGAAAGAACGGATAAGAATGATAGAAGAATATCAAATAACTTCCAGGCAAATATTAAAATGTTGTGGAAAGTTGTAAGAACTGCCAGGGGACATTCAAAACAGCCTATTATGAATGCTATAAGAGACGAGAATGGCTATATTCTGAATGATGAAGTTTTGAGTTTAAAGAGATGGAAGGAATATTTTGAAAGCGTGTTTATGAGTGAGGAGACAACGTGTGTACTAAGTGAAGTAGAAACACCGAAAGAAGAGGAAAAAGGTAGCGAGATAAGTATAGATGAAATAATGAAAGCAATGAAAAGCATGAAAGCAGGTAAGGCTGCCGGATATGATAGAGTTTCACTCGAAATGCTAAGGGCTGGAGAGGAAGTGGTGGCAGGCCTGCTGCACACCTTGTTTAATTTATGCTGGGAACTGAAGCGGGTACCGGTAGACTGGTGCAAAGCCGTGATAGTCCCAGTATATAAAGGAAGAGGGTCGCAGCAGGACTGTAAAAACTACCGTGGCATCAGCCTTCTTAGCATTGTGGGAAAACTGTATGCTAAGGTACTGATTGAAAGGGTCATGAAAGAAACTGATGGAACATTTGGGATGTGCAAGCGGGATTTAGAAAGGGAATGGGATGTACAGATCAAGACTTTTCCATGCGCATGATCGCGGTGAAGTTTCTGGCCAAAAAACCAAAAGGTTTTTTGTGCGTTCATGGACTTGGAAAAGGCCTATGACAGAGTGGATAGGGATGTGCTATGGCAAACACTGAACTCATTTGGGTTGAGCGATGGCTTGATACAGGCATTGGAGCTCTTTATAGGGACTCTAGTGCTTGTATTAGGATCAACGGGGTCTACTCGGACTGGTTTGACATCCATAAAGGTGTCAGACAGGGCTGTGTGGCTTCCCCGTGGCTGTTCAACCTATTTATGGACAGTTGTTTGCAAAATTTAAAAGTTGAAGAATGCGGATTAAGAATGGGTGAGTTAACCGTCAAATGCCTTTTGTACGCCGATGATCAAGTTATTCTTGCGTCGTCGGCGGCCGAGTTGCAAATGATGGTTACATTAATGAACAGATCATTAAAAGAAAGGGTTATGAAAGTGAACGCAAGTAAGACGAAGGTTATGGTTTTTGAAAGAGAAGAAAGTAAAACGATTTGTGAAATAAGAATAGAAGGGGAGTTGATCGAGCAAGTAGATGAGTTTGTAATTTTGTAAATTTGGGCTGCGAATTTAGCAGGGATGGGAGATATGATAAGGATATAGAACGACGAGTGAATGCGGGAAATAGAGTAAATGGGGCCTTGCACTCTATTGTGAAGAGTCAAAATCAAAAGTGCACGTATGGCAATTCACAATGCTGTGTTGGTCCCTACTTTAACGTATGGTAGTGAAAGTTGTGTGTGGCAGAAGAAGTACGAGAGTAGAATAAACGCAGTAGAAATGCGGTCGTTAAGGAGTATGTTATGGCTGAATCTGAGTGACAGGGTAAGAAATTGTTTAATAAGAGAAGAATGTGGTTTGCAAGATGATGTTGTGACCAGGATTAAGAAAGGAATGTTTCGGTGGTTTGGTCATGTGGAAAGAATGAATGAGGAAAGAGTGACAAAGAAAATTTATGGTGCAGAAGTGAATGGCGGAGTCGGAAAGGGACGTCCTAGGCGAAAATTTATCGACCAAATTGGCGATTTATTGAAAACGGGCCAAATTAGGAGTACCCTTAACCGACGAGCATGTATGCGTGTGTATGAACGTGAAGGAGGCAAGAGAGGTGTGTCAGGATCGTGCCAAGGCGTGAGTGTTTAATATATATATATATATATATATATATATATATATATATATATATATATATATATATATAGTATTGCATATGTGAAATAGCTGGCATTATTATATATACAATATTGGCAATCAGCGACAGGAATTAATGCGAAACTTCTGGTAATAGTCTATTCAATCCTCCCTATTGTGGTACATCCATTCACCGTTACCTTAGGGTCGATAGGGATGTAACCAAAGTAACAACGTACCTACCGCCATCTATCGGAGACTGTGATATCATTCCGAACATCTTCCATAGTAAAATTTACGATATCTGTAAAACGAAATTGGGTAACGAAATACCTACGCTACTACATCAATGCTAGTACAGGCATCGAACTGAATATATTTGCTTACAGCATTTTTTTAAAGTATAAGGGTGACAAACGAGCACACAGTCCACCTGATAGTAAGTGGATACTTTGACATCTAAATAAAAAATATCACTTTATTGCCACGTTTGAAAATCATGTTAACATATGAACTGAGTACTTAATCTTAACTAAATTTAGGCGACCGGAGGTGATTCAGCTTTTGCTTACATTGGACTAAGATCCCATGAAGCGCTGGTTTTTAGGCATTCCTTTCACTTTAAAATGTTACATGAGTGTCATGAGAATTCTGAGTTCCCCAATCACCTCTACTTTCACTCACAATATTGAATTAACATATGGTAGGGAAATTTCATAATTATTTACTAATAATTCCTCATTGGTTCGCGCGCGCGCGTGTGTGTGTGTGTGTGTGTGTGTGTGTGTGTGTGTGTGTGTGTGTGTGTGTGTGTGTGTGTGTGTGTGTGTGTGTGTGTGTTTGTGTGTGATTGTTCAGGTTATACATGGGAATGGTTTTTTAAGGGTTATATTATACTAAAATGGTAAAAAAATCTCTTAAGTTTATGTATTTCCAGCAGGTATGTTCCATTAATAATCAAAATGCGGATGCGTTTTCACCCTTGAGGACTAAGATGGAATGCCTCGTTGTCAGTAGAAAGGGCCTCCGGTTCTCTGCATTCACGATAAAAACACACCAGCATTAAACTACTGTTTTAAGTCGGTTTTCTGTGAAGGCGTGGTCTTTCTCCGGTCGAGCCAACTCATTCATGCTACAACCATAATATAGCTCCAGCGTGGCTCTACCACGTAAATATGTTTACTGCTTAACATAGTTGAGCAGTATACTTGTGAAAGGCTGTAACTATGATGATGTTGATAAGAGCGTGGTCCTTCCCCGTTCGCGCTGATGGACAGCTGATCGCTCTACCACGTAAAAATGCATGAAAGTTGTTCCGCCATCTGTCGTTTACGTTTAGACATTCACGACGTTTACCTCATCTTTTAGTACGTTTAGACGTGTACCTCAAGTTTTATCAACCCTTGAGAAAAAAATAATGAGTGATGAATTTTATGATTATTTATATTGAATACGCTACAGATAGTAAATATTTTTTTCTTAACCTTGCCAAATACAAGATATTTTTGTTCTCCTTCCTTGTTCACTTTAATAGTCGTTTCGTGTTAGATATGATCAAAAAGTTTTTTTTATTATTATTAACCTACTTTTATTGCTTATGACGGTAAAGATATAAGATTTATACCTTGACGCTAATTTGTAATCCTTATCTGTTACTTGAACTTTCACGGATTTTACAATTTACATTATGTACGTAATTATAAAATGGAATTTAATTTAAAACTAAATGACATATTTAAAGTATGTATATTTTTAATAGAATAAGCTATAAGAGCACACAGTTCACCTGATGGTACTGATGCTGTAGCCCATAGACATCCACATTTTTATCCTCGATTAAAATTCAAAATGCAGATTCGTTGTCACTCTTACGGACTAATATGGAATGCCTCGTTTCCAGTAAAAATGATCTCCGGTTCTTTACACTCACCATACGAAACACAGTAGCATTACGCTGTTATTTTACGCTGGTACTTATTTTTTATTTATATTAGTATAACTAATTTGATTTCCATAAAGTAAAATCGTAAAATTATCATAATATTTATGTAAGTCTAATGTTTTAATTGTAAAAAGTTTTCATAGAGGTTAGAGTTAAATGCTTTTTTATATAATAAGGGTTGCAAACGAGCACACAGTTTATCTGATGGAACTTGGATGCTGTGATCACTAGACATCTGTATCTATTTATAATTAAGAATTAAAATTTAAATGCGCTGTCACATCTGAAGACTACGCTGGAATGCCTCGTTTACAGTAAAAAGGGACACCGATTCTCTACACATACCATACGAAACACATCAGGATTAGCTGTTATTCAACCCTGTTATTGTGTGACCCTTCCCGGTCGAGTCGCCCTTTTGTGCTACAACTATAATGTAGATGCAGCATGGCTTTACAACTTTACACTTGTACACAATTTGCTTGAAGTGAATTAACCGAGATATCTTACATATTTCTAGTAGATAATAAAATAGTAACAAATAAAATGTTAGTTTGCAAACAGGTCGATAATCCAACATAAATTCCGCTCAGGTGTGATTCATTAACCTAGCATACTTTAAAACCTAGGACATAAATGAATATAATGTTCAACAGTAAAAGGGAGTTAAAATATTTTAGAAATAGCAGTGCTGTAAAGCGTGTTCTGTTGCTCAAAGAACATTTAAGCGTCAGAAATAATTGTAAATGACCATGTAAAATAAGTACAGCTTGTAGTGATAATGTAGGTAATAATGATGATGATGTAAAATATGACGCATATATTAATTTGCTGTTTGGTGATGTCACAGGTCACTCAATTATTTTGTGTAGCTGACATAAAAAGCGACTATGGGCGGTGTCAGAAAGATCACATGGTAGTCCGATAGATGGCGTTGTAACCATCTCGTATACGCTAGACTTTAAAATCCGGATAAAATCCGGAAAATCCGGTCAAAGCTGTGAGACTGAGTAGTACAAATGCTAATCCACATGCTAGGTGTGGCGATTAAGGCAAATAAGTGGCCCTAAGTCAGTAGAATTCATATTTGCAATGAAGAAAACCATGCTACGGAAACCAACATAACTAAGAAAAAAATATTTCGAAGACATGTGAATTGATAGTAAGGCACACTTTAGGAGTGAAAGGTAAGGAAAGGGAAGGAAATAACTGTGCTTTGCAGTGGCACGTACATAGAAAGTATATTTAACTTAACTTTTTTGTTAGAAACAAAAATTTATCTATACGTTACACTGGAGAACAACAAATATATTGCTGAAAATTCTTATCATTCCTTCTTAAATCTTACCATAATCTTTAGAGGAACCTCAGAGCAAAATACAAGAAAGGCGGGCTTCTGCGAACATAACAAGTGACGCAAAAACCAAGCTAAAACCATGTTTAACTTATTGTAAGAACATGCGCCTGCGTACACATATCCATATATAAATCATTCGAATAATAATCATGGTTTTCAGTACATATACCTGCGTCCAGCTGTAAATACTAAAACCATAATATAGCTGCAGCGTGGTTCTACCACGTATAAAAGCAGTTTTGTAATAATAATGGGTCGGCTCGACCGGGGAAAGACCACACTCTCACAGAATACCAGCGTAAAATAACAGCTTAAAACTGCTGCGTTTCGTATGGTGAGTGTAGAGATCTGGATACCCTTTTTTACTGGAAACGAGGCACTCTATCTTAGTCATCACAGGTGACAACGCATCTATATTTTGATTCGTGAATCGAGGATAAATGTAGATGTCTATGGGCCACAACATTCAATTACCATCAGGTAGACTGTATTCGTGTCACCCTTATTATATATAAAAAAGTAAACTTGATCGGGCTGTTAAAGAAAGAAAAAAGAAAGATGTGTGCGTGTTATAATGAGCATGGTTTCTACGTCACATGAAATACACCCAGCGCTCCGTCTAACTTTCATTATAGGTCTGAGACCACCTTCACAACCTTGTCAATTATAAACTTTATAAATGACGTCATACATAGACAATAACACATTTTTTTTTTAAATAGAACGACAGACTATTTATAATTTATAAATTTATAAAAATAAAGTAAAGCTAAAAAATATTAATAATTTATATAAAAGCTATTTACTATCGTATTCCACCTTGTTCCTCTATAATAATAAAGAAAGAAAACATCTATTTGTTCCATATTATGTACATAATATATCAGCACATTCGTTGGTATCTTTCCGACTTAGTTCAATTAAAAACTAGTCACGGCCACTCATCGGCACTGTTACAAATACATGTCCGATATCGCCCCATGACCCCGGCTGTTGAGCGCAATTAAATTTCTTTGCTCCGAATACTCGTGGTTGCCTTTTTCGGAGAACAGGTTCCGTTTACAATTTATCGAGATTCATTTACGTAGTTTGTATGTGAGTCGTAAGATAAGCTGAGTTATCCATTACAGCCTATAAAAGTCCATTTAGGCCTCCCCATAGATTGTCCCATTTTGCCATAGTTGCCACGCGTAGCAACCGCAGGTTTCTTTGTGTTATTACTTATTAGAAACACGCTACTGCCTATAACATTTGCTTCCCTTTGTCGCCTCTTATAACAACACCAACGCGACGATATAGGATAGTATAGTCTTACACATCCAAAGAGTAGTTAATTAAGCAGTAGAGGTATTAAACAACGGCGAATAAATTTTATAGCCCTTTAATGCAAAATGTTATTTTAAGTATATAATTATCTAAATAAGTTTTAACTGAATGTTACATTTTAAAAATTCGTAATGAAGAGACCATCCAGAGTAGCACCAGGTTAATCGACAAATCTCAACGGATCCGTAAGCGGAAGTGGCAATGGCCCGTCTCAACAGCTTGAAGAACTAAGAACCTGAACAAATGTTCTCAAGTCTGGTACGTCAACTGATGAGAAACAAAGTTTCTTGAGTCTCGAACCTCGTACCTGTAAGTAAGCAGGGCGGCCACTCACTAAATGGAGTAAGACCTTATCACACATGAAGGAAGTTGATATATGCAGGTAGCTCAGGACAGTTTTTTTACAGTTTTCCTTGCAGGAGGCCTATGTTCAGCAGTGGACTTGTAAAATATTGCAATGCAGTAGAATGGAATAAAAGTTATAGGCCTATATTTAATATTTTAAATAATTATAAAAAAAAAAAAAAAATATATATATATTATCATACTATTGTATTAGTATTATAAAATATAATCCACCAAAAATTATTAATGAAGTTTAAATTTGATAGAAATATGCAATGAAAAGCAACCAATTTGATATTAAACCGTGTAGTCATAAAAATTACACTACACTGAAATATGCATTATTTCTAATTAAATATAAAAGTAACTATAAATAGCCACCACACAAGATCATTTAAAATATGTCCAAAGAATAATGCAAGTAGGCATGATACGCCAAAAAAAATAATTAAAGAAAAATGATAAATTATACTAACAGATCAACTAAGAAATAAAGACGGAGCTCTACGTACATTTCAAATGATGCAAAATCGAATTCATATCATGCTCAACTCATTGTAACAACACGAACTCACACACACGTATGCACCTAAAATAATTTGCAACCAACAACCTGGTTTTAGGTGTGCATGTGCGTGTGTGTGCAGCAGTATACTTATACGGACCGATAAATAAAGAAAGAAGAGAAGTGCCTGAATAGGTCGAGAAGTTAAGAATGGTTTCGGCATCACTTGAAAGCAGTAGTAGTAAGCAGTGCTCCATCTATTTTTTTTTTATCTGAGGCTATAATAAGAAAAATGTTTTAAAACTAAGCTACCTTTTGTTTACCAGTCGATTACTAATAGATTGTATTCATGACACACCTTATTACCATCTCAATATGAGTCACAATTTAAACATTTCTTTCAATAAAAAAAAGAAAAATATGCAGTAACGTTATAAATATTAAGATGAAAGCGCGTTGATCTTTTTAAAACAAAATACCCGATGGAGCCCGTCCGGTATCCGCAAGCAAATATTTAAATTTCAATTCGAACGTCGCATATCAATGGGGAGCCATAAGCCACCGAGTGCTTATTTTATTTTTTCTTAAAAGCCGTAGTGGCCGCACAGAGACAATAAAGAAAAAGGTATAGGGGAAAAGAGGTTAAAAAGGAACAATTTGAAAACAGAATCTAGATTCGAAACACTGGCTGATTCGAGGTTGGAAACAAAAGAACTCGGCTCCCGCCTGACCGAGATCTTAGCGTACTTCGACGCATCTTGTTTAGTTTTTTCTTTGTTACTTTGCATCCATGCGTTTTTTTTTTTTTTTGAATGCATCACATAGACGATCTATCAGAAATTACTTTAGAAACAATTATATCTAACTTTTTAATATGATATTAACAAATTTTTTTACCTCAAGAAGGGAATTTTATTTTTTCATAAACAGTAATATTGTAAACATTTGCGTACTTTGGTCAAATATTTATAAGTTAAATTTAAGTTATAGCGTCCATAAAGGTTGACTTCCCAAAATAGGCCTATTTCGTAAAGCCACAGACAGGCGGTTTATTATTTTGAATTGTTATGAGAAAGATGCTCTTGCCCATTTATTGTTTGTTTGTTTTTCCCTCTGTCGCTTGTTACGACACCCACGGTTCGGAATGTGGAAAAGGATATTCTGGCGCTGTAGCCACGACGCGGTTAGATTATTTTTATTATAATTAATATAATGATAAAATTTAAAATACAAAATTGTATATAATCAAAGATTTGCCTTAGCTAATATAAAGAATCGATAAGGTCAAAAACTTCAGACATACATAACCTGTCCGAATCAACGTTGAAAAGTGATTTCAATTTAATAAAATTACAAATGTAATAGCATACAGTTAAATACGGGGAAGGTTAATCTTAATTGATGATTAGATCATCGCCGTTAATGTTCGATGTTGCACTATAAATTATTCAGTCCGGGATTCGGTTACGGCTTAAGCTTACTCATCTTGTTTTTTGCCTATTTAAATTGTGGTGTTGCACCTACGTTCATCGAAAACCTACATATTGTTTAAAGCTTTATTATGAATTTTTCTAACTGTGTCTTTAAAATGTTGTTTTGGTTATGCTTATTATAAAACACTTTCAGAAAACTTAAAATAAATCTATAAATTACTAATCAATAAATCGCACAAACATGAGTGTCTGAGAAATGAATACGTTCATACTTGTGACATTTGATGAAAAGAATTGTATTCGCGACTTGTCATAGCCACTGCTGACAAAAATACTTAAACTTAAAACTTAGTCTTTGGACAAAAACGGACTAAAAAAGTACCTTCTTTGTCCTAAGACTAAGTTTAACCATTTAGCGAGGAAAGCCAACGAGCGTTTTTGGCACTATACCTCGAGGTGTAGTAGAATGTGTGATATCTTTATTTTTATAATTATAAATTATTAAAATACAACATATGTGGGCTCAGATTTCTGAATGAAATGCACCAAATAACAGTGATATGATTAAAATACTTATACTTCGCTGACGCCTTTGGATAAGCGGGTTAGCATTTTATGTACTACCATTCTATGGGTTTCATTCCATTGCGTTTCGGTTATTTCAGGAAATACCTGCATTTTTGTTCGTTACTGCAGCTTATTTTTCAAGTTAGCGGGGTGTACTAGGTGTAGTAATGTTGACTCTAGAGATAAGAGTTTATTGTACTTTCTTATACCCTATATTATATAAATTAGGCTGGTCTGGGATTGGTATTATTTGGAAAGGTACGCTAGCCAGTATACCATGTGATTGTTTAATCATGAATGTCCACCTTTCATTCCTATACTTTGTGTAAGCTTCAATAAAGAATAAATAAATAAATAAGATACATTTTAATGAGTATAAAAGGCATTTTGTAAGTAACAAAAGTATTAACGGCTGTCGATCAATATTTACCCCAGATTTTTAACACTTACATTAGCACATCGAGCCCGAAGGACCAGGACAGGGTGCACTGTGGTAAGTAGCAGCCGAATTAACACCACCACTTAGCGCCTTCTTACTTACAGGATTGGCCCAGGTGGTCTTTGTTTAACAAGGCACATATTTTCTTTTTGGGTTCGTGGTATTAGTGGCTTTGGAACGCTTTTAATTGTGTTTAATACTGCGTATTATATGCCTAATACACTATTTAAAAATACAGTATATTACAAGATTTGCTTCATAGTTTGTGATATATTTGTCCAATGTTAATTAATATAGCATCATAATATCGCTTGCACAGAGATCAGAAGTTCACACTGCTATTTCATGTGCATTTATTTGATATTGCAACTAATTTACCTGTTTGTCGGGCAACAAACTGTCATTATGAATATTTGAATTGCATGGAGTTATTCTGTACCTGTATATCGATGTTCTGTAATGTTGGGAGGTTCGGGGAATAAATGACAATACGTCTAAGGGGTCTTGACTGCAGATTTATTACTCAGTGATGTCTATTAGGCTATCATATATATACCTACATGAACATACACTTCACACACACTACACACCCATCGACAAAAAGAAAAAATGTAGTAATTTTTTTTTCAATTTTACAAAACGTGGTGTAAAAAAATCAAAAAATTGTACACTATTTTAAAATATTAAAGTTGTTATACTATAACGTACTTATAACATATTCAAATAAAATAACATAACGTAAACAATGTAATTTAAAAATAATAACTTTCTATATCTGTATTTGTATTTATTAAACAATCATCAAATGCTTTGCGTAATTGAATTGATTCTCTAAGTTTTTGTTTTAATATACTTTTAGTTGGCCTATTATTGGTGCATAACTTTTAAAATGAAAATGTTATTATTAATTCACTATACATAAAAATTCAGTTTAAAAAATATAGTTATCGAAATATAAGTGTAAGGCTGTTTACAAATTTATAATTTTCTTAAATTTAAACTATATTTTTCAATTTAAACTTTAATAAACCTTAACAAAGGTAAAAAGCCAATACCATTAAAATTGTATCCTTATTTTAATTTTTAAGTAGATATGCTTTTAGCAGCTTTTATCTAGTTGACAGATAAGCTGATTAAAAGTGTGTGGAAATACATACAAATTATAGTAGGTGAAAAAATTACACTAATTCGGTTTCCTTATATAGTAATAAAGATCGGCGAAATTGGATTCTAGTTTTATTATATACGATTTAAAAATTATGAAAGACTCGAATCGTATTTTAGGATGCCTTCTCGATCTGCAGCTCTAAGTAAAGGTCTACAAATATTGAGTTACTCTAGGTGACTAACATGAAATACTCATAGCTATAATGCTTATGCTACAGAACGATCGTACTTCGTAATTTAAAAAAAAAAGAAAAAATCGGAAATAATTTATATTCTTTATGTCATATTAGCTTCTGTTCCAGTCACAGTTCACTACTTTTCACAGGTCTCTGTCAAACTAAGAGGATTTCCGCCAGGCTTAGTAACCGGATTGGAAATGGTGATAGGTCTTACCAATTTTCGGTCAATTCATGAAAATTACTTAGGATTTCATAACACCCAAAGGATTTATAATGTCCCTTGCGCTGTAATTTTACAGTTTGGCGCTTTTTCTCTTATGTTCTTAAAATAAACAAATATCAAATAGTTTTGATACACCGTATCTACTCAAGTCTACTAATTCCACGCTCTATGTAACCCACAAACCAAATCGTTAGCCATTATGCCCTACCAGAACTAATGAACTTGGCGTTATCATAATTTGAATCGACATTCTGGATGACTTTTGGATGACAAACTTATGTTTTCTTATACGGTTATTAATTTTTACCGCGTAGCTTTACCGAGGTAACGTCTTTTGGTGCATTTGTGATCATCAAACGGTTAAATTTTAACAGTTCAGTCACCCTTACGTTAATCTGAATAGTAGCGAAGCTAAAAAAAATTTAAAACATTTGAATACGAAAATAAACACACGAACAACAATTTGAAAACTGTATGATGACATTTAGTAAATGAAGGTATTTCTACTTTGTGCATTGACAATAATTTAGTCGTCTCTAATTAATAGAACTGAAGGTTAAAATCTTGAATTTACTTCTACAAATTATCAGTAACAACACAATAACTTCCTCACAGTCCATACAATTAATTTCACCACTTGTGGTGTTGGTTTATCAATGTCATCTAAGACCGTACAGCGGGGGTCATCGACGTATTTTACTTAAATCTATTGTTCGAAATGCAACCTAACTAGGCATATAAAAGTCACGGTTCCTTCCATATTGGCATATTGCAAGCCTTACATGGTCGGAACCTAATGACCTACGACATTTTAACCGGTAGCTCTATCCTTTTCAGTTGCAGTAGGTGGGAAGCGGACGAGAGATCGCTATAATACAATATCGATTCGTTTTGTACGGTTTGCATGTGGCTAGGACTCAGTACTCGTTGTAGTTTCTCATATTGTACCTTTAGTAGCGCTTTGTCGAAGTAATTTTTTGCTTTCCACTTTACGAATGATAAATTTTCCAATGGTATATTTTTATGTGTTTGATATTCTCTGAGAAAGCATTCTGTGATACAGTTTCGGCAGTTGCGTTAAGAAACAAAAACCTAAACAAGCAAAGGCGAGAACAACGGGGGGAATATTGATTGGTATTTTAATCGAGTCCACTACATACGGAAAACTCAATGGTTGTAAAAAGTTTTATGTTTTTTTCGAATGAAATAAGGGGGACAAGCGTGAACATAGTTCACCTGAAAGTAAGTGGATGCTGTGGCCCATAGACATTTACATCTATTCTCGATTAATCAAAATGCAAATGCGTTGTCAACCCTGAGGACTAAGATGAGTTTCCTTGTTTCAAGTAAAAGGGGCCTCCGGTTCTCTACACTCTCCATACGAAATACAGAAGCAATAAGCTGCTATTTCCCGATGATATTCTGCGAAAGGGTGGTTCGGTTGATAAACACATATATTTTTCACAGATAATCTGTAATAAGTACTGGAATGATAGAAAAAGAAGTTAACCGTTTTATGTTACATGCGGTTTTCTTACTTATATCATCATTCAGGAAAAATTGTAAATTTTAAAACGTATTATGGTACATTTTAAATAAAATTTATCCCACAAATCTCATGTGATGTATTTTAATGGATGTAAGTCTTCAATTCAATTCAATTCAATTCACGTCTACTATATTTTTAATACGCCGTTTTCATATCTCTATAGATTTGTTATAATTGTGAAGGTAACATATAATAACTTTATTACAGTATAAATATAATATAATTATACTATATGTATAGTATAATGAAAATAATGTCATAGTATAATGAAAATATAACGAATGTATATTTACCAAAATCTGGTGACAAGATAAGGAGTTAGGGATGTACACAGAAGTAATACATTATTTTTATTTTTCATTTCCAATATAGAAAAAAATATTACAAATAATCTAATTTACATTTCAGTCATTGAGTACCTAATCATCTCTTAAAATGCTTTAATCTACGCTTAAATCATAATTACTGACTGACAAATATACCAGTATGCTTGCACTAACCCCTCCCCCTCCCTTTGTGACCGGCTTAGTAACTAAGGAAAGTATGTAGAAAATTAGCCTTTGCTCTATCATATCAACAGTCCTTGCTGCCTGAAGAGTCCAATGAACTTCCAAACGTCTAGACACCAAGCAAACTATAAACATTAAAAATATTACCCACGTTCAAAGCCACGATGAAAACAATTCATTAAAATCCTAAATGACCGCTTTACCAACAACCTTATGTCAATAAAGGCACAAAAAAGCCACAAAAAAGCCACTAAAATGTGTCCAATCACCGGTCGAAAGTAGACGTAATCACTTTAAACACACCCTTACTATACTTTAGACCAAAATCGATGTTAAACCGTTAAACACAGTAATTTGTGCGCTCAAAAACGAGTCGTAGTTAAAGATAAAGACTAAAGAGTAAGAAATATGGCGACAAATTACATGTTAACAATGAATTCTAATTGTTAATGATAAACGAGCGTTGTAGAGGTAGGCTGGTATACATTATGGCTGCAGTAAAAATGGATTGCTTCAACTGGAGAAGGACCACGCACGTACACCTACCAGCGCGAAATAGCAGCATAGCAGCATATTGCTTCGTTTCGCATGATGTGTGTGGAGAATGGAGGCCCATTTTACTGCATTCAATCTTAGCCTTCGGGCTTGACAACGAATCTTTATTTTGAAACATAATTGAGGTTAGGTGTGTCTTTATAGACCATAGCAAACGCTTTCCTTCAGGACTGTTTGCTCGTTCGTTACTCTCACTTCTTTAAAAAAAAAAACATCTACCGATGTATTATTTTTGTGTGAAACGACAGGATTCGAATGAAACTGAATGCCAGTTAGCTGATAGTATAAACCAACCCGTTAACCGAATCTGATGATTACAGGCCACTCTTTCAAGTCAGATACCTATTGGTCTGGAACATAATATATGTCCCAAGAATGTGTTAACTGTATTGCTTGCCTAATATGTCGAAAATGGCGACTAGTGAAATGTGGGCTTGTGATTGTGTAGACAATGAGCTATTCTATTATCACTTCTTACATAATAATTAATAGAATCAGGCGTTACTTTGCGAAAATCCACTATATTAAAGTTGGCAAGAATTATTTCGCCCTCAACAAAATAAAATGATGTGTTTTACCTAGTTTGAAGAGCACCTCGGTCACCAAGTCGGACAGGTGACACCTGAGGATGCCTCGTGTAAAGGCGAAACACGTGTCGTATTAACATCGATGGTAAGTCGTTCTTAGTGTAGTGGTACTGGGATTAGTGATGACGGGATAAGCGCACGCAATTGAGGGAGGGCGGGAGGTACTCTTCAAACTACGTAAGACACATCAATTTATTTTATTGAGTCGATATGGGCGAAGTTATTCTTGCCAACTTTAATTTCTTACATAATATTCCATATAAACATATATTTATGGCCAACTGTTGCCCGAGTAGCTCGCTGCATTTTAGTCTACATCCTCGGGGTTACAGACTGTAACGCATATCGTTTATATGTTGCAAATTTATGTCATCTGGCGGGTTCTTGTAAATGGCGTCCCAACAGCGGTTAAAAGATAATTATTTATACGTCATTAAGTTTAAAATCAGCCAAGGGACATTATAGTTTTATAGTGAAATTGTTTAAAAGATAATAGGGTTTATTTAAACATTAAGCTGCTATATAACGCTTATATTCTGAGAGAGCGTAGTTTTTCCCTGATCAAGCCAATCCTTTAGTGCTGCATAAGAGTCTCCGGTTCTCGCCGCTTACCATACGAAACACAACAGAATTTTGCTTATTTACGGTTTGTGTTTACCTTTTTGTGCTGAATGGCTGAACTATAATAAATTGAAATATGAATATTGTATAAAAGCAATCACTCGTCAAATTAGGCTAGCGTTTTTACATATTTTTCGTATTTTTTTTTTTAAGTCTGAGTATTGTGGGAATTACACATAGAACGTTGGCTGCTCGCAAGGCTGAACACCATGCCTGGTAGGAAATATCTTTATCTCTCGCGGCAAAATTATTAATTACTATATATTATAGTAATAATAACTAAATATAATTATAACTTTTAACAAAAAGTAAAAACCGACTTAAAATTGCTAAAAAAGAAGTTATTTAGGGGTGGAATTTTTTCTCCAAATTTATATTGATATGAGATCACCCTTATAATCTTTTACATAAAATAGAATCATCAAAACTGTTTCACAATCGGCTAAGATATCGCGTTACATACAAAAAAACAAACATACGAATTGATAATCTCTTCCTTTTTGAAATCGGTTAACAAGTTACATTTAAGGAAATTTAAGACCTACTTTAAATTCAAAGTAATAATGAGTAGTAATGATTCTCTCGCAGTGATAACGCGTGGTTGAGCTGAGCAGCAGCTACATGATGGTTGAGGCGCGAATAAGTCGGTTTGGCCAGGGAAAGATCACGCTCCCACAAAATACCATCGTATAACAGTAACATATTTCTGGTTTAATTCACACGGTGAGTGTAGAGAATCTGAGACCCTTTGCACTGGTAATGAAACATTCCATTGTAGCTTTCAGGGCCGACAATGCATCTACATTTTTATTAATATACCATATTTCTGCAAATAAATGTAATTTCATTTATTGTAGGTGTCTCTGGGCCACAGCATCCATTTAAGATCAGATGGACTATGTGCTCGTTTGTCACTATATTCAAAAAAAATCACGAATAGTTTAGCTCTGGGTGTTAGATAAGATATTATATATAAATTTCATTGCTGAGGAACAAATAATTTAGAACACATAAAGATATAATTCTATTATAGAAAATTACATTAAAACTTTTTGTTGTTGACACTGAGAAGCTTCTACCATGGTCGCCTTTTACGAAACTATAAGACAAAATGGAGTAATTAATTGTCTTATGCAACCAACATACGACTCAACAATGTCGCTTATTATTGACTTATTTTTTTTATAAACCCGAAAAAGTCATGGGCATGACCCTTTTCGAAGGGAGGATCAGTTGTCTCCCTTGATGAATGGATTGGTGGTCATAGTTTACGTACCTTTGACACTACTCCTTGTTGATGGACTTGATATTTTCACCTTATAGAAGTGAGATTATAAAACCACCGTCTATTGGAAGCCGTAAAAGGTTTTCCTTAATCGCCTGGGTTCAGCAAAACATTCTAAAATATTGTAGTTAAGTATCTTGGATAATATCTAGACATCATATTCTTTAATAGCGTAGTCGGTACTTCTAATCCTTGTCTAAATTCTGTCATTGTATTCAACTTATTTATGCAAAATGCGACAGGTCGTTGACACTTCTACTAGATTCATAGCTCTCGTAAATAACGTTTGTATGTAGATAAGTATTCAAATTTTTCGATACAAGCCTTTAGATAGCAATATCTTGCCTACTGGTTTCTGATTTGTCAAGTCTAAAGAAACAACGGCTTGTTAGCATTTTTACGACTAAAATTCTTGATCATACCAACATTAAAGTTTATTTGACTTACCAAATGCGTCTTGGCGAGGTATTTATTAGCGCCACGCCTATCTCCTTATACAGCTTTACCATGTTCGTGGTTGGTGCGAACGGATTTGATCGTGCTTGTATTACGTTGAGTTTCATAACAGAAATATGACACTTACCTTTTAGGTGCAATAGATATAACGCTTGCCATACAAGGAGTTTGGAGATAACACAAATGGTTTCTAGTTTCTAGTCGATGTCTATTGGCGCTGTGCGATATGTTGATATCAATGGAATGGCTACAGTTTTGCAATAATGTTTTAAGCTGTTTAATTTATTGAAAACGAATGGTTTTGATTAAAGGTACATGCATGAACGCACACGCACGTCACTCAAAAGAATAGACAGAGCCTACGGACTTGCATTTGGCACAATTTTGAAATACTGTATTTAAAATAATTTTTTCTATTAGTATTTGCTTAGTCACAGTATTTATCAGAAATTTTACTTGCACTTACATGAATAAATATTATATGTCCTACAACGGGATAAGCTCGTATCCAATACTAGAGTTATACGGACTGACGATTTTGAAGAAGAAGATTATATAGATATAGATAATAGTACCTGGATTACCGAGCTTTGCTCGGTATTTTTTTGAAATTACATTTAGATACAAATTACATACTGATGAAATGTGAATAATATTTTTTGATCTTATTCACATAATAGAAAAAATTGAACTGGTTATTTGAATAAAAAATCATGAATGCAATTAGTTTAGTTAAAATTTTTTTCTCACAAAAGAAGGGAAGAAACTTGAAAAAAAAGGAAAAAAAAGTCGGACTGAAGACAGGACGCGAACCAAGGCATTACGATTTTGCGTCCGCTCGATATCCACTTGAGCTATTACGATCATTAACACAGTTTCAAAATTTACCTTCTTATATTGTAGCAGTTTTTCTTTGCCTGAAAACACTGACAAAAAGATATTTTCTAAAAATAAATCCTAGCTAGATCGATTTATTGCCTCCGAAACTCCCTGGACACTAAATTTTATAAAAATCGTTGGAGCCCTTTCCGAGATTTCGGTTATATATATATATATATATATATATATATATATATATATATATATATATATATATATATATTTGCTCGTTTATAGATATAGGATTCACATTCTCATACATATTTATATTGACAGATCTTCAGAACGTCGCTGGTAGACTGGAGCACTGATCTAATCGAATGATGCCAACTATAGAGGCGCGGGGAGACGCCATTGACAGCGTGTCATTGTCTCGCCTGCAGCCATCAGCCAGTCACCATGTTCACAAGGTAGGTGTTATTATAGAGTTGGAGAAGATATTTATGTTCTCTCTATAATTATTATCTAAGACTGATTTATTGGTCTTGTTGTAATAAGCACGACTGCTATTTGTGTAGTCCCAAGTTCAAATCGGATAAGATCAATATAAGTTATTGGGTTTTTCCACAGAGGTTTTTCTGTCGAGAAATTCATATCAGTAGCACGGAAGTCAAAAAGCTGTTTGAGTTTTACTCCTGTACCTCGCAAATCATGTAAAGCATTATCCTGTGTCTTGTCTCTCTTCGGTCGTATTTGAGATTGCGTACCATTAGAAAATAAGAGTGAGGGAATAGAGAGCACAGCTGCGCTTTGGTTAAAACTCGTGCACTATAATACTGTCCTGCGCAAATGGCTAGTTTCATAACAATCTGGCCGGCGGGATCGACATTCGGTCTGAAGGATATATTATTAACTTAATATATATAAATATTAATATATATAAATATAATCGCACCATGAGGAATCGAATTAAAGAAATGGCCCCGAGTTCCCGGCGCCCCTTTAATGGGGCAGGGGTGCTAAGAATCTCCGGGAGGAAAACCGACGACGAGGTTCGCCACCCGTCACGTTCTGTCTCCCGGAGAGGCGAAAAGTGAATGTATGGCTACGTTGAATGTATTGGGGGCAATGAATGATAAAATGGATGAAGTATGCGATATGATGTATGATAGAGGAATAGATGTGTTATGCGTAAATGAGACGAAAAGGAAGGAGAAGGATGTCACTACACACGGCATGTATACCGCATACTGGTCTGGTGTAGACGAGATCGAGCGGGCATGCCAGGGAGTAGGTATCATCCTTTCAGAAAGAATGGGCCAATGTGTGAAAGAGTATGAATGTGTAAGCCCAAGACTGCTATGGATACGAATGAAAGTGGGCTTAAAGAAGTTGTTTGTGTTAGAAGTCTAGTCCCCAGACATGTCTAAGCCCACTTATATCCGAGAGCAGTTTTGGGAAATGGTAAGGATGGTGTTAATGAAGTGTAAGGGAAATGAAAATATTATTATGCTAGGAGATTTTAATGGAAGGGTTGGGGTGAGGAGGCTTGGTTATGAAAGGATATTGGGAACGTTTGGTGATGAAAGTATAAATGAGAATGGTGAAAGTCTCCTCACCGTATGTATGGAAAAGAATCTTTTTGTGACGAACACTTGCTTTCGCCACAAGAGGATTCA
This sequence comes from Parnassius apollo, assembly GCA_907164705.1. Classification (NCBI taxonomy): domain Eukaryota; kingdom Metazoa; phylum Arthropoda; class Insecta; order Lepidoptera; family Papilionidae; genus Parnassius; species Parnassius apollo. The sequence goes on from CAJQZP010000295.1 coordinate 9,056,460, forward strand.
CATGTATACTTGGGAAAGAGGTGATGATAGAAGCATGATAGATTTCATAATTATGGATGAAAGATTGAGGGGCGCAGTGGTAGATACGAGAATTTACCGGGGTTCTAACGTAGGAACGGATCATTATTTAGTTTTATGCCGAATTAATGGTCTATTCAGGCGTTGGCGCCATCGATCGTCTACGTGTCACCACTGCGTTACAGCGTATTAGAACAGAAAGGTTACAAGATGAAAGTGATAAAAACAAGTTCAAATGTAGACTGAAAGAAAATATAAGTGGTTTGGATGAATTATGTATGAAGGAGTTAGACTTGGAGAATATATGGCAAAATGTAAAGAAAGGTTTAGTGGATGCAGCTACCGAAGTATGTGGTGTTAGTAAGAGAAAGAATGAAAGGAAAAATAATACGTTATAGTAGGGTGATGAGATACGTATGGAAGTTGAAGCAAAGAAGAGAGCATGGCTAGATTTACTAGCAACAAAGGCTGCTAATTCTAGTGGTACGAATGGTGATATTGAAAGAAAAAAAGCAGTCTTTAGACATCTTAATAAGAGAGTAAAAGAAGTAGTTGAAAGAAAAAAGCAAGAAAGAACGGATAAGAACGATAGAAGAATATCGGATAACTTCCAGGCAAATATTAAAATGTTGTGGAAACTTATAAGAACTGCCAGGGGACATTCAAAACAGCCTATGATGAATGCTATAAGAGACGAGAATGGCTATATTCTGAATGATGAAGTTTTGAGTTTAAAGAGATGGAAGGAATATTTTGAAAGCGTGTTTATGTGAGGAGACAACATGTGTACTAAGTGAAGTAGAAACACTGAAAGAAGAGGAAAGATGTAGCGAGATAAGTATAGATGAAATAATGAAAGCAATGAAAAGCATGAAAGCAGGTAAGGCTGCCGGATATGATAGAGTTTCACTCGAAATGCTAAGGGCTGGAGGAGGAAGTGGTGGCAGGCCTGCTGCACACCTTGTTTAATTTATGCCGGGAACTGAAGCGGGTACCGGTAGACTGGTGCAAAGCCGTGATAGTCCCAGTACATAAAGGAAGAGGGTCGCAGCAGGACTGTAAAAACTACCGTGGCATCAGCCTTCTTAGCATTGTGGGAAAACTGTATGCTAAGGTACTGATTGAAAGGGTCATGAAAGAAACTGATGGAAAAATTTGGGATGTGCAAGCGGGATTTAGAAAGGGAATGGGATGTATAGATCAAGTCTTTTCCATGCGCATAACCGCGGTGAAGTTTCTGGCCAAAAACCAAAAGGTTTTTTGTGCGTTCATGGACTTGGAAAAGGCCTGACAGAGTGGATAGGGATTTGCTATGGCAAACACTGAACTCATTTGGGTTGAGCGCTGGCTTGATACAGGCATTGGAGTCTCTTTATAGGGACTCTAGTGCTTGTGTTAGGATCAACGGGGTCTACTCTGACTGGTTTGACATCCATTAAGGTGTCAGACAGGGCTGTGTGGCTTCCCCGTGGCTGTTCAACCTATTTATGGACAGTTGTTTGCAAAATTTGAAAGTTGAAGAATGCTGATTAAGAATGGGTCAGTTAACCGTCAAATGCCTTTTGTACGCCGATGATCAAGTTATTCTTCCGTCGTCGGCGGCCGAGTTGCAAATGATGGTTACATTAATGAACGGATCATTAAATGAAAGGGGTATGAAAGTGAACGCAAGTAAGACTAAGGTTATGGTTTTTGAAAGAGAAGAAAGTAAAACGATTTGTGAAATAAGAATAGAAGGGGGTTGATCGAGCAAGTAGATGAGTTTGTAATATTGGGCTGCGTATTTAGCAGGGATGGGAGATATGATAAGGATATAGAACGACGAGTGAATGCGGTAAATAGAGTAAATGGGGCCTTGCACTCTATTGTGAAGAGTCAAAATGTGTCGAAAAAGGCACGTATGGCAATTCACAATGCTGTGTTGGTCCCTACTTTAACGTATGGTAGTGAAAGTTGGGTGTGGCAGAAGAAGCACGAGAGTAGAATAAACGCAGTAGAAATGCGGTCGTTAAGGAGTATGTTAGGGCTGAATCTGAATGACAGGGTAAGAAATTGTGTAGTAAGAGAAGAGTGTGGTTTGCAAGATGATGTTGTGACCAGGATTAAGAAAGGAATGCTTCGGTGGTTTGGTCATGTGGAAAGAATGAATGAGGAAAGAGTGACAAAGAAAATTTATGGTGCAGAAGTGAATGGCGGAGTCGGAAAGGGACGTCCTAGGCGAAAATTTATCGACCAAATTGGCGATTTATTGAAAACGGGCCAAATTAGGAGTACCCTTAACCGACGAGCATGTATGCGTGTATGGATGTGAAGGAGGCAAGAGAGGTGTGTCAGGATCGTGCCAAATGGAAGTCTGTAGTCTCTGCCTACCCCTCTGGGTGACAGGCGTGAGTGTTTATGTATATGTATTATGTAATTAATATTATTATCTTAATATATATAAATTACGTGTCACGTTGTTTGTCCGCGATGGACTCCTAAACTAGTAAACCGATTTTAATCAAATTTGCACATCGTGTACAGTTTGGTCCAACTTGAGAGATAGGATAGTTTTTTTTGCCCGTGAGTGACCCACAATTTTTCTATTTTCATTTCGAAATTAAGAATTTTTAATAGGACCATGACAAAGGGTCGTCGAAAAGGGCAGAACAACGTCTGCCTGGCAAGCTAGTGATAATATATAATCGCTGGGGTCTCTAGGCCCGTTCATAGCTTAATTAATTATTCAAGAAAAGTGTTTATTTTTTGTAATTAAGTTTGACCACGGCCACGATAAATAAATAATATCTTTGGGTGATATAAATTAATTTCAAGGAACTCTTACTTAACGAAAAAAAAAAGTACAACATGTTCATGTTCTTTCTCCCCCTTTTTAATATGTATTAATATGTATAAATAATTTTTCATCATCATCATCATCATTACAGCCCTTCACAAGTCCACTGCTAAACATAGACCTCCCCTAAGCAACGCCAAAAAGCAGGTCCTGAGCGACCTGCATCCGTTGACTTCCTGCATGCCTCACTAGGTTGTCACTCCATCTAATGGGGGGTGGGGGTACATTTCAACTACCGGTACAAGGCTGCCACTCGAGAACCTTTTTTCGCATCGGTTGTCGGTTCTTTGGGCTATATCGCCGGCCCACTGCCACTTTAGGTGTCCATTCGGCTATGTCGGTTCTACTACGGATATCCTTATTTCTATGTTTATCACGCAAAGAAACCCCCAGCATAGTCCTCCCCATAGCCCTCTCCATACCTCTCCCTCTCCAACCCTCGTCGACACACTCCCAATCTTTATAACTTTGTTGACGAAAGACTTGTGGACGATAAATCCAACACCTCCTTGGGACGGATGGTCACCCTCCCGGTGATAGAACAAGTTGCCGGATTCGAAAATCACCGTGTCCTCCCCCTCTCTTGGGAGCTCTTATAATCCTATATTATGCCACCGCAAAATGTTTTCCTCTTCTTCCAGCCGGATCTTCTCGTCAGTCCTCAGATCAACGTCATATATTGCCAGGTCATAAATGATTTAAGTTTGATATTATTTGGAGAGCCGTGGTAGCTCAGTGGTTAACGCTCGCTGTAAATATAACAGAACGCGAGTAACCCGGGTTCGATCCCCGCCGGCACCAATGAAATTGTTAATTGCAATTTTAAGTGCTGATTTACCACGTGCTCGGCGGTGAAGGAAAACATCGTGAGGAAACCTGCATGTCTGAGGAATAAGAAAAAAAAATATTTCGAAGACATGTGAAGTTCGTCAACACGCATTTGGGCAGCGCGGCGGACACTTCCTTGCCCTAAACCCTCTCAGAAATGAGGGGGAGGCCTGAGCCCAGCAGTGGGACGTATATAGGCTGTAACTTTACTTTTACTTTACTTTTTTATTTTGGACGTTAAGGCTTAGTTACTTATACTATCACTACAGCACTTCATAAGTCCACTACTGAACATAGGATTTCCTTATAAATTGTCACAAATTACGGTCCTGAGATGCCTGAGACCTTCGACGTTCATGTTTCAACAAGTCGTCACTCCATCTATAGGAAAGCTGGGCAAAGCTTAAATTATTAATATTAAAATGTACTTCAATGACTTTCGACATAATTTCTACGCATTTCTATTAAAGATTTTATCATTACTATAGCCCATTACACTTAAGCCACTCGTATCTACCGGTTGCCTGAAAACTTTATCATTGCATCATCCCACCTAGTAGGGATCACCCAACTGCACTAACCAGTATGAGAATGCCACACGAGAACCTTCTTTTCCCATGGGCTGTCGGTAATTCAAAATGGCGGACCGTTTATAACTTTAAGTTATACGTTGGTTATCCCGGTTTTGCTTAGGATGTCCTCGTGACGGACCTTATTACGCAAAGAAAAATTGATCGTAGAAATGTATCTCGATTCAGTTCTCTATTTTCCAAGGTATTATTCTTGATTTACCACTGTCTTTTCCTACGTGGTAGCGTATGCTTAAGCTATATTATGATTATAGCACAAACGTGTCTGTGTATGTAAATGTGAAAGAACTACGCTATCACAGAATACCATTGTAAAACAGCAGCGTAATACTGCTATCTTCTGTATGGTGAGTGTAGAGAAATGAAGACACTTTTAACATGAAACGAGGCATTCCATCGTAGTTCAAAGGACGCCAATGCATTTTGATTCTTAACCGTGGATAGATGTAACTTTCTATGGAATACAGCATCCACTTACCAATAAGTGGACTGTGTTTTCTTTTATAACTATTATTCTATAAACAAATTTTCATCTCTTTTTTGGTAGATTAAGGCAACCCGCCTGCTAAGAGTGGCTACTATGGTAAAACCCCACATATGAGGAAATCTATGGAGGAGGCTTATGTTCATCATTATCATCATCATCATTACAGCCCTTCACAAGTCTACTGCTGAACTATGTTAAGCAGTGAACTTATTTACGTGGTGGAGCCACGCTGTAGCTATATTATGGTTGTAGCATGAATGGGTCGGCTCGACTGGAGAAGGACCACGCTCTCACAGAATACCAGCGTAAAATAGCAGCTTAATTCTGCTGCATTTCTTTCATATTCTAATAAATATTCATATTCTAGAAAAAATATAGGCTGTAATGAATGGATGAATAATGGCTCCAGCATATGTTTACATCTCACCGGTTATATTATAGTCGAATAAAAAAACATTAAACTTAAAATGTTTGAAATATATGAGATAAGTTGACTTTTTACAATAGTTAAAGCTAATAGAAGACTAAAGAATGTATTTGAGCGACATATACCAACGTTAAGACACGTGATTGTTTTATGATATAATCTTGACTTCATTCATTTCAATAGTTTTCTATTTTTTTTTTAAAAATCTTATCTTTGATTAATTTTTTTTTCTTTTTAAAACGTTAACACTAGGATTTTCTCCTGTATTGCAGGGGCAGTTTACATACATAAATTTCATAAGGACAAACAACCAGACCCGGATCCTTTGTTTGTGGGTAAATACTTGTTTCGTGCGGGATTCGAACCCGCGGCCCCTAGTGCTGTTATTCATTGCTAAGCCACTGCGCCAGGGACCGTCATTATTAGCATTAACGATTGTAGAAAGTCAATTTGGCTAACCTCTGTGACAAGAATGTGTTTTACAGTGTCGTGATTAGCCCCTTCGAGAACCGTACTGATACAATATACATAGCAAGTCACGAAAATTTTAACGAGTGATCGTGATCAAGGATCACATTTACACGAGAAACCGTTAGAGCTTCTGTGAATTCTAATTTACATATTGTTTTACGTTGAAAACTGACGATTTTTCGGGTAATGTGTCAGGTGCCACCGAAGTGCTTCGTGACTTTTTTGATGAACGATAAATATATGTAATTAGTTTTTTATCGTGTTTGAATCGTGATCAACGGCATGGTAATCTCCTAGATAGACACTGAGTGAATTTGTGTGCATGTAAATTCTGACACGAGCGTGATAAGGGGTCTAAAAACACACAGACTTACTCACCCTTCTGCAGCTTACTAACTCTTGTATCTAAGATCGGTAAAGCCGTAGTAGCTCAGATGGCTTGCCATCGCTGTAAATTTCAGAGTACGCGAGCAACCCCGATTCGATGAAAGTATTAATTGAAATTTTAAGTGCTGATTTACCCCGTGCTCGGCGATGGAGGAAAATATCATGAGGAAGCCTACGTGTCCGAGAAATAAGAAAAGTATTTCGAAGATAATATGTGAAGTTCTCCAACAAACAATGGGGCAGCGCGACGGATACTTCCTTGGCCTGAAACCCTCTAAGAAATAAAAGGATGCCTGCAACCAGCAGTGAGACGTATAGAGGCTGTAACTTTAGAATCGGTAAAAATCAATTGCAATGTTATTTAATTATTAATGGCGTTGAAGCTATTAAGAATAATCTAATACATATTTTTGTATCAGTATTGACACCTGCTGGAAAGAAAATCTAGAACTTAGAAGAATTTAGATTTCAGAAAGTATTATGTGGAAGTTTTTAAGGGAGGTTTCCACTTTTAAAGTTTAATATTTGAATTCTCGTGAGTGAACTATGCCACATCACAGGCGCAACGTAACAGCTAGAATGTCGATCTTAATTAATATTACTTTAATATTATTAATATATAAAGTAATATTAATAATAAAAACTACAGGCCAGTCCTTCATGAAGGAGCCCAGTTCATCCCGTCATCTTCACCTGGGTCTGCTTCTTGCTCTTGCTTGTTAATAGTAACAATAAAATCTTTATTCCCTATTTTTTCACCCTTAGCAGTATATTTTCTTCATATATACATGAGCCCACTCTTGAGGTATAGGTGAGATGGTCCAGATGTTCTTCTTACTTATTTTGTCTTCAAGCATCAACGAACCCATTGTTGTGTTTCGATTTAATTATACCGTATTTAATTATTACAGACGCTGCTGTCCACCTCCACTTTTTTTTAGAATAACGCTGACAAACGAGCACACAGTCCACCTGATGGTAAGTGGATGCTGTGGCCCATAGACATCTACATCTATCCTCGATTAAGAACCAAAACGCAGATGCGTTGTCACCCTGAGGACTCAGATGGAATGCCTCGTTTCCAGTAAAAAAGCGTCTCCGGAGCTTTACACTCACCATACGAAACACAGCAGTATTAAGCTGCTATTTTACGCTGGTATTCTGTGAGAGCGTGGTCCTTCCCCGGTCGAGCCGACCCATTCGTGCTACAACCGTACTATAGCTGCAGCTTGACTCTACCACGTATTCCTTCCATCGCTTCTTACGACATCCCCGGGACGATATGAGTTAGTGGATATTCTTACATCACCACTACACGGTGAAGTATTGATTTCTTATATTTACGCGAACACTACACATTGAAATAATACTAGTTTTTACGGAATTTATCGCGTATATTTAACTTTTTTAAATACCCGACGTTTCGAACGCTTTACAGCACTCATGGTTACGGGCAGGACTGAGATGATCAACGTCCATATGTCATAGTTAACAGCGGTTACCATAGATTAAAATTTAACTTTTGTTTGCATAGATCAGAACAAAAGTTAAATTTTAATCTATGGTAACCGCGGTTAACTATGACATATGGACGTTGAACATCTCAGTCCTGCCCGTGACCATGAGTGCTGTAAAGCGTTCGAAACGTCGGGTATTTAAAAAAAGTTAAATATACGCGATAAATTCCGTAAAAACTAGTATTATTTCAACGGTGAAGTATTGTTAAAAAATATTGATTTTGTCTGATAGTTACAAGTATAACTAATTTCGCAGAGTGGTAAACGTACTAATAAATGACGTTGCGTTTACAAGTCGACTAGGCAACGTTCATCTGACGTAGAAGTGCTAACTTTATTGTGTTACCATGTTTTGTAACGTTAAAAATAGTACATACAGCGTACTATGTTTACTTAGGAATAAACGAAATAGAAAGTTATAGAATTTCTCTCCTGTGAGAAGTAAAACTGTAATGCGTCTGCCTTCGGTAAGATGTGTGGAATTGAAGATTAAGTGACATTTTTGTTTTACTAATTTATTCATACATCACAGTGGTTCACAAGTCTACTACTGAACATAGCTCCGCCCCCGGAATGCACCAAAACACGGTTTTGAGTCACCAGCATCCATCGTCTTTTGTTTTTACTTTTTCGTTTTATTCTAGTTTGACATTCGACTTTTTCGTTTTACTCTATTGCAACAAAATTTGATCATTTTGTATACGCACATCAGTTTACGTCAAAAATTAATTTGTAGTTTATATTACGACAACTAATGTAAATCATTTTGTGGTATTTCTTGGTGTAGGCCTATATTGATATGAATTGAATTGATTGAATGATGATGATATCTCGAGATGTAACTGCGAGAGAAAATGGGGATAATCGAAATACATATGTGGTAGAGCCATGCTGCAGTTATATTAGATGTATAGTTGTAGCATGAATGGGTCGGCTCGACCGGGGAAGGACCACGCTCTCATAGAATACCAGCGTGAAATAGTAGCTTAATGCTGCTGTGTTTCGTATGGTGAGTGTAGAGAACCGGAGACCCTTTTTACTGGAAACGAGGCATTCCATCTTAGTCCTCACGGGTGACAACGCATCTGCATTTTGATTCGTAATTGAGGATAGATGTAGATGTCTATGGGCCACAGCAACCACTTACCATCAGGTGGACTATGTGCTCGTTTGTCACCCTATCCTATAAAAAAAAAAAAAAAAAAAATGTTTTTTTTTAACAGTTTTACAATCAAAACAGTCGCCAAAATCTTTTCGGACTCGACTATTTGCGGTCGTCATATGTTCTCGAAAAAGTGGATTTTTTTTAGGTAATAATTCCCAAGTTAGAATTATTAAAGTACATATAAGAAAATTTGCTATACGAGTTCAAAAACACCGACGCTATGTATGTTGTCACAGTGTATATTACAAATGATTTCAAGTCAAAAAATGTCTCCTAATATTGACACAACTTATTAGCCGATCACAATTTGGCGCCATTAATACGTCACACGTTCATATGTGATCAACTTATTAGTTGGTGGCACTTTATAAATTTAAAAGTGTTTATTAATTGACACTGAGCATTTGGTCTACAAATCGGTGCGCATAGTTCAAAGAACTATTTTGTGCGTTTAATAATAAAAGAGTCACGAGACTGTTTTATATCATACACGGTAGAATCATGCTGCAGCTTTATCATCGTTGTGACAAGAATGGCGAGCGGGGAGGACCAAGCTTTCAAAGAATGCAAGCGTGAAATAGCAGCGTTATGTTGCTTATATGCTGAGTGTAGAGAACCAGGGTACCCTTTTAATGAAAACGAGGCATTCAATCTTAGAGATTAAAGAAGAAAGAATAGAAAGGTGACAACACCCCTGAATTTTGATTTCTAATCGAGGATAGAACATTAACAAATTGGATAGTAACATTTTAACAAATAGTATATTATAAAGTAGCTGTTCTCCGCGTCTTGGCCGGGTTTTAATATTTTTGCGCGGAACCCTAACTGTTTTTCTAAAATAAAAGTAGCTTAAGTTACTCCTTATAACATCAGCTATCTGTCAGTCAAAGTCCTGTCAAAATAGGTGCAGACATTCGGAGGTTAGCCGGAACAAACAAACAGATAAAATATTAAAATTGTGGGTTTGTATTTAGAAAAAAGATGCTATTTTGACATTACAAACAGACACTTTTTAACGTCACTGATTAAAGTACCTGACTAATGTGTCTCCGATCCCAGGTTCGAGTACCAGCCGGGGCAAAAATTTGTCCAAATAAAGTTCAATTTTTAGGTTTGGATTAACTGTCCAATCCAACCCCATGTTATCGGTTAAGAGTGTGTAAACTTCCAAAAATAATTTGAGAGTACGAAATCAGCCAGATGATGATTTATCATCATAATTTATCATTAATATATAGAAGATATATTTATTTCATTATACCATTTTGTGAACCATCACATTTTGTACATTTCTGTACATTCATCAATTCTTTAATCAAAGCAGACATTGTAGCGACGTTCCTCACATAACTCAAATCGTCTACGACTTTTTTTTGTCGGCCCAAACCACTCAAAATAACATAATGCGCGTAAGACCATTACGGCATTAAGGAATTATTACACAACGTCTCGCATATTTATTAAATTTTTTACTTGTCCGTTTTTATGTTGACTAAAAAGTATTTTACACATGTTCATAAGTTAAGCTTGAAGCAGTGTGCGAAAAATTTTATGTTCACCTTTTACCCTATTTCCCGTAAATTTGGCAATAATTCATGAATGTATTAAAATAAAATTAAGAGAACAAACAAGCGAACGGTCAAGCTGTCGATATTATGATCAATGTGTGTAGAAAGATTATTATGACGGTTCTTGAGAACCCTTTTTTTTGATTTATCATCATCATCATCATCATTACAGCCCTTCACAAGTCCACTGCTGAACATAGGCCTCCCCCAAGTAACGCCACAAAGCACGGTCCTGAGCCACCTGCATCCATCGACTTCCTGCATGTCTTACCAGGTCGTCACTCCATCTAGTGGGGGGTCGCCCTACACTACGCCTACCGGTATGAGGCTGCCACTCGAGAACCCTTCTTCCCCATCGGTTATCGGTTCTTCGAGCTATATGGCCGGCCCATTGCCACTTCAGCTTACTAATCCGTTGGGCTATGTCGGTCTATTTCTGAGTCTATCACGCAGAGAAACTCCGAGCATAGCCCGCTCCATAGCTCGCTGAGCGCCCTTGAGCGTCCTCATACGGCCAGCAGTGAAGGACCACGTCTCTGATCCGTAAGTCATCCTTGGCAACACGCACTGGTTGTACACTTTAGTTTTCAGAGATTGAGGTACACCTGACGAGAAGATGTGTCGTAATTTCCCGAACGCCGCCCACCCGAGTTGAATCCGTCGATTGACCTCTCGGTCGAAGTTGGACTTACCTAGTCGGACTATTTGTCCCAGGTAAACGTACTTGATACGTACGTACGTACTGATACTCGTACGTTTTGATTTATAGTGGTGTTCATCGTACTATCTTGTTTGCCGTCTCTTTAACTGCAAGGTTGCAAAAAATTAGGTATCGAGATTGAATTGGAGTTAAGGAACAGACTGGAATTTACTTTCCAAAATTAAGATTTTTTAATAATATACAAAGACATCAGTAGTTAACATCATTTATTATAACGAAAATTAAATAAATATTATCATGAAAAACGCTACTTGTGGTGTCATTAGTGTGGTAGTGCTCTTACGTCGCTTATACTTAATGCGAGCTATTTATCTAGGCGATGAGGTGACTTGCTCTTATTGTTCAGCTAAAAAGCAGGCAGGCATTTTTACCGGAGCATTCCAAAATTATATTGGACGACATCCATTAAAGAAAGTAACGGAGGGAAAATCACTTTAATAAAGTAACCTTTTTACTGGGGCATTGTGGATTGTAGGTAAAGTTTGTTGACATTATTCATCTACCTTATCTTCTTTTTATGGACTCTTTCATTATAGGGACGACTTGACTAAATTGTGTTGCTTGACAGGCGCGGATTCGCGATTGTAATACTAGGCGTCTGACAACTTTAACGCTGCTCCCCGTATCCTGTCTACGCTATTATGGTCGCCACACACGGTCAGTTCAACTGATCATTCCAACCGATCAGTTCAAACTAAATCCGTTGGTATTTTTTAAAATACTGAATTTTCGATATATCGATAAAACTCCGTGATTGACATATTTATAATTATCGATACATCGAAAATTCAATATTATAGAAAATATCATCAGATTTAGTTGAACTGATCTGTTGATCTGTTGAACTGACCATGTGTGGCGTCCATTATACATTTGGCGTTACCGAGACCATTATATCGCCATTTATCGGAAATTACACGATCTTTTTAGCACAGTCATTTAGTCGACTAGTCAACTCTTACGACACCTACGGGAGGGAATGGGCTTATAAATTTTAGATTGATTTTTTTTTTATAGAATGGGAGTGACAAACGAGCACACGGTCCACCTAATTGTAAGTCGATTGTGTGACCCATAGACATTTACATTTATCTACGATTGAGAATAAAAATGCAGATGTGTTATCATCTCTGAGGACTAAAATGGAATGCCGCATTTCTAGCAAAAAGGGTCTCCGGTTCTCTACACTCGACATACGATATAGCAGCCTTTAGTGGCAATTTTACGCCGGTATTTTGTAAGAGCGTGGTCCTTCCCAGGTCGAGCGTGCACACCAAATATAGAGAGCTACAACGTGACTCTACCACGTAATATATATATATATATATATATATATATATAATAATGGATTATTCATTGAATACATACAAATATTAGATACAAAAAATAAAGATACAAAAATAAAAAACCTTACGAAAGAAGTTTTGAAAAAGAGCCTTCTATAAAATAATTATTGGAAATAACTTCATTCTGCACTGCAAGTCGTCTGGCTACCAGCATAATTTGTGTTGTTATTGACATTTTGAAAATATTTATTGACCTTCAAATGTTTCAAGTGAGCGACAAAAAGACAACGCGATGCGTAGCGACGTGATGCTACACAGACCCTGAATTAAAGTACCGCGTGTCAGGATCGTATCTTGTCGAAGTGTCACAATAAAAACTATATTCTGAATATAACGGGTATAGGCTGCAAGGATAAAAGACAATTTTCACATTGTGTAGAAATACACATGTTTTTAACTGCCCTAACCTCTCCTAAAAAATCCTTTAAGCCGGCTTTATTATATTACGAGTTTCTAGCAATAATTTTGTAAAACTATTGCTAGAATATATATATATATATATATATTATATTATATTATATTACGTTATATCCCCGAAACTCTTCACCGCTGCTTTGGAAGACGTTTTCAAGCTACTGGACTGGAAAGGATACGGTATTAACATCAATGGCGAGTACATCACTCAACTTCGATTTGCCGACGATATAGTCCTTATGGCAGAATCGCTGGAGGACTTAAGCACTATGCTCAATGACCTCAATAGTGCCTCCCAACGGTTAGGTCTTAAGATGAACATGGACAAAACAAAGATCATGTTTAATGTCCATGTCACACCTATGCCGGTAGTTGTTGGGAGCACTATGCTCGAAGTTGTTGACGAGTACGCTTACCTGGGACAAATAGTCCGACTAGGTAAGTCCAACTTCGACCATAAGGTCAATCGACGGATTCAACTCGGCTGGGCAGCGTTCGGGAAATTACGACACATCTTCTCGTCAGGTATACCTCAATCTCTGAAAACTAAAGTGTACAACCAGTGCGTGGTGCCAGTGATGACTTACGGATCAGAGACGTGGTCCTTCACTGCTGGCCGTATGAGGACGCTCAAGGTCACTCAGCGAGCTATGGAGAGGGCTATGCTCGGAGTTTCTCTGCGTGATAGACTCAGAAATGAGGATATCCGCAGTAAAACCAGAGTGACCGACATAGCCCAACGGATTAGTAAGCTGAAGTGGCAATGGGCCGGCCATATAGCTCGAAGAACCGATAACCGATGTGGAAGAAAGGTTCTCGAGTGGCAGCCTCGTACCGGTAGGCGTAGTGTAGGGCGACCCCCCACTAGATGGAGTGACGACCTGGTAAGATATGCAGGAAGTCGATGAATGCAGGTGGCTCAGGACCGTGCTTTGTGGCATTACTTGGGGGAGGCCTATGTTCAGCAGTGGACTTGTGAAGGGCTGTGATGATGATGATGATGATGATTGCTAGAAACTATTTTGTAACATAACTGCCTATGTACCTATATAGCTTTGTAACAGCTAAGTAAGCGCATCTACGGAAACGAAAACTAGTCGAATACACCGTGTGACTTTCGTGAAATACTCGACGCTGGCAGAATCCATTGCAAGTTTGCCAAACTAGGAAAAAAAGAAGTACATATATTATATAGTTCTACAGCCATGAAAAGTTCTGTAAGGGAGAAAGGTTCTTGAGTTATAGCCGCGTACCGGTAGATAAGCAAAGTAAGTGCACATAATGGAGTGGCGACCTGGTAAGAGAAGCAGGAAGTCCATGAACGCAGGTGTCTCAGGACCGTGTTTTGTGGCATTCCTTGAGGGAGATCTATGTTCAGTAATAAAGTTGTGATGGACTGCAATGATGATATAAATCTTCATATATTATATAAGCATTAGTTCGTCTGTTAGTGATCGTGTAACTTCTGAAAGACTCGACCAATACAGATTGTGTTCTTACAATATTAAATTGTTCTGTCGACACGATTGTTCATAGCTATCCTAAGATCCGATAGATGGCGGTGTAGCCAATTTATTAACAAATTTTATAATTATGAACTAAAATGACTCATAATATTAGCCGCGATATTGTACATTGGCTTAGTGCAAAAAAGAAAATGACAAAATATATACCGATAGTCGATGTGGTCTTTGTGTTGTAAAACTCACCGCGTTTTACCGAAAAGGACAGAACAACGTCTTCCGGTCCAGCTTGTTCATAAATATTTTACATTTTTATTTTTTTCGCCTGCCTCATTGATCCGGTGACTGCGTATCGTGAGTACCCGGGTTCGAATCCCAGGTCGGGTCAAAAATAATCAGTTATTGAGTTTCTCTGACAGGAAATTCTCAGTAGCAGCCCGGAGTCAAAAATTTGGTGGTGTTTCACCCCCGTGCATCGAAAAGCACGTCGTTGGTCCTGCGCCTGATCTCTCTCCGATCGTGTCGGATTGTCATCCCGTTGGTCTATAAGAGTGAGGAAATAGAAAGCACCTATGTTTGCGCACACACTCGGGGACTATAACAATCCTGTCCTGTGCGGATAGCTAGCCCTGGTTGAGACTGGCCGTGACAGAAGTTCGGGCTGAAGGAATTTTTTTTTTTATATATTTTACTGAGCAGTTATAAGTAATTAAAATACTCATATACTTGTCTCATCATCTTTATCCATCACCTTTTAATATAACAATCTTTGCAAACAAGAAAGAATTGTGATAACTGTTTTTTTTTAAATCGCAGACCCTTACGATTTTTTTTCCTAGTTCTTCTTCATGGAGCCCCATAGAACTTTCACAACCGCTTCACTTTATTTCTATTGGTACAGCATTAATCTAACATCAATTCTTTGCGTCGCGCCATTAATGCGGCGTCCCGTTGATCGTTGCATCACCAGACCATTAATCATACACCTACTGGTACAAATAAGTGTACAATCAGATGTCGTATGGCATTTAATTCAGGCACGTGGACAGCCGTCGATAGGGACATTGATAGCGACGTAAGCCGATCATCTTGTGCTGGTTTGTTTGGCGGTATGAGTACATATAAGAAAGAACTTTGTGAGAAATATTGTATCTCTTAAATGTTATATAATGATTCTTAAGGAACCAAGAGAAAATAATAACTGTTTAAGTGAGCTTATGAGTATTGAAATGTCTTCAAGAAAATACCTCCCACTATATTTTAGCTAAAGATAATATATTTTAAGTCTGCACTCGCGAATCCCCAAGCTACATGATAGAATATATATTAAAATAATTATATTCAATATAGATAATAAATAATACAAACTGCCGGGGTCGGATAAAATCTTTGGCTTGGAAAGTGCCGGCAATAAAACCTACGGGATTTTTTTTTTAAATATTTTCCAAAAATATTTAATTTACACATTATTTTATAATAAATGCTACACAAACGCTAAATTTTCTTTGGGTAAAAAATCCAAAGGAACATAAATAAACATTAACAAAATTAAAACTATTGTTTGCTTGACTGTACCGTACTCCAATCGACACACCGTGGACAAAATGTGAGACATCTGTGACGTCCAGTTGACAGTAGGCTATAGGCCGGCGGGATATTTTGACATGTTGTATGATAATAAACGCGTTTCAACTAATTAAACTATTGTATTACGGATTAACACGTTACGGAATTCATTAATGATAATCTTTTTACATAGTAAAGTGTTTTACGTATACCTAATATGTGTGTGATAATGATGGTTATGGCCTATATACTTACGTTTTATTCTGGGCACAGGCGAACTCTGATTTTTGAAAGGGCTTCGTAGCAAGAAAGTGTCCGCCGCATTGTACCAATACTTGTTAGCGGTATTCAAATATCTTCAATTTTTTATTTATTTATCCTGACATGCAAATTTCTTCATAACGTTTTCCTTCACCGACGTGTAAGATCAATTGTGTAACGATGATAATGAAGAAGAAATGTATTATTAAACATAAACACATTTTACATGGAAGAGCCACAATTCTATTAAAGCACGAATAGATCGACTCAACCAGGGAAGGGATATCAACTTTTGTGATGGGATCTATGCTTAATTTCGTTTTTTTTTTTAATCAACTCGTAACGGCCACTGCTAGAGAGAGGCCTTTCCTGATGTAGGAAGAATTTTCAATGATAGCGACGGTTGATCGGCGAATTGGTAATGACAGTATCTGCGGCAGTCATCAAATTGACTATATTTTGAAACTAGGCCACATTAAAAGTATGCGTCGATATATGGATGTAAAGGAGGCGAAAAAGATATGTCAGGATCGTGCCAAATGGAAGTCCGTAGCCTCTGTCTACCCATCTGGGTGACAGGCGTGAGTATTTATGAGATTTATGAGTAAAAATTCATAACGCTGTGCTACTTTAACGTATGGTAGTGAAAGTTGGGTATGGCAGAAGAATGCAATGCGGTTTTTAAGGAGTATGCCAGGGCTGAATCTGAATGATCGGGTGAGATATTGTGTGATAAGAGAAAAATGTGCCATGCAAGATGGTGTTGTGACCAGTGCTAATAAAGGAATGCTTCAATGGTTTATCATGTAAAAAGAATGAACGAGGAAAGAGTGAAAAAGCAAATTTATACTGCAGATGTGAACGGCAGAGTCGGGAAGGGACGCCCTAGACGAAATTTTATCGACCAAATTGGCGATATATTGAAAATTGACCACATTAGGAGTACCCTTCACCGACGAACGTGTATGCGCAGATATATGGATGTAAAGGATGCGAGTGAGGTGTGTCAGGATCATGCCAAGTGGAAGTATATAGTCTCTGCCTACCCCTCCGGGTGACAGGCGTGAGAGTTTATGTGTTATTATGTTATATGTAAAAAGTAAATAACAAAATTGTATTTCATTCTTTTCTTCTTACCACATTATTTATTTAAGATCACATCTTCAAAATTCATGACTTGACCTTTATTTCATATGCCCAAATTCCATTAAAAATATTCCATCTGATAACTAAGATGAACCAGTCAAGTTTTCATAATGTTTTTATACTGTTAAAAAAACAAATCTAATTACAATTATTTGCTTATCAATTATCGTTTGACGTATAAGAGATGTATTTCAGTTTTAAAATGACTTTATTACCTACGACCGTTGCCGGATGCATATTACAGCCTTGGATTATAATTATTCCATTTGATTCTATTTATTCATTAGCTACGATATGTTTGCTTGTTGCTCTTTCGTTTAGTATTTACATAAAATTTACTTTACGAGTGCAATAATACAAACATCTTTATTTTTGCTAAGCTTGATTGTAAATTTATCATTGTATTTATTTATAATTATTGTAATAATAAATGTGATGATGTATTTTGTAGTTACCGTTTCAGTTTATCAAAAGTCAAGGATATTTGCCATAATTTCCACGCTTGATCCGCCTGTCAAGCTGGTAACCAGGCATTCCATCTTAGTAACGTCCTCGGGGGTGACAACGCATATGCATTTTGAATCTTATCTGAGGATACATGTAATTGTCTATATGTCACAGATCAGTTTACCATCAGGTGGACTGTGTGCTCGCCTGTCACACTTATTCTAAAATACCCGCATTTTTTTTTAGTTATTATTACGAAGACGCAGACTGTGGGTAGCTGGTTTGTTTCCGTGGTTGATGGTGGTCATCTGTAATTGAATTGTAATAAATGTTTTTATTTTATTTTATATACTCAGACCAACAAAGAAAGAAAGACAGAGTGCTGCGTTCATATCAGTTGACGCTTGACGCACAAATTATGCTCAAATTATTGACACGGACTCACACACAAATCTTTCTTCTTTCTTTCTTTAACAGCCAATAATAGTTCACTGCGAGACGCACAAGTACGCACCTAATACAGGTTGTTGTTTGGAAATAACTTTAGATATTTATGTGACAGAATTGATGAAAACCAGAGACTTTTTTTACTTGTTACGAAATATTCATCCTTAGTCAGTAGCTTTGACAACGAAATAGAGAGAAATTGACCAAGAGATGGACAAATTTTTTTTCCTAATAACAACAAAACAAAGTTACTGCAAATATTCCCGCTATGAGGCAATATATGAGTAGTAACGGAAAAGTAAAATGGAAAAGTTTTTTATAAGGGTGACCAATGAGTATACAGTACACCTAATATTAAGTGGATGCAATGGTCCATAGACAGTTATATCCATTCTCATTAAAAATCAAAATGAGGACTAAAATAGAATGCCCCGTTTCCAGTGAAAAGAGTCTACGGTTAGAGAACCATACCGTGTAGAGACACTTACCATATGAGACATAAGCAGCATTGAGCTGCTATTTTACGCTAGTATTTTGTGAGGCCTGGCCAACTCATTATTGTTACAACTATAATATAGCAGCGGCATAGCTTTACCACGTATAAAAATTATAATATGACAATTAGCCCCAACCGTTTAACTTTGTCTTTTTACTCTCTTTCACTAAAATAATATTCAAAAGATGCTTGATGTACAATTCTAAGTTCCAAACTAATTTAATGTATTCTGGATGTCGTGTTGTACAAATTCAACTCACTTTTGCATAAAAAACACGATGACGCGTTATTATTAACTTTTGAGATCTGACTGAACTATGCGCGGTCTAATTAAATAAAAACTAAAGTGAGAAACACCACCGGATGATGACATAGACACTATCACATCTATCCTTGATGAAGAAAACAAATCTAGTAGGTGACGCATTGTCACCCAGTCATATAGATACTATGGAATGTCTATTTACCAGTACACTTGTTGCAAGAATGGGTCGGTTCGACCGGGGAAGAACCACGCTCTCACAGAATACCAGCGGAAATTAGTAGCTTAATTTCGACGGTGAGCGTAGAGAACCGGAGATCCTTTTTAGTGGAAACGAGGCATTCCATCTTAGTCCTCATGGGTGACAGCGCATCTGCATTTTGATTCTTAATGGGGGTAGATGTAGATGTTCATGGGCCACAGCAACCACTTACCATCAGGTGGACTGTGTGCTCGTTTGTCGCCCTTATGCTAAAAAAGCAGCATTTTTTATTTTCAGTTATTATTAGGAAGTCGCAGGTATGGGCAGCTGATTTCTTATATTGACGCGAACACTACGCATTTAAATAAAACTAGTTTTTACGAATTACTAAATACGTTTATAAACATTTTTATATTCCCGACGTTTCGAGCACTTTACAGCACCTATCCTATAAAATAAATAAATAAAAATAAAAGAGTCCCCGGTTCTTGTATCTTAAGAAACACAGCAGTATTACGCTTCTGCTATTCGTGTTCTATCTATATGTGGTCCTTGCCCGGTAAAGCGGACCTATTTGTGCCATTGAAGTAATATGTACTTACGTACTAAAACAGCTATTTCAAACAAAAAATGTGCGCTACTCTGTGTTCCCGCGGTTGGTTTTTTTATCATAGAATAAACATAGGTAGAATGATCAGAAGGTAATAGTAGATTGTATTGTTAAATGGCTAAATTATATCGAGAACAATATTTAAATTTTGTCATTTATTTTGTATATTACATTTGTTTATTTAATATAATATTACTTACTATTATATCACAACTACATTTTAATGATATTTTTATCTCAATATTTTAAAAGTTATCTATCTCAAATATAAAAAAAAACATACTAAATGTATGTTTAACAAAACTTGTTCACATAACATTTAAATTACAAATATATTTATTAAAATTAGAATAATCGAATAATCGTTCATAAATGCTGAGCACGCGAGAGTTAAAAATTGACGAATTTATTTCACTTTGACTTTGATGTGGAAACCTAAAAATAAAATATAAGAATAATTAGCAGATTTAAATATAAAAATTTGGCCTAATTATGATAATTCATACGTTTCTACAAAAAAATGTGTATAATATATTCGTCCTATACTTAAGTACCCACAGAAATGTCGCATCTGAACAAATTAATTTCATAATCTATATTACGTGACACGAGACGGCGTCTTAGGAATAATTTGTTTTATTACTAATTTATAATACTTTTTTATTGATTAAGTATCCTATTAACCAATGAAAAGTAATTCCTTGGTTTTTACTGACATTTCTTGAATTATTTGTGCAATATCTAAGTATGCACGACAACATATTTTTATCACGAGATTTATTTTAAATCAACACAACACGTGTCAACTCTACAAGCGCCTAGCGAGTGACTGATTAAAGTGCGGTGTATGCACCGCAGTTAAGTGGGACATAGTAGCTGAATGCAGTGTCGCCTCTAGTACGTAGTACATAATAGCTCAATGGCTGCAGCCATTATACGACGTAATATGCCTCTCCCACGATTAAAAAGTTACAAGAACACATTCTAAATTAAAACAAAGCTATTTTTATTATGCTCCTAATTCAATCATAGTTTCGAAACAAGTGCACATCGCATCCGGCTGACAGCCGCAGAAAATACACAATTAACAGACTCATGCGTATTACCTTAATGGATTTATGTACTTATTGATACATCAATCAATGGCCGGCTTAAGCTTCATGCGAGTTTAATTGATAGATCCATTTCTAGTTGGCCGCTGTTGTTCGCAGTTTGAGTATTTTAAAGTTTTTTGTTCGACCGACCTTTATTTCAATGTTACTACTTATAACTACTACAACTAAACATCAAAATGACCTGTGTAATATTTTATTTCTTACATAAACGTAAAGCTTTTTTCGGTTGGTCTTTATATAAAGATCCTTTAGAAAAATTTGTGGACAGGCGCTTAATAGAAAACATAATCCGTCTTCTTCGTTAATCATCTTTAACCACTGCTAGTTTTAAACTGTTTTAATAGTATGCCGAATGATTTATTTGAACCAGGTGACCTATTATTAAAACAGTATGTCTATTCTAATCTACAGTTTACTTGAA
Source organism: Parnassius apollo (assembly GCA_907164705.1). Taxonomy (NCBI): domain Eukaryota; kingdom Metazoa; phylum Arthropoda; class Insecta; order Lepidoptera; family Papilionidae; genus Parnassius; species Parnassius apollo. The sequence continues at coordinate 9,077,671 of CAJQZP010000295.1, forward strand.
GATAAACTATGTAATATACTTTTTTATTCACGTAACATGAATTTAAAAAGCTATATCAAAAAAACTAACATACAGTTCTACTCCCCGCGGTATAGGGTCAAGAACTCTGCCTGCGTCTCCTCGCTGAACGGTCGTACTTTGCCTTTGACGAGAAAAGAACCAGCCCCCTTAGCACTAGTAGTGACGACTAGTCACGGATATAAGTAGTTTTAGTAAGATATTCACCACATGTGGACTCCACGAACCGATAGTCTCAACCATTGATTTATATATTATACAACTCAATGGTCTCAACAGCAAATGGCACAAACATGTAGTTATCTCTTAGAAACTTGTACATCTGCTAATTACTCCGTTCAATCGCCTTTGATACCGTTCCAGCTCTAAACAAAGTACCCCAAAGATGAGACGTGGCGAAAGTGTCTACGCACGTATGGTACACTAACGCTTTACCTTTCTCCCATGGGGATGAAGTCATCCTATCGTCTCTAAATATTCAAAAGCTCTAAATATTAAAAATGAGCTAAATTAGGAGTACCCTTAACCGACGAGCATGAATGCGTAGGTATATGGATGTGAAGGAGGCGAGAGAGGTGTGTCAGGATCGTGCCAAATGGAAGTCTGTAGTCTCTGTCCCCTCCCCCCTGGGTCCCTTCTGGGTGACAGGCGTGAGTGTTTATGTTATGTATGAGTGTTTATGCTCTAAAATTAAGGGAATATTATATAGAGACTGTTTTTACTTTCTAATGTCTACATTCAACGGCTGTGTAGCGCAGTGGCTTATACGATGAATGGTAATGCTAAGAGCCGTGGGTTCGGATCTCGCACTGAACAACTATTTGTATTGCCTACAAATAATTGTTACGGGTCTGGATGTTTGTCGTTGTGAGAATTATGTATGTAAACTAAAATGGTAACGTTTTTTTAAATAGAATAAAGACAATTTAAACTTTTATATACACAACGACTTACACCGATCGAAAGCCATTAGGACGATTAAAAAGATACTATTGAAAATGTAATCTAATCGATTCATACATCTATTGATCGAAGCATCTATAAGCAAGTGTTAAACTCAAAATAAAAACAAACCAAAAACAACCGTAAGTAGGAGGAATAGTGCATAAAATAGTAAACACATATTTAAATATAAGACTAAAGATGCACTACCGTGTCACAGTTATTATATTATTCTATTCGCGAAACGCATCCCATTCCCACGGCCGCCGCGCCACAGCGATAAATTGCTAGGATCCAATAACAGTGAATACATTAAATCAAGTTCCGAAACGAGGAACTTCGCTTGCTTCACATTTAAACCAAGGTGCTGCTGCGTTTAATATCGAATGGGAAGACTTGGTAGCATAAAATATAAGGTTATACTAGAGTTTAATTAAATTTCTAATGCCTAATATACGTATGTACAAAAACAAACACTGTTATTCCATATGTCACTCCAGTTTGTTTCAAAGTTTACTGGCCTGATAAGCTTTTTTATTAAAAAAAATTGTTTCTGCAAATATCCTCATTACTATTAGGAACATTGAAACCCCGAGCATAGCCATCTCCGTAGCTGACTAAGTGACTGAGCTTCCCCAACCGACAGAGATACAGTTGTACACTATATTATATCTCGTACGTTATATCTTGGTAAATGTCAGACAGCCTATTGTTCGAAATGTAAAAGCACGTTCAAAATATTTTTCAGTTTTAAATAATTATTGATTAATAATTATGAAATTTATTCTTTTAATTTGAATTAAAAATAATTTCTTACTATGAGTTATTGTGAGTTATTACTTATTGTGAGTCAATTTTACTTAACAATTACAATCTCAAATCAAAGTTATTACGACTTGGTCTATTTAATATCCCCTACTAGGTATAGATTAAGAAATAGAATTTTCAATCAGAGTAAGCCAATATACAAAAATAGGTTATTAAATTGTAGTCTTTCATCATAAGTTAACATTAATGTAAGTACAGTCGAAAATTGCTTTGTAACCTTTGAAAACACAAATTAAAATATTATTGTTAACGTGATTAATCTCTACCAAATTACGGTCCATAAATACCATTCATATTAATTTCAATCTTAATCTAAGTATGTATAAGTTTGAAATTTGTTTTAAATTTTTGTTAAGCTTTGTTAGCAGTCTTATCGCCCTTGCAGATTTGTCAAATGCCTCCTCGGCTTGTGTAATTAGTAACTTATGGGAAGATTAATGAACTGCCAAACGGTCGTTACAATTGAGGTCAGAAGTCGGTGTATAATACTCGATAAATTGTGAGTTAATTTTTTTTACTACATTACGCACATAATAGCACATGTACATATTTCAATTATCATGCCCATAATTATACATATTATCACGAGAGAGTTTAGAGTGTACTTCATCATACATCATCATTACATTCAGTCAAATGTCCACTGCTGAAGGCCTATCTTCCCTCACAAATTGCCTCATAAGGGGATAATTGTTATTAATGTAATATAATTGTCATTAAAGTACTTTTAAAAGTATAATAGGCTTACCTTATAAACTCTCTTTCTTCACAATCTGTCCGCTCCCTAGAAATTTTGCAATCGATTTCTTACTAACTAGAAACTTTAAACGTAGTTAAGAACTGGAAAAGTGGTAAAAAAGGTCGCTTTTTGAAGTAAGCAATCATATACCTGATATTAGAATTTATAAAATAAGATGTTAAATACTTTGTCACGTTTGTAATATTATGATTTTTAATTATAGTTATCAATTAAAATATTATAAATGTAGTAAAGGATTTAACACGTTCATCACGTCAGAGCTTAGAGACGGTTAGATTGCAACTTTAGTTTCACAGTTTTTTGTGCTTGCTTTTTACCCATTAAACCTAAGTATTGCAGTGAATTACTGGTTAGTGATGTAAATAAGTAAGAGGATGTTACCAACTTAGACGGATGTGCAGCAGACTTTTTTATTGAATAAGGTTAACAAACGAGCACACAGTTCACCTTATGGTAAGTGGATGCCGTGGCCCATAAACATCTAAATTTATCCTCAATTAAGAATCGAAATGCAGATGCGTTGTCACCCTTGAGGACTGAGATGGAAAGCCCCGTTTTCAGTAAAAAGGGTCTCCAGTTCTCTACACTCACCATACGAAACACAGCAGCATTAAGCTGCTATTTTACGCTGGTATTCCGTGAGAGCGTGGCCCTACCCCGGTCGAGCCGACCCATTCGTACTACAACTACAATATAGTTGCAGCGTGGCTCTGCCACGTAAACGCCTTTTAAAGTAATCAATTTGTTAGTATTAGAATTCATTATTATCATCATTCTACTTCACACGGCCACTGCTGAACTTAGATGAAGTGTAGGACAGCCCGCCAACAGACGGTGCGAAGATCTGGTACAAGCAAGGAAGTCGATGGATGTAGACTACTCAGGGCCGTACTTTCTGGCATTATTTATCCGATTTACGACGGTTTATAATTATGATGATTATTATTCAATAAATACCTAACAGAAAAGTAAATGTAATAATTAACGACAAGAATACCTTCGAAATCTACAATGTGACACAAATAGCTGAATAGGTAAGAAGATGGTACCAATTTAGAGGGTTGTGCACCTTTTATTAATAAAAAAAAATTAGTAATAAAATTAATTATCATCATCATCATTTCAGCCCTTTACAGATCTACTTAGGTGATACACTTCATCTAAGGATGGCTCGATAATAGAGTGACGACCTGGTACATGCAGGAAGTCGATGGATGCAGGTTCCTCAGGGCCGTACTTTGTGACATTATTTAGTCAATTTATAACGGGAAATAATTATGATGATTATGAGTTATTATTATCCAATAACTACTTTACAAAAAATTTAATGTAATAATTAATGTCAAGAACACAGCCTCCGAAATTCACAATGTGATACAAATAGACCCATCAGCCCTGAGCGATATGGAGTGTATTAAAATTAAGCTACACCGTATTAAAAGGTCACGCAATTTAAAATATAATAATCATTGCTACAGTGGCAATGTATTGTAATGAGCGTTGGATTTAACAATATCATAAATCATGCATAACATAGTTTAGTCTGACCTACTAAATATTATATTTGCGCCAAGTTTTCGGGAAGCATTAGAGAAACTATTAACATATTTTATTACATACGCGTCGTTAAAGTCGAATAAAACTACAGTTTTATACGCTAGGACGTTTCCTAATTTCTAAGAGGTCTATGGAGTTAGGCCGTCGCACTACTTCAAATATCGTCGAAATATGACACTTTTTTATAGGATAGGGTGACAAACGAGCACACAGTCCACCTGATGGTAACGCATTGTTGTGGCCCATAGACATCTACATCTATCCTCCATTACGAATCAAAATGCAGATGCGTTGTCACCCGTGAGGATTAAGATGGAAAGCCTCGTTTCCAGTAAAAAGGGTCCCCTGTTCTCTACACACACCATACGAAAAACAGCAATAAGCTACTATTTGACGCTGGTATTCTCTCAGACAAAAACTATTTCATCCATCCATTGTAGCCTATAAAAAATCACTGCTGAATATAGGCCTACCATGAGGAGCGTCATGGGTGGATATTGCCATATTTGCCAAACTTGGCAAGGGGGTTGGCAACCGCAGTTTTTTTATTATTTTGATTTGTTACCAGGAAGATGCTGCAGCTCATCTCCTGTTTCATTTTACCTGGGTGGCCCTTTATGACACCCTCGCAATGATATAGGTTAGTGGATATTCTTACACTGCTTCTCACTGTTACCTAAGATGAATACTGTTACGAGCTTGAGGTTCGTGACTATAAAAATTGCCGATAAAATTACCTAAATTAACACTTTAATTTACTTTACACAATTAAAGTTAAAACACTAATAATTTAAACACACTAATTCACTTAATTCCACTCCGAAGCTTCGCTTGTTTCGCCCAAATCAACACTGCCCCCATCGCATCTTGCAGCGCCTATATATTTAATTTAGCAAAGAAATATCCAGAATGTTCAAGTAAACACGCGGAAGGTACCGAGCGTTCGAGTTTCGACTAGGCGCTGTCGGTTGAGTAATTTGTGATGTCATTTTCTCAATGCTCCCCTCGCTCTCGTTCCTGACACTAGATGGCGCTAGTGTATCGTTGACTGGAGCGCGTAACAATACTATAGCATTATAACTACTTAAGAAGTCTCAGATCCGTAAGTCATCACTGGCAACACGCACTGGTTATACACTTTAGTTTTCAGAGATTGAGGTATACCTGACGAGAAGATGTGTCGTAATTTCCCGAACGCTGTCCAGCCGAGTTGAATCCGTCGATTGACCTCTCGGTCGAAGTTGGACTTACCTAGTCGGACTATTTGTCCCAGGTAAACGTACTCGTCAACAACTTCGAGCATAGTGCTCCCAACAACTACCGGCATAGGTGTGATATGGACATTAAACATGATCTTTGTTTTGTCCATGTTCATCTTAAGACCTATCCGTTGGGAGACACCATTGAGGTCATTGAGCATAGTGCTAAGGTCCTCCAGCGATTCTGTCATAAGGACTATATCGTCGGCAAATCGAAGGTGAGTGATGTACTCGCCATTGATGTTAATACCGTATCCTTTCCAGTCCAGTAGCTTGAAAACGTCTTCCAACGCAGCGGTGAAGAGCTTCGGGGATATAACATCACCCTGTCTTACACCTCTCTGCAGTTGGATAGGTTTCGTACTCTGGTTCTGTACTCGGATAGCTATCGTAGCCCTACTGTACAAACACTTCAGCACTTCAATATACCGACAGTCAACTAGGCACCGCTGAAGAGACTGTAGTCCGCCCAAATTTCGACGGAATCAAAGGCTTTCTCATAGTCCACATACGCCAGGCAAAGTGGCAGATTGTACTCTTCGGACTTCTGTACAATTTGCCGAAGGCTGGAAATCGTCGAGTCTGCGTGCGAGACGATTCGTAATGACTCTCGAAAACAGCACGTAGACGCGGCTCAGAAGGGAAATCGGTCTATAGTTCTTCAAGAGAGCGTTCTCGCCTTTCTTAAAGAACAAGACCACCGCGCTTCTGCTCCACGCCTCCGGAGTAGTGCCACCATGGAGGACGGAATTGAAGAGCTTCTGAAGGACTTCAAGTACCGATGTTTTACCCGCTTTCAGAAGCTCGGCTGTAATTCCATCCTCGCCCGGGGCCTTGCCGTTTTTAAGGTGGTGGAGAGCCATTCTAATCTCGCTCAGACTGACGTCAGGGATATCATCGGAATAGTGTCGGATAAGACTTGCTCTTGGATCGTTACTCACACTTGCGTGTGGCTCCAACGATGATGTGTACAGCTGCCCATAGAACCTCTCAATCTCACTCAGAATCTCAGATGTCCCGGAAACGATGTTGCCACACTCAGTCTTCAGCCTTGGCAGTTGGCTCTTTCTGGCAGACAGATCTCTGGCAAAGACTTTGGAGCTCTGGTTCCGCTCGATCGCTTCTTTAATACGAGCAGTATTAAAGTTGCGTAAGTCTCGCCGCATGCATTTGGAGATGTCTGTTCAGTTGCCTGTATGCTGTCAAATCTGTTGACGATTGCAGCCTCATCTCCCGTCTAACAGCCATGAGATTAAGAGTGTGATCGGAGAGTTTTTGTGTTCTTCTGCGGCGGGTCTTGCAGAACTTAGCTCCGACCGCATGGACAGTTTCCACGAGCTTATCATTCATATCGTCCACTGCATTGCAATCCTCTAGGCACTGAAAGCGGTTTTGTAACTCGAGCTGAAAGTTTTCCGGATTCTGGATCTGAGCACGAGGGGGACGGAGCGTTTTCATTAGACGAGACCTCTCCAACTTAACGTTTAGGTTCAGTGTGCCTCTAACCATTCGGTGATCGCTGCCAGTTTTCACCCTTGCGATCACTGAGACATCACTGAACAGTTGGCGTCTGGTCGTCATAATGAAGTCAATCTCATTTTTTGTCGAACCGTCGGGGCTCGACCAGGTCCACTTCCTGTGGGGCCGCTTCTGGAAGAAAGAGTTCATCATAAAGAGTCCCTCTTTCTCCATAAAGTCGGCCAGCTGCTGGCCCCTTCGGTTCCGTTGCCCTACTCCAAATTTCCCCACCTTCGCCTCACCGCTTTCTCTTGTCCCTAGTTTTGCGTTGAAGTCTCCCATCAACACCGTGTAGTGGGTTTTGGAAGAATTCATGGCTCTGGAAATATCCTCATACATTTCCTTCACCTCCTCATCGGGTTGTGCCGAGGTTGGTGCGTAAACCTGTACGACCTTCAGCGAATACCGTTTGGTATTAGGTACGCAACCCTCGTCGACACACTCCCAATCTTTACAACGTTGTTGACGAGAGACTTGTGGGCGATAAATCCGACACCTCCTTGGGACAGATGGTCGCCCTCCCGGTGGTAGAACAAGTTGCCGGACTCGAGGATTGCCGTATCCTCCCCTCTCTTCGGACCTCGGATAATCCAATAATATGCCAGCGCAACTTGTCTACCTCTTCTTCCAGCTCCAGTATCTTCTCGTCAGTCCTCAGGGTGCGTGTGTTATATGTTGCCAGGTCGAGTCGTCGTAGGTGGCAACCGAACCTCCACCGGAGATTCTTAGCACCCCCTGCCCCGCCGTTACCATGGTCGCCACCGTAGCCAGGAATAGCGGGGCCGCCGGGGACTGGGGGCCGTTTTTTTGCGTCGTTATTCATGGGGGATATTTGCCATAGTTGCCACGCTTGGCGAGCGGGTTGGCAACCGCAGTTTTTTATTATAACACAGTTGTTATCAAGAAGATGCTGCTGCCCATCTCCTGCCTGTCTCCGTCTGTCTTACGACACCCACGGGAAGATATGGGGTAGTGGATATTCTCAACCGTCACTACACGTCAGGAGATGGGCAGCTTCGCGTGTTTCTACCTATCTATCTATCTATGTAACGGAACCTTTTAATGTAATTTTCACCAACTTATAGACGGACGGACGATTGACTTGAAAATTTATATAATACATAATAATACATAACCACTCACGCCTGTCATCCAGAGGGGTAGGCAGACACTACGGACTTCCATTTGGCACGATCCTGACACACCTCTCTCACCTCCTTTACATCCATATATCTACGCATACACGCTCGGTTAAGGGTACACCTAATGAGGCACATTTTCAAAATATCGCCAATTTGATCGATGAACCTTCTTCTAAGGCGCCACTTAATGGCTCTGCTGTTAAAAAAAAGGAAATTTTCACTCGTATTAAAGACCGATGACTATATAATGATTTTATGACTTTGACTTAGTATTCTCAATAAGATCATCAAAACTCATGATTAACGTGGGTTGTTTTTTTTATAGAATAGGGTGACAAACGAGCACATAGTCCACCTGATGGAAAGTGGTTGCTGCGGCCCATAGACATCTACATGTATCCTCAATTACAAAACAAAATGCAGATGCGTTGTCACCCGTGAGGACTAAGATGGAATGCCTCATTTCCAGTAAAAAGGGTCTCCGGTTTTCTACATTCACCATACGAAATACAGCAGCATTAAGCTACTATTTCTCGCTGGTATTCCGTAAGAGCGCGGTACTTCCCCGGTCGAGCTGACCCATTCGTGCTATAAGCTATACATAATAGCTATACCACTAATATAACTGCAGCATGGCTCTACCACGTATAAAATTAATGTTTTAATTTTCTTTTTTAAATTCAATATTATTATATAAGATAATTAATAAACTCAGGCTTTATTTTGCAGAGTTCCATAATATTAAAGTTGGTAAGAATTACCTCGCCCACATCTCCTCAATAAAATAAAACGATGTATCTTACCTAGTATGAAGAGCACCTCCCGCCCTCCCTCAATTGCGTGCACTAATCCCGTCACCGCTAATCCCAGCACCACTACTCTCTACACCACTACACACATAGTGGTCAACCACAACAAAATCCATATCACCTGATGATGCCTCGTGTGGAGGTGAAACACGAGTCAAATTATCGTCGATAGTGTGTCTTTTCTAGTGTAGTGGTGTTGGGATTGGTGGTGCTGGGATTAGTGGTGACGAGAGGGTGGGAGGTGCTCTTCAAACTGAACTCAAAGGCAGCGCGAAATAACTCTGTAAGTCTGTAGTATTCTTACCTACTTTAATCTACATCTATTTTATACTTATAATGAATCTGTAGAAAAATTGCACGTTAACGATTCACGGAAATACGACCGGACGGATTTCCGTGAAATTTTGTACCTACGTAGGAAGTAAACGACCGTGTATTAGTGACTTATTCCGTTTACGGAAGAGTACAAAAGAGATTACGTTTTTGAATATATTTTTAATTAATCTATAGAAAAGTATGTTTGTGGAAATACAAACACGCACACATACGCACAAATGTGTGTATGTGTGCGTGTGTATTCTATAAAGAAGAGTGTTTATGTATGGTTGAAATTATAATTTAACAAAGGCAAGTAGACTTCAAGGTTATATCTTGCTTCCTGTTCATCAACGCACAATTCAAGGTCGTCAAACAATGACTGGTAAGTATCTTATGGACAAGCTTTATCCTCTTTAAGGTGAGCTTAATACATGTCACTCTATGTAATGATACATATATGGCAAGCATTTAAAATGCTGTTTCATTTTATGACGTCAAGAGAAAACGAAATGATTGGATCAAAATGTTTGGCAAACTTAGTTATTTATGTTTTGATTTTAAATAGTTCTGGGTTTTATTTGTATATTATTTCTAAAATACTGTAATAAATTGCAAATAAAACACAAAAAAATCAATACAAAAAAAAATTACACACTTCAAATGATTTTTAGATATTTTTCTGCCTTCATATACGTTAAAATATCAATGGCCGTGAAATTATACATTGTAAAACTTTTAATAAGTGCATAACTCGGAAATCAATAAAAACAATGAGCATAAGACAAAGGATTTATTTCAATTACAACTAATGAGCGTGAAAAACAATTATAATTCGATTGATCGTATATCTGTGGTGTTAAACAAAACGAGTCGGCGCCACGATATCATTAAGGGTGATTGCACACTATAGCCCAGGCAGCCCAGAGTCGAGCAAGTAGATCACCGGAATTGGCATCTTTTGTAAGACTGTCGACTTCTCTTGATTTCGTAGATATTCGTAGATTTTGCCGACCGGAACTTTTTCAACGCTATGCAAAAATAATTAACAAAAATAGGTAGGTGACCAATAACATCAAAAATAAAAATAGAAGAATAATTTCAAACAAGATAAAAATTTGAAATGTATGAGATAACACAAGTACTTGGGACTGTTTTAAAAGGCACATATTATAAATTCATTCCTGTTTTGTTACATTATTTCGGTTTTAACACCACTATCGATTTTCTGTTCTTTAATCTTCTTCACCAGCCTCTAAGAGTCCACTACTAGATACGGAGGTATGTCTTTGTGAAGAAAACTGGTCTTTGGCTTTCTACGTCTGGCGTAAACGAGATAGATATACCTTCATCTATTGTTACTTAATATAATTATTACATCTACTGTTATTGCGTTAATCTATTGTTAGCCATGATATCTGTCTGGAATTTCCTATAGTCGCTTCTTAAGACATCCACAAACCAAATCGAGTAATGGATTCTGGTAAATCACCACCACATGGCGTATTTATTTTATCGTAAAGTGATTTTGCAATTCCAGGATTTAATAAAAAAATATATCACGTTAGTACTACTAATTATTCTCTGATCATTAAAATAAACACTCTACTCACTCTTAAAACGTATTACAGTGTTTAAAAGCCCTTAGGGCAGCTAATTTTAACCTTCGATTAAGGACTAGACATCTGTCAGAACTAACTGTGAGTAATGATGGCGAGGCTGTTTATTTATGAACTGTAAGTTCAATCAAAACAGATTAACGAACTATGTATATAATAGAAAAGGCGCTTTTTAAAATTGTTTGCTTAGTTTTAATTAATTATAATTAAACTTAAAAAAATTAAAACCTACATCAAAATCCAAAAAATAATATTACTTATATTTTTCCGCTCTATTTGAAGCAATTCCACCGCACTTGGAAGCCTGGAATCGACGAACAGCAAGACTCCTCTACGGACTTACACAGATAATAACTGGGCACGGGTGCTTCGGTGATTATTTGTATAAGATCGGACGTGAAGCGATGTCAAACTGCTTCTACTGCGGTGGCAGAAAAATCATCATCATAATCATCATCATCATTACAGCCCTTCACAAGTCCACTGCTGAACATAGGCCTCCCCCAAGTAATGCCATAAAGCACGGTCCTGAGCCACCTGCATCTATCGACTTCCTGCATGTCTTACCAGGTCATCACTCCATCTAGTGGGGGGTCGCCCTACACTACGCCTACCAGTACGAGGCTGCCACTCGAGAACCTTTCTTCCCCATCGGTTATCGGTTCTTCGAGCTATATGGCCAGCCCATTGCCACTTCAGCTTACTAATCCGTTGGGCTATGTCGGTCACTCTGGGTTTACTGCGGATATCCTCATTTCTGAGTCTATCACGCAGAGAAACTAGCTATTCACTCTGGGTTTACTGCGGATATCCTCATATCTGAGTCTATCACGCAGAGAAAGAAGCGATCTTCACTGCGTTTTGATACTTAATCGAGGATAAATGTAGATGTCTATGGGCTACAGCATCCACTTACCATCAGGTGGACTGTGTGCTCGTTTGTCACCCTTATTCTATACAAACTATTTACGCCGTCATCGCAAATATACTAGGGGTTGTCAGGAAATTGTGAAAAATAATTTTGGATATTGAAATACTCATTATCATCATCATTTACTAACCAGATTTTAACATTCATATGGGACAACCCCTGAAGTACAATCTATTTAATAAAATAAGAATTGTTAAAATCGGCTCATCCAAACAATTCCGAGAAATCCGTGAAGGTAATTGAAACAATATACGCGTCTAATATTGAAACTTTTCGTTTCTGGGACTCCTTAAAATACTTAACAAAAGACGGACAGGATGATTAATATTTCCCATAATTTTGTTTCAAAATTACTTTCATTATTTTTAGTTATATAAATTCTAAAACAATTTTTCACATGAAAACTATGACCACTATACGACCACTAGTGTCAGAATACTTGGCTAATACTACGTGGTTCTAGGATTCAAATCTTCAGCAATGACGAGAACGGCAGACCCTTTTTACTGGTAAAGAGGCATTCTCTTCTGATAGTACCGCTTACTTCTCTGAAAAGAAACATTATCGTCATACAGATCATTTAGGAGTCGCATATAATTATGAACATACTGTCACCACAGTTTAAAGATTCGCTCTTTCTTTAGACTGTGACCGTCACGTAGTCCAAATCCTGGATCGGGCCAAAATCAGTTATTGAGTTTTCCTGTCAAGAAATTTTCAGTAGCAGCCCAGAGTCAGGAAATTGACAGTGTTTGGTCCTGCACTTCATTTCTCTCCGGTCGTATCGGATTGCCGCCGACCACACTATGAGACTGAACAAATAGAATTTAGACCTTTATTTGCGCCACACACACACTCGTGCATATATATATATGCATGTATTATGTATTGTTCTGGAGGAAATTAATATTAAGACATCTATTGAAAATTATGAGGCTTAGGCAATTGTAGATACTGGGGTTCTAATGCCAGTGCAAAGCAACTATAAAATTTATTTTCAGTTATCAGTAAAAGTGAAGCAACAGCTTATATACGTCCCCATGCTACATTTCTAAAAGGGTTATACTTAGCTCAGAAAATATTACGCCATGCTTTCTCAATGCATTTGGCGGATTTTATAGAATATTCTTCACTTTTTTTTATTTCCCAGGTATTCACGTAGTATTAGTGCTACACATAAATCACTGCTTTTATGGCCTGGATTTTTTTTAATGTTTCCTAGCATTCTTCCAACATGGGATTGCACAAGCGTTACGTGGTTGATAAGGACGGATGAGTGTGACGTTCTTGGGAATGGTGTAATATATCCTGTAAAATCGGCGAGTTCTGCCTTGAAAACCTTGTTCATTGAGCGTATTCGCCCACTCACTCATATAGGAGCATACACACTTCACCCCTACACAAAAAAACGGCTATACCACCAGCTTAAAACAGTGCAACATTTTTAAATCTTGCTAGGTTTAATAGAATTCTGTTTTAAGTGACGCTTACAATAGAAGGAAAATATTGATTTAAAATAAAATAAAATGAAAACTTTATGTTATAGGTATATTTACTATCGTTACAAAATAAGGTTCCTCTGTGCTAACTGAACTAGCGCAGTTATCACACATAGTAAGTCGATACATCTATGGTCTGCTTAAATTTATATAAACAATTTATGACTTGCCTTTGTACATTGGTCGTGCCAAATGATGTGTCCAGTGGTAATTGGTCCTGAATTCATATATTTCAACAGACATTTTTTTTAAATTATTAACAAAATAATTAAAGGCGCCACATGCGACAAAGGATATATATAACTATAGCCATAAAACATGTGAAGTGCCGGTTACCGGGATAAGTGACATGGTCGGTCGGTGTCTTCGCAGTAGTCGCGCTGCGATAATTAGCGCGCGAGAATAGCGTACTAATGAGCAAGCTATTGTGTGCAGTGCGGCGTCGAGCGACGACCTCCGAGAGAGATGTCCTCTGCTGCAGGGCTTATTCATGAATGAGCACATTTAGTTATGTCTCTGACGTTATATGTAAAACATTTAAGAAACGTAACTAATACAAATAACTATAATTAGTGCTACTTAACAACTAAATACAATATTGAGGGAAAGAGTTTTGTTTTGTGGTACAGTAACACGCTGTTAGTCTGATCTCTTATCTTCTGGTAGAGCCATGTTGCAGTTATATTAGTAGTATAGTTATAGCACGAATGGGTCGGCTCAACCAGGGAAGGACCTTGCTCTCACAGAATATCAGCGTAAAAAGTAGCTTAAAGCTGCTGTGTTTCGTATGGTGAGAGTAGAGAACCGGAGACTCTTAACAAGAAACGAGACTTTTCATCTCAGTCCTCACGGGTGACAACGCATCTGCGTTTTGATTTGTAATCAATGATAGATGTAGATGTCTATGGGCCGCAGCAACTACGTACCATTAGGTGGACTGTGTGCTCGTTTATCATCCTATCCTATAAAAAAATGAAGTTTCAAACGAACTTAGAGTCAACCTGATAATACTTGGCAACCATATCCCATAAAAATATGTTTTGACCGGAGCACAGCAGTAAACAAACTTACTTTATTAAAAATAATATCTATCCCACGTGTATCTGAGCATTCGGTTGCCTCACTGCAGGGTCGATTCGCAAATGTAAAATATAAACTGTAGTTGGTATACCACTAATTTTTCTACTATTAAAAAAACTTTGTATGAGGAATCTCACCTACATTATGGCGGCGTTACACGTACATAAATTGTACAGGGTTTAATACCGAGACCCGGAAGGATAATTTGTGAGCTATACAAATACTTGTAGATCTTCATGTAGGAATTGAACCTACTAATTTGGCACCACAGCCAATTTGACATTTCTTAACCACTTTCCTATCAATCAAAACTCATAATTTACAAGCCTCATACTATGGCCGTGTCATCATTATTATAGTCTTCATTACAGACCGTGTTTTCAAAATTCATACTCTAAATTATTAATATTTTTAAATTCCGACGTTTATTATGGAAATTAATATTCAAAAACTGAAGGTAGCCGGGCTAACAATGACATTGGGACGTCAAACATCTCAGTCCCCCCCCCGTGACCATGGGTGCTGTAAAGCACCCGAAACGTCAAGAATTAAAAATAAGTAAAAGTAATTAATTAAACGCGATAGAATCCGTAAATTTAGTTTTATTGAATGTGTAGTGTTCGCGTAAATTTAAGAAATCTTCATATTCATATTTTATCTATGTACAAAAAATAAAACCCATTCTCATGTATCTCTTGAAATCACAAGAGACATGTTTTGCAGATTTTCAGAAATTATTTCAACACGCGTCGAAGTAGCAGCATTGCACGACGGTCTAACTTTCTCATTAACCCTCACAGAAACGAAAGGAGAGCTGTGCCAAACTGTAGGATTCATTCATTTGTAACTTTACAAATATATCTTAGCCCCTGCACTATGGAATACTTTCAATGTACTAGTAAAGTACTCTGACCGTAAAGTAATGTGATCATCTATTGTCAAAGCACTCAAACGCTACTCAATTATAAGATGCCTTTAATTCTCGTGCTGTCTCTATCATTTTAAGTCAAAGTGACTGTGACACCACGATACTTAACGACATCTTAAAATTGAGCAGCGTTTGAGTATTTCGCTATATGTCTAATTTTCTCTGTATATATGTTTTATACGTGGTAGAGCCACGCTGCAGCTATATTATGGTTGTAGCACGAATGGGTCGGCTAGACCGGGGAAGGACCACACTATGACAGAATACTAGCGTAAAATAACAGCTTAATACTGCTGTGTTTCGTATGGTGAGTATAAAGCTCCGGAGACCTTTTTTTACTGGAAACGAGGCATTCCATCTGAGTCCTCAGGGATGACAACGCTTCTGCGTTTTGATTGTTAATCGAGGATAAATGTAAATATCTATGGACCACAGCATCCACTTACCATCAAGTAGACTGTGTGCTCGTTTGTCACCCTTATTCTATAAAAAATACACTATACGTGTAAACAACCAAAACTATTCCCTTATATCTTTTGAAATCACGTACCTGGCCTGGCCTGACGAATTATCGGAAATGCACCGTTCTAAGTATGTCTTGTAAGATAAACGATTATGATCGACATAGTATATTTAACGTTCATATCACATACACTTTCAAAGAGCCAACTATGGAGTAGTGATTAGATTTGATATTACGTTTAGCGGTTTGCAGACTATGCTATATAATTTGTGTAATTTCCATTTACCGTAAATAGCGTCGCGAAAGGTTTGATCTAACACACCTTCGTACAAGTTCTGTTATGGTGATCTTACTTAACAAGGTATATGAAATAATACTCAAAAGTTCTAATAGTTCTTTACTTAAAATGCAGTATAAAAATAAAGAAACTTTTACGTTCTACTGATGAGCCTCGTTCCATTTCCAAATGTATTTTTAAGACAAGGGAGGAAAGAATCCAGACTTTACATGTCCATGAAAGATTATTAAATTAATCAATCGTGCCGATTTTCTCCCGATGTTTTTATTCATCATCGAGCACGTGGTAAGTCAGCACTTAAAATTGCAATTAACAATTTTAGTAGTCTCGGCGAGAATCGAACACGGTTTGCCTATGGACTATAAATTTTTGAAGCGAGCACTTATCCCCTGGCTGCCACGACACCATTCTTGCTACTGCGCCAGATCTGTTTCAATATGCGCACAATACTACCGCAGACGCAATTGCTTAACGATAATAAATTATACCGAAACCGATAATATAGAGATATGGGGCGAGATATAGAAGAAATTAAATAAACCATATCGAACAAAAGATAACATAAACATGAAGTAGTAATAAAGCCTTCGGTCTAGTAACATGGTATTAGAATTTATAGAGCGCACTGAGAGTAAGATAGAGGAACTCCCCATACGTAGTAATGCGAGGGCCGTGTTCTGCCTACAACCGATATGCTCTTGCGGTTTCTATGCACTGCACTTTAAATTTAGCGTAAATCACTGACGATGCGCGTTTTTCATTTCATTACCCATTATAGACTCACTTGTTACATCGTTATATACAATATGTAACGTAATTAACGCACTTCGAGAAAGTAGTTTGTTCAGAATCGTTTACTGAATCGATTCCTATCATTTTTAATATAGGTAATTTTTTATTCCAAAAATAATTAAAACTACGTAAATTAGTCACACTAAATCTGTACAGTCAAAATAAACTGAAATGGATGGAAAAAAATACCGTAACTTAAAGCAATAAGACTTTTAAGAGTGCAGTTTTATTTGTATTATTACTAATTCTGTCATTCAATAAAAATAAAGAAAAATGAACTTCATTTCAAGCACGTTAAAGTTTTTGCGTTCGTTTCGTACTGTGACCACAACATTCTTCCGGAATTAGTATAACTAATTTGATAAATAATCAGTGCATAAAAATGTTTAACTAAAAATTCAGTGTATGTATTATGATTATAACATAATATACTAATTGGGGTGGCTGAGAGTGTGCGTTAATTACGTTACATATTGTATAGTGGCGACAGGGTGAAGCAAACCAGGAGATGGGTAGCAGCGTGTTCTCAGTGACAACTAGAAATTAAGAGGCTGCGTTTGCCAACCTACCCACAAAGTGCGGTAACTATGAAAAAAGTACCCCTTATAACCCGAAGGCTCAGTTTCAGCAGTGGGATTTGATGGGCTTTAATGAATAAATAAATGATGAATATACTTTTGTTGAGCCGTGGTAGCTCAGATGATTAGCGCTCGCTGTAAATTTCACAGTACGCGAGCAACCCGGGTTCGATCCCCGCCGGCACCAATGAAATTGTTAATTGCAATTTTAAGTGCTTATTTACCACATGATCGGCGGTGATGGAAAACATCGTGAAGAAACGTGCATGTTAGAGAAATAAGAAAAAAAAATATATTTCGAAGACATGTGAAGTTAGCCAACACGCATTGGGACAACGCGGTGGACACTTCCTTGCCCTAAAACTCTCTCAGAAATGAGCGGAGGCCTGTGCCCAGCAGTGGCACGTATATAGGCTGTAAATTTACTTTTTAATTTTATACTTTTGTTGGGTATTTTCAACGTTTATATTATTTTTTACCGACTAAGTGAACAAGTTCCCTAAAAGATAACTTATCATTGTTACAAACTTACAGGCTCACTACTGGGTAAAGTCATATCTGTTTTAGAGAAATCAGCTAAACGGTACGGAAACAGCAGCGCATAAAATAATAACAAACAAACATTAATTTATATATTAGACTACTACTACTAGAGTAAATACAATAGACGTTCTACCACGCCAAACTGCAGCTTATTAAATAGCATATAAGTAGTATAGTTGTAACACGAATGGGTCAGCTCCACCGGGTAAGTACGAAGATCTCACAGAATACCAGCTTAAAATAGCAGCTTAACGCTGCTGTGTTTCGTATGGTGAGTGTAGAGATTCGGAGACCATTTTTACTGGAAAGGAGGCATTCCATCTTAGTCCTCATGGGTGACAACGCATTTGCATTTTGATTCTTAATCGAAAATAGCTGTGCGTATAGTATAGTATGGTATTACTTATATAATATATAAATATTTATTACAAATTAATAATATTAATACTTATGTCCTGGGAGAGAAAATAAACAATTCTTTGGTCACCAGCGGCGACATTCAGTCGCGGATATAATTTTTATATAAACTTCATCGCGCTATATTTCACGTGGCATTTTTGAGCCATTTACGATCACTAGCCCAACGAGGTAGTCAACTGTCTTCACAACCACGCTCCATTTTATAACTTGTACCCAACAAGACTGATATAAGAAAATTGTCTAAATTATTGAGTGCCTTTGTAACAGCTTACAGCGTGGGAAATCAGGTGAAGTTTTCACGCAAAACAACTATTCAAACAGCACCGGAACGTACTCCTAGTATTATTAAATGTATTATCTCAATACTGGGTATATTTAACCGTCCGAACCAAAAACACATACCTACGTATTGCATGGTTACTAGGCTGCACTAAAAGTATCAGGAGTGGAATATTTCCACTGTTCCTGTCATATTAAAATCTTTTTAATTGAAAACTCCTTGGTTTTAAAATCGAATACCATTTATTTATTTAAAAAAAGATTCTCGGTCTTGTCACAAGGTTTTGTCAAACTTGTTTAGTCGTTGAGAAAATGGAATTGACTCGAGAAAATTCAAGAGCGATGATTTATTTAGACTTTCGAAGTGGTTTAACACAAAAACGGTGTGTTGACCGGATGATTTCTGCATTTGGTCATGAAGCCCCATCCAAAACCACAATTTATCGCTGGTTTGCTGAATTTCAACATGGACGTGTCAAGCTCAGTGATGATCCCCGTCAAGGGTCGTCCAAAAACTGCAGTCACCCAAGAAAACGTTGATGCTGTGCGTAAGCTGATTGAGGAAGATCGACATGTGACATACCGCGAAATTCAGCAACTTTAGACATTGGCATGAGTCAAATACAAATAATCTCGTATGAACAATTAGGTGTAAAAAAGTTATTTTCCCGATGGATAGCATAGGAAAAAGTGGCTCGCGTTACTTGGTGCGTCAGAACTCTCGAAAGATTCCACACAGGATCTTCAAATACTGTATACAATATCGTATCAGGTGACGAATCCTGGATATATGCGTACGAACCCGAAACAAAAAACCAGGCACGAATTTGGGTGTTCGAAAATGAGTTAAAGCCAACAAAAATTGTTCATTCACAGAGTGTTGCAAAAAAAAATGGTGGCCACGTTTGTCTCCAAAACCGGCCATGTTACGACTATTCCTCTTGAGGGACAAAGAACGGTTACTGCAGAACGGTATGCTAGCATTTGTTTGCCACAGGTCATTTCTGAACTCCGTAAAGAGAACTGCAACCGCCGCATCATCCTCCATCACGACAATGTGAGTTCTTACACCGCACACAGAACAAAAGAGTTTTTAGAGCAAGACAACATAGAATTATTAGACTATCCGCCGTACAGCCCCCGACCTAAGCCGTAATGATTTCTATACTTTCCCTAAAATAAGGAATAAATTGCGTGGACAGAGATTTTCATCACCTGAAGAAGCTGTGGACGCCTACAAAACGGCCATTTTGGAGACCCCAAATTCCGAATGGAATGGTTGCTTCAATGATTGGTTCCATCGTATGGAAAAATGTGTCAAATTTTGCGGAGAATACTTCGAAAAGCAATAAATACATTTTTAAATAGTAATGTTGTGTCACTTCCTCGATTCCGGTAAATTTCAGTGCCGCCCGCGAGACCAAATTTATGGAAGGCAACAGTGATTGAAGTTCCAAACTCCAGACTCCCCTTAAAGAGCGAAATAGTTTTAGATGATTTAGCTAACACAGGTAGACAAAGAATATCTACGCAAAGATGATGAAATGCCCTTACAGCTTACAGTTGATTTTATTTAAATAGAGTTAATGGAGAGAGTTATTATTTACCTAATCAAAGCCCCTGGCAAATATTTCCACATTAAGTTTTATTGTGGAAAAATGGCTTACGAATATTATAAAATACTGATTTCAACTGCACTTAATAGCGTATAAAACATTAAACTTTTTGTCTTGCTTGCTTATATCGGAATCCGGTCCTGTTAAATACAGGAGTTGCTAGAAAAATTTGCGAAGAACTTTGCATCAACACAATACTATACAAAAGAACGATAGTATAAACATTGGAGGCAGCAGACTGATTTACGCATTTTTAGATATTCGCAGTCACATAAGAAACTGTTCAAAATTAAAAAAGTTTCCTTTAAGGACAGCTGTATAAAGATTTCTTAGGCGAACCCTACACTTTGAATAAAACTGTTTATACGAATTTTATCGTGTTTAATTAGCTTATTTTTAATTCTCGGCGTTTTCAGCGCTTTACAGCTCCCATGGTCACGGAGGGAGGGGAGGAGACTGAGATGTTTGACGTCCCAATGTTATAGTTAGCCCGGCTACCTTCGGTTTTTGAACATTAATTTTTAGTCCAATCTACGCAGAACGAGCTTACAGTATCATAAAGTCCTGCAGTGATATCCTTGGGTTAATTTTATTACTTTTAGGATCTCAAGCAGATGCCTGCATCAATCCATCTTTTATATTAAAATTAGAATATTTTTTTTAAATTTCAATAACCTCGTGTATCATCCCTGGTAGCTTGATAGCCGGGATAATTATCACATTGGGACGTCAAATATCTCAATCGCCCCGTGACCATGGGTGCTGTAAAGCACACGAAAGGTCGAAATTAGAAATGTGATAAAAATAAGTCAATTAAATGTGATAAAATTTGCATAAATATTTTTATTTAAGATGTATAAGGATTAATAAAACACCAATTTTCGCCAACATTAAAAACCAGAGGGAATATGAATCATCCGAACTATTCAGAATGCCATCGTTCGCTTGAATGATTTCGATAAAAATAAAAATTACCGAGTACATGCTATGCCAGCTATGTAGTGGTGATTTAAGAATTTCTGAGAATTGTGAAGGTGATAGAAGGAAACTGAAGCAGATGGGCAGCATCATCAGACCATTAGACCACGCTCTCACAGAATACCAGCGTAAAATAGCAGCCTAATACTGCTGTTTTTCGCAGCTTAATACTGCTCTGTTTTGTATGGTGAGTATAGAGATCCGGAGATCCTTTTTTACTGGAATCGACGCATTCCATCTTAGTCCTCAGGGGTGACGACGCATATGCATTTTGATACTTAATCGAGGATAAATGTAGATATCTAAGAGCCACAGCATCCACTTGCCATCAGGTGGCCTCCATTACTCCATGTCCTGATTTATGCCCTCATGTCGCTTCTTACGACACCCAATGTATGATATGGGGTACTAGATATTCTTACGGCATAAAAGGCTGAAAAATTCTTAAAAAATATCTATAGATTCCCAACCCGTTTCCAAGGCTGGTAGTTGCGATGACCTCGCAAATTGAAAGTTACATCTACCAATCGCAAATCTATTGTAGTTATAGTATACATATTCTGCTAGTATTTTGAATCAAATTTTATGTTCTTTGAAATAATACCTCCGTTGAACGCAAGGTAAAGATTAACGCATTAAATCATCGCGTGCAAATGTTTATTAGCCAGTAAGAGATTCACGTACAACAGTTTGATTTTGTTTCTTTGTGCCACTGATTGCGGCCTTTGGTCCATCTCGAAATGCTTTACAAAACTTTTTTCATCGTGGGAACATCCAAACATGGCTCAATAAAGAAACATTGGAGGAATGTCGTGAAATATTGAACAACAGTGAGAGAAAACTGGGCCATTATTTTCATTTTGCACAAAATGTTGATTCTTTGTGACAACTGTTACTTATCGTTTCATTATTATGATGCCTTAGTATTTTAGTTATTGAAAGCCAGACAATTTGAGAACAGACAATGAAAGTCTAGAAATAAATTTCAGTTTTACCAACAAAGAATGCCTTTATGGCAAAAAAAATCAAAGATTATTTTTACGACAAATGAGGCAACAGGCCACTTAACGGCTGCTGTAGTACTGAGAAGGCTTTAGATGTTTTGTCAACATTGAAAAAGAATATGAACTCCCATACAGTCTGCAGTTTATTTAATTTAAGCAAAAATTAAGTGTTTCAGATAGCACATAACAGAATACTTCATTTAATACGTGGTAGAGCCACGCTGCAGCTATATTATGGTTGCAGCACGAATGGGTCGGCTCAACCGGGGAAGGATCACGCTCTCACAGAACACCACCGTAAAACAGCAGCTTAATATTGCTTTGTTTCGTATTATGAGTGTAGAGAACGTATCCGGAGACCCTTTTTTACTAGAAACGAGGCATTCTATGTTAGTCCTCAAGGGTTACAACTTACAACGTATCTGCGTTTTGATTCTTAATCGAGGATAAATGTAGATGTCTATGGGCCACAGCATCCACTTACCATCAGATGGACCGTGTGCTTGTTTGTCACCCTTAATCTATAAAAATGCATTATTCTAGATGTACATTTATTTTTTGAGCCTACCACCAATTTTATCACTAAATGCACGATCGTCAAACTGTCCAAAACCAAACGTTCGACTCGACGGCTCCTGAGTCAACTGTTAAAACCAGTAACTATGCCATTGTACGGACGACGAAAAATTATGAATACGAACGCTGTTAATTCTAGTTATACATTGAAATAAAACAGTTTTGTGTGAAAAAGCCGGTTTATGTGAGCCAGCCGACTTGGTCTCACTCCTATGGTTTTGGTGTAGTGATTTGGCTAGGCTGTATCATCATAACCATAACCTGTTGATGACAGATACATGTGATGATTTCAGTTTAGTAATTATAGGTGTGGTTGATCATATATAATCGATGTATATGTCAGTAATAAATGTAAATAATGTATTTTATGTACTTAATTTACTTTTTACTTAAGTAAGTCTGAGAAATAACTCATATTATCGGACCGTGAGATCCACGCGTGATTCAGTTTCTAAACGGATCGTATGTGGGACTGGTCGTCAATACTAGAGACAAAAGAGCTGGTACCTTTCTTGGCCAAAAGCTAAGTATAGCATGGAAACACAACGAGTATTCTTGGCACCGTACCGCAGTGAATAGGACTGTTTGATAGCTTTTAGTATATTTTATTGTAATAAATGTTGCATATTACAAATATGCAATATCAATCAAGCAAAGTATCTATAAATGGAAACACTAGTAGTTACAGTCACTCCCAAATAAACGGTAGGTGAGGTTTAGATATCCTAAGAATATGCATTCCCGATGACTACCGCCGCCGCCTCTTTAGAGCAAAGGGCATATAATACCGCAGCCAAAGCCCCATCAGCTAAATAACGCAGACCGTACAATATGCAGATGGACAGCTTATGGCTGTAAGGTCATAGGTTCAAACTGTGAGCTTTACTTTAAATGTAGTTAAGTTCTAATGCAGTGAAGTTGATTATTGGCCCCTGAATTAAATTAAAGTTTATGCAAATCAGTACACTAAGCGGAATATAGCGAGAGCTATTTATAGCTGACCAGACATAAAACACACAATATTTGTATTTTGGATGCAGGTGGTCTATGGGGGGGGGGGAGGTTATGTGCAACACTTGTGATGGGCTGAAGTAGTAGTACCAAATATTATTATAACATAAACAATAAGTTGGTAACATGATAGAACTGGTTATTGATATTGGTCCATTATTATTTTTCAGATGAATTTAAGAATTTCATGTTTTCTTTGAAGCTGGAGGCATTCAAATACAATTAAAACAAACACGTGTATAATAAATGTCGTAAGACATTATTTTATTGAAACTGTATAGTAAAATATAACACAGGAATAGTAAAACTAAATATTTTTAGGATAAGTTATAACAGTCTGGAATATATTCAACTGGCCAATTCTCAGTAACAATCCTAAAGATCTAGACTAGTGTTGAAAACACAGACTGACGGGTGGGTGTATTCACGTTATTAATAATGTCAGCTCGGTGCTCGGATGTTGATTTATGACGGAAAATGTGAGTAACATAACATGCCCTAGGAAACTAAAAAAAATTGTAAAATATTAATAATGTTATTTTAATTAAATTAATTTAAATAAATTGTAACTAAGCACTCGCTGTAATTGGGTTGAATGGTCTAAGCTGTAACTATTACAGTACGCGAGCAACCCGGTTTCAAACCCCATTAATTACAATTTTAAGTGCTAATTTACCACGAGCTCGGCGATGAAGGAAAACATTGTGGGGAAACCTGCATGCACACTGGACTTTTCTTAGCCTAAACTTCTCAGAAATTAGAGGGGGCCTGCGTGCAGTAGTGGGATGTAGCAGGATGTAACTTTGATGATTCTAAGCCTCGCCCTCCTCGGCATGCCCTAGGAAAATATTTGCAATAGAGCACTTGGCAGCCAGGTTGCCAACAGTAGTTTTTGAAGTGAACACTTCTTTAGCATCGTTGTGATTTGAAAGTCTATGTAACGAAAAGGCGACAGTAAAAAGAGACAGACACATTAATTTATAAGATTTAATGTGGGAGAAAATGAGATAGTAAGCATTATAGATTATAGCTCAATGCTCGCGAGAAAAAAATCGTAAAAAATTCGTAATTCGTCGCGTTTTGTTCAACAAGGTACGAAGGTGTCGTATGTCTATGGACACAGAATAAATAATAGTACTACCACGGTATAATAAAAAGTGGTACCTAATTATGGAATAAAAAAGCAGTAAAAAGCGGCCAAACCTCAACTTCGTAATAGGTAAAATTGAGATAAATGTTTTGTAATTAGTGAGTACTACATAAGGTATATCTTGTTTATTATCTTGTTTTGTTTGTGTCTAGTATATATATTAAAAGGATTGTTACATTTATTTACTATAAAATTAAATATACTTATATTTTATGCCGAACTTGTAGTTTAAATTATAAGTACCCGGATGACCGAGCTTTGCTCGTTTTTTTTTAATTACATTTAGATACAAATTACATGAATAATATTTTTTGATCTTATTGACATCATAGAAAAATGAACTGGTTATTTGAATAAAAAATAATTGTGCAATTAGTTTAATTAAAATTTTCGTATTTTTAAAAAATACTAAAAAAGGGCTCTAAATAATAGATTTTCTCACAAAAGAAGGGAACTTGAAAAAAACAAAGGAAAAGGTCGGACCGAAGCGGGACGCGAACCAAAGCATTACGATTTCGCGACCGCTCGATATCCACTTGAGCTATTACGATAATTAACACAGTGTCAAAATTTACCTTCTTATATTGTAGCAGTTTTTCATTGCCTGAAAACACGGACAAAAAGACATTTTCTAAAAATAAATCCTAGCTAGATCGATTTATTGCCCCCGAAACTCCCTGGACACAAAATTTTATGAAAATTATTGGAGCCGTTTCCGAGATTCCGATTATATATATACAAGAATTGCTCGTTTAAAGGTATTATAATATTAAATAAATCATTTAAAGTATTTGTACTTTATATTTCATTTCATTTGGTTTCACTTCTATCGCGTGTGAGCTGCACTCATGTTTTTTCATTATTATATGTTGGTTGCCACGCTTAGCCGACAGATAGGCGACCGCGGTTTTAGTTGATTTGGTTTTTTGGAATCTCTTACGTTGCCACTCTACCGTGTATTTTTTGGCATCGATACAGTTGTGATCACAAAATCAATATGTAAAAATTCAAGTATAGAATACAGTGATGACCCCTCGCATCAATAGTGGTAATCAGTATTTTCTAAAGTGTGCTACGACTTGGGTTTAAACTTAGCCTGAACTCTATACTACTATTGGGTCATTATAGGTCTGTTGGAGTCTAAGTGATAACTCATCTCCAACTTAATTTAATCAAGAAAGAGGTATCAAAGGGTCACAGATCGATTTTAGTAACTCATGCTTTTATTTGTTATAACTTAAAACATTATAATAATTTAATACAATCAAGCCAAATCTTCACCATTACCTTTTTAAATTCAAATATATTACAGCCTAAATAAGTCCACTGCTGACATAGTCCTCTCCTAGAACATAGTTGCCACGCTTGGCAGGTTGACAACCGTGTTTTTTTTTAATTCAAATATTCTTTTATTTTTAACCCTTATTTCGACGGAGTTCTCAATATGCTAATTTTACAAATTTGTTTCAAAAGCTAGGTTTCTATAGCATGTTAGAGTCTCGTAAAAAAGATAAAAAAATTAAATCACCTACCATTTTTGAGAAAAAAGGGGGTCCGTCACAGCGGACTCCGTCGAGAACATAGAGATTTACAAGTAAAATAACTTGTCCGCCCTGATGGACTTTACCACTTAAGAGTGCAAATAAAGATATGAAAACGAAACGAGAGGAAAGGAATGAAAATTATGTTTATTTGAAATCTAATATTAACCTTTTACGTGAAAATTAAAAAAAACAGTTGCGTGGAGCTTTTCCTGTCACAAAGCATAGCCGCGTATTACATTTTAAACAGTATACAGTTGTTTTCTTATTGCAATTCATACAACGGCCTTCCTCCTAAAACCTTCGTAGATGGGAAGTGCCCCACATTATCAAATCGGGTATCATCAAGTGGTCTAGGCTTGCACACATGGCGGACGCAAGTACCTTCAGCCCGTTGGTAGGTAGCAGCTCTGTTGTTATTCAATAAACCGTAGTATATTTCAATTCCCATGTGGAAACCCCCGCCCCTTAAAAACTGAACCACGCCTACTGGGTATCTGAAATCTTTGAGTCTCATAAAGTTGACACGACCATCTGCAGCACGTGCTTTTTGCTTTCTATATAGAATCCAGGCATTGTTTACACAAATGTCAATCATTTGAGAAAATATCGCTATATACCGGCGGTTAGTTCTGAACGGTGTCTTATATAACGATATCCTCATGTCAGCTAAGTCAACACCACCCATATTTTGATTATAATCCTTGACCATATTAGGACAATCAACATCGACTCTTTGCTTAGCGTCCTTGCGGTATCTCTTCGACGGAATCAGCATCTGTGTATGAACTTATTAGTGTGGTACATTTATTGTGGTACCACCTTACGACAACTAATTTGTTTTTGTTGCAGACACACTGACAATAACTTCCTCGTCTCTTCTACTTGAGAGTCTTTTCACAGATCAATTTATCTTCTGCCCCTCTCAGTCGGTTGATTCGAATTGTCCCTAAAGAAAATAAACCATAGTTTTCTCGTAGTAGATATACTAATTCGGGCAACGAGAAGAAGTTATCAAAATATACCATAGCAGGCTTATTTCATATGGTTTGACATAGAGCAATAACAATGTGTGCCCCAAAACCCAAAGATTGTTCTTCATCTGTAAACTTATGATTCCATAAGGTATAAAATCGTAAATCATACCAGATGTACCTGCCCGAACATAGTTTTTAAAACCCCATTTTATCGGTTTATCTTTCATGTATTGCCTCCGTTTACCGGCTTTACGCCCTTTGTATGCAATCATCATCTCGTCGATACTGAACCTATTTTCATCTTCATGAGCAATACAATTTCTACGTATCTTCTCTATAATAGGTCTAATCTTATAATATCTGTCGCTATATTCAAAATTGTTATCAACAAAATGAATAAATCGTCGAATTTGCTCGTACCTTTTCAAAGGCATAACGTCTGCTATTTTGTCATATCTGAACTTCATGCTCCAGTAATCTAAATAAGAGCTCAGAGGTACAATACCCATCAAAATGTGTATTGCCAGGAAGTCACGCAACTCATTCTCTGTTAGCTGTATACATCGGCCAGTTCTTTGGACTGAATAAGCGTTTGTTTCATTGACTATATCTGTTATGATATCTGGTGAGAAGAAAAAAAAAGAAATATTGTAAAGGTGACAAAACTTCGGGGGCATCTCCAGACATAACCGGATCTTCTATTTGAGCTTTGTGTAAAAAAGTACCTTTTTTTCCATTTGAAGTCGGAGTCTCAACTTTTGTAGTTCCCTTGGCCTTTTTTTAGCTACAAAAGTAGCCGTTTGTCTCCTTTTTCTAGTGACTGGGGATGGGGTATGTAAAGATGGTAAAGATGATATAGAGTGCAAGTTTTGAAAGTTTGGTTCTTGTGTTGGATTAGGTAGAATTTCTTGTAAAATAGGAGTTAAAAGGAACATTGGATAAATCTGGGTCTTCGTCTGTTTCAGATTTGTTTTCAGGTCGTGCTTCAGAGGAACCATCCAAAAGATTCATGCGCTCTAAAGAGGAAGCAAGCGATGGTGCAGGCGAGGAGGAGTTAGAATCATGCGACTCATCAAGCTCATTTACAGAATTTGACTTGTCACTTTTTCAATGCACGATACAAGTGCTAATATTTTTTTCGAGCAGACACTGTCAAAGAGCAAAAAAAGAAAAGCTAAGCAAACCACCACAAAAATAAAAGCTATATCACGAGAGTGTAACGATTTGAACTGATTATGTATAGGAAATTTATAGATATATGTATATATTATTTAATATTCATAAAAGGTATGCTCATTATTATAAAAAAAAACATTGATATTTATATAGAAAACTAAATACTTTGCACTGTCATGAAAGGAAATACACATATCTATTTATTACTATGTTATTGACAAAGTCCGCTGCCATGGACAACTAAAACTTCGTGTGCATTGCCGTAGTTTCGGTACGGTCCGGCGTGGCGGACAACTACTCAGCAGGTCTATTTTTAGTAAATAAACTGCAATTACTATATTGTTTTGTTAGTGAATGTATGCGTTATCTACATGACAACAAATATCACAACAAAAATCCAATGTAAAAAAATAAATAATATAAAAAAACCATATAAATACTTTGAGTAAAGTTGAAGACTTCCGTGTCGTCGCCATCTTGCTCAATAAGTGACAGATGACATATTGCCAGGTCACTAATTTATTTTTCTACCTTTCCTTTATTATATTTTCTAACGTTTATTTAAAAAAAAGTTAAATATAAACTAAATTAGAATTGCAACAGATTTTTTTAAAGTACTTGTCCATCCTACCGGACTAATTCGAAATAAGGGTTAAACATAAATAGAGTAACGCTTATATTAATAGGTACTCGTACACTTTTAATAAGATTAATGAGTCAAGAGCATAAGAAAAATCCGTCAGCCATTTTCATCTCACCTCATCTCATATCATAAGAGTCAACCAAATTAAATACCCAGAAGAATTTGCCGTAGGCACTTTACTTTTCTTTTGTACTTCTTTTCATGCAAAAGTATTATCTCCAGTACTAGACTTCTTATTGGTCAATTATATATATATATATATATATATATATATATATATATATATATATATATAAGAACAATTACCTTTACTCGTGGGTTTTATAATTTTAATTAAAATACACAAATAATGCGTTATTTGTACTGAAATTAAAACAGGAGTTATAAAATTAATCCGAATAAAATTTGACCTTTAATACAATTAGTTTATTCTATTTTACTTCGATTACGTTCCAAGGGCAATGTACAAAATTAGGAAATATGAAACATTATATATTGATCGATTCAGAATAATAGTCATTATAACGTAGCCCAACGTAATAATCGACTAGGAAATAATGTGGAACAAATTTTATGGAAACAATTTCAAGTAATTCTGATACTAACTGCGTAAAACTACTTTTTGTAAGAGATATGAGGTTAATAAAGTTTTATAAGCTATAACCA
Organism: Parnassius apollo; assembly: GCA_907164705.1. Classification (NCBI taxonomy): domain Eukaryota; kingdom Metazoa; phylum Arthropoda; class Insecta; order Lepidoptera; family Papilionidae; genus Parnassius; species Parnassius apollo. The sequence continues at coordinate 9,107,587 of CAJQZP010000295.1, forward strand.
TTTTATAAACAAAATATTTGAATTGATGCCGAAGCGACTTGATTAGTGACACAAAATAAAAGTCTATGAGGGCTGACTACATTATTATACTTGTGCCATTTGCGGTGAAGATTCTAAAGGAACTACTCCGATTGATCTACTTTATTTATATATTTTATATATATATATATATATATATATATATATATATATATATAATATATATATTTATATAATAATTATTATTTTTTTCTCGCCCAAAGGCTAAGTACAGCATTCAGCGAGAAAACGCAGCCAGCGGTGTTGCAGTATACCAAGGGGAAATTCTTATTGCATTTATTATTTTTATTTTTAACTAATAGAATTACAAACGAGCGCATATTCAGTCTGGTGGTAAGTGATGCTGTAACCCATAGACATCTACATCGAAGTGCATACGTTGTCACCCATATGGAATAGAACTCCATTACAAGTAAAAAAGTTCTCCGGTTCTCTACACTTATCATACAAAACAAAGTATCATTAACCTGCTATTTTACGTTGACATTCTTGCTCAACCAATTTTTATTTCATATATCATTTTACTTTCGTCTGTTTCAATAACCATTACTTTCGTTTTAGTAGCGGCGAAATATATTATAGTTTTTGAAAGTGATTCACTTTTATTCCCCTTTTTTTTTAACAATACATGCAACAACCACCATTTGCAACTCCCGCTTTAGCCGCCGACAACGCACATATAATTATTATGTCTTGATCATTGACGTACGAGAGGCATTTGACGGCTCACCGATTCTTAATTCACAATATTCTAATCTAAATAAGAATCTTAATAGAAGAAGAAAAATAATTTTCTAACCTTTAAAACATTTAACAATTCACCTAAAACGAAAATGTGTGCTAAAATAATTTTTAAATGAATTTTGCTTTGAATCAGTTTGACTTGTTAATTAATAATGTCCTCCAGAGCCAGATCGAATTTTGGTCACGGTGGCCAGCTTCAACGCAGACTGGCCATCGGTGCAGGATAGGATTATAGTGCCCAAGCGTATGCGCAAGCACAAGTGCACACTCTATAACCCGATGGGACGGTAAACCGACACGACCAGAGAGAGATCAGGCGCAGGACCAACGGCTTTACGTGCTTTCCGAGACACGGGGGTGAGACACGGCCAACTTCCTGACTCCAGGCAGCTACTGAGAATTTCTGGACGGAAAAACTCAATAATCGATTTTTTGGCCCAACCCGGGATTCGAACCCAGGACCTTATGATCAGCAGTCGCACTACTACAACCACTAGACCTACGAGACAGTTAATACCTGATTAATCAGTTAAATTTGATTTATCAGTTAATTAATCAGTTATAATAATAATATAGCCTCTTTATTTCCATAATGAATGACTTAGAAAAAGAACAATAATATCTTAAGATTTCGATTACATAATTATGCATGCATATAACAAAATAATACAATTCATAATTATCGGAATTAATAATTTACAATCGAATAATTAATAATAATAATAATTATTAAATAATCTCTAAAAACTTAGATTGTACAACCAGTGCGTGTTGCCAGTGATGACTTACGGATCTGAGACGTGGTCCTTCACTGCTGGCCGTATGAGGACGCTCAAGGTCGCTCAGCGAGCTATGGAGAGGGCTATGCTCGGAGTTTATCTGCGTGATAGACTCAGAAATGAGGATATACGCAGTAAAACCAGAGTGACCGACATAGCCCAACGGATTAGTAAGCTGAAGTGGCAATGGGCCGGCCATATAGCTCGAAGAACCGATAACCGATGTGGAAGAAAGGTTCTCGAGTGGCAGCCTCGTACCGGTAGGCGTAGTGTAGGGCGACGGAGTGACACCTGGTAAGATATGCAGGAAGTCGATGAATGCAGGTGGCTCAGGACCGTGCTTTGTGGCATTACTTGGGGGAGGCCTATGTTCAGCAGTGGACTTGTGAAGGGCTGTAATGATGATGATGATGATGAATCGAATAATTTCTAAATTTTATATAAATTTCAAAATATTAAATAAAATAAATTTTCAGATCAGTTTACGTACAAAATTCATAACATAATTTATTACGGACCCCTCAACGGGTGAAGGCCTCCTCCATTTTTTTCCACGTCTGTCTGTACTTTGCCTTTGTGATCCAATTTTCACCGGCTTTTCTTATTATTTCATCAACCCATTTTGTCTTGTTCTACCTCTGTTCCTTTTGTTTGGTGGTCCTTGCCAGTTAGTTACTCTCTGTGTCCATTTTCTTTGTCCATACGCGCAATATGACCCGCCCATTTCCACTTTTGTTTTTGAGAATGTTCCAAAGCATCTATTATTTTTGTTGTATTTCTTATGTCTGTGTTTCTTTTTCTGTGTTTTCTTTGTGTATTTAGTATACTCCTTTCCATTGCTCTCTGACATACTTGTATTTTGTTTATAGTCTTATTATTGTATATCCATGTTTGGCAGCCATACGTAAGGCAGGGTAGTAAACATGTATCCATTATTTTTTTCTTGAGTTTTATGGGGAGTTTTGATTTTAGGGTTTCTTTATTGCTCCAGAATTTATTCCAGGTTATGTTAACTCGTCTTTTAACCTCATCTTCGGGCCTTGTCTTAGAGAAAGATACTTGTTGTCCCAGGTAAACATAACTTTGAACGTATTCTAATATATTGTTATTGACCGTTATTGGTATAATATGGTGGTTCGTCATGACTTTAGTCTTGGTAGCATTTAGTTCTAAGCCAATCGTATTGCTTACATCATTTAGTTCATTAATTATTTTCTGTAGTTGAGATGCTGTTTCGGAGAAGAGTATGATGTCATCCGCAAATCGAAGATTACTGAGGAGTTTGCTATTTATATTTATTCCTGTCTTTTCCCAGTTCAGAGTTTTCATTATATTTTGTAGCACAGTTATAAAAATTCTAGGTGACAGGGGGGTCACCCTGTCTGACGTCTCTACAAATGGTTATTTCAGGGCCATGTCTCTCTAACTTTACACGACTTTTGCTTTTGTAGTAGATGTCTTTTATAATGGTTTTTGAAAGAGAAGAAAGTAAGACGATACGTGAAATAAGAATAAAAGGGGAGTTGATCGAGCAAGTAGATGAGTTTGTTTATCTGTGTTGCGTATTTAGCAGGGATGTTAGATGTGATAAGGATATAGAACGACGAGTGAATGCAGGAAATAGAATAAATGGGGCCCTAAACTCTATTGTGAAGGAGTCAAAATGTGTCGAAAAATGCACGTATGGCAATTCACAATGCTGTGTTGGTCCCTACTTTAACGTATGGTAGTGAAAGTTGGGTGTGGCAGAAGAAGCACAAGAGTAGAATGAACGCAGTAGAAATGCGGTCGTTAAGGAGTATGTTAGGGCTGAATCTGAATGACAGGGTAAGAAATTGTGTAATAAGAGAAGAGTGTGGTTTGCAAGATGATGTTGTGACCAGGATTAAGAAAGGAATGCTTCGGTGGTTTGGTCATGTGGAAAGAATGAATGAGGAAAGAGTGACAAAGAAAATTTATGTTGCAGAAGTGAATGGCAGAGTCGGAAAGGGACGTCCTAGGCGAAAATTTATCGACCAAATTGGCGATTTATTGAAAACGGGCCAAATTAGGAGTACCCTTAACCGACGAGCATGTATGCGTAGGTGTATGGATGTGAAGGAGACAAGAGAGGTGTGTCAGGATCGTGCCAAATGGAAGTCTGCCTACCCCTCTGGGTGACAGGCGTGAGTGTTTGTTTTTTTGTTATGTTTTATAAGTTCTATAGTCTCCGATGGTACTTCGCACTCATGTAGAGCTTTCCACACGCTCGTTTGTGATGTAGAGTCGAAGGCTTTTGCGTAGTCGATAAATGCCAGGTAGAGTGGTCTATTGTGCTCTATATATTTCTCTATAATCGAATTTAAAGTGTGGATGTGATCTATTGTTGAGAAGTTTTTCCTGAAACCTGCTTATTCCGTCGGTTGAAATTTCTTTGTGATCGTTGCTAGGCGATCCTCAAGACATGAAGCAAATAGTTTGTACATATTTGATTGTAAGCTTATTGGTCGGTAGTTTCCAATAACGGCAGAGTCTCCTTTCTTGTAGAGTAAAATTATGTCCGATTGTGCCCATTCTTTCGGTATTGCTCTATTGTTTAGAATCTTATTAAATAGTTATGTATGGTGCTAATATAATCTAATTCAATTTTGTTTATGTTTGTACTTAAGGTTTGTATGAATTGTTCTTGCTCTTCTAAAGTATTGAGTTTGGTTGTTTAATTTTTGAAATTTGCTCTACTTTTCTTTATCGGTGCAATCTGTAGTGTACTTTTCAAGAGTCGATGGTCGCTAGGTTTGATATGATTTCTAAGTTTGAGATGTTTTCCTTTCTATTCGTTAGTATATAATCGATTTGACTTCTTCTTTTCTTTGGCGAGAGCCATGTCCACATAGTTTTATTGTTCTTTTTAAATAAACAATAAGTAAACAGTTATTGATACCTAAATGTCAATTTGATGATATTGGTATCGTGATAAATTAGCCAAACAACCAAGTTTTTCATAATAGTTTAAAGTATAAAAGATTTTATAGTTCCTGGTGGTTTCTTTCAATTATCACAATAACGTTTATTATTTAACAAGATCCATTAGATTAAGTTTCCGTATCTTTTTATAGATTTAAAATCTCTATTTACATGGTATGTTTTTATGCTAATTAATAACTTTTAAACTCTCGAGTTTTTGACAATTAATGTCCGCTATATCTATAACAAGATACGACTACCTCGTCTGTCTAGTGGTCGTGAACACGTTTGCTTTTAAGATCCTGGGTTCGAATCACGGGTCGAACCAAAATCAGTTATGTTTTTTTGACAAGAATTTTCGGTAGCTGCCTGGAGTCAGGAAGTATAATATATTTTCACCTCCGTGCCTCGGAAAGCACGTAAAGCCGTACTGCGCCTGATCTCTTTTCGGCCGTGCCATATTACAGTCCTATCGGACGATGATAATGGGGAAATGGAGAGTGCAACTGTGCTTGCTCGCATACATTTAGGCAATATAATCCTGTCCTGCACAGATGGCAATCTCCGTTTGGACTGGCCTCCGTAACCGAAATCCGGTCTGGATGACATTATTAATATAAGTTATTATGACGTCATATAATTTATGTTGCTTATGCTGTATAATCAATCGAAAGAGACTTATGTTATTAAAATTTTACGATCAGTCTAGAAGGTATTGGCGGACATTAAAACGAAAATACATAGGTATTATGTTGCAGCAATTTCGATCAAATTATGATTTAATTAAATTCTAGGATTTTGAAAAAAAAAGGCTAGACTTCATCGTTATTCCATGTATTTCAGTGTTTTCTTATTTTAGTGCATACATGTAGGCCAGGCCGTTATTATTTTTCTTATTTAATTTTTCTTCTGGGTTGCTTTTGGTTTTATCTCAATATTTGTTCTTTTTTTTTTTGTTATTTTTACCTATTATTGGTGTACAATAAAGAGTATCGTATTGTATTGTAGATCTTTTAATCAAAATCTTGGATTTGTTTATCCTAATGATAAATGGAACATAGCTCGCAGTCGAAGCGCGGGAATTGCCCCATCTTTGTGCATAAACTGGGGTGACACAGTCCTGATTTCATCAAAATCCTGCGACACATACATACTAACACAATTATTAACTTTGTAGGCTTCAATATAGTCGGGTAGAAATAACGTGATCGACCCGGGTCAACGCGATGTAACAATCACGGAATTGCAACTATTTGCGAAACTAATTAACCGCATTCCGAACGCTTGAAGCGAAGGCTATTTTAAGATAGGCGTATCACGTCATGGGATACCTATAATCGTGGCCAATTATTTCATTTTTTTTTATGATTACATCCAGTTGCTGCATGCAATATTTAAGTAATAACTGGGTGGTAGGAATCTTTTTATAACTATGAGTCTATCTGGGTCTCCTTTACCTATTTCTGCCGTCAAATTGCAGTTTTTTTTTTCAACAGAATAAGGGTGATAAACGAGCATACAGTCCACCTGAAGGTAAGTGGATGCCGTGGCCCTTAGACATCCCATAATTAAATTGCAGATGCGTTGTCAACCCATAAGAACTGAGATGGAATGTCTCGTTTCCAGTAAAAAAGCGTCTCCGGATCTCTACACTCAACATACGAAACACAACAGTATTAAGCTGTTATTTTACGCTGGTATTCTGTGAGAGCGTGTTCCTCCCCCGGTAGAGGCGACCTATTCGTGCTACAAGCATAATATAGCTGCAGCATAGCTCTACCACGTATAAGTTTTAGCACTTCTGCGGCAAAGAGCCGTGGTAGCTCAGATGGTTAACGCTCGCTGTAAATATAACAGAATGCGAGTAACCCGGGTTCGATCCCCGCCGGCACCAATGAAATTGTTAAATGCAATTTTAAGTGCAGATTTACCACATGCTCGGCGGTGAAGGAAAACATCGTGAGGAAACCTGAAAACATGTCTGAGGAATAAGAAAAAAATATTTCGAAGACATGTGAAGTTCGCCAACACGCATTGGGGCAGCGCGGCGGACACTTCCTTGCCCTAAAACCCTCTCAGAAATGAGGGGAGGCCTGTGCCAGCAGTGGAAGTATATGGGCTGTAACTTTACTTTACTTACTTCTGTGTTCCGATCTAAAATGAATGGAGAACTATTACAATTACAGGTTGTGAGGTGGTTGCGCATTCCATGTTCAGCATCTTCATACAATAGTTCTACTTCATATAACAAAATACAAAGAACTCTTTTATCAATACTCTTAATTATTAGAACAACGGCTTATGTTATATACGTAAAATCACACTGCAACGTATTATGGTTTATATTAATACGTGGTAAAGCCATGTTGCAGCTACATTATAGTGGTAACACGAATAGGTTGACTCAACTAGGGAAGGACCACGCTCTCACAGAATACCAGCGTAAAATAGCAGCTCAGTGTTTTGTATGGTGAGTGTAGAGAACCGGAGACCCTTTTTACGGGTTACGAGGCATTCCATATTAGTCCTCAAGGTTGACAACGCAACTGCATTTTTAATCTTATTCGAGGATAGATGTAGATGTCTATGACCACAGCATCCACTTACAATGACTTAGATTGTGCGCTCGCTTGTCAACCTTATCTTACAACAAGTGGTAAAATTAAAATGTCTGTACTACAGCTACAATATAATTAAAATGAGAACACCATCAATGTATACGGAGTCAATTAAATATGCAGTGTTAAAGATAACTCAAAAATCACAGGTGAAATCTTGATTAAATGTGTATGGGACTACACGAGAAGTACCAGCTTTCAGATAAAAAAAAAGAATCATCAAAATCGGTTCACCCAGAGAAAAGTTATAAGCACATAAAAAACAGTCGAATCGAATAAATGATCCTTTTTAAAGTTAGTAAAAAAAAGGTATTTATACCGCATTAGGAAAGACCACGGTATTATTTGCCAGCAGAATACCTACAGCGTGAAATAACAGCATAATGCTTCTGTGTTCGTATGGTGAGTGATGAGAACCATAGATTATTTTTACTGGTAACAAAATATTCCATCTTAGTCATCAGGGTTGACAACTGCATTTATATTTTTTTTTTGTCGAAAATTTTTGTAAGTAGATGTATAGCACCTACTTACCGTCGGGTTAGCCGTTTATCATTCTTACTTGTATAAAATGATCTATGATGATGTTGTGACTAGGATTAAGAAAGGAATGCTTCAGTGGTTTGGTCATGTAGAAAAGTGAATGAGGAAAGAGTGACAAACCAAATTTATGTTGCAGAAGTGAACGGAAGAGACGTCTTAGGTGAAATTTTATTGACCAAATTGGCCATATATTGAAAATGGGCCAAATTAAGAGTACCCTTAGCTGACGAGCATGTATGCGTAGGTATATGGATGTGGAGGAAGCGAGAGCGCGAGAGTGGTATGTGGAGGATTGTGCTAAATAGAAGTCTGAAGTCTCTACCTACCTCTTTGGGTGACAAGCGTGAGTGTTTATGATTATGACAATGATCTAAACAGTAACATATGGCGACTAGATGGTAGGGCGCCTTTTAAAACCAATAGGACGTATGTCATTCTTATACCTATTTCTCAAGCTAAGATGCAGTACATCCATTAATCTTAACCGGTCTGAAGGTTAGAAAGCCAGATAATTAGATGCAATGAAGTACTCCATTTTCATTAGTTACAGATATCAATAAGCTCAGTAGCTTCCTACTACCAGGTGGAACTGTATAGATTTTTCATCGGTTTGTAAACAAAAACAAAATCTTCCCGTATATATCCCGTATCATGTTAAACATGAGTAGAAGTATGATTTTTGCTGTGCTAATACTGATGTAATGTTTGTTTGTGGTCACGTGTAGCATAATTTGCAAAGAAATACTATTTTCAGCACCATTTAGCCAATTTTAAATACTACAACAGGATGTTTCCTTCGCTATGCAAGTTTTAATATAGTGTGTGGAAAAATAAGTTAAAGAAGAATCGACAGCCGATGCGGAAGAAAGGTTCTTGAGTACCTAAGTAAGCCTCGTAAGCCCTAGTAAGCCTCGTACCGGTAATTAATGTGTAGGTTGGTCCCCCACTAGATGAAGTGACGGTCTGGTAAGATTGCAGGAAGTCAGTAGTTAGGTGGTGATGGTGGTTCGGTACCGTGTTTTGTGACATTTCTTAGAAGAGACCCATCATAAGCAGTGGACTTGTGATGAGCTGTAATCATGATGATAATGAAACGTACGTTTTGGTAATTGCTTTACTTAATTTATCTTAGGTAAAAATTGGAATTAATTTAATTCGATGATTTACGAAAACGGCCATAGTACGTTCAAGCCCGATGGGAGTACTTGATGTTTTAAAATTAATATCAATTTTTTTTTAATTGGGATTTGAATCTTATTAAAGACCTTAGACTTAGGTTGTTAGCAACTTTTCTATAACTTATTAGCATTTATTTTCCAAAGACATAAACTGTCTATCTGAAACAGTACTGTGTACGAAGTAAAGGTAACCTGGTTCTCTATTCATTATTGAACACTCAACGTCCATATATTTGTATATTTTTTTATATTTTATAATGCCCTTTAGCATCAAATCAACTTCGTACTTGAAAACAGCGAATGATATTTTCAAATTTTAACTTTGCAGGTTTTTTCCAGGTTCGATCAAGGGAAATCCACGAAAGGCGCGAGCAAGCTACGACGAGACCTTATCAACGCGGAGATCGCCAACCTACGGGACCTCCTTCCTTTACCCCCATCCACGCGGCAGCGACTGTCACAACTCCAGCTCATGGCTCTCGTCTGCGTATATGTGAGGAAATCCAACTATTTCCAACAAGGTAAGCATTTGTTTAAAACATATATTTAAAAAAATATTACGTAGCTGAATAAAATGTATAAATAATTTTAAAGAAGGAACATTTCCTTGCTTTAAAATTATTTATACATTTTATTGTTACAGCCTACTAAAATCCACTGCTGAATATAGGCCTCCACCATATAGGGGGATATTTGCTCTGGATTATGCTTTGGATATTTGCCTCGTAGGGGGATACTTGCTATAACTGCCACGCTTGGTAAACGGGTTAGCAATCGCAGTGTTTTAATTTTAGTCGATATTAGAAAGACACTTCTGATTTGTTTTCCTCTGTCAATTTTTCCGAAAATCACGTGATGATATAGGGTAGTAGATATTCTTAAACCGTCGCTACACGGTAATATAAATTTTACCTAATTAAACATTAAATATTCATTGACATAATATAATGTATCAGTTAATATAATAATAAGGAGTGGTGCAGAATTTCGCCGCTTCCACTTTTTCTAATTGTTTACTGTGTGTCGTCTTTAATTGTATATAACTCTAGATTGTGATATACAATGTCTGCTCACGTTTGATTGATAAGAAAATGACGATTGATGCCGATAACTAAACTAGTAAAAACTTTCTGTAAATGGGATTTAATGGTGCACATTTATTGATATAAGTACCCGGTTTACCGAGCTTTGCTCGGTATTTTTCGCTCGGTTTTTTTTAATTCGCGTGTTTTGGAAATTATATTTAGATACAAATTACATACTGATAAAATACGAATAATATTTTTCATTCATTCATTCATTACCTCAAAACACGGACAAAAAGTCATTTTCTAAAAATAAATCCTAGCTAGATCGATTTATTTCCCCCGAAATTCCCTGGACACAAAATTTTATGAAAATTGTTGGAGCCGTTTCCGAGATTCCGATTATATATATATATATATATATATATATATATATATATATATATATATATATATATATATATATATATATTGCTCGTTTAAAGGTATTTGATTCTTCGGTTACTGTGTTATTTATTAACTTTCTTTTTAATTAACCTATCCAAAATTACTTGCCAGTATCAAAAGTGACAATCTATAAAAAATAAACAGGATGCAATACTTCGTACTATCACGACAGTTAACGGATTGAACAATCATTTTGGTGTAAGAAATATCGTTAAAATAATTCACACTCTGTTACTTTTTTTCATTAATTAATTCATCACAATCCTATCAAAGTTTAACGCCGAACATAGGCCCCATAGATTGCCTCATAAGAGAGATTTTGCAATAACAGCAACTTGTCAGGCGAGTATTTTTATTTTTTATTTCTAGTTGTTATTAAAAAAAAGACAGCGGCCCATCTCCTGATTTGTTTCCCCCTGTACGACAACCACAGCTCGAAATTAGGCATTGGAAATTCTTACACCACCATATCACGGTTATTGCTTGTAAATTGAGGAGATATTAAAGTAGTTCCCAAGCACAACCGGGCGGTACCGTCGGCAAATAAAGCAAATCACCCTGGCCTTCCACTCGCTGCAACTGCAGCGCTAACAAACCGCAAATAAATTAATATCTAACACGCGTGCAGTCCCAGCTGTCATCGCATCACTTGGCCGCTCTCGCTTACTGAAGTTCAAATGCAACGCTTAAATTTGCAAGTCTAATAATGCTCATAAACGCTCGGTTTCCCATTACGTTTGGAATAGAACTTGTGTATATCATTCTAGAGCAGTGACCTCTTCTGCCATTGATCATTCATGATGTCTATTTAGTAGCATAAGTAACTACAGAAGGGATCTTCTTTAATAGGTTTATATTTAGACAAGACTAATTATCATTATGTTGACCTTAACGATTACCAAAAATTTTGAAAGAAAGTCATCACGAACATTGTTATATTTTTAACATAATTTCGTCATCGTCATCATCATTACAACTTTTTACAAATCTACTGCTGAAGAAAGTCCTCCTCCAAGGAATGTTACAAGGTCATTAGCCATCCATTTTGCCTATGATCGCTTACCTGTACTAGGCTGCTCTATCCTCGTCATAAAGGAATTAAAAAAATAAATGAAAAACATACTCGTAGACCAATAGCCTCTACACTACGAGTAACATTAAGTTTTAAGTGTATCTGGAAATGTATATTTTTTCAAGCACAATTAACCCATTAGCACAAGGTCGTGTTACACGGAGACCGCAATTTGTGCATGTTGGCATCATAAAGCGGCCTTGAACTGAACGCGTATGAAAATCAATAATTAAGTTACAAAATTCACGTTCACACGACTGTTATACCACAGTTAGGTGACGTTACTGTTACCGCAAAAATAAAGGTCTGTATTTGATAACAAAATTAGAGGAAATAAGCGGTTTCGTTCGGCTACCGGCTGATGGTTATTGGTAGTAATAGTGCCTTCGGGGAATCGAACCCTGTCGGTTCATGTCACGCCCGCAATGCACGCCAACGAAGGTTCACATGGGCCAACTGAGATTTTGTACGCTGCATACAATATATCCGTAATGTATTTTTTCAATATAAATTTAATATCTTAAAGTAGTTACAAGTATATAATGTTAATGTATGTGTACTACAACATTTTACCAGAGCTAGGAGCTTGTGAGACCAATTTTAGGTATGGGGTATGTTTGTCCGTTTATAACTTGCTGTAGCTTAAATATCTTGACGGATTTTATTTTGTTGTTATAATATCAATATAACGCTTGAATTAAAATAATATGACGCTCGATTGACAAACATTGTAACGAATTCATTATTTTACTTATTTAATTATAGATCACCCCAAAAGGGTCTTTGTTTTTTAATTATAATTTACTTAATTAAAATTAACAAATTTAAAATGTATGTTTATCATAATAAAATCTAAATATCTAATATAGTTGCTAATAAAACGCAAAATGCAGTCATCAAATAACATATCATATATATGTCAAAGCTTTGAAACGAATTATGATACATTTTAAAGTTATTTCTTTACACAAGGTTAAGCCAAATAATTTTTTTATACTTGGTGCTTATATTTACTTGGTATCCTGATACTGCCTTCCAGTAATGTGAATATCAGTACTTGCTTCTCAAATCATGCGAGCCTATCTGGCAGACATTCCCGAGGAACTGTCGACTCTCCCGCGTACCACAGGCCGGGCCCACAGCCTGAGGATTCTATAAACGCCCGATTAACCGTAAATCGTGAGAAACATTGTTTGCATATGATTTCCTTACCAGTGTTTACTCAATTATCGTTTGTGTTTTGAAACTCAAATAGCTTTGATTGGTCTAATCGTCACTTTTGCTAATTACTGTTGGGAAAATAATATGACATTGTATGTAGTAGGTATTTATATCTAAATATTTAACTAACACATTTTACTCTTATTTAAAAAGTGACATATTTATAATCCGGATTATAAGCTCCGATATTTAATAAAAATGTTATTTCTATTATTGATTTCATTGAGGTAATTGTTTTTACTTCTATTATGTTAAACTCTCGCCCCGGCTTTACCTGGATAAAATCTATTATGACGTTGTTCAAGTTTAAGATAAACATAAAAGACCAGTTGTTTTATCAATTTCTAGAATTCTTAAATAAACTACAAGTTTTTCACATAAAATATATAGCCCAGAACAAATATCTTTTCACAAATACGTAATGAAGAACAATTCAGTAATGTCTAGAGAACGAAAGTTTAACCAAGTCTTTATCTCGTGTAATTTTATATTCTAAGCGTCTCTTTAATTGACTTGGTAAAAGCCCACTGCTGGGCATGGGCCTAACTGTTTTAGAAAAGATTAGGCTGTAATCGACAAGCCTGGTAGGCAGATTAAAGATCGCAGTGCCAGCCGTCTCGCACCTTTGATGCTAACCCTCTGTAGTGTTTTACGCCCGGGGGAAATGGAAGCTCATACGACTCCAACGTGATGAAATGGGTTGAAGATTATCTTAAGCTGGTAAACAGGTTGTATCGCAAACAGGTACAACTTGGTATGTATGTTTATTTTATTTTATTTCAACAAGACCCTAATGTCATTTTCGTTTGTTGCAACGATTTGCCTTAATTACCATGCTTGGGATGGATTACCGATCACGATACTAGTTGTGAACGCGAAAATACCGGTAAACTGTACGGTCAAACTATAGTGAAAGTGTCATTGCATTTAAGTTCAAAGTGGTCTGTCACGGCTAGGGTTAAGTGCTCGTAGGTCGCGGCATTCCAAGTGTTTTAGGTAACGCACGGCAAGACGCGTTGTAATTGACTATATAAAAAAAAAAAAAAAATATATATATATATATAAGCCCGTGTACCAGAGTTCTTGTCTTACGGAATCGTGATACCGATCCAAACCAATTTTTGTCAATCAAGACGATACTAATGAAATAAAACGGTTAACGTAACGGTCGGTTTAGGTATGATCTAGATGCTGCAAAGCATTCGAAATATTGTAATATCATCATAATAAGTAACAATTAAATGCGATAAAATCCTTTCATTTAATATAAATAATTAGCATAAAATATAAAAGTCTTTTTTTTTTAATGTAATGTCACTTTTTACAGTTTCTCCTTCCAATAGTCTGCGAAAAAAAACATGTTGCATCGGTGAACTACTCGTGTTCCTTATACCAACAATTTATCAAAGAGAATGCATCACCGAAACACAATTAAACCGCAATGCACCAAGTCGGGCAGTCCATTACGATTCCCAGTCTTATAGCTAAATGCTGAAATTACAGCAAGAGAGCCGGGAATTAGCGGGCACGCACAGTCGATACGTATTTTCTCAACAATTTTTGCATACCACCATGGGAACTTGCGAGATGTATGCCCCTTTCTTGTGCCTAATTAAGCCTTAAGTGGCGGGTGATTGGTACCCGTTCAGCGCATCGATACTGGTGCTCTGATGCCTCTCATGAATAATACCTACTAGAATGTCGGAATGCACATTGACGCATATTGAAAATAACGCTAGCTTTATTTAAACTAGCGTTTAGATTATTTTTTATTACTTCACAATTTATTTACACTGCGGTGACTATTAAAATTAGGCTACTTTGGGGAGCTCGTTTAGTGATGCTTTCACGTCATTTATATTTCTAATTGTGGATGAAAATTCCCCCAATTCTGGCAATCCCATATCACCGAACAGCAGTTTTAGATACATGGCCACTAAATGTAGGAATATTTAGCCAACACCTATACAGGAAACTAAATCTATAAAATGTTTTAAAGCTCAATTTAAAAAATTTAGCATTTCAAAAATCGTTATTTAACGTGTAGTGGCCGTTTATTTCATAAGTACGATTTATTAAATATATATGTATAATTAATATGTATATAATATTTTTGTGTGAATTTGTATATGCACGGGTATGTATGTGTATTTTTTTTACTTTTATGTATATACTTAAAAATGTGTACTTTAGAGTGAATGGTTGATTCATTATATTTTAAATGGAAAGTTAGCACCGATAACGACCCGGGCGCAATACAGAATTAGTACCTATTCATCAGAGCTCCGCTGAAAATCAGCGCTGATGCAGTACCTGCGGTAGTGAGTCGGAATCCTTTTTGGCATCACATCATTCACTCTTACCGAGATTTACTTTGAATTATGCTTACCATCTTGTACCTTGTGTGTTTTTATGTTCTTATTTACTTCTAAATGTGTATTTTGTGAGTGTATTGATGCTAATAAACCTATGTCTATCTCCATGTCTAAAAGAAAACTCTGAATGAAAAAAAACATTCATCATCATAATTTCAGCCTAACAAAGACCTTACCTACGACGAAATGTATGGGGATATTTGACAGAGTTGTCACACTTGCCGGGTGGAATGGCAACCACAGTTTTTTTTTTAATTATTTTGAGTCGTTATCAAGAAACTGCTACTGATTATCTCTTGTATTAGTTTCCCTCTATCGTCTCATACAATCTAAGGAGTGGTTTAATGGATTCTCTTACCGTCATCAATAAATAATAATTACAGCGAACACTCGGAATTTTATGACAGAATATAAATTATTTAAAGGACGAATTAAATAACGACTATTTAACATATAAGTTTATGTATGTAATATATTATGTCTCACAGAATACCAGCGTAAAATGGTAGCTTAATGCTGCTGTATTTCGGATGGTGAGTGTAGAGAACCGGAGACCCTTTTTACTGGAAACGATGCATTTCATCTTAGTCCTCACGGGTGACAACGCATCTGCATTTTGATTTGTAATCGAGGATAGATGTAGATGTCTATGGGCCACAGCAATCACTTAACATCAGGTGGACTGTGTGCTCGTTTGTCACCCTTCTCCTATAAAAAATATTATTGTTTTTTTCCTTGATAATATTGATGGTTTAAATTAATACATACAACAATTTTAGATCACCGACTAAAATAACTTGGTTCGTGGAAGTCGTAGAGGCCGAGGGGTTCGTACTAGAGGTGGGAGTGGACCATGTCAAGTTAGGAGGTATTAGAAATAGGCACTATAACATATTATAAAATTTATCTATCAATAAATACTACTAATTGGTTACGCATTATTTTAATTTCGTTACCAAAAGTAATATCGATTTATTTATTTAGTTCAAAAATTTTGTTGTTATTTATTTTTGTACCGAAAGTTTATTTCAAATTAGTCGAATTTATTGATAGATCAATTTCATATTATATTAAAATAAAATTGTAAAATATCAGTGATATAGGCTTCTATTTCGTTCACTTGTTACACCCTATTTTTTTCCAGGCGGTAAAAAAACTCAACCAGTATTGTTGTTGCGTCCCTCACGTTGCACTACTGTGTAGTGCACGGGGGGTGCACTACACAGTAGTGCAACGGTGTAGTGTTGCACTGTGGTCGGGCTGTATTGCTCTAAATTTAATCGAAAAAAAATAGAAAAAAGGGCAGGAGTAAGAAGAAAAAGAGATTCTTACTATAATTGCAGGGCATTTGCTCTTAAACTATATATTTAATTAGTCAAGTAATTTAATCCGTTAGGTAGTTGTTGCAATTTTGGCCTGAGGACTAAACAATCGGTCCCTTGTCTACAAGTTAAATAATTATTATCTACTTTCATGCCCTGGTAGCGTAAGATCAGCCACCACGCTACGTACTACTACGAAAACTGTTCCGTGGGTGTAGCAAAAGGCGGCTGAGAGAAATGCTAGAAAAACGGCTTACGATGAATGGCGGTATAATGATGTCGTTTACGCCAGACGTTAAATATTTATTACACGTCTTGCACTTTCATACCAAGCCTGAAGCAACAACGTACTTTTACGGGCTGTTGAAGAAGAATATGAATTTAAAAAAGAGCATTATTTTATTTACTAATAATGTATTCGTAATCTATGCTAGATACGAGCGGCAATCTGCATTCATTTAAAATTATAGCGAACACATTTTTTTTATTTAAGTACTAGCAATATTTTTTTATAGTATAAGGGTGACAAACGAGCAAACAGTCCACCTGATTACAAATCAAAATGCAGATGCGTTGTCACCCGTGAGGACTAAGATGGAATGCCTCAATTCCAGTAATAAGGATCTCTGGTTCCCTACACTCACCATACGAAACACAGCCAGCATTAAACTGATATTATACGCTAGTATTCTGTGAGAGCGTGGTCCTTGCCTGGTCGAGCCGACCCATTCGTGCTACAACTATACTACTAATATAACTTCAGCATGGCTCTACCACGTATAAAAAAAGAATACTAATGCATTCGTAACCTTTGGTAAATACGAGTGGCAATCGGCATTCATTTATAATTACAACGAACACTCGACATTTTATCACTTAATATAAATTATATACAAGGCGAAATAAAATAATCACTACTTAGCGCTGATCGCGAAACATGCCCCCACGACGGACGAGTAAGATACGCGACTAAGTGATCGTTTACAAAGCTACAGTATTAATTGCAGCACACCTACGTTATTTATAAGCAGTGACTCTGATGTGATGAGCTCGTGCGAGAACGCTTGCGAATTGACACTTTCTCGATTCGATTGCAAATATAAAATACTTGAAAGAATAAAAAATATACTGATAATAAAAAGTGGCGTGTAGTGAAGGTGTAAGAATATCTGTCCCATATCGTTCCGTGGGCGTCTTTAGAGCCGACAAAGGGTAACAACCCAGGAGATATAGCAGCGTCTTCCTTCGCCAGCCACCCTTGAAAGACGGGTTATTTTGGCATATATCCCCCCTTTTTTGTTTAACATGGGGAAATATCTACGTATACCCATTGACAAGAGCATTGGACAAGGAGAGGTTATGTCGAAACCGCACGGACTAAAACCCCATGGTGTTTCACCTATGCCGCATACTGACATAGCCACTGGAATGCTTTCGCACACTCTGCGACCCAACCAACGCTGGTCGCCCCATGGTGACTTCTCCTCGGAAGACTATTCCTCCCCCATTTTCTTCTTAGTTAAGGCGCACCAGAACACATGATGCACCTTTCTCCGCAGCTTCCAAATTCACTTTCGCAACGAACGTCCCCGCGTCTGACGCGTGAAGGCCTCGGGGCCAGGAAAAACAAGCACTCACAAACACTAGTCTTCCTGAACCCAACGGTAGATTTGGTTAATGGCTACTTTCAGCTGCCGAGGGTAGAGAGAGCGATGCCTCACAATACCGTCACTTCTCTCCCCCGCAGCCCCACCACCACCGCATCAGCGGTGCGGTCCCGTCATAGATAGGGATAGGGCGAATGGCGCATCGCCATACCAACACTCCTATTCCTCCGCGCCTTCACCTCGCCCGCAGCGGTAGGGGGAGAATACACCCCTTTCGCCGCAGCCCACCAACACACATCCGAAGAGGTCTCGCCAAGCCCAGTCGAAGTAACTACCTCGAAATGGCCCTTCACCTCAGGGCAGTCATGTGGGTTCCTATTTGTTTATCGCGGATGACCAAGCCACAACCACTAACCCTGCCGCGATCAAGCGCGAACCCAATCGGGTGGGGGGCTTATATTCCCCCCACCCCTACAATGCATCTTTGAGGAAGGCCTTCAGCAGTGAACTTTGAACGGTAAAATGTGAAAGGCTACTTTATAGAACTAAAAATAATTAAATTAATTTCACATTCTGATGCCGATGCTAAACACTACACACGCCTTGAAATGTGAATACTAGTTTTATTTACGGCCAATATATCGCGTATATTGCTAACTTTTTAAATACACAGACGTTTCGATTACGCTCTTAAATCAGCACTCAAATTGGTCACGGGCAAGGGACTGAAATGTTCAACGTCCAGTATGTCATAGTTAACCACGAGCGGTTACCATAGATTAAATTTGTTAACTTTTGTTCCGATCTATGCAGTATCTATCTCTGCAGTATCACTTCTAACTTGTAAAGCTTGTAAGCGATTACTTTAAAATCGAAAATTGATTTCTTCATTGTCTAGTCGAGCGAGGAACCCACGTAATGTTTGCATACAAATTGGTTGATACTCTGGTTGTTTGATCAAGATCTTACTAAAATAAAAATGGACGAACATACAAAAGAAATGTATTGTGTACTCCTTCCTATAGGGCTGCGACCGGGAAAAATAATTTGTTACAAAATTGTATACATCATATTATATTTGGTAATCAATACATACAATAATTTACTACCGACCGACAGGCAAAGAACAAGAAAATTAATAGAATCAGGCGTTACTTTGCGGAAGTTCATTGAAACAGAAACTTTTTTACTCGATATTGATTATAAAAAAAACCTGTGTCCTGGAAAGAACCAGCAAGAAACCTAGCGGGACTTTATTTAAGAAATAACAGCTTACAATCATGTTTGTTACACAATTAATCAGCACAAGACAATAAGAAATATCTTGGGAGCGATCACCTTTCCTAGGGGATATTGTCGCCCATAAATTCCTTAATATAACTCTTTTATACAAACTTAATTTAATAACGTTTTTTGAACTACTTACGCTTTTGTGCTATTAACGTGTTTGTGCAGGTCAAATTTTGTATATTTTTGGGATTCTGTTGTTAAAGCGTATATCATAATTATCTACCGTGTGTATATAAAATAATTATATTAAATAGCTTATATCAATTACCAAAGATCCGAAAAACATAGCGGTCAGCCACCTGAGGATGTTTCGTGTAGAGGTTAAACATGTGTCTGATGTGTCCTTTCTAGTGCCACTACACTAGAACGTTCGAAGTACCTAGTGGTGCTGGGATTAGTGGTGATGGGGATAGTGCTCGCTATTAAGGGAGGGCGGGAAGTGCTTTAAACTAGGTAAGAAACAACATTTTTACTTAGCAAATAGATTTTTAACATCTTTGAAAAGAATAAGAAGTTTTATGGATAAATAGATTACGTGGTTATTAAAATTGTGTTCCTTAATGTTTAGCTTTGTTATAAACTACTTAAAGACAGCTTCATTAACCCGTAATTGTCTACTGAATATAAGCTTGTCCCATTGTAGGGTGATATGTTATTAATCTTCAAGCTTCTCACGCGCATATACTCGTTACTTAGACGCTGATCCTAATTGCTTTGCTGGTCTAGTAATAGGGATTTCTTATAATATCTACAAAATAATTGGTAAATCCAAAAGTGCACATCATTCATCATTTCATCAAATTTTCATTTTTTTTTTGATGAAAAAAATAAATATTTTATACGTTTATGAGTCGCACCATGACTAACCAAATAAAGGAAATGGCTCCGAGTTCCCGGCGCCCCTTTAATGGAGCAGGGGTGCGAAGAATCTCCGGGAGGAAAACTGGCGACGAGGTTCGCCACCCATCACGTTATGTCTCCCGGAGAGGCGAAAAGTGGATTGCAGAGGCCCGTCTGGCTACGTTGAATGTATGTGGGGCAATGAATGATAAAATGGATGAAGTATGGGATATGATGTATGATAGAGGAATAGATGTGTTATGCGTAAATGAGACGAAAAGGAAGGGGAAGGATGTCACTACACATGGCATGTATACCGCATACTGGTCTGGTGTAGACGAGATCGAGCGGGCATGCCAGGGAATAGGTATCATCCTTTCAGAAAGAATGGGCCAATGTGTGAAAGAGTATGAATGTGTAAGCCCAAGAATGCTATGGATACGAATGAAAGTGGGCTTAAAGAAGTTGTTTGTGTTAGGGGTCTACGCCCCCGATATGTCTAAGCCCACTTATATCCGAGAGCAGTTTTGGGAAATGGTAAGGATGGTGTTAATGAATTGTAAGGGAAATGAAAATATTATTATGCTAGGAGATTTTAATGGAAGGGTTGGGGTGAAGAGGCTTGGTTATGAAAGGATATTGGGAACGTTTGGTGATGAAAGTATAAATGAGAATGGTGAAAGTCTCCTCACCGTATGTATGGAAAAGAATCTTTTTGTGACGAACACTTGCTTTCGCCACAAGAGGATTCATATGTATACTTGGGAAAGAGGTGAAGATAGAAGCATTATAGATTTCATAATTGTGGATGAAAGATTGAGGGGCGCAGTGGTGGATACAAGGGTTTACCGGGGTTCTAACGTAGGAACGGATCATTATTCGGTTTTATGCCAAATTAATGATCTAATCAGGCGTTGGCGTCATCGGTCATCTGTGTCTACCACTGCGTTACAGCGTATTAGAACAGAAAGGTTGCAAGATGAAGGTGAGAGAAACAAGTTCAAATGTAGACTGAAAGAAAATATAAGTGGTTTGGATGAATTATGTATCAAGGAGTTAGACTTGGAGAATGTATGGCAAAATGTAAAGAAAGGTTTAGTGCATGCAGCTACCGAAGTATGTGGTGTTAGTAAGAGAAAGAATGAAAGGAAAAATAATACGTTATGATGGGATGATGAGATACGTATGGAAGTTGAAGCAAAGAAGAGAGCATGGCTAGATTTACTAGCAACAAAGGCTGGTAATTCTAGCGGTACGAATGATGATATTGAAAGAAAAACATACGCGGTCTTTAGACATCTTAATAAGAGAGTAAAAGAAGTAGTTGAAAGAAAAAAGCAAGAAAGAACGGATAAGAATGATAGAAGAATATCGGATAACTTCCAGGCAAATATTAAAATGTTCTGGAAACTGGTAAGAACTGCCAGGGGACATTCAAAACAGCCTATGATGAATGCTATAAGAGACGAGAATGGTTATATTCTGAATGATGAAGTTTTGAGTTTAGAGAGATGGAAGAAATATTTTGAAAGCGTGTTTATGAGTGAGGAGACAACATGTGTACGAAGTAAAGTAGAAACTCCGAAAGAAGAGGAAAGAGGTAGCGAGATAAGTATAGATGAAATAATGAAAGCAATGAAAATCATGAAAGCGGGTAAGGCGCCCGGATATGATAGAGTTTCACTCGAAATGCTAAGGGCTGGAGAGGAGGTGGTGGCAGGCCTGCTGCACACCTTGTTTAATTTATGCTGGGAACTGAAGCGGGTACCGGTAGACTGGTGCAAAGCCGGGAAAAGGGTCGCAGCAGGACTGTTAAAACTACCGTGGCATCAGCCTTCTTAGCATTGTGGGAAAACTGTAAGCTAAGGTACTGATTGAAAGGATCATGAAAGAAACTGATGGAAAAATTTGGAATGTGCAAGCGGGATTTAGAAAGGGAATGGGATGTACAGATCAAGTCTTTTCCATGCGCATGATCGCGGAGAAGTTTCTGGCCAAAAACCAAAAGATTTTTTGTGCGTTCATGGACTTGGAAAAGGCCTATGACAGAGTGGATAGGGATTTGCTATGGCAAACACTGAACTCATTTGGGTTGAGCGCTGGCTTGATACAGGCATTGGAGTCTCTTTATAGGGACTCTAGTGCTTGTGTTAGGATCAACGGGGTCGTTTGACATCCATAAAGGTGTCAGACAGGGCTGTGTGGCTTCCCCGTGGCTGTTCAACCTATTTATGGACAGTTGTTTGCAAAATTTGAAAGTTGAAGAATGCGGATTAAGAATGGGTAAGTTAACCGTCAAATGCCTTTGTACGCCGATGATCAAGCAAGCAAGCAAGCAAATGATGGTTACATTAATGAACGGATCATTAAAAGAAAGGGGTATGAAAGTGAACGCAAGTAAGACGAAGGTTATGGTTTTTGAAAGAGAAGAAAGTAAAACGATTTGTGAAATAAGAATAGAAGGGGAGTTGATCGAGCAAGTAGATGAGGTTTGTATATTTGGGCTGCGTATTTAGCAGGGATGGGAGATATGATAAGGATATAGAACGACGAGTGAATACGGGAAATAGAGTAAAAAAAAATGGCCGGCCCTACTTTAACGTTGTATGAAAGTTGTGCAAGCACGAGATGATAAACCAGAAATCGGTAAAAAGTCTGAATACAGAAGAAAATTGTGTAATAAGAGAAGAGTGTGGTTTGCAAAATGATGTTGTGACCAGGATTAAGAAAGGAATGCTTCGGTGGTTTGGTCATGTGGAAAGAATGAATAAGGAAAGAGTGACAAAGAAAATTTATGGTTGCAGAAGTGAATGGCAGAGTCGGAAAGGGACGTCCTAGGCGAAAATTTATCGACCAAATTGGCGACTTATTGGTAACGGGCCAAATTAGGAGTACCCTTAACCGACGAGCATGTATGCGTAGGTGTATGGATGTGAAGGAGGCGAGAGAGGTGTGTCAGGATCGTGCCAAATGGAAATCTGTAGTCTCTGCCTACCCCTCTGGGTGACAGTCGTGAGTGTTTATGATGGTTTATAGGTCTAACCTTATGTACGTGGCAAGCACAAGCTTATTAAATATATCTAGTTTTCAAAACATCTATTTTTTTATTGATTTACTGTCTAAATTGAGACATACTAACAATTTTATATCGCAAAATCATCACATAGCGACATGTCGAGAGAGTTGACGACTCCGTGGCGCAGTGGCTTAGCAATGAGTGGCTGCGCTGGGAGTCGCGGGTTCGAATCCCGTTAAATTATTTGTAGGCCATACTTGTTCCCGATCTGGATGTTTGTCCTTGTGCAATTTATGTTTGTAAACTGCCCCCACGATACAGGAGAAAATTCTAGTGTAGGGGGTAACGTTTTAAAGAAAAATAACAAAGAAAAAAATTATATAATAAAAAAGTAATATAGTATTACCCCACCAGTCTCACTTGGGCCTGTAGTGGCGGTTTAAAAATATCCACCTCTTAGAACTTCCTTATTGTGAAAATATCATTAATTTTAAACCTTCGAATAGCAGACATTATCTGATCTGTATATGTATGTAATTACTCTAAGTATTAAGACAAACATGATCATCCTTCGCTCTTATTCTCACAACTTTATAACTAACTTAGAAACTACTATACTAGCTTTAAAGGCACGCGCTTCAATGTATCATTACGAAGCAAAGGCGCGAGGAGCGGCAGACCTGAATGCCAACACTTAGCGGACGTTTATCGTGATAACGCAAATCTACGTTTGCGCTTAGAATATTACTGCTATTCGCTATAATTGTCGGTAATAATTATTGGGCTTCTAAAATTATGTGTAATGTTGAGGTCTATGTTTAATACAACTGATTTATATTGTCCTTCCTTTCATAATAATACATATTGGATGTAGGCTCCTTCAATTATAGGAAGAATTTACGTTTATCTCAACTGGTCTCTTGGGATGGATGAAGCCTTAGTGTGTGCTGCCACTTGCGTCTATATTATGAAAGCCTCTCGAAGGGGTGCCTCGTTAAGAGTCGGGGTGGTTTCAGACGCAGCTGAATTAAGTAAGTGGCAAAAATATTAATCTCTGAGAGATGAATACATATTTGTGCCATTTTCTGTAGAGACTGTCCGTGAGGTCCACTTCGTAAAGGAACTGTATACGCAACTGAACGTCGCTGCTGGTGATAAGAGGGAGAGGATAAGTTCTATTCTTGCTCAAAGGCTAAATATAGAACCATTCAGTGAGGAAACGTATGGATAATTTAAATTTTTAGTGTTAGTTTTTTTATTATAGTTTTTAATATTGTATATATTTCAATGTTATGTAAATTATTTTATGTGATATAAAAAAATCTCATCTATATTTAGAGAGAGAGAGAGAGAGAGAGAGAGAGGAAAAACTATGTCCTACACAAAATAGCAACGTAAATAAAATAGCAGCACATAACTGCTGTTTCGATTTCGTACGATAAGTGAAGAAAATCGAAAACACTATTTACTGGTATCGGGGTAATTTATCATAAACCTGAAGGTTAAAAAAATTACTCTTTATGAAAAGGTAAAAGCCGACAAAGAACTAAAAATAAAAAAATACGAAATTCTGAAGTCTGTGTTAAAACATACAGGACTTCTTATAAGTCCTATATGTTTTCGAGACTTCAGAATTCGAAATTATTTTTTTTTTAAGTCGGCTTGTACTTTGTGTTAAAATTATTTTATACTGTTTTGAGTGGAGTTATAAATATTACAATCTCAAAGTCGTATGAATAGTTACGTATATAACTTCATCAAATTATTTTTGAATTTTTGTTAAGTAATAACTTTTACCACCCACCACCGCAGAAATACAACTGACAAACATATCGCTCAATGTACTGTCAAATTGAAAACCTCATCCTACTTTTGACTTCGGCTGGCAACATATCTGTATTTTGACTCTTAATTAAGAATACATAAAGGTGTTTTTCGGCCGTAGCATCCTCTTATCATCAGTTGGACTGTGTGCTCGTTTGTTACCAATAATATTTCTTTAAAAATATCATGAAATACCGCTACTCAAAATGCAATAAATAAATTTAAAACAAATATCCTGCACAGTATACTCCTATACTGCGGCTGCAAGGGTCACAGTCTTTAGTCGTATTGATTTTCCACTGCAGTAATTAGTTTCGATGCGTTTGCCATTACTTACAGGCCCGAACACTGGTTCTTTGAGGAGGCTTACTACGACCTCCGTAAATTACGTTAGGTTCTAAGCCTTGTTAGAGGCAAAATGTTATTGGTTTTCAGTTTCATTTGTGATTGTCCTAGTGTCTCTAACAATGCATCCTAAACTATCTCCGATCTCAAGGTTACATTGATCACAAATTAGTACTAATAAACGCATAGGCAATAAGAAAAATAAATTGAGACAGCGTCAATATTTTGATTTATAAGTTATCACTAAGATTAAAATTGACTAAAGAAGAAACATGATCACAATCTTATTTATCTATTATTAGACATCGCAAACATCGCATACGTACACACACACACACAGACATACGCGCTCAAGACCACGTGTACACACATGAACACACGCACACGCACACGCACACGCACTCGCACACACACACGCACACGCACACGCACACGCACACGCACACGCTCTCGCACACGCACACGCACTCGCACACGCACACGCACTCGCGTTTACAAACTTAACTATAATTTACTTCTATGTATAATTTCTTTCTTTCTCTATGTATGCGCAAGCACAGATGCACTCTTTATTCCCTCACTCTCATAATCCGATGGGATGGTAAACCGGCACGACCCAAGAGAGATCAGGCGCAGGACCAACGGCTTTACGTGCTCTCCGAGGCACGGGGGTGAGACACCACCAACTTCCTGACTCCGGGCAGCTACTGAGAATTTCTTGACGGAAAAACTCAACAATTGATTTTTTGGCCCGACTCAGTATTCGAACCCAGGATCTCATGATCTGCAGTCGCACTACTACAACCACTAAACCAACGAGGCAGTCATTCAATAATTTTTAATATAAGTGGTATATGTATACGAACTTACGTGCGTACAAACGTTTATCCAATTAGCGTCCGCGGTGCTGTGTCACATTAACATTCGTTTAAATTTTAAATCAGGTTGAAAATTACTTAGTAACTAGTTACGGCTACTTGAAGACAGGTGTGGATAGATAAGTTAAACGTTATACATAACTGCAGTGAAACGATGGCGAGTAGATGTTTTATCGATATGTCACATCGTCTATACAAGTAAATAAAATTGGAGTGATTATTTGTAATATTAAAATAACAGCTTTATACTAAATGGATATAAAAGTATATACGGTACTGATAACAAAAAAAATTTTTTCAATTTTTTTGTCTGTCTATCTGTTTGTGTGTTTGTTCCGGCAAAACTCCGAAACGGCTTGACCGATTTTGACGGGAATTTCACTGGCAGATAGTTGATATTATAAAAAATAACTTAGGCTAAATTTTTTTTTTTAGAAAAACAATTAGGGTTCTGTGAAAAAGAATTAAAACCCATGAAATACAATAGTAATAAATTCAACTTAGTTAACAAATTGTTTATCGAAAATTTATCTTATTTATTTTTACCTCTATGACATAAAAGCCTCTTTAAATAAAATATCAAACATATTCTTCTCCTTCATTAGCCCATAAAGTATACAGTTAGACATGTACCTTTCCAGTTACAGAAATAATTTGATTAACAATTGTAGTACTAGACGCCGCGCACCTTTGACGTTGTTGCAGGGAATTAAGCCAAGGCTCAAATACTCATACGCTGCTCAAATTTAAGATGCAGTTAAGTCTCGTGCTGTCTCTATCACTTAAAGTCAAAGTGACTGTGACAACACGAGACTTAAAATTGTATAGCGTTTGAGTATTTCGCCATGATCAAATAACTAGTGTCAGTTGTTTGATAGCTTGTGAATCATCGTTAGAATTCATAAAACTAAGCGTCTCCAGTAGATTCATCAGGTAGCAGGCCGTAAAAAGCCACGGCTGGATATGAACCTCTCCCGTTGTAAGAAGAAATTTCCTTATTCCCTTCCTTCCTTCATGCTTGGCAGGCGAATTGATAATCCATAATTAGACATTATTAATTACAACCCGAATTGTAATTTATAAGCAACAGTTGCGTAAGTTAATGGTTAAGAATATGTCTTTTTAATTTGATAAATCATTGGTTTGAGTCCACCATTCAACTATTGTAAATCCCACCTACCATAAACATTTAAGCTACTTGGAATTATTTATGGGAATACTAGGAATGCTAATATGTTCAGGTAGCTTTATTTAGAAAAGCCTTGGATCTTATCTTTTAATGCTATAATGATTCCTTAACTATTATATATAGCATTATCTTCTTCGTGAAAACTGCAAAATCTGACTCTTCTGATAAAATTTATTTACTGCTAGATTT
Source organism: Parnassius apollo (assembly GCA_907164705.1). Taxonomy (NCBI): domain Eukaryota; kingdom Metazoa; phylum Arthropoda; class Insecta; order Lepidoptera; family Papilionidae; genus Parnassius; species Parnassius apollo. The sequence goes on from CAJQZP010000295.1 coordinate 9,135,071, forward strand.
GCCTACTAAAGATACCATTCCATGTGAATCGAGAATTGTGACATTGTGAAAGCTCAATGAGAACATTTGTTTTCCCGTTCTAACTTCTGTACTGTAAGCTCTTACGCGATAAAATCTGTGGTATGCTTGCAATGACACAGACATTGCTGTCTCCGTCTCAATACGTCTATAGATTCTAAAAACACTTAGGTTAAACGATTAGCTTCTATTGGGTTACATTTATTTCATAGTAGGTCAAGGTCCACTCAGCTAGCACACCGTTGTCCATAGGTACAGCTGGCGATATTTATCGTTCCGCTAGTGGACCATTATTACATGTTTTACAATTGAATATTACATTTGATAAAATATATGTACATTTCGTTACGTTCGAGAGTCGCTCGGCTGCCGTGACCCTGAATTACTAATTCTCTTCGGCTGATTTTACGTGAATTGTAGAATAATTAAAGAATATATGTGGTTTTTATGCAGTTTGTGTAATGATTTAATTATTTCTATAAGTGCTTGCAAGAATTGAAGGTGGAAAGTTCAATGTTTATTTGATGCTATAGCATCTTGTATACAATATCCTTACTAAAATGATTTTCATGTATAACTTATCGATTTGAAAGTCAACTGATGAAATTTGTAAAGGTCTTAACTGAATTTTATCACGGACATACGCATCGAGAACGCATATAGACGTGGTAGAGCTAGGCTCAACCGGAGCAGGACCACACTCTCACAGAGTTCTTCTTCTTCTTAAGGAGACGCCTTGCGAAGGTTGGCAATCATTAGGGCGATTTCAACTTTTGAGACCGCTGCTCTAAATAGTAATCTTGTGCTCTTCCCGAACCACTGGCGCAAGTTCTTCAGCCACGATATCCTTCTGCGGCCATGCCTCCTTCTGCCTGCCACTTCCCCTGAATGATAAGTTGAAGGAGTTCATATTTTTGGTGTTACGCATCACTTGCCCAAAATATTCCAATTTCCTCCTCTTTATGGTTGTAAGTATCTCTGTGACCTTCCCCATTCTTTGTAGCACGGTGGTGTTTCGTACGCGGTCTCTCCAAGAAATTCTTAGCATACGTCTGTACACCCACATCTCGAGCGGTTCTAGTTTTTTAGACATGGCTTCTGTCAGCGTCCAAGCTTCTACACCATAGATAAATACAGAAAAGACATAGCACCGCGCTATGCGTGTTCCGGTCACAAAGAACTTTTTTCATTATCTAAGAGGCATTGCGTGCCTGCTCTGTTCTGCATCGTATTTCGAGGCTGTGATCTCCTGTTTCGTCAACCATTGTGCCTAGATATTTGAATTTGGTGACCCGTTCAAGACCCTGACCATTTAGGGATAAAGACGTGATAAGCTCAGGTGTTCGGCTTATTACCATGTACTGCGTACTACTCACAGAGTACTAGAGTTAAATAGCTTAATGCTGCTGTGTTTCCTATGGTGAGTGTTGAGAACTTTAGACTCTTTTTACTGGAAACGAGTCATTCCATCTCAATTCTCAGGGATGACAATGATGATTTGCATTTTATTTCTTAATTAAGAATAAATGTAGATGTTTATGGTTCACAGCATCCATTTAACATCAGGTGGACCGTGTGCTCATTTGTCACCCTTATTTTATAAAAAAGAGAATGTATGGGGAAAAATTCCAAAATTTTTACTCATTGCTAGTAAACTTACAAACACGCAATTCTCGATGTTGACTGATAAACGAGGCTCTGGCCACCCACGAATGTCGAAAAGTACATTTATAAAATGCAAAACACGCAGTATTAAAAATGTGAGACTTGCACACATCCGGCTTTACCCTCCCTAATCCGCTGGCCTAACTTTAGTCACCATCCCGAACACATCTAATAGTTGTAAGTCATTACCGGATACCTCTTTTTCTGATAACTACAGACATTTTTTCATTTTTCCAGTATACACTTGGATAACATAATTCACATACCATAAGAACTTTATGCTCTTTTATTACTTTTGTAAAAAAAGCTTTTAATATCAAATAAGCTATTGATGCTTAAACTCGCGAAGCTTTTTTATATTACAGTATACTGATAATTCCTATACGTTTTTTTTTTTCTAGTTAGCCATGACCTCCTGTTCGGTAGTCCAGCTATTTTATGTAACTGACTATCAAATGTGCCGCAATATTCTTAATTTAATTAATTGTCTGCGGCTCACAGGCTGTTTTAACAACAATTATCTCTTACGGTAAGGTCGAAAATAATTATTTCTTGTATCGATTGTTAAATCGATTATGATACGCGATTAAGCTTCAACACAATAACCGAATCGAATTGTCAAAAGATGCGTAGAATGCCAGGCGTTAATTTTTGACAGGTATTTGAATATAAATACATCGTTTTTATGATCGGTATGAAAGTGGTTTCTTGAGTAAAGGTTGTTAGGCTTGGAGGTCACGTTAACAATGTCTTGTTATCTGTCTATGTAAATATTAGTTTTTATATTAGTAAGTATTTTAAGATTTTTCTTTTACCTAAATTCGTCTGACTAGTGAGCACAGGCCTCCTCTATTTTCTAAATGGGTTATGGAACAAAGTCGAAAGAGCCTATCGCGCTCAGTTAATGCTGGAGGACTTCACATCTTTTTTTTTACGGAATAAGGGTGTCAAATCACCATAAAGTCTACCTTAATATGATAATGTTACTCATAGACATCTACATATATCCTCGACCATTAATCAAAATGCAAATGCACTGTCATTTGCATTTGATTGCACCCCAGAGGACTAAAGTGGAATGCCTTATTTCCAGTAAAAAAGTTTCTACGGTTCTTTACACTCATCATACGAAACACAGCAGCACAGCTGCTCCATCCATAATATACCTGCAGCGCATCTACCATGTATAAGGGCTTATATGCGTCTAATACTGGGCACAGGCCTCCACTCATTTAACTCACAGCAAATAATCTGTGACGCTGTTCAAGTGGGTGTTGTATTTTGGTAGAAATATTATATTCCTCGAATATGCAGGAATCACGTCTCCTACTGTGGTAAATTATTACTTTAAATAGCTATTAACAAATTCATTGGTGCCAGCGGGTATCGAACCTGTATTGCTCACGTACTGATACTTGAAATTTACAGCTTATGCTTAGGTCCTGAGCTAGTTCGGCTTTTTACTACTTCTTAATTATACCTGGCTGATTTCGGTGACAACTACCGATTACACTTCAAGGCTGTTAACTTTGCCGGATATATTATTGTGTCAAACGGGTGCACTTGCTTTTAATTTATACGTGGTAACACTATACACATAAGGTACACATAAGGAAAAACAAGAGACAGGGGAAAGTCTGAAGTGTTTTTGCATTAATATTAGTTGCAGCAGACAAATTTGTTTTCATCATCATAATAGGCAGACTACCCTCACTAAAAATATTTTGCTTAGTAAATATTTTAAATCATTTCTGGGACTTTGTTGTAGAAGCTTGTACATTGCCGCATGAGGGAATTTCTCTTGTGAATGTCTATTTCATCTGCTTGTTCCTAGTATTTAAAGAATGTTCATAGCTATTTATAATAAACCTAATTTTGTTTTTATGTAATGCTGCTATGTTCCGTGTGGTGAGTGTAGAGACGGGCGACCCGTTATACTGGAATCGAGGCATTCCATCTTAGTCCTCACGGGTGACAACGTATCTGCATTTTGATTCTTAATCGAGGTTAAATGTAGACGTCTATGGGCCACAGCATCCACTTACCATCAGGTGGACTGTGTGCTCGTTTGTTACACTTATTCCATAAAAAAACATAGATTTTTTTTAAATATATTGAGAGGCCATAATTAATATACTTATTTCTTTAAATTCTCTTAGGGATTTCTTCTGACCTATGTTATAAATTGCTCTTATGACTCTCTTTTGAAAAAAGTCGCATTACCCTATAGCATAGATAGACAGGCGACAGTGATAGCCTCGTACCGGTAGGCGAAGTGTAGGGCGACCCCCCACTAGATGGAGTGACGACCTGGTAAGACATGTAGGAAGTCGATGGATGCAGGTGGCTCAGGACCGTGCTTTGTGGCATACCTTGGGGAAAGCCTATATTCAGCTGTGGACTTGTGAAGGGCTGTAATGATGATGATGATGATAGATAGATAGATAGATAAACAGAAAATATTTTTTTAATATGGTTATTCATTTTTTCACTGCATGCAAATAACCCCGTCAGCTTAATAAAAGGCATTTATTTCAATATTATATAGAGACACTTCAATTTTAATTATAAACTCAATTTTATTTATATAGAATCTATAGTAAAAAAAGAATTATAAATACATATTTGGTAACAATTCAAATTTACAAATTTCCTATTTTTAATTTGAACTTTACATTCTTTTTTATAATTTAAAAGGTAATCAACATATTATATACTCTAAAGTATTTGTCAAGTTTAATGTTCCGAAAACCATTAGGGCGTGTGTCCATCGCCGCCGTCACCGTCACGTCACCGAGAACGAGATTATTTCGGGCCGAGTTTACCTAATATGACGTGACGGCGATCGTTTGTCCACCGTGACCGATTTCGCTTTGTTTAGTTTGTTCTAGCTGGCATGCGTAGTAGTCGCGTTTTCGAAGAAATAAAGTGATGGCTAGGTTAAGCCGGCAACAACTTCCTCTACTGCTTTTGTACCTTCGAAGGCGCAGGCGATGCAAAGAATTTTGGGTTCATCCGCTAATACGTGAACGATACATCACAGGGGCGTTTTATGTACACCACGCCAAGTTGCGGCAGCATGACAAGAAGTTTTTTAACTACTATAGGATATCCACGACTACGTTCGATTATATCCTATATCATATTAAGGATAGCATCACACTCCAAAACACGAACTACAGGACATGCATACCACCAACTGAAATGTTTGCTGTAATGTTGAGGTACGTAGTAAAATACTACTCTATCACCGCAACTAGAAGATGCATGTCAGTGTAGGGAAGGTCTGTACAGTTGGTAATGTCAGTCTGCGTCACTAATGCGTCTTCTACTTGCGGCGATGTGTAGGAAGTAATACTTTTTGTATTTTAATATATTTATTAAAATTATTATTATTATTTATTTTAAATAATAGTATGAATGACAGGTCACCTTATATGATAGTATGAATAACAGGGTCCAATTTTATAAAGCTACAAGTTACAATTCTACAGGCAAATTGACATTGATGCCGCAGTCTCGACCAATAACGAATGCGGATTCCGTCAATGTTGCCAGTAATTTACCTGTAGCCTGTAACTTGTAGTTTTATAAAATAGGGCCCAGGTAGTTAGATTAAACTTACACACCTACATTTTAGAAAAATCTTGGGAAAATAATTCTCCAATAGATTGTATTTGTTGCTAAGGTGTAAACTGCTGGGTTTCATGCTGGGGTGAAATCAGTTGGATTCCTTGCTGGGGTGTGAACTGCTGGGTTTCATGCTGGAGTGAAATCAGTTGGTGGAAGTTACCATGATCGCTAGGAGCGGTCTCACCACGACAAACGCCTGCGGTTTTTAAATCTACGAAGCAATTGCATAACTTCGATTCTAAAGTCAAACTTATAATCGTCGTTCAATTCTTTGACGGATGGCAGGAGAGATATCATAAATGCACGGTCATCGTCAATTAATTCCGATTCCGATTCCGCGGGATTTGCCTGGATAGCTTTTAATATTTCTGCATCGACCGCATTTAGCCTTTTCGTTCCCCTTCGAATCGTGGTAGATGTGGATCTGGATGGGGAAGGTATTGATTGGTCGAGGTGACTATGTGATGTTTGTTGGCTTTTGGGATGACTTTCAGAATCATTTTGAGTTGGTATGCTTGAATAACTGATTCGTCAGGTGTTACAGTCTTGAGTAGAAATTGTAGGTTATCACCGTAAATGTACTTTTTTTAACAGCTTGTCCTGACTTAGTCTTTACGGGACTTTATAGATGTGTCTCGAACATTACTCCACTTGTTCATGACAGCACTTGCTGAAACAATAAAAATTAACAATTAACTTTACAGATATATTATATTACAGATACCTCGCAAGTGGAAATACCTTCACCGATATGTCATATCTTCATTATTTCATACCTTCCAACTAGGTATCAAGACTACAAGCAGAATAGTGACACAAGTATGTCACCAAATATGTACTATTTTAAGTGGTGAACGCTTGGCTGCACTTACTACTGAGCGATGGTTATTAATAGCGGAAGGATTTAAACGAAGAGCTAATTTCCCAAACTGCATCGGTTGTGTCGATGGAAAACACATACGGATTGAAAAGTTTCCGAAATCTGGCACTATGAACTTTAATTATAAGGGATATTTCTCAATTGTACTTCTGGCAGTAGTTTATTCAGATTACAGATTCGTATATTATGTTGATATCGGTTCATACGGTAAAGACTGCGACTCCGCAATTTTTCAACGTACAAACTTCTATCTCCATTGAATACGGTTGTATCCTCCACCTGTTTCACTGCACTCATCTCAAAATAACAGAATGCCACATGTTATACTAGGCGATGAAGCTTCCCAGCTCACTGAACATTTATTACGTCCTTTTGGCGGTAACCATTTAGATGTGAAAAAACGTATTTAAAAAAACGTAACTATAGACATTGTCGGGCACGAAGATACGTCTGAATGTGCATTTGGCATTATGGCCAATAAATGGCGAATATTTCATCGCCCTCAAAATGTAAACAAAAAACTTAGCAAAAGTATTGTTAAGGCATGCGTCGTTTTGCATAATATTGTACGTGAAAAAGATGGCTTCAGAGGTGAGGATATGTTCATGTCTATTATGCACGATGGGCTGACTGATGTACCAAGGGTAGGAAGTGTACCGCAGTGTAGGCGTACCGCCAATGACATAAGAAATAATTTTGCTGAATACTTTGTAAGCCCAGAAGGCTCCTTACCTTGGCAGATGAATAAAATCTAAACTTGTAATTACTTAATTAAAAACATAAATAATAAACTACCATGTACTTACTAATTTCGTCTTTGTTTTTCTGGTCCATATCCTCAAAGTTCGGCTCTAAAAAGGCACAAACATCGCGCCATGCATTTCTACGCAAAATTTTATCTTTGGACACTTCCTTGGTTTTATTCCACAAACATTCTTTACTTTCTATAACTTCTATTAATGAATAAATATCGTATTTAAATTTTTTGGTCATTTTTATTACAATGCTATATGATAATTGATGACAGACAAAATAATAACTGAGCTCGTGTACGGTGCGACGGCGACGGCAGTGTGTGGACAAGTTCATACGTGTTTTGTATTGACGGCACATAGCCCGTCAAAATCTCGGGCCACGTCCTAGCGGTCACGCCGATCTACTCGCAATTTCGGCGGCCGGGATGACGGCGCTCGGGTGACGGATATGCGGTGGACACTCGGCTAAAGTAAATGTATGTACCGCTACTTCGGCGCCGTCATCTCGTTCTCGGTGACGTGACGGTGACGGTGGCGATGGATAAACGCCCTTACGAGCTCGAGGAAAAATATTGTTTTGACCTAAAGCATTGATAACATCTTGAGTACCTGAATCTTGATCAGGTATGTATAACTTCGCATCAACTGTTGTAGCACCGACGAGTCAATGTTACGAGTAAAATAGAATTGAATATCATTTTTATTTTACTGTAATAACAAATTAACTACTATAATTTTATATAGATGGCGCTATAAGTATCTTCAAGCACCATAAGGTTTCATTATTAACGAGATATGAAGGACGCATAATATGTAGAATAACTTTTATTTATTACTAGTGATCCGCCCCGGCTTCGCACGGATGATTCCTGGATTTCTTTGACTATTCTTAGTCAGCAGTTTTTTATTACGTGCGAGTAGCTATCCAGGTCTAGATACAGAGACCAGTATCGCTGCGACCTAAAAGATCTATTGTGATCGCTGCTATGGCTATAGTTCACTGCTAAACCCTACGTCTTCAATTAATAGAAGGAGTTGCTTAGCCGTGAGCAATTTCACTCCTTCTGGGAAAAGCACATAGTTTCCCAGATGAGTGTTAACGGTCCGCAATCAGTTAGGATGTGCAAAGGCGTTTCTTCCATTATGGAACAGAACCTATACATCTCTGAGTTTCTTAGTCCCAGGATGGACATGTGTTTTTAAGACAACAGTGTCCATTTGTTTCAATTCTCTTGCCAGAATGCGCAATTTATTTTTACTTGATCCCAGGGCTTCTGAAGGGTATTTACGATCAAAAGCCCGGATTAAGGTTTTAGAATGTTTTAAGCCTGGGGTGTCTAACCAGATCATAAGTGATTTATTATGATAAAGAGTTTCAAGAGTCAATCGGGCTAGGCTTCTTGAGATTCCTGAAAATGGCTCCGATCCAAATTGTATACTCTTTGAGCCCTGCCGTGCAAGTGTGTCGGCACATTCATTACCTACAATACCCGCGTGACCACCGCTATCCTAACTGATAGTAAGTGGTGATGTAGCCTAAGGGGTGAAGTGTACTACTTTAACAAAAACCTATTCACTCTTGCCTTGAAGACACCCACATTGTAATCGAATGGAAAGACAGATGCTGGCAACTTATTCCACTCCTTTGCTGTAGTCATCACGAACGTTGTAGCAAACCATTTAGGTAATTCAACAACGATGGAGACTGGCCGAACGTCTGGTTGTCCGTTGGTGGAAGGGAGAGGGGGGAATTAAATTATGCAATGTCGGACGTCTACAACAGCGCCAGCTATCGGGTCCAAATATAAATCCAAATCATGTAGGGACCCATTCAACACACAAAAAAAATTCATCAAAAGCGGTCACGTGCCGTTTTGGGAGTATAAGCCAAACTAAAGGACAGCAATTGATTTTTATATAGATATTATTACATGATTATTATTAAATTTTAGTATTTTTTTATTTCGCACTGGTTGGAAAATACCTCCTTTCTGGGGATAAGCAGCACTCAGCACTCATAATTCCTTAAACTTAATTCGTTAATAACTTTTTAGCTTGTTTATTGACAACTTTTAAAAAAATTAGTTTTTTTTTTGTAAAAATGTAGACATTTCCCCATAAATGAATGAATTACACAAAAAAATTACATAAGCGACAGTAACCTAATGGCAGGGCGCGGACCGCGAACTCAAAAAGGTCGTGGGTTCGAATCCGCCATTCGACTACTGACGTGAACCACTCGTAACACAAGCAATTTAAGCTTACCACGAGTGGTTAAGGGGCATATTATAATTCTTTTTTTTATAGCAATGTCACTCTTTTTCTTATTAATATTCTTTTTTCTTTTTTTTCTTTTTTTTTAAATTGTGCCTAGTAACTGGCATTAAAAGCTTGTGTTTGTTCCTAGTATTTAAAGTATGAACATAGTTATTTTATCAAAGCTATTCATAGTATATGTATATTATACATTATGTTTTCATAAATATATTGCGATATTAACGTTTATATGTTAATTTCTTCAAAATTTTCTCCAAGAGACTTTACAATTTAAGTTATAAATTTCTCGTACGACCCTCTTTTACTAAACAAGTCATCTCTTCCGACAGCCACAAAACAAAATAAGTGAATGGAGTCTCTGTTACGTTGCTACACGGCGTTATATTATGCATATTTTTATTGTACTAATTGGTTTTACGCAAATACTGGCTTCGGCTGAATTTCGTAGCCAGGACCCATGGACAAAAGTTTTTCTGTTTGGCTTACAAGACCTAACATTAACAATGCAACTTTACCTATGAATATTTCTATTATAAAATGCATTGTTATTTTCTAAGCTTTTAATATATTTGCATTGGAACTGAAGTTACACCTAGGTTGAAAGAATTTTTTGAAATTGTTACTGTTGCCAAACGGATTGTCGAACGCAAAACAAAAAACCGCATGATAGATATCATTTTCCAGACAAATAATTACGTAGTATTACATTAAGTTATTTTATTAGAACCACTTACAATCAGAGGCCACTTACTTTTTTTTAAATATCCCTCAGTCTACCTTAAAGAAACTTACGGTACGCGATGGGACAATCGATTCTCATCCATCTATTAACATTACGAATTAAAGCCTAAAAAAGGTCATTGCAGAACATCCCCCCCCCTCCCATAGTCTCATAGAGTCCCACTGCTGGGCTCAGGCCTCCCCTCATTTCTGAGAGGGTTTAGGGCAAGGAAGTGTCCGCCGCGCTGCCCAAATACGTGTTGACGAACTTCACGTCTTCGAAATATTTTTTTTTCCTATTCCTCAGTCATGCAGGTTTCCTCACGATGTTTTCCTTCACCGCCGAGCACGTGGTAAATCAGCACTTAAAATTGCATTTAACAATTTCATTGGTGCCGGCGGGGATCGAACCCGGGTTACTCGCGTTCTGTTATATTTACAGCGAGCGTTAACCACTGAGCTACCACGGCTCATAGAGTATATGGAAAATATTCCCTATATTTGCCATATTTGATAACCGCAGTTTTTTTTTTAATATTTTGAGTTGCTGTTCTGTCTTCTATTTCAGTTTCCCTCTGTCGCCTCTTACGTTACTGATTCTCTTAAACCGTATCTTATTATATTATTTATTAAATTATACATAAAATTACATAAATGTCAATCCAATATAGATTAACGAAAATATAATTAACACCTCAATACATTATATGCAAGCTTTAATAGATGAATAATTCAGTGTACCATGCTTATATGATTTTATAAATCGCCATTCGATATGTGTACACTGTACATGTCTGTAAAAGAATTAACAAATCATTACTGAACACGCTGCAACTCATCAATCGTCGTCAATTTTTGACAGAGTGTTCATGACACGACCTTACGCTTAGGTGCTAGGCGTTCTCACTTTCAATTGTTTTAATAAAAAAAATCATTACATTACGAAACGAAAGGTCATTCCGGTCGGTAGTGGAGATGATTTTATACATCGAGATATGAATGAAGACAAGGCTAGTACCAACAACAAATAATCACTATTCACTATTATGTGAATCAATGCAACCAGTACATTGGAATTTTTAATTTAAAAATTAATGTTGAATATTTAATTTAAAAAATAATGCTAATAAATTCCATATATATCATGTCTACTTACAGAAAGAGAGAATTTTAAAGGAAGAGGGGGCAAACAAGTGGCTCATGTCAGGTGCGTTGCGGGCCTTTTTAAAAAGGAGTAAGCTCCTTTCTGAAAAGTCCCTAATTCAAATCGGTACAAATAAAAACTCTTGTAAATCGCACAGTGGTGGACCGCCAAGCTTTTAGATGGTTTGAAGGGTACCAATCACATGAAAACAAATGCATTTGATAGACAAAAATAAATCATTAAAGTATACTCCGCTATAAAAGAAATGACGGCGACCAGCATCTGAAAGGCGAAAATTCACTAATGAAGTTGAAATACAAAACGCAAATGCGAGAGAGGGGTCGAATATGGATTTCACCGAATACGAATATTCGGCCGAAAGTTCGGTAAATCTCGTACCCAACCGAATATTCTGCCGAATATTATTCGGCAGGATCACTTCGGTAGGTACCTAACCAATTTATGTCGAGATTGAAACCGCGCGGGATCAGCACCGGATCCTGCCCCTCGCTCCCCCTCCACACCTGATATGTTATTAGATCATCCAGTACTGAGAAAATTACCGGCATATGCTTATGTTTTGACTATTTTTGTGAGAAAATAGTATTTCGTTATGTTATTCTTAGTGAACATTGACAATTATACTATAAAAATGAGTGAAATGAGATCTACTATTTGGACTTATTTTAGAGAAACTGACGACCAAAGAAAAGTGAAATGTACTAATTTAGTAATGTAATGTTTCTTTGATTTATTCCAAAACCATTATATCAAGCTTCCTATTTGCTATAATTGGAAATAAATCTACAGTGCCTCAAAAACATAACGCTATACAAGTAGATTTAACCCATAAATAAAATATTCAACAGTGAAATTATGAAAGCCATGGCATTACTCAATTCGTACATTTCAATACAGCGGACACTTTGAGTACCACTTTAATAACTATTCGGTTATTTAGCCGAATATTCGGTAAGGTTGTCGAATATTCCGAATACCGAATATCAAACGAATATTCGGCAGATCTCTAATAAAAATGGAATCATTTTGGTTTAAATTTTTTTAGATTATCAAAAGACTAAAACGAATAGAATTCTTTAAAGAATCTATGCTCATAACAAGGACACATCCAATATAACTCATACTTGAAATTTTATTGACATGATAGCAAATCCATAATTTAAATTAATGGCTCAATCGACACGCTGGCTGAATATTTATTAATACGTGTATTAATGAAAAGAAACATCATAACTCATTCATATTTGCATCGAAACTTTTATTTGACGATCGTTGACAGCCAATTAAATGGTATGTACGTGATTTATATGAATTTGAAACGGTTGTGGTTGCACATATACCGGTGTCATAACACTAGTACGAGCTATTACAGATAGTACCACTCCTTTGTGTAACTTTCATCTCGTTATAGATTATCTCGTCGTTATAGAGTTCTTTATTTGAAAACCGTGTTGTGGTAGCAAAAGAAAACGAGCGCACTATTCGTCCTGTAGGTTTGCATGCATCGATTATCAGAAAGGCCAGAGAGATTTGATTGTCAATAGATGGAGGTACGCACTACACACATCTCGTATACTCCAGATGTGTGAGACACAGACCGACAAAGAGAGCAACGTTTAAAAGAATAGACATTATAATTATGGAATTGTAGATTGTTACGGGCTGAAAAATTGAAAAAGACTCCTTAAAATTGTAATCCCCATCGTTTCAAATAAACTGATTATGGAATACTTATTGGAAGATCACCTCGGCGTCTGTTTCAAATGGTTTTTCGAAGACAATTTCATTAAAAACTAATAATGTTCATTGTTATGTAATTAACCGAATACAGCCATGAAGTTCAACTAACAATAATGACAATGACATCCATATCATAACATCGACGATATTGTCTAAGCTTATCCATGTTGGGCAGCGATGTTCGTTAGTGGAGAGCCAACATCCTCACACTGGTTGTGCTATCTGTAAAATTTGGGTTTAACATTTAAAGGTGGATTTCAATGGTCACCTTTAGCCAGAAACTTATTCGTAAATCAGCCGAATAAAAAATGCACAACGTGGGTAACTTAAAGAAAAAGTTATCCTGGTGCCCCTTAGATCTCAATAATCGTTATGACGAGTGGATCAAATGCCTCGTTGATCTAGCAGTCTTAAACTCGACTACTGAGCATGTGGTCCCGGGTTGGAATCTCTGGTTGGACACAATACGCAGTAGCAGCAAGGAGTCAAGTCAAGTCGGTATAAATTAAAAACGGAACGATAAATTTATTATGATTTTAAACTCATACTAGGTATTTTATCGTAACGGCATTTAACATACATAAATTTATTATTTTGTATTTATTTTTTAACATGCAAAAACCCAATCACGGAACAATTTGTTTACTTAGAATCTGAACATCTGTCTTTCATCAAAATGAAAAAGAAGAACCTTTTAGGATCAATTTGTTTTCCGTCTGTCGGTCCGTCAAGGCCCTCGTGCGAAAAATTTAAGCTTCTTAGTCAACGCACTCAAAAGATTTATGTCACACATTTTGTTACTTGCGAATTCAGTTATCAAAACCTGGAATAATGAAATTTGGCAAGAAGCAAGGTCTCACAACACAAGTAAAGAAAAAAATTCTAAAAACGTTAATCGTACGAAGTTATATGATATATATGTGTAAAAGCTGTGATGTGATGACAGGCGTATATTCACAGGTATAGCATCGAACGTGATTAAAACCGATGTCTGGGAGAACCGACTATTTATACGTGGTAGAGTCACGCTGCAGCTATATTATGGTTGTAGCACGAATGGGTCGGCTCGATCGGGATAGGACCACGCTCTCACGGAATACCAGCGTAAAAGAGCAGCTTAATGCTGCTGTGTTTCGTATGGTAAAACAGGTCTCCGTTTTACATAAATCGAGGCAATTATATTAGTCCTCAAGGGTGACAACGCATCTGGATTTTGATCCTTAATCGAGGTTAAATGTAAATGTCTATGGGCCACAGCATCCACTTACGATTAGGTGGACTGTGTGCTCGTTTATCATCCTTAGCCTACAAAAAAAAACATTTTTCCTCAGCAAAATTGATTTTGTTCTTCAATTGGTTTTCTATTTCGATTCATTCTCCTTTTTTGTAGAATAAGGCGAACGAGCGCACAGTCCACCAGATGGGAAGTGGTTGCTGTGGCCCATAGACATCTACATCTATCCTCGTTTGCGAATCAAATTGCAGATGCGTTGTCAGCCATGAGGACTAAGATAGAATGCCTCTTTTCCAGTAAAAAGGATCTTCGGTTCTCTACACTCACCATACGAAACACAGCTGTATTAAGCTGCTATTTTACGCTGGTATTCTGTGAGAGCATGGTCCTACCCGGTCGAACTGACTCATTTGTGCTACAAATATCCTATCAATATAGCTGCAGCATGGCTCTACTAAAATAGCCTCTTCGTTAAGGCAATCTCTGTTGCTTACTTTATCTAAAGCTTTCGGAATCGACGAACTATCTACATACATAATCATGTTAATAATTAACGGGTTCAAGTCCTACTCGCACTTGTTTGGTTTTTGAAAACATTTCACCTGTATCGTGGAGGTATTTATATATACATCCAGACATCTAGGATCCATCACAGATATTCAGACCTTGTACCAATTATTGGTTGATCATACAATCACCCGCGGTTCGCAATTTTTAGGCAAATGCTTAGTAGAGTGAGTCGCTCGAAATTTAAACATAGCAATAATATTCTCTAATTCAACTTTATTATGGAGCGACAGAACATGTGTGCGTACGTGCATCTGTGTGTGTAACATGTGTTATATTTAACACAATTACAAGCTCTTAATACTTTGATCCATATTAACAAATATATCATTTCATATAAATCATAAAGTAACACATTACTCAACACCTAATACTATCCTTATTATATCACAAAAACATTGTTACGATCTCGACTTTCAGCCTATATATCAGATGATATCTACGCCCCACAATTATTTTATCTAATTTCTAATCTAATAACAACTTAATTAATAGCCCCTGTTGAAATCGATTTCGTGCTTGATTTATTTAACAAACGGCATGTATTTACGTATTGTGTCGATTGTACAGAATCGATTACAATATTACAGTTTATCACATGTTTCCGCTTTCATCGATGATCTGTTCAAGAAATAACAGCGTTTTATGGTCTTATGGGTGCGAGGATAAACAGTGCAATTGCATAAAAGTATTATTTTATGAATTATGGCCTCTGGGTGAAATGTTAATAGAAGAAAGCATTGACAATACCATACATATAATTTATGAGGTTCTCTAGGCATATAATTTCGACTTTTCAAGGCGGACTTACTATACTATAAACTAATATTTGTTGTACTCTAAGCTTATATTTAATTTGGTATCCCAATTTAATAATATTATAATTATACTCTTAACAAAACTACCTGTAAATTTCATAGTACACAAGCATCCAGGGTTCGATCCCCGCCAGCACCAATAAAATTATTAATTCCAATTTTAACTGCTGATTCTGAAAAATACATCATGACAAAATTGAAAACATGTGAATTTCGCCAACATGCATTGGGGCATCTCTTCTTCACATTTCTGAAAGGATTTTAGGGCATTTTCCTTGCCCTAAAATCCTTTCAGAAATGTGAAGCCAGTGCCCAGTAGTGGGGTATGTATAGGCTGCAATTTTAACTAACTAACCAACTCTTAACTAATGTACTATTATATATATTGTGTAGTGGCGACGTAAAATAATCCAACGTAAAAGCGGCTACTTTAGAATATGCCTCAAAAATCTTACGGCTACCGTTAGATTGCGGTATACCATCTCATTTACGCCAGACGTAAAATATCCAGACTGGCGCGGCAAAGAGCAGAAGCGTCAAGTTGAGACAAGACTGATCCTGATAAATAAAACGGAGGAATAAAATTAGAAAATAATGTTAGAAGTATAGTATAAGATATATAGTCAGATAAGCTAATAGTGCTTCATAATTTTAAAATATGTTATTAAGTTATCTTATTTTTTGATTTTTAAATAACTGTAGTAGACCACACATATTAATTAATATAATAAAAATAATTATTTGATAGAATCAGGCGTTACCTTGCGGAAATCCATTATAACAAAGATATTAATAGTTACTTTGCAACCATCCGCTAAATAAAATCAAATGATGTGTCTTACCTAGTTTGAAGACCCCTCCCTCAATTGCGTGCACGGAATTAGTGCACTCAATTGAGGGAGGGCGGGAGGTGCTCTTCAAACTAGGTAAGACACATCATTTGATTCTATTCAGCGGATGGATACAAAGTAACTATTAATATCTTTATTTAAAATAATTATTTTCAAAAAATCCAAATTTTAATATCAACATATTCTGAACTGTTTACTATGTGGAAACGTTTTAGTTAATGTAAAGTAAAAGTAAAGTGAAGTAAAGTTACAGCCTATATACGTCCCATTGCTGGACACAGTCCTCCCCTCATTTCTCAGAGGGTTATAGGGCAAGTAAGTGTCCGCCGCGCTACCCTAATGCGTGTTGACGAACTTCATATGTCTTCGAATTATTTTTTTCTTATTCCTCAGACATGCAGGTTTCCGCACGATGTTTTCCTTCGCCGCCGAACACATGGTAAATCGGCACTTAAAAATGCAATTAACAATTTAATTGTAAACAATAACGATGTAATGAAAATCCATTTAAAAAATACAGTTCATTTGTATTTTATCGAACCGAATTTTTCAAATAAAACAAAAGTGGATTACTTTTTTGCAGTAAAAATGTTTAACAATTTCAGATAATATGTGATAGGTTAACGGTAAGGTATGAGTCCCATTTTTTTTAGTAGGTAATAAAAAATTGTTCAGTAATATGTTCCAGTGCAGGGCACCGACCTCCTCTCAGATCTAATTCGCATTAACATCCTAAAACTACATTATAACTTTCTCAGATCATAAATATTTTATCCGCCACACAGGTTTCCTCAGGATATTTTCCTTCACCCCGAGACTCGTAGTAACGTTCACTCCAAGAACTTAAAATATTGCAATTAAGTATTTAGTTGATGCCGGTGTGAATCGAACTCGGCTTGTCTATGTAGGTACTATGATATACCGCGAGAGCATAAGTGCGTGAGTGTTTCTTTAATAAATAAATAAGAGTTAAAATAATAAGTAAGAAATAAGTTCTTTAATAAATAAATTTAATCAATAAATAAGAATTTCAGGTTTTACAATCAAAAAACATCGAATTCAAGAAGTTCCTATTCCGACAGTATTTGAAATTTTCACCGCTGTCGGAATCCGCTTCACAAACTTCATCACGTTTAACAAAATTATTTGCGGCACATCAAGCTATTTTTTTTTATTTAAAATTACGGCACTTGTTTATTAGCTAACACCAAACAGCGGGTCGGCTGTCAAATCGTTTCGAAATGTATGGCTCATGAGGTCGTCCTCTCAGTGATTGGTTCCAACATCAATTAACTTTTCACACGCGTCAACCAAATTACCTTGTCATGGCAACGCGTTAGCGAGTGATGCTGCCATCTTCTGAGCTCAGCGCGCAATAACAACCAATAACAACCTTTCTTCCTTGTATAGACAAAAAAGTGTTCTTTGTAAATATATGCCGTTACCGTTACACGCTATTAAAGTCCACTGTTGAACATAGGCCTCCCTATAGATTGCTTCAAATGGATGAGGCAATTTGCCATAGTTACCAGCTAGGCAGCGCACGGTTAGCAACCGCAGTATTATTTTAGTCGTCATTAGGAAGATGCTGCCCATCTCCTGATTTGTTTCCCTCTGTCGCATCTTACGACACCCACGGGATGATATGGAGCAGTGGATATTCTTACACCGCCAGCGTATATACACAGATTAGAAAACGATATGGGGAATCTATCTCCACATCATTTTTAGAATATTTTTATATGATTTCATACTATAAGGGAATAGAGTGAATGGGGCACTACACTCTATTATGAAGAACCAGAATGTGTCAAAAAAGGCACGTATGGTAATTCATAATGCTGTGTTAGTCCCTACTTTAATGTATGGCTCCTACCATAGTGAAAGCTGGGTGTGGCAGAAGGAGCACGAAAGTAGAATAAATGCTGTAGAAATGCGGTCTTTAAGGAGTATGCTAGGGTTGAATCAGAATGACAGGGTGAGAAATTGCATGATATGAGATAAATGTGGTATGCAAGATGATGTTGTGACCAGGATTAAGAAAGGAATGCTTCGGTGGTTTGGTCATGTAGAAAGAATGAATGAGGAAAGAGTGACAAAGCAAATTTATATGGCAGATGTGAACGGCGAGTCGGGAAGGGACGCCCTAGAAAAAAGTTTATCGACCAAATTGGCGATATTTTGAAAATGGGCCACGTTAGAAGTACCCTTAACCGACGAGCATGTATGCGTAGATATATGGATGTAAAGGAGGCGAAAGAGGTATGTCAGGATCGTGCCAAATGGAAGTCCGTAGTCTCTGCCTACCCCTCTGGGTGACAGGCGTGAGTTTTTATGTTATATGTTTTATTATGATTTCATACTAACGTGTAAAAGTGATAACATTTGAAAAATTAAAATAAAGTTACATTTGAAATCAGCTTAGCTAACTCGTTTGCCAAGCGTGGCAAATATAGCAAATATCCCCCTATGAGACAACCTGTGGGGGGATACAAAGTCATTTGACTATTAAAGTCAATTGCTGAACATATTCAGCAATTGACTTTAATAGGCTGTAGCAAATGTAGTAGAGTCCATATTCTATGTATTATAAAGTATTTATTGAATAGTATATTAATAGAGCATTTTATAGTCCATTCAATCTAGACATTCGGGGATACTTAAATTTACAACAAGCTGATAATCGGTAAAATTGTCCGGTTAAATAAAATTTTGAAATTCCCCACCATTCCTGTGTATGGTTTTTTTTATTCAAGGTCAAAAGTAAAAAAATGAGTTTTTCGCGATTTTCGTCAAAACGGTGAGTTTTATCATAAAAATACTCCAGACAAAAATTGTAGATCATAAAAGTACCTATCTACAAAAAATGTATCGGTACTTGTTTTCCAACGAGCCACCGTTTCGGAGATATTACGATTCAAAAAGTTGTAAAAGTTGTTAATCAAAAATCGCGAAAAACTCATTTTTTTGCTTTTGGCTTTGAATCAAAAATACACAGGAGTGATGGGGAAGTTTAAAGTTTTATTTGTACTTATATTTTGAACAATTTTACCGATTATCCGCATGTTGTAAATTTATCTATCTTCGCTCTTATTTTCTCGTCTAATTTGGCCGTACTATTAGCATTATTTCATTCATCATTCACCATTATACCTTATCAAAGTTTACTGCGGTACTGCGGACGTACCTTTTCATATATTATTCCGTGGGTGGGATATATTCCATACCTGCCATGTCGGTACGC
The DNA here is from genome assembly GCA_907164705.1 of Parnassius apollo. Taxonomy (NCBI): domain Eukaryota; kingdom Metazoa; phylum Arthropoda; class Insecta; order Lepidoptera; family Papilionidae; genus Parnassius; species Parnassius apollo. The sequence goes on from CAJQZP010000295.1 coordinate 9,154,638, forward strand.
GGATCGGCAGTCTCAGTTTTTTTAAATTGTAATTAGGAAAATGCTGCTATTCATCTTTATTTTCTTTTGTTGCCTCTTGAGACACCCACAAGACATTATCAGATAGTAGATATTCTTACCACGCCACAACATGGTAGCGCTAATAACATGTATGAATTATGATTTTCTAGAAATTACATATGAATGAAATTAGAGTTTCATTAATAAATAACATACATTGATCATGATCCTAGAGAGATGGTACTTGGTCATAGTTATTAAATGATTGTATTGTCATCGGTTCTTAATCGAACTTATTATGAACCGATGAAATTTTCATATTTTTCAGAGGGATAAAAAAGTGTATTTACAGTAATTTAAATTTTACTATATTAAGAATATTATATAGTTATACTATTGTATATAAATTTATTAAATATATTTTCTCGGGTGGCAGTCTCGTACCGGCAGGCGAAGTGTAGAGCGACCCCCTACTAAATGCAATGACGACCTGGTAAGACATGCAGGTAGTCGATGGATGCAGATGGCTCAGGACCGTGCTTTGTAGCATTCCTTGGAGGAGGCCTATGTTCAGCAGTGGATTTGTGAAGGGCTGTAATGATAAGGGTGATGATGATAATATTAATTTTTCGACAGCTCCGTGGCGCAGTAGCTTACAAATGAGTTATAGTGCTGAGGGCCGTGGGTTCCAATCCCGCTCGGAACAAGTATTTGTATGGCCTACAAGTAATTGTTCCGGGTCTGGATATTTGTCCTTGTGCAACTTATGTATGTAAACTACCTCCACGGTACAGGAGAAAATCCTAGTGTGGGGGTAACATTTTTTTAAACAAAAAAATTTTCATAAATATTCTCCACATCAAAACAAATACCTTAAAAACTTATATTATCAATTCATATAATTCAAATTAGTAAAAAAAATATTTTATTTAAATAGATAGTATAATTTGTTACAGAAACGAATCTGTAATTATCATTTTATAACTTCAGACCCAATTCAATGGTTTAAATTGTATGTTGCATAACTAAGATGCATATAACTTTATCTGTGAAACTTAAGTATCGGTTATGATTTTAAATTGATGAAGTTTACTTTGATTTGTTATTAAAACTTTATAGTTTATAATTTGATAAACAACCATAAATCGATAGTTAGACGTTATAGTCTAACGATTCATGTATGTAAATGAGTTTTATATCTGTTTGTTAAATTGTAATTTTATTTGTAAGAATTAATTTTAAACATTACTAATATTTGTTATTTTAATTTTTTACTTAAATTTAAGATTGTAAGAAGTCGCTAATATATAAACGACAAGCATGTGAATTTCATCAGATTTTTTTATGTCTTTAAATAAGTAAATCACACTGTCTTAGCGTAGATATTATTCGGACGGAAAAATAGACGCCGGCAAATTATTTTTCTCAATCTCTTCTTTAACGTTCCCACACCATCTAGTTTCACTCAGTCCCATAATATGAACTCCTAAACGATCCATCTCCATAGCTATATTTAAGATCTTTTCTCTCTTTATTAAATTTCTGACATTCTATGTAGTGACTCAAATTTTTTTGGTTTTCCGCTCGGGGATTCTTAGCCCCCTTGTCCTATTTAATTTATATTTCCATTTCACTCCTTTGATATACATATTGAAAAGACGAAACAAACCGTCTGGTTCTAATGTGTGGAAAATCGACAAAAAAGGGGTGAAGACCAGCCAACCGCCTGATGGTCCAATGGTGGAAAGGAGAGGGAGGAATTTTAAAGCATGTAATTCCCCTATAGAATACTGAGAGGCTGGCTACTCTGCGCCTGTGTTTGAGGTGGACAAGATTTGTTTAATTAAAACTAAATACGTCTTTGTTTTTTGGTATGAAGCAGTATAAGGAAACAGATTTCTTCCTTGCCGTTATATTTTACTATTCGCCGTGACGTGACGTGGCGATTGTCGCCATTGGCACATGATTTTTAATTCACTGATTTTTCAATTGATTATTAATTTTGAAGTATCACGGGAGTAGAAAAGCATTATTAATATAAAAATTTACTGGAAAAAGTTAATTTTATCTAATATAAATGATATATTTGAACATTTAACTATTAATGAATATTTATTTATTTACAGTATCTTATTTTATTACAATATTTTTTCCAACAGCTTCGTTTATTGGATGCTATGTGATTAAAAAATAATAATCTTCATATGAATAAATTTTCAATAAAATTACCTATGTAATTTTCCTACATATTAACAAGCGTTTCTTCCGAACACCTGTTGAACAAGCAATAAAATTTAATTTCTACTTTAAACATTATAATTTAAGAAGTATTTCGCAACACGTCACGGTGCACAATTATTTTTTTAATTAACAGTTTTCCTTGACATTTCATCGCAGTCTCTGTGAACTACTAGTCAGTAAGCAAAGTTATGATTTGGCTACATGTTACGGAAATATTCGTGTTATTATCTGTTAATTGCCTATGTATATCTATATTCTTTTATTTCCTTCACTTTCCTCTCTAATTGTTGATAAAAACTTTTCACCGTTTAGGAGGCAACTATGAAATATTTATTTTTGTTCTCTTCTTATTTTATGGATGTTCTTAGCAGGTAGGCTTTGTTCTGCCTTTTCTGGTGGGTCGCATGTGCTTAGCTCCGAATTCACTACGATTTTAACTGTGTAAATATAAAATTTATTAATAATTTTTATCTTGTCTTGTCTAAGTCGGCCCTAGCCATCGGGAACAAATTACATATGCGAATTTTTTGATTTTGGTTGATCATCAAACTAGTTCATCAAACTAGTCCATTGTATGTGTATGACATCAATCTAGTTGTTCAAAAGCTACACACGATTGTTAACAGTCGCACGAACGATATATATATATATATATATATATATATATACAATCGGAATCTCCGAAACTGCTCTAACGATTTTCATAAAATTTAATGTTTAGGGAGTTTCGGGGGCAAGAAATCGATCTAGCTTGGATTTATTTTTAGAAAATATCTTATTGTCCGTGTTTTCAGGCAATGAAAAACTGCTACAATATAAGAAGGTAAATTTTGACACTGTGTTAATGATCGTAATAGTTCTAGTGGATATCGAGCGGTCGCAAAATCGTAATGCCTTGGGTCGCGTCCTGTCTTCGGTCCGATTTTTTTTTCAAGTGCTCTTCTTTTGTGAGAAAATCTGTTATTTCGAACCCTTTTTTAGTATTTTTTAAAAATACGAAAATTTTAATTAAACTAATTGCACTCATGATTTTTTATTCAAATAACCAGTTCAGTATTTTCTATCAATTATATACCTATCATGTCAATAAGATCAAATACTATTATTCATCACTATGTAATTTGTATCTAAATGTAATTTTAAAAAAAACCGACCAAAGCTCGGTTATCCGGGTACCGTAAATTACGTGTCACGTTGTTTGTCCGCGATGGATTCTTAAACTACTTAACCGATTTTAATCAAATTTGCACACATTATATATATATATATATATATATATATATATATATATATATATATATATATATATCAATTGCTGTCCGTTAGTTTCACAAAAACTCGATAATGGCTGGACCGGTTTTGATAAATTTTTCAGCGTATCCCTGGATGATCTAAACGATTCACAATTTTTCCCGGTGAATGGCACTGTTGTCAAGATTCAGAAATCGCACGTACGAAGCCGGGGCGCATTGCTAGTATAATATAATTGTGTCTTTGAATTGTGTAGTGTTCAATAAGAACTATGTTTTATTTAAAGAATTATATGAAATAAAACATAGTTCTTATTGAACACTACACACTATTTTGAAAGAATTACTCGTACAATGCCTTTTTCCTATTAATGTAAATTAAACAATGCGAAAAAAATCCACTATGTGCATACGTTTTGCGCGTCTCTCAAACAGCAACCAAGTCCTTAACGCTAAGCAAATCAATCGGGGCACCCATGGAAACAAGACCGGGCCTCTTTATGCAAATGCTATTGGCAATTACTACAAAAGAAATGGTTCTAGGTTCGCTCACGAGCAATGCCGGCTTTAAAGCACTACGGTCGTGCGATGCCTTTTCGGGTACGAACTTAAATACGTCCATTGTCTGTCAGTCGGCCGGTCTATTAATTGTGAAACAAGGTTCACCATGTGTGAACGCATCGTCTCCCATGGCCGCTTTAATGGGTGTTACATTAATGGTTATTGAAAAGGGCTAAGAAATAATGAGTTTATAATTAAAAGACAATAACATTATGTCACTTTTATATCTCACTATATAAAAATCAATTCCTTGCCGTTCGGCTCGCTAAAACTCAAAACCAGCTCGACTTATTTTCATGAATTTTTGTGTGTATTCGAATGGATCTCTAGATAGTTTAGATTCACATTTGGATCCGGTAGGTGACGCTGTTGTTGAGATTCAGAAATCACCCGTGCGAAGCCAGGGCAAATCACTAGTCATATATATATATATATAAATACATTTTCCTTGTGGCGGCGTCATAAGAGAATCCGTCCCTTAGAGAAAGGTTTAAAGAAAAAATATATTACCCTTAGCATTGCAATGTATTTATGAAAACGTAATGTATGTACATAAAAACATGAATATTTTTGACAAGTACTAGGTACAAACAGAAGCTTGTAATGGCAGTTACTAACTACTCTACTACAACTAGACAGAAATTAATTTGCGCGGCAAAGTATACGCTTTTACAACAAAATTCAAAATCAACACAACACAACAAGAATCTGAAATATACCATTTATAATAGAATATAATAGAACCAGTTGGTTCCATTATAATTCATGAAAACTATTGTAAAATTTTAAGTCTAAAAAATAATCGCTTTAAGTTTTGTGCCGGTTCTTGCCAGGACAGAGGCTTTTAGTGGTAAATACAAAATTGCCTACTATATTATAGTTGTAGCAGGAATGGTTCCCCCCCTCACCCTCAGAAATGAGGGGGGAGGCCTGTGACCAGCAGTGGGACGTATATAGGCTGTAACTTTACTTTACTTTACTTTAGGAATGGTTCGGTCTCTATCTCGTCGGTCGTCGGATGGTCTACTCCAGCATACTTACTTTTTTCTGGAAACGAGGCATTCCATCTCAGTACTCAGGAGTTTTTTTAATAGAAGAGGGGGCAAACGAGCATGCGGCTCACCTGATGTTAAGTGACTACCGCCGCCCACGATCAACCGCAACACCAGGGGAATTGCAGGTGCGTTGCCGGCCCTTTAGAAAGGAGTAAGCTCTTTTCTTGAAGGTTCCTAGGTCGTATCGGTCCGGAAAAATCGCCGGTGGTAAACTATTCCACAGAGAGGTCGTACGCGGAAGAAAACTCCTTGTGAAACGTACAGTGGTGGACCGCCAAGCATCCAGGTGTTGTAATAATTAATTATATAAAAATAACTAATATTTATAATTAATTATATAATAATTATATAATATATATTATAATAAATATAACCTAATATTTTTGTTATTAAGTGTGTTACTAAGTGAGCATTTATTTCTTGTACCTGTATATAATTAACATACTATAGTTATTACCACAGGCCTTCACAAGTCCAATGCTGAGCATTGGTTTCTTGGAAATTGTTCTACTGGTTTAGATGATATTTGGTATTTAGTAATGTTTAAGTTTCCAAGCATATCTAGTCTAGATATGTATGTCATCCCTGATTTTTTTTCTACAGCTCGGTCACCTAAATACTTGAATTCGCCGTTTTAGTCATTATTAATATTATAAAAATTATTGTCAACAAGATAAAATTTTTTGTAACTTTTTAATCATAAATAGTAAACGTATTTTAAACATAAATGTGAAGAGCGCTGCATTGAGCATTCAAGGTCTAAATTACTTCAAAACTGAATCAGATACGACGCGTTGCAGTGTCTTCCAATCACACACGGCCAGTTTTCGCGGGCGGCAGGAATAACTGGGGCCCGAGATTGACGCGATACATACCATTAGGGACCTAACGAACATCTCAATTTAGCTAACCACCTGCCTTGAGAGGTCTTCGAGCCAGTCCTTTAAATAAAATCAACGTCTATTTCAATGGAATTCGGCGTTAGACTCGAGGTATATTCTAAAGAAATCGCGACCGGTTTCTAGCACTGAATGCCCATTTCTTGTCAGCAACGAGGTTTTATAATCATTTTTTTTTATTTTAATTAACATAAATATACTATTTCGCACGCACATGTTAACACACCTATATATATACTTCAGTAGCATACCTACCCATACATAACTTCAGTAGCAACCTTAGCACTTAGATTATATTATAACACACATAAACACTCACGCCTGTCACCCAGAGGGGTAGGCAGAGACTACAGACTTCCATTTGGCACGATCCTGACACACCTCTCTCGCCTCCTTCACATCCATACATCTACGCATGCATGCTCGTCGGTTAAGGGTACTTCTAATTTGGCCCGTTTTCAATAAATCGCCAATTTGGTCGATAAATTTTCGCCTAGGACGTCCCTTTCCGACTCTGTCATTCACTTCTGCAACATAAATTTTCTTTGTCACTCTTTCCTCATCCATTCTTTCCACATGACCAAACCACCGAAGCATTCCTTTCTTAATCCTGGTCACAACATCATCTTGCAAACCACACTCTTCTCTTATCACACAATTCTTCACCCTGTCATTCAGATTCAGCCCCTAACATACTCCTTAACGACCGCATTTCTACTGCATTTATTCTACTCTCGTGCTTCTTCTGCCACACCCAACTTTCACTACCATACGTTAAAGTAGGGACCAACACAGCATTGTGAATTGCCATACGTGCCTTTTTTGACACATTTTGACTCTTCACAATAGAGTGCAGGGCCCCATTTACTCTGTTTCCTGCGTTCACTCGTCGTTCTATATCCTTATCATATCTCCCATTCCTGCTAAATACGCAACCCAAATATACAAACTCATCTACTTGCTTGTATTATAAGCTCATAAAAATAGTCAATTGCATGATATAAATAATTAGTGTTCTGCTTTTGAATAAATGTTTGAAACTTGCATTAAAAATTAAAGTAATTCTAATAAATCAAAACAGCAGTCAACTCTTTTTTAATTACTATAAGCCAGTGGTTCTCTATTATCCCACGTAATGGCGGTGACACAGCTTATTCACTCTTGCATTGAACCTGGCCCATGGATACCTGATTTATAATTAAAATGCAGATACTTTATAACCAAGAGGACTAAGATTAAAAGCCTCGATTTCAGTAAAAAGGTTCTCCGATTCTCTACTTCTACACTTACCATAGGAAACCCAGCAGCATTAAGCTGCTATTTTACGCTGGTGTTCTGTGAGAGCGTTGTCCTTCCCCGGTCGAGCCGGCCCATTACTGCTGCAACCATAATATAGTGTAACTTAATTGATAGAGAAGACTGAATGCATTATTATTCCGCATTATCGATCATATATATTTTTATATAAATTATTAACATTCATAAATATAACGAAATATAATACAATTTTGCGACGAACATCGTGCCTATGTCAACCGAAAGATTCGGTGATACTCGTAACTCGAATTCGAATACATTTCGAGAGCGATTAAATGGAGATAGAGAGATCCATAGCGTTGCATGGAATTATTGCCACGATATTGCAGTGCCTCTAGCAAGTTCGCACACGCAGGGGTACCCCCAAACTCACTTTTCTCGTGGCAGCCGCAATAATCTTCTGAAGGCTATCGCCGATAGTGGGAACTGTCCCCTTGTCGAGCACCTATTCAGGCTCACTAAATCATTAATCTTGGTTATTAGATTTTTTATTTACAGACACTTATGGATTCTTGTTATCCGAGAAATAATTTCTTTTATTTTTTTATAGCAAGTGAACTAGTTCATTTTTATCCTTCGTTCGCGAAACCATGTCTATTCCACACGACCTTATCATATACTTTATGTGGTTTTTTTTTATAAGAGACAGGTGACAAACAAGCACAAGGTCCGTCTGATGGCAAGTTGTTCCTGTAGACCATAGAAATCTACATCTATCCTCGATTACGAATCAAAATGCAACGTCGCCACCCGTAAGGAAATAGATGGTAAGCCTCCTTTCCTGTAAGATGGTTCTCCGGTTGTCTACACTCACCATACGAAACATAGCCGGCTTGAGTTGCTATTTTTCACTAGTATTCTGTGAGAGCGTGGTCCTCCCCCGGTCGAGCCCACCCATTCGTGCTACAACAATACTACTACATGTATACTTATTGTAATCGATTTTTTAGAATCTACTCTAACAATTTGGAGGTGTCATCTCTGAGATTTTTTTGAGATGAAAACTCGTTCGTCCAGATAATAAATTATAATAAGCGTGTACAATTTCTGAGCTATATGAACTAAATCGAACTAATTAATTAATTATTAGTACGGCCGAAGATCATTTTGAAACGGGCTCGCGCACTGCCACTAATCAATTCTAAGTGGCACCCATTTATCTGTTTGCACTGCGTTCGAAAATTGACGATCCATTTTTCAGGCACTTAATTTGATTTGTTTTAAACGATGTAGTAATTATTTTGTACAAAAAATATATCTTTACGAGTAGATAAAACAGTATAAAGTTATAGCTGCTGAATATTTCGTTCAGTGAAGTAATTATAGTAAAGAAATCTAATACATATATTTTACATATTATATTTTTTATATTTTTTTATTTATCTGCCCTAAGATATTAAAAATATATCAAGGACATATGAAGTCCGACAACACCAGTGTCCAGCAGTTGACATTTACGGAATGATCATAAAGAAGATGTAATTTACATACCACCACACACTACACAATACGCGGACTTGAATCGTCATTTAAATAACTTAAATTAATTAATTTTTAAGACAGAGACAGACTGTAAAATATTTAGGAATAAATTAGATTAGTCAATATCAGAAATGTTTAATGTTTCTTCGAGCTTACTAACGGATGCTATACGCAATCCAGTTTACCGCCAAGTTGACGGTGTATGGCTATCAGTGTGCATGACAAGTCTAATTGAAGCAAAAATTGAATTTCGATTCTGCCAATTTGATTAAGATTATAGTGTCATGTAAACTTGAATGTGTGTATTGGCAGTCAAATATGCATGACGTTAATCAGAGCAATAAGCTTATAATGGCTAAAGCGTTGTCGTACGTTGTCGTATATAGGACGCCGCTTCAAGGGCGCTGCAAACTTGATTGCAAACTGGATCGTGTATGGCTGACCTAATACTATGTTTTGCAAGTAACTAAGATCAGAAAGAAAAGATTTCCATTGATTATTTTTAATTTAAATATGAAATAACAAACAAAAATACAGTTCACCATCCAGTTAGTGGCTACTGTGGCCTTCTGCAACCAACTGCAAATAAAGAAGAAGAAGGTCAAGATATGAGAAATTGACAACGCATCGGTAAGGTTGTCAATTTCTCATAACTCTAATATCAGATAAATTTCCTCACAACTGTATCCAAACTGGCTTACACTCTTCAGAGTAGAACACACCAATTTGCGTACTACTGTTTAGCAACAGATTTCTCTACCTATTTAGGTAAAGCGGGAGTTCCTACGTAGGTACACAGTCGCGTACCTTGGCAAGAAAGGGGTCCTTGCGTTTAGAAAATTTCATTAAACCAATATCAGTACCAACCTCACCCAAGATCTTCTGACGAATCCAGGATCGGAATCTTGGTCACAATAGCTTATTTTCATCATCATCGTCATTACAGCCCTTCCCAAGTCCACAGCTGAACATAAGCATCCCCCAAGTAATGCCAAAAACACGCTCTTGAGACACCAACGAATTCATGCATGTCTTACCAGGTCGTCACTCCGGCTAGTGGAGGGTCGCCCAATACTACGCCTACCAGTACGAGGCTGGAGAACCTTTTTTCCCCATCGGTTGTCGGTTCTTCGAGCTACATGGCCGGCCCATTGCAACTTCAGCTTACTAATTTGTTGTATTATCACATTACTAATCTATAAACTATTTTAAAAGTTAAAGTTACAGCCTATATACGTCCCACTGCTGGGTAAAGGCCTCCCCTCATTTCTGAGAGGGTTTTAGAGCAAGGAAGTGTCCGCCGCGCTGCCCCATGCGTGTTGCGAACTTCACTCATGTCTTCGAATTTTATTTCTTATTTCTCAGACATGCAGGTTTCCTCACGATGTTTTCCTTAACCGCCAAGCACGTGGTAAATAAACTATTTTATAGTTACTAAATACAGTACGAAATACAGCCATGATTTTATATAATCGTAATGCACTCTCATGTGTTACGTTCCGTTGTTATCATTCTGAGCTAGCGTTTCTTACCTGTCGTATCTTGCCGTGATGAGATGTTTAATTACATACATCGTCGTTTCCCGTGTTATCGTTAACTTTAATATAATGAAATAATTTGTGAACCGACGGACGCGCGTCGGGATAAATAGACGACGCATTAGAATCTGTTAGGGCTGCTCGCGAGGCGATTTGTACTGACACTGACTAATACGTTAAACGCGCCCGCTATTATATTTATATTAGGTGGGAATATGCGATTCTCGTTTTTGCGAAACAAACGAGGTAAAGTTACAACCCATATTCGTCCCACTGCTGAGTACAGACTATTTCTCATTTCTGAAAGAGGTATAGAAATGTCAGTTGCGATTATCCAGCCATGTTACCGGACTCACATGCTATCAAAATATTTTATTTCTCTGATATTAACGTTTTTTTCATCACAATTTTTTACCAACAAACACGTGATTTAAAGTTAAATTTAAAGTTAAAGTTACGGACTGCGTATGTCCCACTGTTGGGCACAAGCCTCCTCTCATTTCTGAGAGGGTTTTAATGCAAGGAAATGTTCGCCCTATTATACGTCTTTCATTATACGACATTATACTATGACTTTGAAATATTTTTTCTTGTTTCTAAGATATCCAGATTTCCTGGCGATATATTCCGTCACCGCCAAACACGTGATAACTTAGCATTCTAAATTGCAATTAATAATTTCATTGATGCCGGCGGGGGTCCATTCCGAGATGTTCGCGTACTGGAAATTGGGCTACCAGCACGTGGTTTAATAATTTCATTGATGTGATTAGAGATCAAATCCGGGTAGCACTTAAGCTATAAAAAAAACATTATACTATCACGCTTAAGTACAACTGTATTATAGTTATATTTTTGTTATAAAATTTGGTAAATCTAATTACATTTTATGATAAAATGTAGTTTATAATTAGTCACAAGCTTAAATTAGAGTTAGTTTTAATAAATAAATCTCGTGTAAAGTATGCGAAATAAAGTGTAAATTATAGAATCGACAGAAAATATCAAATCGAAGACGTTGGCGCCGTTACTAAGGAACTTCTTAACTTAAAAAGATTACATAAGCCTTAATCGAAGTCCGATGCCGTTTTTAACAAGCAGGTTTTTTAATAAGACCAATTGCTTTTAACTACTTAATACATTTTAACGCCAACTCTTAAAGCATTCAACATTCTTACTCAAAATACATCTGTCCATTAGCGACGCAAATAAACTTTTAACGACTAGAGCTGGTAATTTCTTCGCTCTTCTTTCACATTATATAGAAATATCAGTGTTTTAGCAATGATTCAGTGTGGCGGTTCGAATGCAATCTAACACATTAGCCCGCGCGTTGTACGGCCATCGCTTTGGCTCTAAGTGAGAGATACGTGGGGTGCGCGCTTATCATCGGCGGCCGTATATCGTACGTGCTTGTGTTTTTAGAACAGAATTAACCGCACAGCGCAAAATCGAATGGCTGTTATATTTGATTTTGTCTATGTAACCGGAGCCGTGGTAGCTCAGTGGTTAACGCTCGCTGTAAATATAACAGAACGCGAGTAACCCGGGTTCGATCCCCGCCGGCACCAATGAAATTGTTAATTGCAATTTTAAGTGCTGATTTAGCACGTGCTCGGCGGTGAAGGAAAACATCGTGAGGAAACCTGCATGTCTGAGGAATAAAAAAAATATTTCGAAGACATGTGAAGTTCGTCAACACGCATTTGGGCAGCGCGGCGGACACTTCCTTGCCCTAAAACCCTCTCAGAAATGAGGGGAGGCCTGAGCCCAGCAGTGGGACGTATATAGGCTGTAACTTTACTTTTTACTTTACTATGTAACCGAGTGAATATAATTCTTCAGAATACTCTTTAGTTCGTTCAGAATCGAATGAAACAGTGTTCAATCGAAAATATACTGTATTTTTATATCAATTAATGACGAAAATAGCAGACCGTAATGCGGACATGCATACATGTCCTCTGTACTCAGCGGTCACAACACGTGGACAGTCTCACATGTCCTTGTTTTGTCCTAGTTTTTAAAGCACACACGAACGTTTCTTTCTTGTGTGTTAGTTAGTCGTCGGTTGTTTGGGCTATATGGACGTAGCACTAACAATTCAACCTACTGATGACTACGTACATTTTTATCGTGGATTCTTTGAAAAAGATTTGATTTATAGTAAACTTTTTTCAATAACTCTAAAAATGCTTTACCATATATTATGCAGGAAGTCTATCAATACAGGTGACTGGGGAACATGTTTTGTGCCATCTTATGGAGTTGGTTTATGTCCCAGTTGTGATTATTTGATGAGTTGTAATTATGGTGATGATGATGAAATATCATTGGGTGTACAAGCGCTGGTAATTATTCAAGTCTACTAAGACAATTCTTAGTCACTTATTATAAAATGTAAAAAGAGAAAATATGCGGTTTATATTTGTAACACAGGTTATAGAACTAAATTTGTTAAATAATGCTTTTGTGTCTAGAAATATTATTAGAGGTAAAATATATTTGTAAGATAAATACATGGGTCACTGAACTGAGTTCAAATGCCGACCAATTCAACAACGGCCAGACTGGGGCACGATAAACATCAGACTGGCTAGGAATTTAGCGGAATCGATACCAAATCAAAATTCAGCGCCTGGAAAATATGAAATAATGTAACTTAAACCGCTTCCATGTTTTTAAGGCATAAAAATAAACTTTTAATAAAAAATAACTTAAATCCGACTTCAAAGAACTTAAAATTATAAAATAATTTAATTTCATCGGTGTTATAATATTTTTTTATAGATTTATTTTAGAGTTCTTGTAGAAAGCAACCATTCGATAAATGTTAAAAAGAAGTCAGTGAAACTTAAAATATAGATTAAGGTTAGAGAGAAATACCCGTGCGAACTATGCCTAAGTCATTACTAATCAATATTCTAATCCCTCCTCCAGAGAACTCCTTTTGAGATAGTTTAGAAAGTGTAAATCCCCTTATACACCATGGCGGGCCCATTAGAGACAGGAATTATTCTATATCTTATCGACATAATCGGGTGGCCGCTCTCAGTTATTGTTTATCGTCGTTTCCTGGGCCGGCGGTCGAGAAAGTATCGATCGATAAAATCGATTAATTATGAATGTTGTCCCGTAAGTGCATGCAATGACATCGATTTTTCAACAATGTAAGATATATTTTGCCTTCGGGGTTATTCGATTTGAATTGCGATACCGTATTTGTTTTGAACGGTTAACAAATTAAGATTAATAATGTTGAATTACTTAACTAAAATAAATTGCATTAAATTGTTACGAAATTATTTTTCACTTCAAGTATCGTTACACTTTTTGTACTAGCGACGTAATAAGTTCTGCTAACTCATATCATCACGTAGTCGTCTGAAAAGCCGACAGAAAGTAACACAAAAGGAAAAAAGACAACAGCATCTTCCTGTTAACTTAGAAATGTGGAACTTAAAAAATAACTTAAAAAAGGGAAACAATACACCGAAAACAAAATTCCTCGTAACATCGATTCTTTCTTCCGAATAGAAACAAATTATTGCAACAACACTCCGTCAAAAATCGTTTCGAGTGATATTCAAGAGATTGAGCAACAATAGTCATACTTACGTATGAGATCCGATCCTCAATAGAGATGTATATCACATAGAGTAGGTCGTTTAAAGTCATCGATTGTTCGAGTTCCACGGTTTGTTATTAAGGCAAGTTCATAAGAAAATGTATGTCATTGTAAATTTCAAAATTTCGAAATGACTAGAGTAACTCTATTTTTATCGAAATCGTTTTTAAGGTTCTAAGAGGAAATATTTTTTTATAGAATAAGGGTGACAAACGAGCACACAGTCCACCTGATGGTAAGTGGATGCTGTGATAGACATCTACATTCAACCTCGATTAAGAATTAAATGCAGATGCACTGTCACCCCTGAGGACTTAGATGAAATGCCTCGATTCCAGTAAAAACGGGTGTCCGGTTCTCTACACTCATCATACGAAACACATCAGCATTAAGCTGCTATTTTACGCTGATATTCTGTAAGAGCGCTGTCCTTCCCCGGTCGAGCCGACCCATTCATGCTACAACCGTACTATAGTTGCAGCGTGGCTTTACCTCGTATCATCGTTATAATATGCAATTTGCACACATATTATTTGAGCCCTGTTAAAACAGAAATTATATTAGCAATAAATTCCTTTTGAGAGTTAAGTCGACCTTATAATTTACATCGTCATCATCATCATCATTGCAGCCCTTCACAAGTCCACTGCTGAACGTGGTCTCCCCCAAGGAATGCCACAAAGCACGGTCCTGATCCACCTGCATCCATCGACTTCCTGCATGTCTTACCAGGTCGTAATAGTATTTTCCCTATCCAAATAGCAGTTTAATAAAATAATATTTATATAGCCGTCTCTTTACATTAAATATTTTACATTCAAGCTCTTGCCTTGGTATTATAAGCTACGAGTGCATTATGTTCGTATTAACTGTTTTGCGAACAAAACACGTATATTTGTGTAGGTGTGTAATCTCCCTTAATGACAATATTATGCTACCGATCTCTTGTTTTCTTAACTTTACAGCTAGTTATACATATTCATTACGGTATAGTACGGTACAGGTACGGTGTAATGGTAATGGGTTACATTATAGTTCATTTGATAACTCTTATATTGCTTTCTAAGAGCTTGATCCAGCAGTGGAGTGCCGTAGACTGATGATGGTGATGATAATTATAAAGTTCTTTTTTATCTTCTATCTCTATCTAACTTTATCAAAAGGTGTTATTATAATAATGTTCTTCAGACCAAATCGGTCCCGGCGGCCAGCCTAAACGGAGACTAACCATCGGCGCAGGACAGGATTATAGCACCCAAGTATATGCGCGAGTACAGGTGCACTCTTTATTTCCTCACTCTCATAATCTGATGGGATGGGAAGACCAACGGCTTTACGTGCTTTTTGCGGCACGGAGGTGAGATACCGCCAACTTCCTGACTCCAGGCAGCTACTAAGAATTTCTTGATGGAAAAACTCTATAATTAATTTTTTGGCCCGACCCGGGATTCGAACTCAGGACCTCATGATCAGCAGTCGCACTACTACAACCACTAGAACAACGGGGCGGTTGTTATTACAATATTAAGGAATTTATATGTAATAATATCAGTGTGTATGGTGATAACACATATAAATAAAAATGAATTCTCTCAATGGCGTATTTCTGTCTGCAATGTCGAATTAACTTAACTTTTATTGAGATTATATTAATTATGATCTATATTGAATAAAAATAAAAATCCATCTTAATTTATTTTTCTATATCTATTTCTATTTCGACCACTAATTTACCAGACATATGGTATTAATTATAACTGTTTAGAAGTTGTGCCCATCCAGTAGTGGTTCATTACAGGCTGACAAAAAGATGACACCAGAGAACACTTCATTTTAATTTATTTTTATACTTATCTGATAATTGAAAATAATCTAACATTTTTGTTTCGTTGCAGTTTTCAAGCGCTTTGACATACACCAACAACCGTCTACCACTTCAAATTTCGGCTTTTCTAAGGTAAGTCTTCCTAAATAAGTTATAAGCGACAGTAGCCTATTGGCAGGGCGCGGACCGCGAACTCAAAAAGGTCGTGGGTTCGAATCCGCCATTCGACTACTGGCGTGAACCACTCGTAACACAAGTAATTTAAGGTTACCACTAGTGGTTAGGGAGAATATTAGTAATGTTTATAGCATTGTTAATATTATTTAAAAAAATAACTAGATTTTACGAATTTTATCGCATATATTAACTTTTTTATATTCTAATGTGTTCTCTCTTACATAGGACAAATTCAAAGATCAATTAAAACCCGCGTTAAAGAACATATAGCTGATGTGAAGAATGGACGATCCGGGAAGTCTGCAGTCTGTGAACACATACAGGATCACCCCCGTCACTACATCAGATTTGATAGACCAAAAATCCTCGCTAAAGAACACTGATTCCTTCCAAGGATGATTCGTGAGGCTATTGAAATCAAAAAACATCTTAATTTCAATATAGAACATGGCTGGGCGCTACCATCTGTTTGGGATCCTATAATTAAAAAAAATCAAATCTCAACCCAAGCGTAGATCGGAACACAAATTTTAAATTTCAATCTCTGGGTAACCGCGGTTAACGCGGTTAAGCGGTAACATCGGGACATCGAACACCTCAGTCCCCCCCCCCCCCCCCCCGTGATCAAGGGTGGTGGAACATCGAGATTATAAAAAAGTTAATATACGCAATAACATCCGTACAAACTAGTTCCTTCCTATAAATCCTACTCATAAAGTGTTTTTATTCAAAATAAAATATTCCAAGATTATTTGATGCCGTGTAGTGGCGACATTAATTAAAACAACAATTAATACATAATTATTTAAAATTAATATAATAAATTATGATACTATTTTATGTGTATAGCCAAATTCAGTAGATTATTATTAACTTCAATTTTATTGTTTTTAACTATATATTTTGTGACAAAAATCAAAATAAGTTGACAATTAGTTGAAAATATAAATATAAATTGATGATTTACCCTAACATTAATTTTATAAATAATCAAAAATTAATTTTGTAAATTTAATTTAAACTTTTTATTTAAAATTGACACTGGCATTGTCATGTCTTTTAATTAAAAAAAAATTGCATGACTTATAATCACACATACTTATATAATATTGTAATTGGTTTTAACTAATATCGACTGCTGTATGAAAATTGGGAATTAAATGGCTATTACTATTATTATTATAGTGGCGACATAGGAGAACCCACTATCCTGTATCATCCCGTGGGTGTCGTAATAGGTGACAGAGGGAAACTGAAACATGAGATGGACCACAGAGTCTTCCTGCTAACAACTCAAAAATAATAAATAAGTGCAGTTTTCACCCTGTTTAAGCCAAGCCCGGCAACTAATCCACTCTTGAAAATTTTCTATGTTTCTATCTTAGAATCGTTTTTATAGCTATTGTACTTGCAAAGTTACGCGTTACACAAATCAAATCTCTATGATTCTATGTGTAGCTGTATTGATATTGACAATTATTATGGTAATTATTTTGAAAAACTTATTAGACGAAAACCCATAACGATGATCATGTGGTTATTGCCTGTGCGCCGTAGCACTTCAAACGATCATTCTGACAACGAATGCTTATAGCAATTTTATCGATGCTTATTATTTCAATGGGGGAAGGACCACACTCACACAGACTACGGTATCAAATAAGAACACACTGCTGCTATGTTTTATGATGGAAGCCAAAGACCCACCTTACTATTAACGAATCGTTTCATCTTAGCTTTCAGAGGTGTCAACGCTTCTGTATTTTCGTTCTTCTTCTTGTTCTTTAAGTGCCTCTCCATTACTGAAGGTCGGCAGTCATCCTTCTAAATTCTTCTTTGTTCAGGGCTAGCCTGAACAGATCTCCAACTTTCTTTATCCCGGTCCATTTCCGGATGTTACATAGCCACGACATTTTCATTCTATCAACACCTCTTTTACCCGCTACTTTTCCCATCATAATAGTCCGCAGCAGTTGGTAACGTTCGTACCTTAGCACGTGTCCTAGGTACGCAACTTTTCTCTGTTTGATGGTTTTGACAAGTTCGTTCTTGGTCGGTGATATATGTCGGTGTCTTTGGTCCACGTCATCCAATTACCATCAAGTGCATTGTGTAATCGTTTGTTACTTAGAGTTTTTTTTTAATTAGAACGCAATAGCTGCTAGCCTCGCGTACTATCCCTTTTATCGAAAAATTTCGATTTTTCATTTATCTGAAGTCCCTCCGTCGGTGCCAGGTTAACAATCAATATATCCAGGTGTAGAATTGTAGTACAGTAAGACTGCGATGTCTATCCGAGTACAGAACCAGAGTACGAAACTATAGAATATGTAAGCAAAAGTTTTCTACTCTGCACTGAAAAACTTTTTCAAGCTGCTGGAGTTGAAAGGATACAGTTTTAATATCAATAACGAATACATTATTCGACTCGATCGCTCACCTCATCGATTTGCCAACGATATAGCCACTTGTTGATTTATATTTGTACCTGAGACAAAACATCCATTTATATAATGGTCACCACACACGGTCAGTTCAACTGATCATTCCAACTGATCAGTTCAAACTAAAACTGTTGATGTTTTTTTTAAATACTGGATTTTCGATAAAATATCGATAAATAAACTTACGAGTATTCTAAAACTCCGATATTGATATATTTATAATTATCAATATATCGGAAATTCTGTTGAACTGATCGTGTATGGCGTCCATAAGTTTAACTTCGCTCAAGAGATGAATCGACGAATTTAACTAGCTTAGCCGCGTTTGGGAAACTACAATAAATATTATTGTCTGAAATACCTCAGGGCCTAAAGCATATGTTCTCAAATCGTGTTATCTGTCATGTTACCTGCTGCTGATGGAATTGCAACGTGGTCTTTGCAGCTTGTTACCAGGAAGCTCAAAAATCACTGAGCGAGTTATGAAGAGAGTACCGAAATACTATGACTAAATTAAATCCGAACTAAGATATCCGCAGAAGAACAAGAGTAACTGACATAGTTCAGTAACCTTAAATGTGGACTAGCATATAACTCGAAGAATCAACAACCAAAAGCGATGAAAGGTTCTTGTGTGGCAGTTGCGTTGGCGACAATCTACATGATGGGGTGGCGACCTACTGAAACATGGAAGTAGTCTGAAAGGGAGATGGATGCAGGTAGTCCGTGCTTTGTGGCAGTATATGGAAGAAACCTATATTCAGCAGTGATTTTGTGATGCTCTGTAATAATTATATTTATAATGATGATGATGATGATGATTTTTTGACTTTAGCAACACTAAGTATTTAAAAAGGATCCATTTTTAACTTTTTCGTGCGTTATAACCTCTTTTAATTATTAATTTCTCTTATTGTTTTCGTGTTTCCCACGGTAAACATTGACGTCTCCTGGAAGTTTTTAGTGTTTCCGTCACTTTCTTTCAATCACAAAATGCAATAAGTTGAAAAGAGAGAAAAATAAGTACCAAGACGTTAATTTAAGTGGTTGCGTAAGCCTATATTTACCGGGCGTGGTCAACGCCAACCACTCATTAACTTTGATTTGGGGATTTTAAACATAATTTGGATGTGATTTTTCTTCGGTTGTTGAACGAATTGTAATGATATTTAATGCAGTCCACAAATCATTTAAACATCTACGTTAATTTTTTCATATTTTTAAAGCCAATTGGCATAGAGTAATAAAAACAATGAAATTTTTATAAAACTACCAGCAGTAGCAAAATTAAGCTTTGTTATTAAAAACCATATTTTGTTTAATTTTTTCCCCATATTCCGCATCAAGTCATCACCCTATATATTGGAAGCCATTCTACATTCGCCGATACGAGGTTGTCACTACATATTCAATTTTTTATGAGCCATTTTGAATCCGCTACTAGTTAAAGCATGCAAAGTGTAGGGTGATATCCAGCTGGACGGAGTGATAAGCTTATAATTATCGATGTCTGAAGGTGGCTGAGGACTGTGCTTTGTAGCATTCTGGGGGAGGTGGCATGTTCATCAGTAGTTGACCTCTAAAGAGCTGTGTTGACGATGATGTCTAGATCTTGAAAGGTCAAGAATGAGACAATGGACTGCATAACTTGAAAACTTACCCTGTATTCGCCACTTCGTTCAGGTGCGATGGCCAGCGAAGCGATAATTGCCCCATACTAAAAGAACTGTAATTTCTAAATCATCTGGCAAATGTGGCAACTGTAGCAAATATTCGCTACGAGAGAATCTATGGCCTATGTTTAGCAGTGGACTTTTTTCAGACTCTAATGCACGAATGAATGAAGCCTGTAAGACAATCCATATATTTCAGTTATTGAGTTAAACATGAATTCCAAAGAAGTAACTTCTTGGAAATTTTTATCGTTCTTTTTATTGTAGTGATGTTATATATAAATTAATTCTTATGGAATTTTTAAACGGAACGTGATTTTTGTATTCTTTGGGGAACGTCTACATTCAGCAGTGGACTTGTGAACGGCTGAAGATGATCATCGTTATCATCATTATTACAGCCCTTCATAAGTCCACTGCTGAACACAGGCCTCCCCCAAGGTATGCCACAAAGCACGGTCCTGAGCCACCTACATCCATCGACTTCCTGCGTGTCTTACCAGGTCTTCACTCCATCGAGTGGGGGGTCGCCCTACACTTAGCCTACCGGCATGAGGCTGCCACTCGAAAACCTTTTTCCCCAATGGTTGTCGGTTTTTCGAGCTATATGGCCGGCCCGTTGCGACTTCAGCTTACTAATCCGTGTAATGATAATGATGAAGTTGAATTTCTAAACTGTAAAATGTTTTATTGTTTGACGTAATAACTGTTAGTTTTTCTGTGTATTGAGTCTATCACTTCACTGTATCGATCATAAACACAAATTATTTTTACGTGTCCTCGTAAATTATATCTCTTTTTTTGTGTATTTGACAAATTAGTAAATATATTAAAATTGTATCCAAAAGCTGAAATGCCATAGTGTAAGGTACACCAGGGCTTATATATCACAATAGAGCTAATTCCCCTTTAGAAACGAACAGCTGTGACCCAAGTCGCTGGTTTATGCGAGAAATACTCGGTTGTCGTCGTGTGGCGAGATGGCGACGCGATTGTGTGTCAACTTAATATATTCCCGCCATAACTCAGACGTATCGCCATTGCAAATAATAGAATAGAGAGCGGGAACACAATACTGATATATATAATAGAGAAATATTTACATAAAATACTTTCACATAAATCTTATATGTAAGTTTCTTCCCATATACAATTCATATTACATAACGGCCAAAATTTCTTATCTAATTCTAAACTATTATACAAAATATTGTCATTTGAGATCTTTAAGCTTGTTAGAGTTTGTAAAGATCTTTTCTTTTTAACTTATGTCTAATATTATAAAATGTCAGGAAATGTAGAATGTAGGACACAAAAACAATATCATTTATTGTACAGTTCGAACACTCTATATATATAAAAGTGTATATATATATATATAGACGTCAGCGAGTTGGAATGACAGATTGGAACAAAAACTTATGTCTACAATGCGTACCTACCCTTAAAACTACTATCGCTTTCGTTTTAAAATCTTTTGGCAATCCTGAAATTTAAAATTTACCAGATAATATCTGCTAGAATATTTTCTGAAGTCAACACGTAAATAAGTTACGTGGTAGTGCCATGCTGGTGCTATATTAGTAGTATAGTTATAGCACGAATGGGTCGGCTTGACCGGGGAAGGATCACGCTCTCACGGAATCCTAGCGTAAAATAGCAGCTCAATGCTGCTGTTTTGTATGGCGAGTGTAGACCGGAGACCCTTTTAACTGGAAACGAAGCATTCCATCTTAGTCCTCACATGTGACAACGTATCTGCGTTTTGATTCATAATTAATAAATGTAATGTCTATGGGCCACAGCAACCACTTACCATCAGGTGGATTCTGTGCTCGTTTGTTACCGTTATCCAATAAAAAATATAGGCGTGTAGAAATACAATATGAATTTTTTTTTTTTTTTTTTTTAAATAAAAAAAAAAATTTTTACCCAAAACCCCCAGTAAAAAATCAAAAAAAAACTAAAAAAAAAATAAAAAAAAAACAAAAAAAAAATAAAAAAAAGAAACCTTACCCTAAAACAACCAACAAAAAATGGAATTTAATACCAGTTTTTTTCTATCAGGCACTCAATGGGTTCCTGATGATGATGACGCAGAACGGCAAACTCCTTTACATATCTGACAACGCAGCTGAATATCTTGGACATTCCATGGTAAGTATTTTTTTACTTTAGCTGATTAGTTCTGGTTTCGTTACAAAAGGTCAGATCTGCTCTTATTTATCACAAGACAAGAATATGAATATTTCGTACCTACCTAGATTCTTAGGCCGAAAAGAAGTCATCTCACTTGAAACGGATAAGTAGGTAAGGTATGTAATATATAGAAGACGACGCTTCAAAATTCACGATTTCATCCCCACCGTCTGAATGCTTGGCGGTCCACTACTGTGGGATTTACTAGAAGTTTTCTACTTCGTACAACTTCTCTGTGGAATTGTTTACCACCAGCGATTCTTCCGGACCGATACGACTTAGGGCCTTTCAAGAAAAGACTTACTCCTTTCTAAAAGGCCGGCAGCGTACCTGCGATTCCCCTGGCGTTGGAGTTATTCATCGGTGGCGGTGGTCACTTACAATCAGGTGAGCTGCATGCTCGTTTGCCCCCATCTCCTATAAAAAAAATTATAATCTATACAGTACAATTACAAAGATGAAACTTGAAAAAAAAACTGCTCGGAAAATATTACAGCGCTCAAATATACGTGCAAATACTGTTAGTATCGTCTAATGTAAAGTGGTCGCACATTGTAAATTCTCAACACCAACACAACATAGGACATAAATATATGAGTTTTATATCATGTCAGGTATAGTTCACCTTTAGCCTTTTAATGCTGTACAGACAAGCAGTTATGCCAAGACTTTAAACTTCAACATATTTAACATACTAGAGACATGCTGTAGAATGAGTGGGTCGGCTCGGCCGGGGAAGGATCACGCTCTTACAGAATACCAGCGTTAAATAGCAGCCTAATACAGCTTTCGTATGGTGAATATAGAGAACTGGGGAAACTTTTTACCGGTAACAATGCATTTTATCTTAATCCTCAGGATGACAACGCATTACATATTGATTCTAAATAGATGTAGGTGTATAAAGGCCACAGTATGCACTCACCATCGGGAAAACTGTATGCTCGTTTATTAACCTTATTCCTTTTTTTTTAACTTTGAAATTATACCCGTGATTTGCAGTTGAGTTGATGAGTGCAGTGCTAATATAATCAAAATAATAACGCCCTTGCCCTATTAGTGTGTTGGGTTCTAGTTTATCGTTTCGGATGATTGGAGGATGGACTTATTTATTTCAAATAGGTTGAAAGGCTGATATCGGCAGGATGCACAAAAAGCAAATGGAGCTGTAATTTAAATAGAATTAAGTATGTTTTCCCGTAAACTATTAATTTTAATGTATAGGTACCTCCTTCATTAACCTGCAAAAGTCAATCGCCAGACGAGGCCCTTGTGATGGTAGTGTTTGCCTTGATCACTACCCTTGGCAGGGCTAACTCAGTATCAGGCATCTCTGTTCCATTGCTGGTCTACAAATTTCACGTCTGGGGTAAACGAGATGGTTACAACGCCATCTATTGGACGCCATTAGATCTTTCTGGGGCTTCTCACAGTCACAATTTCATATAACTAGACTTAAGGAACGAAATGGGGTGGTGTATCCACATACGTCATTACGTCCTTACTTTTCTATAGTATTTATAAACTTATTAATTCTATAATATGTATTAATGTACAATTCAAATACTGGGTGATTTTTTACCGTCTGAAAAAAAGGGTGTAGCAGGTGAACGGAGTAGAAGCCCATGGCACTGATATTTAAATTTTTTTTCATTTCACATAAACATATCATGGAATTGATCTATCAATAAATACTACTAATTTGAAATGAACTTTCCGTACTAAAAAAATAACAACAAAATTTTTGAACTACCTAAATTAATAAATCAATTAAAAACTATCGAAATTAAAATAATACGTACCTAATTAGTAAATAGACTGCCTCGTTGGTCTAGTGGTTGTAGTGGTGCAAATGCTGATCATGAGATTCTGGGTTCGAATCCCGTATCGGGCCAAAAAATATCAGTTATTGAAAGCCGTCGCAGCGCAGATGGTTAACGCTCGCTGTAAATATAACAGAACGCGAGTATCCCCGGTTCGATCCCCGCTGGCCACCAATGAAATTGTTAATTGCAATTTTAAGTGCTGATTTACCACGTGCTCGGCAGTGAAGGAAAACATCGTGAGGAAACCTGCATGTCTGAGGAGTAAGAAAAAAATATTTCGTAGATATGTGAAGTACGCCAACACGCATTGGAGCAGCGTGGCAGACACTTCATTGCCCTGAAAACCCTCTCAGAAAGGAGGGGAGGCCTGTGCCCAGCAGTGGGACGTATATAGGCTGTAACTTTACTTTACTTCTATTGAGTTTTTCCATTAAGAAATTCTTAGTAGCTGTCCTCGGAAAGCACGTACCTAAAGCCTTTGGCCCTGCGCTTGATCTCTCTCCGGTTGTGTCGGTTTACCGTCCCACGGACCATGAGGTAAGGAGGGTAGGAGGAAGTAAGGGAATAGAGATTGCACCCGTGCTTGCGGATACACTTGGGCACTATAATCCTGTCCTGCGCCGATGGCTAGCCTCCGTTGAGGCTGGCCGCCGTGACCAAAATTCGGTCTGGAGGACATTATTAAAATGTAAAATTAAAATTATAAAAAATCAGTGCCATAGGTTTGTATTCCATTCACCTGTTATACCTTATTTTTTCCAGACGGTAAAAAATCATCGAGTATAATTAATTTTAAGGTATATTCAAGTTAGTGTAGCTTACAACTTTAAAGTTAGCATAGATACACAAGATTATATCAGATTGTCTGTAAAATAACGCCACCTATTAGCGTAAACACGTCATACGGTTTAACTGAATCAGCGAATACTCAAACAAGTTGAGTAATAAAAGCGAAATCAATATCTATACGCTCATTTTTTCTCGGAGCACAAAGCACGCCGGTGGGTCCACTCCGGATACAAATCGTACCGCATCTGACCCCAAATAGTACCTCGTTAGCTTGCGCCGGCGTCGGTAAATTAATCACTATGCTTTATTGTTCGCTACGGCGGCCGCAGCCGATAGACCACCTATAGGCTGATCCATAAAACTGGTACCTTTTTTGAGCAATTATCAGGTTGTACCATAAAACTGGTATGTTAAAGACACCTATTACAGGTAATAAAAATAATCATGCGATTTGAATTAATCAAATCTATGGTTGTAAATAACTGTAGAATATTAGAATTAGCAACTACTTGTATATTTATGTGTGGTAGCGGCATAAGATAAAAAATCCACCAATTTCGTGTCAAAATAGGGCAAAATATCTAAATACCTTCCGATATAATGGCAGTATATCGTCTTGTTTATTCGTGAAATGTGCGCAACGTCTACTACTGCGACGATCAATCCCCGTGCCAAGCGTAGGATACAATACTACGCTTGGCATTTAAGGGGAAATATAATGTCAAATGGCTTAGCAAGATCCTTCGTTATGCCGAAAATATTGCAGCATTAATTTTGAAATAAATATATGGTAAAGTTGAGGATTAATGTTAATGATTATGTTAGACGAAAACGCGATTTCGTAAAATTATCTCGATAGAAAAAAAATCCAAAGTTACCTCCAAAATAAACAATAAACCGCTGTTATTCATAAAATACTTTAAATAAGATCATGAAACTTTGCATACTAACTGAACTAACTATAAAGCAGTGCTTATGTTATTTACTTTTTTTTAAATACCATTATTTTCACTGTAAAAAGAAATTACCTAAACTATCGGCGTCTTGAGCTTGATTTCAGTCGCCCCGTTAGTATCGCTTAGGCTTTTGAAGGGAGAAGTTGTGTCGCTTACGATCAGAATATACATTACGCAACAGTACGACGTAAAATTAAAATGGGAAATAACCGTGATAAAAATAAGAAGCGGCTGGCTTGGCGTTAAGAAACAGGCATAAATATGATAAACCTAATGAAATAAGTGTCTAACGACCTTTCTACTTACAGTATTAGTGATTACAAACATATCGGTACATAGCATACGACGCGCGGGGAAGTGGGGGCGAAATTAGAATTTGAGCTGACTTACTCTATCCTCTTAAGGAAAATCCTGCCTAGTGAGTGTACTATTTGCCATGATCGATTTTAGAACGTCGGTTGCTTGCAAAGAAGAAAAACTATGAAATGACGCTCGTATTTCATCAATTTACTTTAGTTAAATGGATACAAAAGAAAATCTTACAATAATTATTTATATTGCTCATAACTTTTTGTACAAGGGAAGGCGGCAATAGTATAATAATAATAATAATAATAATAATAATTTATTCAGATAGAAAGTGATACAGAGTAGTAGTCAAACAATGCATCTTATATACTAAATATGTTCTTAAAAATGAACTTGCTTCCTAAGTTAGGGTAAACCCTGTGTTTTAGGTTAAGCAAAGCTCTTCCCACTTACATAAAACCTTAAATAAGATACACAAAATATAATGAAATAATACAAGTGACACAAAAAGAGAACAAAAAAAATATAAATATAGATCCTTAGAATTTAAAAGACATGCACAGATGAAAATAAAAAAAAAATTTAGCAGAGAAGTAACAAATTGACATCTATGAACACTTATGCAAGTACTGTTAACAAATTCTCCGTTTCTTCATAAGACTTTAGTTGAAGCCATTTTCTGAGGGCAATGTTGCAGTCATGCTTATTCATATAGTATATATGAACAATTTTGTTTACTTTATTATATAAATATGGGCCAAGAAAGCAAAAATATTTTTTTATAAATTTTGTGTTGGGCTTAAAACTGGACTTAATCACAATGTCTTTACGACGTTTACATTTGATTTTGTCAGGGTCATAGTTTATACACTGATGCTGTTTTTTTATAACATTTAGAACAAATAGTTGGCGAACAGTTAGTACTTGGCAGTTATTGTAGAGTAATATTGTAGGATATTGAAATGGTTTAAAAGTGGAGACCTTTAAAAGCGCTCTTTGAGCCCTTTCTAAAGAAACCATGTGCGTTTTTAGAGCCCCACCCCAACAAGAAATGCAATAAGTTAACAAGGATTCACACAGAGCAAGATACAGCTGTTTCAAAAGATATGGTTGCACTACATGTCTTAGATTTTTAAAAACATATATAAGTTTGCGGATACGATTTTTTAAATGTTGAAAATGGTGTTCAAAAGATAGATTTTTGTCTAGAAGGATACCCAAATACCTGACAATCTCAACTCTTTCCAATAACGGACATCGGCAGGAAGTGAGAGAGCTAGGATTTTTTAAAATACAGCTATGTGCACGTAGAGAGAAATCGTTTCCTGGTTGCGTCACATCACGAATGGAAAAGGTCAGATATTTGGTTTTCTCCGCATTTAAAGTTAATTTATTAGAGCACAACCACCTTTGTACAGTATTAAATGAATTTTGGGCAGCTTCAAAAGTTTTTTTCCAATCACCCTCTGCAAAAAGTAGCACAGTATCATCTGCATAACAAATAGACTTTCCAGAGATGAGCTTCATTTGACAGAGATCATTAACATAAATTGTGTATAAGGTGGGCCCCAGTATACTGCCCTGAGGTACACCGTAGGTCACTGGTAAATCTGAACTTCTGTGATTACTAATTTTAACACTTTGCAATCTATTTTTCATGTAACTCTTAAATAAATTTAACTGCTTTCCACGTACACCAAGCCTTTTAAGCTTTTCCAGCAAGATAGGCACAGAGACCGTATCAAAAGCTTTCGCTAAATCTAGAAAGATCGCTAAACATCGTCTGCCTTTGTCCAAGTTTTCTGATATAAACTTAATTACGTCATGCATAGCACCATCTGTGTTTTTACCAGATCTAAAGCCATATTGGTTTTTAGCGAGTAGATTGTTCGTTTCTAAATAGTTGATAAGGCGTTTATTTATTATTTTTTCTAATAATTTGGACATAGCCGGGAGTAAAGCTATATATACAAACATAGTAAGCTATATATACAAATATAGTACAAACAGTCCACGCAGTGGCCCACAGACAACTAAATTAAGAACCAAAATACTTTATTCATTTTCAGCCTGTGGATAAAGTGACCAATAAGAACCATCTCTAGTTCTCTCTTCACTAACCATACAAGAAACAGCAGCCATGTGTTGATATTTTTGTTAATATTCTGGGCGTAGAAGAACATTTTCCACCATGCAGGGTGTGTATACTACGTAGAGTAATATTTTATTATTATTTTAGCAAAACTGGCATCACCCTATATACAGTGACGAATTTGGCGGTCGGTGCGTGTGAAACTACCCTATAACAGATGTATCTACAAGTAATGATAACCAGTCAATATATTCAAATTGTGATTGATAGCTATTGTATAATGTTGGCACAATGCTTCTATCAAAACTGAAGCAGTTCCTGCTTGTCATAGGATTTACAAAAATATTTTAAAAGAAAAATTCTTATATAAATATATACGTCTACTATATTTATAATTTCTCGGAAACGGCCCTAACTATTGAGACGAAATTTTGTATTTAGAAACACTGAGTGATACAAGGTCGTTCTGATACTATAGGTCAAACCGTAACAAGAACGTTTTTTAACGGAGATTCAAACAATGTTCCATTTTTAGCATTAATAAATTAAAAAGAATAGTAATAAGGTCTAAGTTCGTATTACCTAACCTTTATAAGTTGCTTTGTTAATGATGAAAGGTTACTAGAGAATAGTTCGCGGAGGTACACTGCTGTACTGCATTTTAGTAAACCTAATTAAGCCTTGTAAACTGTAAAGTTTATAACTCACAGATAACTTCCCTAACAATATTTTTCTCCAGAGGAATTCCTATACCAAACTGGGCAACCAAGCATAAATTTTACATTCATTCAAACTGCATTAGAACTAATTTAATAAGGCAATATAATTTCCTAATATCGTAATAGCATCAGATCAGAAAGGACTTATCATGTCATTATGAGTCCTAGACGGTAATGATATACAAATAAATAGTACTTAGAATATATTTATACAAAAAATATATGTACTACATAAAAACAGCAAAGGAGATGGACGAAATTGGGTGCTTGACATCGTTCTGAACAGTTATACAAAAATATGTAGGTAATAAAACGATTACATTATAAGGATAACTAAATGGTTTTTATTTCTGATGTGCTTGGGACAATCATAAAAACATTTTATAAACTGGAAAACGGAAGCTAATGCTATTACTTTAGTAAAAACGAAACATTTTTAATTTCTTAACTAAGAATTTTGGCTTGGATGCTTGTATTTTAAGCCATGTCTTCATTTCATTTAGGATTTTACTACATAACCTACAAATCATAAAACATAAATTAAAAGAAAACCCCAGGCTCTACAAGAATATGATTTATGGATATACTCATCAAATATTTAAATCTTCAAAATAAGATTTATTTGAACTTTGTTCACGCCGGCCATCAATTCAATCAATTTTATGGAATCAAGTTCATCTCCTTTGTGAAAAATATAATTTTATTAATATAGCCGGGAGCCGTGGTAGCTCAAGGGCTAAGCGCTCGCTGTAAATTTCACAGTACGCGAGCAACCCGGGTTCGATCCCCGCCGGCACCAATGAAATTGTTATTTTCAATTTAAGTACTGATTTACCACGTGCTTTGCGTTGAAGGAAAACATCGTGGGGAAACCTGCATGTCTGAGAAATAAGGAAAAATCCAAAGACATGTGAAGTTCGCCACGCCAACACGCATTAGGATAGCGCGGCGGACAATTCCTTGCCCTAAACCCCTCTCAAAAATGAGAGGATCTCAGCTGTAACTTTAACTTTAATTGTAAAATAAATTTAAAATTAAATTGTTGAAAATAATTTAATATTTTATCAGAAATTCATTTAAAGTCATAATTAAAATATACCTTAAGCCCCTTATATACCTCATTTTGAATTGTGCTTTATTTTATAGGAACCTCCGTCTTTCTTTTTTTTCGCTATCAAGACGAATTAAAAATTATTTGCTTAAACCTGAAACTAAACAGGAACTGACTTGCTGGGTTGAAACAATCACAATTTATATTTTATTTTTTAGATAGTTATTGGCCTAGCCTGAAACAGTCACAATTAAAATTATATTTTAGTTATTGGCCTAGCCTAAAATAGTTACAATTTAAATTTTATATTTTAGTTATTGGACTTGCCTGAAACAGTCACAATTAAAAAAATATTTTAGTTATTGGCCTGGCCTGAAATAGTCACAATTAAAATTTTATTTTTTAGTTATTGTCCTGGCCTGGAACAGTCACAATTAAAATTTCATATGTTAGTTATTGGCCTTGGCTGAAACTGCCACAAATAAAATTTTATATTTTATGTAGTTATTAGCCAGGCCTGAAACAGTCACAATATTTTTTTTTTATATTTTAGTTATTTTCCTGGCCTGAAACAGTCACAATTTAAATTTCATATTTTAGTAATTGGCCTTGGTTGAAACAGTCACAATTAAAATTTTATATTTTAGTTGTTGGCCTGGCCTGAAACAGTCACAATTTGAATTTCATATTTTAGTTATTGTCCTGGCCTGAAACAGTCACAATTTAAATTTCATATTTTAGTAATTGGCCTTGGCTAAAACAGTCATAATTTAAATTTTATATTTTAATTATTTGAATAAACGTCCGTTAGAGGCGGCTTAAGAGAACTTACTAATTTATTTTATCAATCTTACATCATCCATCATTTTGTATTTTCGTGGTTGGCCTGGCCTGAAACAGTCACAATTAAAATTTTATATTTTAATTATTTGAAGTAAACGTCCGTTAGAGGCGGCTTAAGAGAACTTACTAATTTATTTTATCAATCTTACATCATCCCTCTACGTTCCATCATCGGACCCTCAACCCTCAACTGGTCTCCACCCCTTTGTTGTCAACATACCACGCATTCGAACCAAATGGTTTGATTCATCAAATATAATGAGTGGAATAATTTTCCAGCATCTGTCTTTTCTTCGGATTATAATGTGAGTGCCTTCAGTTCGCTACTCTACCTCTTCGGCTGCATTGCCACTTACTATCAGGTGAAATTCAACACAGCAATCAATATATTGTATATCAATATATATATTTAATAACTATATTTTGTCAAATAATGCAGTACTTCTTAATCCGTCAACACGATAGACTAATATTTGTGCTTTACTTTGCACTATTATTAAATTTGGCTGGAATTCGAACCCGGAAGATTTCGTAATCAGTATACAGGTGATCATTGAAACAGATCCAATGCCTTCAGGCAGAACTTTACTAGAAAATCTCTCATAGAATATCAAATTGAACGCTCCGTTGATTCTGTTTTGATCTCTCGCCGGCATGGTTTGTCAGATGTCACGAGATACTGCGCTGACGAATCCAATGCGATCTATACGTCCGGCTATTTATTGATAATAATCTCTTTTCGTTTATTGACCGTATAAATTGACTATTTGATTAGAGCAGATGTACAAGTTTGCGTTTTCTATGAAATCGCACCAACCACGGACCACCTGTGAGTTATAATTACATAACATGTAAATAATTTCTGGTAATTTCTGGATCTTGACAACAGGACCTACCGGGTGCAATCTAAACCGTTCTCAAATTTACTTGCATTTTTAAAACAAACTATAAAATTAAATCTAACTAAAAGGTTACACTCATTATTTAAAAAAAAAACTATAATATAGAAAAAGTAAACTAAAAATTTTAATTGTCATATAGCCCTACTTCCCGTGATATCATACCAAGAATGTTGACTGTGTTTCCTCGCTGAATGGCTATACTGAGCCTTTGAGCGAGAAAAGAACCAACCCTCTTAAACTTTAACGCACGTGGACCCCGCGGATTGATATACTCTACAGTAAATGGCACAAATACGTAGTAATTTATGAAAGACTCTTGTTTGCGCTACTTAATTCAGCTGCCTCTGATTTCACCCTGGCTCTAAACGATGTACCCTTAAAATTGGGAGGCCGCCAAAGTGCCTGCGCAAGTAGCATCCCACACTAGGGCTTTACCTCTCTCCCAAGAGACCAAAGTCATACCGTCGGGTCTCTTGCCATCGTCTCTAAATATCCCGCAAGGCTCTAAAACCGGGGGAACATTTATAGGGACAAGAGCCTTTCGAATGACTTCGTTCAAGAAACCATGACGGAAATATCTTTCTGCACTTTTCTTACATGAAAGTCCGTGGAGCCCAAACTCGTCAACGCTGTTACCATAGGGGCATTGGTGAAATTAACAAATTACTGCTTCTAGACGGATTGCTACGGCGATTCGCTTTCCCCATCAAGCAATGTGCCGAGATTACTTGATGGTACAGAGTGTAACCAGTGACTAGATTCGTTAGTTGAAACAGCTAGAAGGCTAGCCTGAGCTTAATCACTGGGGACATTGTGAAACAAATCTTTCTGCCCTCCCACTACATCTTCAGTTCAACAATCACACACAATAATTTCCTATAGTATACTATAAAACAAATTTTACGTTCTACTAATTCCCGTCTCGGCCCCCGTGGGGGACTGATGAGTTTGACGTCACGATGTCATAGTTAACGAAAGCTGTCTTCAACTTTAAAATACTTTTTGTCCGATTTACGCAAAATGAGCTTACAGTATCTTGAAGTCTTACAGTAGTATGCTTAGGTTTGGATTTAATTTTATTAATTACGGGATTCCGAGCAGATGGTAGCACTCAGTCATCTTCTCTATTGAAATTAGGATGTTTCTTAATTTTAATAGCCTTGCGAATCATCTTTCGTGTTCTTTTGATTTGTGGTCTGTTAAATCTGATATAATGTTTGCGATGATCCTGAACATGTTGACGTACATAATGACTTCCCTGAGCGTCGTTGCTTCACATAAGCGATATGTTCTTTTACGCGGGTTTTTAAGAATCTTTCTGTTTGTCCTATGTTAGAGACCACATTAACATAATCAAGCTTGTACACTCCTGCATCTTGTAGAGGAATATTACACTTGCAGATGGTAAGAACTGACTAACCTTCGACGGATTTTAGTATGTTCTTATTGAAATCAACATCAAAATGTAGCCAATCTTGTCTGTGACTCTTATGACATATGGTAGTAAAGCAGGGGCATGCTCAACTGTGGCCAGTTTCACTCGGTTGCTGTGAGCGCATAGTTAAATTAATCACACACAACATTTAATTAAAATTGATCCAGCCTTTTAGGAGGAGTTCAGTCACATACACACGGACAGAAGATTTTTATATTTAAAGATAAATCTTAGACACTATACATATAAATATAGTTTAAGTGTGTGTCTGTAATACTAAAATAACTAGATTCTATTAAGCTCAGAGGTAAAACAAACGTTTTCTAATTCCAATTCTTAACTCTAATCTTCAGAATTGCTGAACCGAGCAATACCAAGAGATCCCTCTTATATATATAAGCTATGTCTTACTCGAAAAACTTAAACTTATTTTTTTAATTGATAGAATACAAAACACAGATGGTCCTAAATTTACGTAGCGCCACAATAAAACTCACCAGAGGAATAAGTATATAGCCCAATAATATGTTTCTTGGTGACCTGAAACTTATTAAAGCCTATCTTATCAGTCTCGAACACAGACGCAAAGTAGAACATCGAATGTATACAGGATACCTTTCAGAGAGTGTGCGTAGGAATTGCATGACTTGATTCCTCCCTCTCCCTTCCACCACCCAACAACCAGACGCACGGCTAGACCTACACTTTTAGGCTCGCCACACACTACATACGGAATTCCGTTACGGAATTCTGAAACGGAACGAACGGGTCGGCCGCACACATACGGAATCCCGTTTTGGCCGAAAAATTTCGAACGGAAAACCACTGTAGGTGTGTGACGGGTCCTTGATTTTATATGGACTTGCTGTGACGGGCATTAACCTGGCCACATACATACGGAATCTCGAAACGGAATTCCGTATGTGTGTAGCGGGCCTTATTGTTGACATGAACCAAATGGTGACTTCGACGTTTATAATGCGTATAGCGAAGGAGTTGAATAATTTGCCAATGTCTGTCCTTCCATCCGATTGCAATGTGGGTGGCTTATAAGCTAGAATGAATAGGTATTTGGTTTGAGCAAATTACCGCGTTATTTATGAGGTTTTTATTAGCTATCTACTTGTTATTAAAAAGATATATCAACTAATAAAAAATCTATTAAATTTCTACACAATCTTGATTCCAGAATAGCCAAATGCATTTTTTTTAAATAGAGTAAATACTTGACTAATCATTCTACAACTAAACCACAGAAATGGGAAATAATTATTAATAACATACATCTCATAAATTAAGCACTATTTTATTTTGCAATTGTTACTAATGGATAAGCAATTTGTTAAATAATAATAATAATAACAATAATAACCTAACCCTCGACCGTTTGGTCTCCCCTGCCGAGGGCTTCCAACTGGTTGGGCATTTATTTATTTATGTTAGTATATTAAATATATATCTACGTATATTTATCATTTCCTTTTATATATTTATCCAGCCCAACCAGATGAGAATACTCTATCAATAACCCCCAATGATAATAATAATAATAATCATTTATTGACCGACAACAAAGGCCCGTAAAAAAGAAACATAAGTACTTAAAAGCAACAATAAAATAAATTAAAATAATACTGAAATACAAAAATAAATATAAATTAAATAAATGCCATCAAATAAATTAAAACTTACATCTTGACATACTAGACCAATATTTAAATATTTCAATACAATTTTGATGTTAATGAACATTTTGATCTATTTAATATTTTCAAAGGACTGAAACTCGATTTTATAAAGAAAATATTTTAAAATTTGGGCGTAAATTTTACGCGATATGTTGTATCGAAAGCACATGGAATGTATAGGACCAAACGCTCAAGGTCGTTCGCTGGGAGTAGCGCCTTAAGCTGAAAGCGTTTTGCTATTTTTGGCTACATTACCACTTACCATCAGGTAGGATAGACACTGGTTTATATGGGGTGAAAAGTGTGTTTTGGTGAATTATAAGAAATTTGCTAATTTGGGTAGTAGAGTTTCCTTTCTGTCTAGAAATATATCTTGATAGGTTCTTTTTTTTTTTAAAAAATTAGCTCTACCTTCACTAGAATGTTCTCCTGTATCGTGATGACAGTTTACATATGTACATAAATTTCACAAGTACAAAAATCCAGACCCGGAATAATTATTTATAAGCCGTACAAATATTTGCTATGTGCGGGGTTCGAAACCGCGCCCGCTAGCGTTGCAACGCATTGCTAAATGATATAAGGATATAAGGAACCTATAATTAATTACTGAATGCTTTCTTTGTTTAAAGTAAGTGCAGATATCCTTGTGGTGAGTAGCCACATACTATTGAATCAGATATGATGATGTGTTAGCTCGTTTATCATTTTCTACATCTTAATTATCAATCCGCACTCCTGGGCAGGAGCCTCTCCCATCGAAGGAAGAAATTTCCTTAAACAAAACGCAAAACAGGATTGCCAATCGTAGCACCAGATGTCTCATCTTTAATTCCCTACTCTCCATTCCCGATTAAGATATTTAAAGTCATATGAACTATTTTATACGTGGTAGAGCGACGCTGCAGCTATATTATGATTGTAGTACGAATGGGTCGGCTCGACCGGGAAGGAACACGCTCAAAAAAAAAACAACGTAAAATAGCAGCTTAATGTTGCTGCGTTTTATAAGGTGCATGTAGAGTACGAGACCCTTTTTAACTGGAAACGTGGCATTCCATCTTAGTCCTCAAGGGTGATAACGCATCTGCGTTTTGATCCTTAATCGAGGATAAAAGTAATTGTCTATGGGCCCCAGCATCCGCTTACCATCAGGTGAACTGTGTGCTCGTTTGTCACCCTTATTCTATAAAAAAAACTGTGAATTTCACAGTACGCGAGCAAACCGGGTTTTATCCCCGCCGGTACCAATGAAATGATTAATTGCAGTTTTAAGTGCTGATTTACCACGTGTTCGGCGGTAAACTAAAACATCGTGTGGAAACCTGCATGTCTGAGAAATAAGTAAAATATTTCGAAGACATGTTAAGTTCGCCAACACGCATTGAGGCAGCGCGGCGGTCAATTCCTTGCCCTAAAACCCTCTTAGAAATGAGCGGACGCCTGTGCCCAGGAGTAGTACGTATATAGGCTTTAACTTTATCATTCCTTTAACAACATAAAGTAGTCTATGCGTTTCACTTGATGCAGCGGCGTTCCGTAAAAACCCATGGAATACCGTGACGTGCCGCAGCATTCAGGGGAATGATACGTGACGTGCCGCAGCATGCTGCGGTGTCACGCGAGAAGTTTCCGTCTATTCGTGTTGAAAGAAAAGAATGTCAGTGCTAAGGTCATAAAAATAAGGGCGAAAATATTTTGTCCACGAAAAAAATCCTTCGACACGCCGTACCATGCCGTACCGTCTGTGAGCGCAGCCATCAGGATGAAATGGGGTAATCGATTATATGACGCTGCCACCGCAGTTTCTTGTTATAAAAACTATTAAAAATAAGAAATTAATGAATTCACCATGTTTAAGTTACCTTGGCTTGTTTAAATTACCTTCTCGTCTTCACATTATTTTTAGATTCTTTACTCTTTAAATTTTACCAGCTCCATAAATTTTGCTATTTTTATCCGAGCTTCTTTAAGTCGGCATTCTTCGTTTTATTCAGATATAGTTCGAACGGTATATTTATTTCATATATATTTCATCCTGCCCACAAATTTCGTAGACTGGCATTTCCCGACTGTTACCCTATTAAAGCTTCATTACGTCGTCTCAAAGACGATCTCAATCGGTCTCTATAACTCAAGTATCGGCAGTTTTCCCACGATCCCGTTCTTATAAGCCCGCAACATAATGATCTATACACTCTATGATTAACTACGAAAATTGCAAACTGTACCATAATCTCGTGAACATAAGGTGTTCTTTATAATGAGCAATAGCAGACCTAAAGGCAATATTTTATTGTTATTCCGCAATTAAGATTAATGATAAGATTTTAGAGGCAGTAAGTACTTAATCCAAATATCTACTTAAAAACAATGGCGGACTCGTTAATATGCCGCTTAAAAGGCTAAATTATATTATGGGTGGGTCTTATTAAATGTAACGGTCTTAATGTTTAACTATCAAGCAAATTGCTTGTTATTCATTGAATAAAAGTTTAATGCCTTTTATTTTTATTGTCTTTGCAATAAAGTTTTTAATTGACCTGTAAATAATAACGACGGGCGACATGAGTTAACAACCAATCTATTTATCCGAGTGTGAAGTCATAGGCCCAGACTTGCATTTAATAAATGATAATATGATGGAAATACACGATAATATCGTGTATTAACACTTAATAGCATTATAATAAGTAGTAACAAACTGAAAGAAGAAACTAAACCACACACGTAGCAAAGGGTTAAACCATAAACAATAGTGAACGCACAATTCAATATGCAAACCGAACAATGTAATGATAATGCCATAGACAATGCTCTTTCGTCGCCTTAACCACTGTGCCGATTTATTGATGTTCCCTATTAATACCTTTGTAATAACCACAACCAAAATAAACTGATCCTTTAATTCGTTACTACATCCCCGTTACCATTGTAAATGTTTCCGTTAAGGGACGTGAGGTAGGTCATTTTAGAATGGTGGTTGGAAAGTACGGTTTGTTACGCCTATGCCTGTGGCTATTCTGTATTTATCATTGTTATTGTAACTGTGCCCTTTTGGAAGACGAAACAATGTCTGAAATTATTTTCCGCACACATTTACATTCAAAATATTATATTTAACTGTTTAAACGTTTATTTTCACTTATTATAAATTCCCATATTTCAGGTGTTTTTCAGCAATCTAAAGTATTTGTTTCTGAATTGGAACCTAAACAGGAGTAAATATGTAACTTTTGCAATAAGACCACAGACGAATCCAAAAACCAATATTTTGTGTTTTGCAGTAATCCTTGCTCGAAGCCAGAATCCAGGTCTAGGTCATTAATACAAGTGTTATCGTTGATACATATCTTCTACATCATCAACAGAAAAGTTTACAGCTGAACATGAGTCTCTCTCGTTCTGGGGAGGATTTACTTTATCCTTTATACTTTGCAGGTGGATTTACCATTCCAGTACCAGACAGACGCCTTGCGACTTTGATACTGCTGGCCGTCACTGGTGTGGTTATTTTAATTCTAACGTAAAAAGATGTTTAGACATGTTACCATCCATTGAAATCCATTACATTTTTCAATCTATCCTCATGGCCGCTCCTTATTACATCCATGGTACGAGATGTGATGATGTATTTTATTTCGCCGCCACCACATGGATCAAACCAGACCAAAGCCATGGAATAAGCATAAAATTTTCCTATCGAAAATATTATCCAGAGTTATCATCATTGCAGCCCTTCGCAAGTCCACTGATGAACATAGGGCTCCCCCAAGGAATGCCACAAAGCACGATCCTGAGCCTGAGATCGACTTCCTGCATGTTTTCCTCCTACACGAGGTTTCCACTCAAGGACCTATTTTTCCCCATCGGTTGTCGGTTTTTCGAGCAATATGGCCAGCTTATTGCCACTTCAGCTTACTAATACGGTTACTCGGCTATGTCGGTCACTCTGGTTCTACTGCGGATATCCTCATTTTTAAGTTTATCACGCAGAGAAACCCCGAGCATAGCCCTATCCAGAGTTACGAATGGCAAATATCTCCACTTTACGGCAATCTATGGGAGGGGGGTTATTTTCAGCTTTGGAACTTTAAATAAGGTCTAACATATGGCAATGGTTATGAATAAACATATAAACATAAACACTCACGCCTGTCACCTCAGAGGGGTAGGCAGAGACTACAGACTTCCATTTGGCACGATCCTGACACACCTCTCTCGCCTCCTTCACATCTAACACCATACGTGCTCGTCGGTTAAGGGTACTCCTAATTTGGCCCGTTTTCAATAAATCGCCAATTTGGTAGATACACTTTCGCCTAGGACGTCCCTTTCCGACTCTGCCATTCGCTTCTGCAACATAAATTTTCTTTGTCACATTTTCCTCATTCATTCTTTCCACATGACCAAACCACCGAAGCATTCCTTTCTTAATCCTGGTCGCAACATCATCTTGCAAACCACACTCTTCTGTTCTTACACAATTTCTTACCCTGTCATTCAGATTCAGCCCTAACATACTCCTTAACGACCGCATTTCTACTGCGTTCATTCTACTCTCGTGCTTCTTCTGCCACACCCAACTTTCACTAAAATAACTAATAACGAATAACTCCATACCTTCCATTACAGCTGACACTGCTGAACAAAAGCCTCCTCCATATATTGACTCATAGTGGGAATTCGCCACAGCTGCCACACTTGGCAGGCGTTTTGTCACCACAGTTTCTTTTTATTATTTCGAGTTGTTGCCAGGAAGTTGCTGCTGCCCATCTCCTGTTTCCATTTCCCATTGTCGCCTCTTACGACACCCACGGGACGATATGAGGCAGTGGATGTCCAGTATACAGTACAATACTATGAATAACTACTTGAGTTTTAATAAACAAATGTAACACTATTTTAAAACTTTAACAAATGTTTGAGATCGACATCAAACGTTAATGATCTATAAATCGAACACAAAACACACAATCATTTGTAACACAATTAGGGGGCCTGGTTTTTTCGTCGCGTCATTAATCTGTATATCCGGAGGCCTGCTCGTTTGTTCAAACATTTGTAATAATGTTCCGTTAGCAGCGCTGAAATTAACGTTCAATTTAAATGTGATAGTTATTAGCAGCTTCGCGGTCAAGACTAGTGCTGTGTAAAGCTTTTCGTTACTTTGCATTTTGACTTTTATTAAATGAAATTGATTAAAAATAACTTATTTACTACTTAGTTGGACCACGTTGCAGCATATTTTTGTATAGAATATGAGTGTCAAACTAACATATATTCCACCCGATGGTGAGTGAATGCTATTCGTCACAGACATCCACATCAATCATCGAATAATAGCGAATTATTAATAATATCCAAAACCAAAAAATTTATAAAATTAAATTTAGGACTTCATTAAATATGTATACATTCTAAGAAAAAAAAATATTTAACAAAATTGCTAGTCAATAATGGAAGCGACAAAAAGTGTACGGACGGCAAACGTATTTTGAAATATTAAAACTTTTTATAAATAAAAGTAAATCATGCCATTCACAGCTGTAGAATGTACCACAATCATCACTCACATTAAAGATGGATCTTAGGGTGATATAGAAATAACGGTTGTCCAGCAGTTTTGAGATATTAGATATTATTTGAGTACAGTTATTGGAAGTTACAGGTACACGGCGGTATCGTTAAATCGATATCTGTCTCTGTAATACTCTACATCTTTTTATGACGGCAGTTGTTCTGAAAAATTAATTCACATTTTTTATAGAATACGGGTGACAAACGAGCACACAGTCCACCTGATGGTAAGTGGATGCTGTGACCCATAGACATCTACATTTATCTTCGATTAAGAATCGAAACGCAGATGCGTTGTCACCACTGAAGGTTAAGATGGAACGCCTCGTTTCCAGTAAAAAAGGTCTCCGGATCTCTACACTCAACATACGAAACACAGCAGTATTAAGCTGCTATTTTACGCTGGTATTCTGTGAGAGCGTGGTTCATTCGTGCTACAACCATAATATAGCTGCAGCGTGGCTCTACCACGTCAGAAATAGTTCTCATTCTTATTAGTTTAATTCATATCAGAAATAGCACAAGTGCATGGACTGTAAGGTGATGCCTTGCGGAAGCTGGCTTGAAGTCTTACAACCCGGAAAAAATCTTAAACTAGAGAAAGAGGTTCGTGTTCCAACACAGATATATTTTTTCTTATATTAAGATATAGTGACTAACGAACACACCTGAAGGTAAGTGTATGATGCTTATACAGTATTATATGCTATGACCTTTATAAATCTACATCTATTCTTGATTCAAAATCAATGCAGTTGCATTGTCTCCCTTGAGGACTAAGATGAAATGTTTTTGGTATAAAACATACGGTAGATGTAAAGCATATATTCACGATACGAAACACAGTAGCAGCATTAGGCTGCTATTTAACGCTGGTATTCCGTGAGAGCGAGTCCGAGCGAGTCATCCTTCCCCCTAATACTACTTCGCTATCTAAAGTATAAACTTATAGAAGAATATTCTCCAGATTAGGACACCTGGTGGACAAAATGCTAAAATATGTAACATTCATGTTGACACCACGCGAAGGGTATGTCTCTGCACTCTGTTCTAAAACTACTACTTGTTTGTTTACTATAATTTACCATTAAAGTTAATGCATTTTAAGTGGCTAATATAGAGCCCTTATTTCGTGTAACTATTAATACTTAATATTCATTTAAATAATACTAATTTTTACGTATTTTATCGCGTATATTTAACTTTTTAAGTACCCGACGTTTTGAGCACATTACAGTACCCATGGACACGTTAAATCCCAACCCAAGCATACAACTGCAAGACTTCAAGATGCCGTAAGTTCATACTGTGTAGATCGGAACAAAAGTTAAATTTTAATCCATGGTAACCGTGGTTAACTATGATATTTGGACGTTGAACATCTCAGTCCCCTCCCCCGTAACCATGGGTACTGTAAAGTGCTCAAAACGTTGGGTATTTAAAAAGTTAAATATACGCGATAAAATCCGTAAAAATTAGTATTATTTAAATGTGTAGTGTTCGCGTAAATGTAAGAAATCATTACTTAATATTCATTTTCAGAGATATTAATATATTTGTGACTATTCGTTATAGTTGTAAAATATATTTTACAACTATTACGAAATTACAAGTACGTCGGATAAGATTTTAATAAAGCTGTAGTGATATCCTCAGAAGAGATATCAAAAACTAAAATTTCACAATCACAAATAACTGGACCAATCATTTGCCGTATCAACGGCCAATCTAAATGTTGAGTTAACGGTGAATCCATCGAGATTACAATAGTACGATGCGGAATCAATTGAAAATAACGAAATACCAACTCAGCCCAGCAACGAAGAAAATAATTCAGACGATGTAAAGATAAATTCAATAGCCCTACCGCAGTGCCTGTAGTTAATGTTATTTTATTAAATACACCATTGAATAATATAATACACAGAGACATTTAGCATGGTACAGTGTACAACCTGAGGATTAACAATGTTGATGATTTCATTGCGGCAACATTTTCAGTCCAATTTTAAAAATTTTACAAACTCGGAAGCTGTTGGCTACGAAGAGTATATTAGTGTCGTACATACATTTATACAAGTTTTTCTTTATTGTTAGATCAGACGGATTAAATACAATCAAAAGTATCAATTGAAGTTTAAAGACCCGGCGATTATGGTATTATAGTTTAACCAGCATTAATTTTTAGCCAATTATAGTTTTCGGTGTATATTTAAGCCCAGAATTAAAACCTAATTTATTTTTGTTAGCAATAATAAACCACAAATCCAAAGACTATACTATTAAACTCATAACAATCTACTATATTTTTATTTTAAATTGTTGCAGCACATATACACCTATAATGTATTAATCTAAGCTCACCAACTCGTCTGGCAGATTTTTCCAGAAATGTGTTCCTTCTGGCATGCTTCTGAAAAGATCTTTGGCACGGAAATGAACTTTAAAGGACTTTCTTCTTACATTCTCTTCATACATTCTACATCTTACAAAATATATTACATAAAAATGTAACTAAAAATAATCTAATAAAAAATCTCCCTACAGTAAACTTATTTAAACTTACAATTAGTACAAGCGTATAGTACACTTGTAGAATGAGTAGGTACTATTTGTGTTGTTTGATTCAACGGATTTGATAAGATTTATCTAAATCTGGTTTCAGCTGTTCACTGATTGTTATTTAAATGTTTTCTGTTTCAACCCAGTGAGTGACTCGCACTTATTTCACAATAAATAGCCGCTAATATTTGTATAGAAGTTTTTTACATTATAGTGTAGATTTTTTAAGCGCTTGATTTTCTATAATATAGCACATCACAGTGTTGGAATGATGATGAGGCACTAAGGCACAGCCGTGTGGTTGTGGCATAAGAAAAGCGATCACCCCATTTAGTCCCGTAGGTGTCGTGAGAGGCGACTATGGGATGTGCCAAAAGAACGTCCGATAGATGGCGGTGTAAAGGTGTAACCATTTGATTTATGTTAGGCGTATTATACTCAAACCGACGAGGAGAAGCATCGACAAAGGTACTAAATGTCTGATGCTGTGAGCATCGATCATAGCAAACGTGGCTATTAAGACAAATCCTTTACAAAATATTAAAAATATTGTAGGAAGAAGGGCTGATTATGATGATGACGTTACAATTATGGCGAAGCACACAAATAAAATATTTATCGAACTGGATTGAGAAAAACACCGATAGATGTAGACATCTGTGAGCCATGGCATCCATCAGTTAAATTGTGTGAAATTGTATGTGTGGTGAAATGAGACATGGATAGATTTTTTTGTTATTTTAAATCGTTATCAGGAAGACCCTACCCTACCCATTTTCTACATAATTTTGCATTTATACGTGGTAGAGCCGTGCTACAGCTAAAT
Organism: Parnassius apollo; assembly: GCA_907164705.1. Taxonomy (NCBI): domain Eukaryota; kingdom Metazoa; phylum Arthropoda; class Insecta; order Lepidoptera; family Papilionidae; genus Parnassius; species Parnassius apollo. The sequence goes on from CAJQZP010000295.1 coordinate 9,198,505, forward strand.
CGTGGTTGCAGCACGAATGAATTAGCTCGTCTGGGATAGGAACACGCTCTCATAGAATACCAGGGTTAAATTGCAGCTTAAAGCTGCTGTCTTTCATATGGTCAGGGTAGAGAACCGGAGACCCTTTTTACTGGAAAGGGGCATTCCATCTTAATCCTCAAGTGTGATAACACATCTGTATCTTAAATCTGAATCGAGGGTAAATGTAGATGTCTATGGGCCATAGTATTCATTTACCAACAGGTTGACTGAGTGCTGGTTTGTCACCCTTATTCTATGAAAAAATTGGCTAACTTTAGAATATTGATTTATCATAGCTGTAATATAGGATACTGTAATTTAGGAACGAGGCACCTACATAAGATAAGGATTAAAGACTTCCTATAATAGTTGAAATACCCTGTTCAATTAGTCTTTACATAAATAATAAAAATAATTCCTTGTCACGATGGCAAAGTTGCCGAAATTAAGTTAAAATTCGATAAAAATGCCAAGAAATTAATGCTGGTTACTATAAAAATAAATAACTGGTTACTATTAAAAAATGGCTGGTTACTATAAAAATAATAAATAAAGGTTTGTTACACATATTCTATAGAAAGTTCTATTAAAAAAAGCCTCGAAGATATAGTGGTATATAAATAAGAACATAGAAACGTTAAGTTGATTCCATACCACTTATTTTTAGAAAAAGGTTATCCAACTTAGCTTATTTGGAAGAGTTCAATGAATTGTTAATAATTTCTAATAAATTTCTATTTTAATTAAAATTATCATTGTGTTTTAAGCCACGCATCTTCCAAAGCGTTTATTAATATATATATATATATATATATATATATATATAAAAAAAAAAAAAAAAAAAAAAAGAACTACAAAAATAAAATACTGCATTACCCACCCAAACATAAGTAATTGATTTTCTATATTAATTACAACCATTGAAAGTCATTATAACAAAGTCAAAATTTTCAAAATATTTACAAAGGACATATTTAAAAGTTGCCTATTTTTAAAATCTTTCTACCCCTGTGTTCTCTACAAAATTTATCCCCTTAGTGTTAGTTTCATTTATTTATAATATAGATGTAACCAAGATTCTAATCATTCATATTTCAGACTTTGATTCAGAATTCTAATGTTGTCGACAGAACATTGCCTGAGGCACAACATAAATTTATTAACGCTTGAACATCATTAATGCCCTATCTTTCCTATATATAGGTGTCTACAAATTTTCTTGATTTCTGTTGGCCGGCCCAAGCGAATTTCTCGCATTTAATTAAATTATATTTCTGGTGTTTCACGAAGGGACAGATCTAGAAGGCACTAAACGTCGGAAATTAAAAATAAGCTATATGTAGTTACGTAAACTCGAGATCAATAAATACGCTATTGACGATTGGCAATTCTTGAAAGAAATACAGCATCTTGAAGGACAAAACGTTTAGAGTTATTTTTAGGGCAACCATTTGATTACATCTACGTAGTGATATTTTTTTATTGATTACAATTTTTTTTAAATATTCCACCATAACACTGCTCTACCGAAATGTACGTAAAGCTGAGCACAACAAAATACAATTAAGTACATATACCAAAGACAGCTTAATAATTTTCCCTAACAATTTTGTACGTCGCCCCCCACAGTCTACACGTGGGCGGTAGAACCGCACGCGTTCTGCCTAGCGCTTAGGGCTCGACAGGTGGGAGTGGCGTTATGACGTACCGTGACGTCACACGTAGGGTTGCCAAAACAATAAATCGAAAATGGTTCATCATATTATCCATTTTGGACATTTATTGTGGTGGTGGGATGAAATTATTGTACTTATTTGACAAATATTTTAAAAGCCCATTTCGGGCTTTTTATTTCAAACCGTTTTATTACTTAAAATAATGACCTGACGTGATATTAATTATTATGCTATTGTCATTTTCATTTAAATGAAACGAAAACTTTGATATATTATACTCCTTTGGATTAGGTTGTGTTCTATGGATACAATATCTTTGCTCATTTTACTAAACTTATCCAAAGTAATTTAGGATTATTGAAAGACACAGCTTTGTTAATTATTATACGGAAATATACTCGCATTAATAAAACTGATGATTAGCAACAGCGTTACCAGAGAAAAGTTATCAGTGGCTCACTCAACAACCCGCCGTCTCTCTGGTAGAGAGTATGGGCATCTTTTAAAATATGCGTTTATACATATTTTGAAAGATAATTGAATCCACTTCTATATATAGAAGTGAATTTAAAATGTTTATTAAGCTTCTTGAGTGAATTCAAAACACCAAAAAGAAGCGTCAAATACATATTACTAGCATCAGAAGTAGGTATCGATACTTCATTTGCATATAATTAACGAATAAAAGTAGCGATCATGTAGTTTTCGTTTTGTTCCTAATCCGAAAGCCAAAATCAATTATTTTGTATTATAACCTAAAATACTGAGTCATAGTAGTATGTAGGTACCATTTTGAAAGAAAATGATTACGACTTTAATTTGGTTTCATAAAAATATAAGTGGTGCTGACACCCCTGTAAGAAGTGCGTCTAGAAAGCTGTCCCGAGATTTACTCTAGAATTATGATTTAATTGAAGTTAATAAAGCCGATCAGGGCTAATTGAAATTTGTCTACGTAGAAAACCGAGCGTAAACTACAGTTTTATTAACCCTGTTCGACCCCGGTGGGATATTGTTCTATACTCAATAGTTAGTAATTACATTTAATTTGTGTACCTAGGGCAGACTAGAACCAATCCAAATTTCTTAACGATCCCATTTTTATTTTGTTATTATGTAATAATTTTGTCTTTTGTTTTTTATTACAAGTTCACTCCAAATGATAGACTTCCCTTAAGGACTGGCAGTGAGCAGGATCAGAGAATAAAACTATCATGTACACTACCGTGGTAGCTCAGATTGTTAGCGATCGCTGTACCAGCAACCCGGGTTTGATCTCCGCCGACACCAATGAAATTGATAATTGCAATTTTAAGTGGTGATTTACCACGTCCTCCGCGGTGTAGGAAAACATCTTGAGGAAACCTGCATTTCTGAGAAAACAAAAATATTTCGAAGACATGTGATGTTCGACAACACGCATTGGGGCAGCGCGGCAGACATTTCCTTGCCCTCTCAGAAATGACAGCAGACCTGTGCCCAGCGGAATGGGACGTACACAGGCTGTTATTTACTTTTTACTTCCATTTACTTTTAACATGTCCCAAAAAGTCGTTATTCCATGTAGTTGTTTCTTCTACGCGTACAATAGTCGAACGTATGTATCTTCATTTGTAGTATATTTTAGCATTATACTGGATGACCATCTGGAAAAAATAGGATGTAACATATAAACGGAGTAGAAGCCTATGGCACTGATATTTTACAAAAAATAAAAACAAAATTTTTGAATTAAACGTTTGAATTTTTTTTAACAATTTGCCCTTTGCCCTTGAGCCTGTGACCTTGCGAAGAAACAAAGTCAAAGATGCCTACTGAATTTATTTTTTTATTGCCGTTCGTAAAGTAGTGTGGATATGATTTAAATTTCGATAGATTTTAATTAATTTGTTTAATTAATTCAAAATTCTTGTTTTTATTTTTTGTAAAAATATCAGTGCCATAGACTTCTACTTCGTTAACGTCTACACACTATTTTTTTCAGACGGTAAAAAGGTCACAGTATTAAGCTTTATAAGTACTCCAAAACTTCGCTGGTGAAAGGACATCTTTTCGGCCTAGGAGCCCTACTACTACTACTACTACTACCACTACCAACACCACCACTACCACAGCTACCACCACCGCCACCACTACTACTACTACTACTACTACTACTACTACTACAAATACTCTCTCACCTACTGAGTAGGTACCACCCTATTACTGAAGCCAAATAAGGAGGATTAAGGTCAAGCACAGGCTTATCTTGGCGTTAGCAGTAAGTACTATTACAACCTTTGACGCTGTACCTGTCGATACGTATTATAAATCTGGCTAATACGAGATGTTTGATTCGATCTCTGAGGATTGGAAGAGGATTTAAGGTATTTCTGACATGGTTCTTGGGTAGCACCCTCAGGATGAAAAAAGGTGATGAATTATTACAATGATACTTCTGTTTGAACCTGTTGAATTCTGTTAATAACCTGTCTAAAGAGTCTGAAAAGCCGAGCCTAAGTGAGCAACCAGAGTTCAATTCCCGCTGGCACCATTAAAAGTGTCTATCGCAATTTACCACTTGCATGCATTTTTTTAATGAATAAGGGTGACAGATGAGCACACAGTCCATCTGATGATAAGTTAATCCTCAATTAAGAATCACAAAATGCAGATGCGTCGTGATCCCTGCGGACTGAGATGGAATGCCCCGATTCCATTGAAAAGTGTCTCTAAACTTACCATACGAAACATAGCAGAATTATGCTGCTATTTTACGCTGGTATTCTGTGGTCCTATCGAGCCGAACAATTCGTGCTACCACCATAATATAGCTGCAGCGTGGCTCTGCCACGTCGAAAATACTACAATCACAAAAAGTGTGATATATAATATACCACAGACACAAAAAGAGCGAGGTTCTAATCAAAGCAACAAACAGACCAAAGCGTCAGAGAAAAGCAAAGGATCAGTACCACATTGCCACCATTGTTAAACTTCCTTTGACTTCAAAATAATTACAGTGCCACCGGTTAGTACTTTGTATCAAGTCACCATATTCCATTCGTGCGTAACGATACACACTAGCGTTAAGTTGCTATTTTACGCTAGTATTCTGTGACAGCTTAGTTTCCCCGGACAGGCCGACACATTCCTGTTACAAACATAATGCAACGTGGCTCTACCACGTAATAATGCATGTCTGAGGAATTTAAAACACAAATATTTTTGGGACTTTGTAGATGGCGGGTATAATGTGTCGTCTGTCAAGAGGCATTGGGACTGCTAAATTTCCTATTCTACGAGTTACTTTAAGCTTATTGTTACTCTTCAAATAACTCTGGGTCAAAAACAAGCTATTCTAAAACCGTGAAAATGCTAAAAACAATAATTTACAGTAGAATTGGTAAATTATTGGTAATCTAATTCTAGATTTATTTTTACAGGAGGATCTGCTAATACACGGCGACAGTGTGTATGACGTGATCGATAAACAGGATCACCAGGCAGTGAGGTCCGAACTGTCACGAGCACCTACTGACGGAGAAGACAGAGTGTTCCTCTGCAGGATGAATGTGGCAAGGAACGCAAGGAGACAAATGAGGTTCGGCGATCAAAAAGTAAGATATATTTGTATATTTTACTGGTAATAATGTTGAGGAGTTAGTACGTCAATACATTTTTGCTTATAAGCATGATTATACTTTCCTTTTATAATACAGGGTTATTTTGTAATAACGTTCAAATTTGCTGAGAAGGTTCAGAATAAGTAATATAGGCATTTTTCTATATGGTGAAGAAAACTAAATTAATAAAGTCAAAAACATTCTGTCCTTTTTATCTTTTAAATTCAAAATATGTAGTAATGCATTATGATAACTGATTTTAGTCCGCACGCACAAATTTGTAATAGTCGATCGGTAGACAAAAAAGTTGTTGATCATAAATATCACATTAAATTTGAGATAATTTCGAATAAAAGTAGAAGCCTTATTGACTCGTATTTTGGAAAACTGCACTAATGGTATATCATTATTTATATCATCATCATTACAGCCCTTCACAAGTCCACTACTGAACATAAGCCTCCCCCAAGGTATGCCAAACAAAGCACACAAACACAACGCACGGTCCTGAGCCACCTGCATTCATCGACTTCCTGCATGTCTTACCAGGTCGTCACTCCATCTAGTGGGGGGTCGCTCTACCATAAAGTCGCCTATTATTAAATATATAGTTGAACTTCAATTTAAAATTTGGCTACTGTTCAAAAAATAATCCTGTATACTACTTTTATCCATAATTTACTCTATATGTGTGTAAAATTACCTTAAAACTGAATAACGTTTTGACATCTTAATAAAAGAAGCAAGTTTGAATTACATGATAAAGTCAAAGATTAATGTGGTATCTACTTCTTTTTTTAATAGACAGCCTGTAAATATCCACAAGTACGCATACCTCTCCCTTGTAGGGAATATCAAGTCAGATTGACGATCACATTACCAAGACGTCTTGTACCTTTGATGCTACTGGCCGTCACCTATTTTACATCTGGTGTAAACAAGATAGTGATACCACCTTCTATCAAATGACAAGATTTATCTGACTAGATTTTTCACTACGTGGTGCGTCTCCTTTTTTGCCTAGGAGTCCATCTGGGTAGGTCCCACCCCCTACTTATTTCTGCTGCTACATATAGTACGTGAAGGTAATATGGTCATCCGGTTAATATGATAACTCTAAAACTGCAGCCTTGTGTACATAGATTATTGATACGATAGATAGATCTTTATCAGTCAATCGAATAATAAAGGGTCAAAAGGGTGTTGCTTCATCGACGCCATTTTGACAATTGTTATTATAATAAATATTTTAGTCGATTTTAGTATGGTGTAGTGTAGTTAGTCTTTTTTTTAAGTTGACTTTTTGAAACGTTCATAATTATTGCCAAGGCTTGGTTGCTATTTTTTCTTAATATATTAGTTGTAGTATACAACTTTGTGTTTTTGTCTCTATCCTCCTCCTACTTTTGATTTTTTAGAGCGGCAAAGCTTAAGGTGACCATCTTACACTCATGTACCTTAGTAGTTGTGGAGCCAGCATAATAACAAATTCCATCTCAGTCCTCAGATAATGTATCTGTAGCTTTCTTTATTTGAAGGTGGACTGCGGCTCTAGATTCACTTCTGCCGCCACCACACATGTGTGTTTTACCCAATTATCTAAATATAATAATTAAATCCATCACTGTAAAAATATAAAGCGATCATATCTTCTAAAGATTCTCAAACATTCAAAATAATGTAAACGCAATTAAAAATATAAAACACTAATAACATGAGCACAAGATTGAAAGAGAATGACTATAATGATGGACGTGATAGAAAAAAAAAATTATCTACATAACACATCACGAGTGTAATATGGTGAAATGTACGAAACTATGGGCCATATTAATTGAATACAAAACGAGAAAATTAAGCGCGCACACACTTCGAAAGTTAATTAATGCGTTTAAAACATTCGACGGCAGACGAGCCGCTCCTTTATATAAAGCGTCCGCATGTTCTTTCATATTAAAATTGTAACGTCACTCATACGATGTAACGCGGGATTGAAATATTATAAATTTAGTTGATGAGAGCGCAATTAACAAGTTTACTTTCAAATCGTTTAAGTGTTCGTGAAATTGTTGCCAAGTGGGGATTATTGACGAGACTTGTTTGAATAAGGTCAAGAGGCTATACGTACTCGTTGTCTATGGAAGTCCCTATTTAGCCATCAAAATTCACCGTTGATTTATATTATTACTTTATTTGGTAAAAATAACGTTCCACGTTACGGCTTCATGGCGCGGTTACAACATTAAGTTTCGGCACTAAAGTTGAAGTCAAAGTCTAATATTTTTATTCAAAATTAGCTTTCATACTGCACTATTTGAAAGTCAAATGCTACGTCATCGCTTAACAAGTCGTTACTATGGGGAGACTTTATGAGAAGAAGCAACAAGAAATTCACAAATAGACTCTCCGAACAGTTACAAATTATCCTTAAAAAATATAAACATAAGTAAAAAAAAGGAAGCTCATTATGTCGACGCATCCTTATCGTTTAATAGTCATTTAATATTATAATATTCATTCATTATTAGAGTGCTTTTACATGTGCTTTGAATTTATGTAAAGGTAAATTTGATATAAATAAAGTTGTATATCTTTGCAAAAATGAGCCCTAACGACTTATTTTACTGAGTCTGTACTTTAGAACGGCACGTTTAGATTTAACGCGTGTGTTAAAATTATGGGCACTACTAATTTTGTCATAGGTATTAAAATAGTTCGTTATATAAGTAACTTTATCCAAAATGAATTGTAATGCAACAGGTACGACGTTTATTACTTTAGTGTTATTTTCTCTGAGTATTGTATGAGGGTCACGGTTTCAAATCCTACACAGTACATGTATATGTATGACCTGGCCTACAAATAATTTATAGTTGTCTGTATCTTTGTCTTTGTGCAATTAATGTATATTATCTGCCGTTATATAACAAGATAAGAAAGATGAGTTAAGAATATAAAACTGAAGTATTTATTTATTTCAAACGAAATTTTTCTTTTAAGTAATACATAACAATATTTTCAAAAACCTTTTTAAATGTGTATGAATTAATAATAATAATAATTACAATAATGCAGTTATACAAATAAAAAACTTAATGATAATTATAAAGAAGTAAAAAATAATTTACATCTTTATAATTATCATTTTGTTATAGCCGTGGTAGCTCAGGGGTTAAGTGATCGCTGTAAACTTTACAGAATGCGAGCAAACCGGGTTTGATCCCTACCTGCACAAATGATATTGATAATTGCATTCTTAAGTGCTGATATACCACGTGCTCGGCGGTGAAAGAAAACATCGTGAGGAAACCTGCATGTCTTAGAAATAAGAATAAAAAATATTTCGAAGACATGTGAAGTTGACCAACACGCATTAGGGCATCGCGGCAGACATTTCCTTGCCCTAACATTCTCAAAAATGAGAAGTGACCTGTCCCCAGGAGTGGGACATATATAGGCTGTAACTTTTAAAATATATTTTACTTATGTATATTCAATTAAGTCAAATTACAGATGCATTCTCACCTTTACGGACTTTATGAATTGCCTCTTTTCAGTAAAAAGGACCACCAGTTCTCTATACTCACCATATGAAATACAAATTAGAAAAAAGAAAGCTGCTGCTTTACGCTGGTAGTCTTTGTAGTGTGATTCTTCTTCGGTCAAACCGACCCAAAATAACCATAATATGACTGCAGCATGGCTCTACCAAATATAAAACGTATACAACAATAATAATATTAAAAAATATCGATTAATATCGACATAAAGTTGGCAATAGAGGTATTATATCGACATAAGTTAGATCTGACAACCCTATAACTTGATACCCATAAATTGATATGCCGCGATAGAGTAGAGTTATTACGAGTAATTGAATGCTCACGAGCAGGAAAGTGTTGAGTGCGAGGACCGGCCAGTTTTCTGTAATTATTTTCATACGGCCGTAAAATCATGTGATCAGCGATAATCAGCCTTATCGGATCGATCGGTCGAACTGAATATTAGCGTCATAACCAAAGCGCTAACACCTTGTTATGTGGCAACCCCTGTTGGTACAAATATTTAAGGCTTTATCACACTATGGGATTAATGCAATAAATATTATACATATAAATAAATATGTTATATGTCACCCTATTTAGTCTCATAGGTGTCATAAGAAACAATTGTACTTAATTATATATTAATTATGAGGAAGTCCGAAGATGAACTTCATTCTTCGATACCTAGAACGGCGAAGTCTACAGCAGCGTCAAATCTGCGAAATCTATCTTAATCTAGTTTCTTTAAAACGTTTTTTTTTTAATTAGAAATAGGGTGATAACCGAACACACAGTCTACCTGATAGTAAGTGGATGATGTGGCCTATAGACATCTACATTTAACTTCGATTGAGAATCAAAATGCTGATGCGTTGTCACCCCTGAGGACTAACATGGAATGCCTCGATTCCAGTAAAACGGGTCTCCGGTTCTCTCTCACCGTACGAAACACAGTAGCATTAAGCTACCATTTTACGCTGGTATTTTGTGAGAGTGTGGTCCATCTCCAGTCGAGCCGACCTTTCGTACTAAAACCATAATATAGCTGCAGCGTGGCTCTACAGGAATTATACCAGTATCATAAAAGTGTTAAACATAAATTGCTCATAAGTAACACCTGAATCAATGACAATCATTTGTTGACCATAAAAACTTGTTCGGTACGGAAAACGAACCCACGACCTACAATGCCATATGATGACGTTAAGTACTACGATCGTCAATTTGTCCACAATGACGGTAAGAGTTACAGCTATAATCCAACTCTTTGGGACAACTACAATGGTTCTTACCCGCCGATGACGACGGATCTAAAATGGGAGTGGCCAATATCAAGTTACAGAATTATAAAAATATATTTTACATTTAAATTAGCTATATTGTAAAACTTAATTAGATTATTTATAATATATGCATTTTATCAGCAAAATAACTGCGTTAAGTTATTTAAATTTTTTACGTTAATGCTTAATTATGCTTCAGAATAAGCATAGAGTATAATAAAAATTGTTGCGATAAACAGGTAACAATATCCTTGTATAGATAAAGATCTTGGGCGGAGTGTTAATAAGAATTATATGCTGACTTCACCCAAAAGAGTTTAAATTATTTTTGATTTTTCTTGAGATAATATGCAAAGGAGAAACAGTGGTCATTATTTTCGTACCTTGTCTGGAAACGACATAATATTTAGAAATTCTTCATCTTCTTTATCATTACATAAGTTCAGTAGACCTATCCTCTGTTGCCGGTCGGGCATGGCTATATCGCTATCAACCAAACGCGTTTTCAAAAAATAATATAGATCGTACAGTATGTATTCCCTCTTACAATATCAATGAAAGAGACTGGGATGATATATTTTCTAACGCCGCAGCCATATACCAAATATCCATCCATGCGTTACAGTTTATTATAAGTTCATAGTTCAAGGTACGCTCTCTCAAAGATTGTCTCATTTAACTATGGGATATGAGGCAATTTGGTAGCTTAATTTTGAGTTGTTATGAAGAAGATGCTTTTTCATAGAATAAGGGTGATGACGACCACAAAGTTCACCTGATGGTAATACTGCCTCCGCTAGCATCGGAATCCTCGGCGTCGACATATCGAATAGTGTGCAGTTTCGTGGTCACTTGGATCGGAAGGCTAAATTGGCCTCTAAAAAGTTTGGCGTGCTCAGCAGAGCGAGACAGTATTTCACGCCGGTACATCGCTTGCAACTTTACAAAGTGCAAGTTCGGCCTCACATGGAATACTGTTCTCATGTCTGGGCCGGGGCACCGCAGTGCCAGCTTCTTCCACCTGACCGCATCCAGCGTAAGGCGGTTCGGATCGTAGACGACCGAGTTCTTTCTAATTGGCTCGATTCACTGACGCTGCATAGGGATGTTGCATCCCTTTACGTTTTCTATCGCATCTACCACGAGGAGCGTTCTGAGGAATTGTTCGGATTAATTCCAGCCGCCAATCAAGCATCGCATCAAAATTCACGATACCATCCTTACCATCTGGATGCTTAGCGGTCTACCTAAAAAAAACTATCTCATATCCTATCAAAAACTCCTACTAAACTCCTACTAAAACAGAGTTTTTTTCCTCGTACAACTTCTCTGTGGAATTGCTTACCACCGGCGGTGTTTCCGGACCGATACGACTTAGGGCCCTTCAATAAAAGAGCTTACTCCTTTCTAGAAGGCCATTTGCTTGTTTGCGCTCTACTATAAAAAAGTGGATGCTGTGGCTCATGGCCATTTATCCTCGATTAAGAATCATAACGCAGATGCGTTGTCACTCCCGGAGGAGATGTAATGCCTCGTTTCCTTTAAAAATGGTCTCCGGATCTCTATACTCACCAAAACAAAGTTTAAGTTAAGAGTTAAGTCCAACTCCTATTTAATTTCCCACTGCCACCATTTATGACTCACCCGATGATATGGGGAGTTCATTCTATTACGCCTCAAAAAATACGGCAAAAACTTAAAATTAATTAGTAAATAGTAAAAATTTAATATGTATCAAATTACGCGTACTGAATTCCAATATGTCTGTTAATTACAATGCAATCAGATCCGTAATGTGACGAAGGCGACAATGTATAAAGCATGTTTACTGTCACTTAAACATCTATTGAACGGTCAATCAAAACAGCATTATACGGCTTTAGTTATATTTAATAGAAAAGCAAATTGCGAAGGGACTTGAGCCTACAACCGTATCAATGTATGCAATTGAAATGGCTTATTTAAATATAGGTCCACACCCACACCAGCCAATAAGTAGTAAGACTAGATAAAGAGCGAGTGGCGGATGTAGGGGTGTGAGCTTAAAATAAAATAACCATTTTCGATAGTCGATAGGATTGATACCAGTAGTAATTTCTTACGTAGAAGAGCCCTGCCGCAGCTACATTAGTAGTTTAGTTGTAGCACGAATGGGTCGGCTCAATCGGGGAAGGACCACGCTCTTCCAGAATACCAGCGTAAAGTAGCAGCTCAACGCTGCTGTGTTTCGTATGGTGAGTGTAGAGAACCGGAGACCCATTTTACTGGAAACGAGGTATTCTATCTTAGTCCTCAGGATTGACAACGCATCTGCATTTTGATTCGTAATCGAGGATAGTTGTATATGTCTATGGGCCACAGCAACCACATACCATTAGGTGAACTGTGTGCTCGTTTGTTACCCTTATCCTATAAATCCAGAATTTACGTTTTACTTACCTCTTTTACATCCATTTACTTCCACAAAAAGTTTTCTTTTATACATACATTACATCCTATAAAAGTTCACTGCCGAACATAGGTGTCCTCTTACGGCACCTACGAGAAGATACGGGATAGTCAATATTCTTAAACCGTTACTACACGTTACTATTCGTTACGCATAGTTATGCAAACGCCTACCAGTGTGGTATGGTACGGTATGATAATACTACACGGAACACAAAATTCTTATAAGAACCTAATTTTAATTAAATCATTCAGCCCATTACAAGAACACTGCTGAACAGTCTCCAACATAGTTTGCCTGGTTAAGATATTTGCCACACTTGACGGGTAGTAAAATGTTCGCGGTGCTGAACATATGATGATAAAATGTCGGCTTTGAAAAATATTTTTCTAAATTATTCCCGAGAATATTTTTTTCAAACCCGCAAGAAAAACCCTTATTATTATTTTTCATTGATTTATACATCAGAATATTTTACGATTTTGCATAATTGTTTTTTTATACCTGAAATAGAAATTTTTGGCAGTAATTGTTTACAATTAACAAAAATTATGTTCGAAAAAAAAATACAGCTTTCACACGTACCCCAGCTACACAGGCTTCCTTTAACTCCCGTGAGAGTTATTGCGGAATCAGTTTGGCGCGACGCTCGTGTATATGTGTCCTCAAAAGTTATATTCTTCGAACATTCAAATCTACTCCTGATGTTTTTCTTTACCTTCAAGGTATCACGTGATAAATTTTTATAAGTGCCGGTGGGAATCGAACCTGGGTTTTTCGTCGTACTGTAAAATTTACAGCGAGCGCCTAGCCCTTGAGCTAAGTTCGAGTGCCTTAACTACCACAGCTCTAGTTTTTTATTTCAAATAAATTCCTTAGAATTTGGAATCGAGCATAGCAAAAGTATCGACATAACACACAAACCTCCCTACACTCAGGCCATTTGAAAACTACAAATGCTCGCAATCAACGCTTTTATTGTATCCAATTAATAACGTGGACGCACGTGCTACTAGCTCAGCAACGAGACGCGCTTGTCGCACGTTTCTGTGCTGATTGCTTGCATAAATCACGGAATCACTTAACGCGAAGAGTTTTCCTGGAGTTCGTGAAGCATTGGAATGAAAACTAAATGTTCAGTATTTGTTACGTCTATCTTGTTTGTCACGTAGAATAAGTCAATTGCACTATTTAAACGATTTTAAACATTCGCCACAAACTCTTTAATCGTCTATTCATACTATCTTTAAAGACAGTCTAGTCCAACACATCACAAAAATCTTACTTTGATCACGTCGCAGGCGCTCTGTTGGGGTTTGCTGTTTAACATTGCATTTTAAACTCCAAAATCACTTTAAAATATTTTCCCATCTCTTGCTTCGTTTCACTTGTCACTTGTCACGACACCCTACATCATAATATAGTATAGGGTAGTGGATATACTTACACCGCAACTACCTTTGACATCAACTACCTTTAACATCTCACTACTATTACTGTAGCTATTAAAAATGATTAATTTCGATCTGTTTTATTTTAAATTCTAACGAAATATTTCTAATCGTTAGACAAATACGTTATAAGACGCTAATTATTGATTATTTATTTATTTATTTATGTACACACAACAAGACACAACAACAGTCTTATAGTAAGTTTTTACAAAGGTTCTACTCTTTTCATAATTTTCTGAAATATCTTCCAGTAGACCCAGAAATGAAAATTTATTAAAAAGACAAACTAAGCGTATACATTACTACTACTAATTAATAAAGAATATAGAAAAAGTTATGAAATTATATTAAATAATACTATAATTTATACGTGGTGGAGCCACGCTGCAGCTATGGTTGTAGCACGAATGTGACGGCTCGACCGGGGAAGGATCACGCTCTCATAGAATACCAGCGTAAAATAGCGTCTTAATACTGCTGTGTTTCGTATGGTGAGTGTAGAGATCCGGAGATCTTTTTTTACTGGAAACGACTCATTCCATCTTAGTCCTCAGAGGTGACAACGCATCTACACTTTGATTCTTAATCGAGGATAAATGTAGATGTCTATGGGCCACGGCATCCACTTACCATCAGGTGGACTGCGTGCTCGTTTGTCACTCTTATTATGTTAAAAATATATATAAATCAAAATAAAATAATACTTTATATAAAAATAATACATACGATAATTACATATAATGTATATGAAGTAATACTAACATAATAAAATAATACATTAATTAACAGGATGCAAAGAAATTATATCTAACACGTTTATTAAATGCCAATAAAGTTAGGAGTTGCTATATATTACCGTAGTTTTAAAAGTAATTTCTATTTTGAACGAAGAATTTGTAATGGAACGAAAAGTAGAGCAAACTAATGTCCATTACTCGACGTAGCGAGAAAAGGGAAATAGGGAACTAGACCGCTAAATAAATTAAATCCAGAGTAAAACGCTTTGAATACAGTTATATACTACTAAATAATGGTCCCAATAGACGGCCAGAGCATTTCATAAATCATATCGGAAATCGGACCTATGCGTACACTGCTACATGAACCTTCGTGAATAAATGAACTTCTTAGGCGAACTATTTAATCAATTACTTTTATTTTTACAACTTAGATATATAGTCATGTGTTCGAGTGATAAAAATATTGGTGTGGATTTTAATACAATTACATGACATACATCAAAACCAAAAGCATTACCAAGAACGGTAGATTTGCTAATATTCGTGGTGAATATTATCAAATCTACCGTTATAATATAAAGCAGAATAATTAATAATTTTAGAGCCCACATCCTTGCAATAGTAATCCTGGTCCCCATTACTAGTCTGAAAATTTGAGTTAAGTGTTTTAAACGAGTTTTCCACCATCAGTCGGTCGCCAACAGCTCGTCTTTTTTCGGGAGGATGAAACGCACAGAACATGCTTTACATTAAACGCGTGTAGGTGTGTTTAAGTTAAAAGTTAAGTTAAGTTACAGCCTATATACGTCCCACTGCTGGGCACAGGCCTCCCCTCATTTCTGAGAGGATTTAAGGGCAAGGAAGTGTCCGCCGCGCTGCCCCAATATACATGTCTTCGAAATATATTTTTTTCTTATTCCTCAGACGTGCAGGTTTCCTCACGATGTTTTCCTTCACCGCCGAGCACGTGGTAAATCAGCACTTAAAATTGCAATTAACAATTTCATTGGTGCCGGCGGAAATCGAACCCGGGTTACTCGCGTTCTGTTATATTTACAGCGAGGGTTAACTTAACCATCTGAGCTACCAGGTGTGTTTAGAGAAAAAATATTGTATTTATCTTAGCAACTGATAACGTAAAAATACTCCAAACTTTAGGTTAGTTAGTTTGGAGTTTACTATAATACACAATGTATTATAGTATTCTATGGCCAAAGCCAATACTGATTTTATAATAACAAAGTCGAGATCGTCTTATTACAAAAAGTTGTCTATAATTCGTAATTTATAATTTAGTAGGTTTCGTAGGTTTAGGCTAGTGTCTGTTTCAATAAAAGTCCCGTGCAGAATATGCGAACCAAAATTTAAAATATGGAATTTGGGAGCAAATGTAAAATACCGTGGCGCTGCGGCTATGGTATTTCTTTCATAACAAAGACTCTTCTTTAAACCTAAGATAAACCACGTATTGTAATAAATAGTAACAAGACGAAGTGAGTTTTTGGTTAATAGGCCTAGCCTACACCGTTTATGTTTCATGTATAATTGTAATAGAAATAAGAAAGGAGTGAACGTAAAAATAATTGAAAAAACTACACGTTCACTGACACGACTTGGAAACACATGAGAAAAGATTAATTCGAAATTCTCGATTATTTTAAAAACTGTAGCCCTTAATTTATCGACGAGAAAATTACACAGCGCATTCCGCCTAACCTTTGTCTCTTAAGCACCGGTATTATTTAGTTAATCGTATGCAAGATAGTTACAAGACTTGTACTATTAAATCGCATTTGCCATTTACAGTGGACTTAAGCTCAACCATTTGCTCAATCCACTTGACTGGAGGGGCCGATACTGTGTTAACTGCGGTATCGCTTGATGAAGTTAAAAAGGACGGCCGCTAATGAGGTTTATCGACTGGTGCGCTGCGATGACACGAGCGATGGCTGCGTATAAAGCCTAAACACGCCTTGTTAGCGGATGGGCCGGTGGACAGCTATGAAGGGCCACCGTTTCCATTCTGAGAATTGTGTTGCACTCTTTTGTCTTTTTAATAATATCAACTACATTATTACTTTTGTACAGAACTTCAGTGCAATAATAAGAGTAAGACTGTGATTTTATATTGTTATTTTTTTATCAAATATGAGTGATAAGCGAGCATGCAGTTCACCTGTTGTTAAGTGGACGCTGTGGCCCATAGACATTTACATCTATCCGCGATTAAGAATCAAAATGCAGATGCGTTGTCACACCTGAGGACTAAGATGTAACGCTGTGTTTCCAGTAAAAAGGGTCTCCGGTTATCATAAATAAAATAGTTCAATTAATATGAATACATTTAGTTCCTTCAACAGTCCGTAAATAGTATACTAAATTTTACCATACTAACTGTGTTAATTGTAAAAAGATGGTAATAAAATAAAAAGGATTTATTAATATTTAATCTTTTCGATTGTTTAAGTTCATTATAAAATAATAATTGGGTTTAGTAAACAACCTTTGTAAACGGACTGTCTCTTATAGAACGAGTTGAGGTGATGAATAAGATTGACTAAGATTAGAAAATCTTATCTGAGTGGAACCAAATCCCTGTTGAAATGGTTGAATATTATGAGATATAAAATTAACAAAAAAACTTTAAAAAAATAAAGGTAGAGTTTCTTGTCGGTTCTTTTTTATGAAGGTTTTGTTTTCCGAACCGGTGTAGAATTTGATAGTAGTATAATTAAATAGTGTTGATTTTGACACTAAATTAAAAACAATTTAGCTTTATATGACTTACAAGTAAAGTAAAATTACAGACCTACGTCTGACTCTCGACCGTGGTCTCCTCTTAATTCTAAATTTGAAGGCAAATAAAAATGCCCGATACCCAGCGTGCGTGTTTGCAGAATTCTCAGATGTTCGAAATATCTTTTAGTTTCTTTGAGATGCAGGTTTCCTCACAAAGTTTTCCTTCACCGTTAAGCACGTGATAAGGCAGCATATAGAATTGCAATTAACCATTTCATTAATGTCTGCAGGGCCTTTTTTTGGTGGCTTTTTGGCACTACCTTCGAAGTTTTATTACTACCTTAACTTATCCCTATGCATTAATAATGCACAATAAGCAATAAATAAATACCTACGATAAAATATAACACAATAGCATTCATTTACCATTTTTATTTTGCTTCTGCATGATCTTTTAATAAATATTGCATTTCGTCTTCATGAAAATTTTGCTGATGCCTTAATCTTTTACAAGTCAAACACAATATCCGACTACAACTAAACAATAAAATACCAGATACACTAACTATACCAAACCACAGAATTGAATCAAAGATTTCCCAGTGATCATCTACAGTCAAATGTTTTGTATTCCTATTTAACTTGACCTCGAAATAATCTTCGTCAGTTGTACTTTCCTTAAAATTATTCGTTAGAATATTTCTATTGATATGTTTCGCTAAATTATAAAATACCGCAGTCCCAAGCCATTTGGCCAACTCAGGTTTGCCAATTTGACGTAGTCTTCTTTCGACAACAACATGTGTTTTACCCCAGCCCTCCCATTTCTCTTTACCACTATTCCAGTTGATCAGTAGATTAACACAAGTAATATTTAACGGTATCTTCTTCTCAGCGGCCGGTAAAACGTTTGGTAAATCATCCGACACGAAGTATAAAGATGCCACCAATTTCCGACATTCATATGTTGTTAAGCGACTAGCTACATATTCAAACTCTTGTATAGTTATATCAATAGTACATTTTGTAAGCTGACTTTGATACAACAGAATAATAAAGATTGAAAAACGAATTCTCATTTTCTACTTTATTTCCTTAAGATAAAACGCACTTTCAATTACAAACAACTTTATTATTATTAGCATTACTATTAAGTTAATATATTATAAAATGCTAGTCATAGTCATTTATTAATAAACAAAATTTGCTAGTAAAGAATTTACCATGTCACCTATCACAAAACTCTTCAAGGTTAAGGTGACATCAAAATATTACGATATTTTTTTAATACTGAATACATTTTTAATTCTTGCCAGACTTAATGTAGCGTACCATGAATAATTGAAAAGAGATTGTTTAAAATTCATTTTAGAAATGGGTATTTTACATCAAATGGCTATTTATTACGCAAATTGACATAGCACAAAACACTAGATATTATCTTATTGTTAATAGTAACGCATCGACCTAACTCTATATATCTAAAAACGACACAAAAGTTAGAAATCACATTCCTTTTTTCTTTTAAATTTAATTTCTATTTCTTTTTTTTTTTTTTTTGAACATTTGATATTTAAAAGTGAAGTAAAGTAACAGGCTAAATAAGTTCCAAAGGCCTTATTTAATGTCTTAGAGGATTATGAAATAATTTATATTTTGAATAAAACTACTTTTACGGATTTTATTGCGTTATTTTCTTATTTTTAATTCAAGAAGTAGAAGAGTAAACTCCAAAATAGAAATATTTTATTCATTGTGTGTTGTTCTTTTAAATAAAAGAAATTATTATAAAATATTTAATGCCTAATACCACTATTCCAGTTGATCAGTAGATTAACACAAGTAATATTTAACGGTATCTTCTTCTCAGCTTTTCTTCTTCTCTCTTTTTCTCTTTTTTTATTCAAAAAATATTTATTGCCTTATCATATTCAAACGTCAAAATGTTAATAGTAAACTAAGTACCATTTTTAAGAAAACAAATGGAAAAAGTAAATTCGCATGAATTCTCTAATTAGGAAATTTTGAAAGCTGCTAATAAAAGAAAAAGATGGTTCAAATTGGTGGAAACCCGCGTTAAGGCCGCCGAAACAATCAACAGATAGGCAGCAGCGGATAGCTAATAATTATTAAAAAATAAAAGACTGCGGTTGCCAACCTTACCACCAAGTGGCACCTATACAAATAGTGCGCATTATTTTATTTCGTTTGCGAATTGAAGGCGTTTAATTTAAACAATTTTAAGAAATTATGTGTTTTGGTTAATTACGTTCACGTGTAATAGCTTGTATTTCTCCAAGTTATTAAGTATATGTGAATAATAAAATTATTATTATTGAAAAATAATTTAGATGAAATTTGATGCGATGTTTCAATCGATGCGATTAATCAAATTTTGAACCTCTCTATCCATCAATTACAAGCTCAAATTTCAACTAACATTACACCATTTTACGCTGGACCGTCACCAAATCCATCGATCACATATACATTTCTAAAATACTTAGCCCTATTTACATTCACTGGAGACGTGTCAATGAAATTTGAACCTTATCTCGAAGTGACTGAGCACCTAACAAAATAAAACAGTGGTACCACATTGGTTATTACTGCTATAAGAATAATCTGTATTTGTACGCCACATAAGTCTAATCGTAGCACATTCCAACATACAAAACATCACAAACGATGAGCATCATTATACAATGACAAAAGAAACTTGTGCAACTGCTTAAAATGTATGATCTGTAAGTACAGTGAGAAAAAAAATGAAAAACATACTTATATTACCCGTATGTGATTTTTATAAAGGATGGGTAATATGCTTGGCTGGTATATATGTAATAATGGCCGCTTATGTATCTAATCGTCAGATTTTGACAAGTAATTAATCGATTTTTCATAACAGCACGGAAAGCAGAGAGTATGAAATTTATAAATATGGCATACAAAAACTGTCAAAAGTTATGACCTAATATAATGAAAGGCAGGGGAAAAGTTTCTTCGTATTTTATATACAAATTCAATACATTTTTTTAAAGTTAAATTTGATTTAATTATAATATATATGCTAGTTTGTTCGATAACCTATTGACATCTTGTAGGTAGTAACATAATCCCGTTGCTGTGGAAATTTTGGAATTTTTGATCAAAAATGCTACAAGTAGTTTTGACAGTCCTCTCTTGATATTAACCTAACTCTACCCAAAGAATGAAGAGAACGAAACAGGTGAAAATATAAGGGGGCAAGGTCAGGACTATATGGTGGATGTATTAACACTTCCCAACCAAGATCTCTCATTTTTTGCTAAGTAGCCAAAGAGAGTGCTCTGGCGTTATCATGATGAAAGACCACTCCTTTTCTGTAGATCAATTCTGGTCGTTTTTCTCTATTTCCTGCTTGAGTCTCATTAGTTGTTGAAAGTACAGACCCGAATCAACGGTTTTACCTGGCGGTAAAAACTTATAATAAACGATGCCCTTCCAATCCCATCTATACACAGCATCACTTTAATTTGGGTGTCGCTACAGTCTGTTAGAAAGGGAATGGGGTGTACAGATCAAGTCTTTTCCATGCGCATGATTGCGGAGAAGTTTTTGGCCAAAAACCAGAAAGTTTTTTGTGCGTTCATGGACTTGGAAAAGGCTTATGACAGAGTGGACAGGAATGTGTTATGGCAAACACTGAACTCATATGGGTTGAGCGCTGGTTTGATACAGGCATTAAGGTCTCTTTATAGGGACTCTAGTGCTTGTGTCAGGATCAATGGGGTCTACTCGGACTGGTTTGGCATCCAAAAAGGTGTCAAAAAGGGCTGTGCGGCTTCCCCTTGGCTGTTCAACCTATTTATGGACCGGTGTTTGCAAACTTTGAAAGATGAAGAATGTGGGTTAAGAATGGGCGAGTTAACCGTCAAATGCCTTTTGTATGCCGATGATCAAGTCATACTTGCGTCATCGGCGGCAGAGTTGCAAATGATGGTTACATTAATGAACTGGGAATTAAAAGAAAGGGGAATGAAAGTGAACGCAAGTAAGACGAAAGTGATGGTTTTTGAAAGAGAAGAAAGCAAAACGGTATGTGAAATGAGAATAGAAGGAGAGTTGATTGAGCAAGTGGATGAGTTTGTGTATTTGGGATGTGTATTTAGCAGGGATGGTAGATATGATAGGGATATAGAACGACGAGTAAATGCAGGGAATAGAGTGAATGGGGCACTACACTCTATTATGAAGAACCAGAATTTATCAAAACAGACACGTATGGTAATTCATAACACGTATGGTAATTCATAATGCTGTGTTAGTCCCTACTTTAATGTATGGTAGTGAAAGCTGGGTGTGGCAGAAGAAGCACGAAAGTAAAATAAATGCTGTAGAAATGCGGTCTTTAAGGAATATGCTAGGGTGTAATCTGAATGACAGGGTGAGAAATTGCGTGATAAGAGATAAATGTGGTATGCAAGATGATGTTGTGACCAGGATTAAGAAAGGAATGCTTCGGTGGTTTGGTCACGTAGAAAGAATGAATGAAGAAAGAGTGACAAAGCAAATTTATATGGCAGATGTGAATGGCCGAGTCGGGAAGGGACGCCCTAGGAAAAAGTTTATCGACCAAATTGGCGATATTTTGAAAATGGGCCACGTTAGAAGTACCCTTAACCGACGAGCATGTATGCGTAGATATATGGATGTAAAGGAGGCGAAAGAGGTATGTCAGGATCGTGCCAAATGGAAGTCCGTAGTCTCTGCCTACCCCTCTGGGTGACAGGCGTGAGTGTTTATGCTACAGTCTGTGGAACTTGACTACCCTGTGATCTTTTTCGCACGTTCTTGTCGTAAGTGATCCATTTTTCATCACCAGTGATCAATCTTTTCAAAAATCCATTACTTTCAATAAGTCTATACCGATTCATTAGGGTTTTTTCAGTGAGCTCATGGGGTTCCAAAATATCAAGCTTTTTTGTACAGCCAGACATTTTCAAATGGGTCAAAACTATTTTGTGGTCAAACCTCAATTCTTTGGCTATGATGTAACTATTAATATGCCGATCTTGCTCCACTTTTACAAAAATGACATAGACTTTATCCCTATGAGGGCGAGGAAAGCGAGCTGTATCTTTGACATCAATATTCACGGACTGAAAATACTTGCACCAACTGTTGTGCTGACATTACCTTAGGTCTATTAACGTCACAATTTTTTTTCGCTGCTTGAGTCGCATTTTTCTCTTTTTTGTAATAAAACTTCGAAATGATCGAATTTCTTCGTTAGATCCACTCATTTTGGCGGACAGAAAAACAATTGGAAAATGACGATAAAGTGTTTTTTACTTTTTCCATTTCATAATGTCCTATATGTATTAAAAATAGCCAAAAAATATAAGCATTATAACCAAAGAGATTTTTCTTCAATTTTATACAAATAAAATACGAAGAAACTTTTTCCCCGACCTATTAATAATAATGAAATCGTGTAAGTTATTATACAAATGCTAATAAAGTGCTATATAATTTAATGTGTATGTGAAATATACCAAATATTATCAGTTATATCATGGTATCCAGATTTTAATGGAAGTGATAGTAAAAAGAATATACAAGGTGTAGAAGTGGCAATATGTCGACAATATATCTTAAAGAACCGTTGTCCTTCTAAGTGGTTGTATTTTTCCTCCTTTTCTGCTGCGAAGTAGCAGTGCAGGAACTCTGTGCTCTAGTCTAGAATGTAGAGATTTAGTATTATAATAAAAAGCTGTTGGGTATTCCATCTGTTCCTCACGTCACAGCCCATTATTCTCCCGGCTCGTATCGCCGGACAGCCAACATCAAACTGGTTCTGCGAGCGCTTCGCACCCCCACCACCATCATGGACACAGCGTAGCGCCATTACGTACGCTACTTACTCGGAACCACCCCGTTGCAAACGCACGCACAACGGCTACCTCTTATAAAATATCAGAACCAAGATCGGACCATAAAAAATAATCAAAAAGCTAAAGGTACTCCGAGTTAACATTGACATCGGGACGTCAGCACTTCAGTCCCCTGTGACCATGGGTGCTGGAAAGCACCCGAAACGTCGGGAATTAAAAATCAATTAAAATTAAACGCGATAAAATCCGTAAAAGTAGTTTTAATCAATAGAACCAATTTTACCTATACATTCTACATGTTGAAATATTTATTTAATTCAAAAATTCTACCAGCACAAGCAGAGCTTGATAATCAACATGATCATAGCCTTCAGAGGTATAAATTCAACTCTTTTTTAAATCAGCTGCAGGTGTCAGGGGGCTGCATGCAGTAGCTATTAGCATCAGGTGTGAATTGTTAGTTGTATGTTCTATCCAATCGGTTTTTTTAAAATCTAAAACTAGATTTAAAAAAAAACGATTTGAAAGAATGGTTCTCGAGCGGCAACTTTATTTCAATAAGTGAAGTTTAGGGCGGCGGTGGTTTACGGCTCTCATTTTACAAATAAGTTAAAATAATATCATTATCATCATCATCATGGATCTCTCCCGATTTGTAGTTGAATTTGACGGGGTCTGGGTAATTTTACGCCTGGTATACACGAGATTTTTATTCTGTTATAATTTGGTTTAAGAATAAATAAAAAAATTAAAATTTAAATATATGTGCTTATTAATATAAAACAAAATAAAACTAATGTATGCTCTAGATTGTGCTGCAATCGGTACTTCGATCGGTTACAGCGGTCTAACCTTATTCCATATAACAATAATGGTCCGATCATTTCTCGGCGGCAAAACATTCCTTGATACCGGCGATGTAACGGTGAGCGAATGCATTTTGACATTAGATATACCAGCATATTTAAGAACCTACTATTACAAACATGTAAAATATTTAATTTGACTCTTATATTTGGTGTTCAGCAAAAAGGAAATCCAAAATAAATGTATAACTAAATAAATAGCAGTTACAGCCTTTGCTCCTTGTCAAATCATCTTATTCTTGTCTGACCTCATTCAAACTAAAACTACTGAAGTACTAAAAACTTAAGATACACTACAACTTACTCAACTTAGAACACAGAAGTAAAATAGAACAACTTCTACTATACTTCATCAGTGGTATGGTAGTTATGGTTTTACATATCAGATATCCTCTCGTTTCTGGGAGAGTTATGGGGCATTTTGTCTGCCGCATTGTTTCAATGCGTTACGATACGTTTTACGTAGCAGAGCCAAGCTGAAGCTATGTTATGGTCGTGGCCATAGATATAAGTCGTGGCAGTAATGGGTCGGCTCGACCGGAGGGACCATGCTCTCACTGAATACCAAATGGCAGCTTAATGCTGCTGTTTCGCATGGTGAGTCTAGTTTTAAGAAAGCTCCTTAGCAGGTATTATATAATCGGAACATAAAAAATCTTATATAATTAATTTTGAAGGCTTATCTACAAATTTTATTTGGGTGGTAGATGTGTTTATATTAACATTAAAAAGAGATATTTATTTTTTATAGAAAAGGGCGATAAACAAGCACACAGTCGCAATAGTAAGTGGAGGATGTAAGGTTGGTATTCTGTGAGAGTCTGGTCCTACTCCGGTAGAACCGACCCATTTGTGCTACATGTATTACAGTTGCAGCATGGCTCTACCACGTATAAAATATAGCGATATATATATATATATATATATATATATATATATATATATATATATATATTTTATGGAATCACAATATGGAATTTTGATTCCATATTGTGATTCCATAAAAAATCTTGGCCTGTACATGGATAAAACCATGACCTGGAAATTGCAGATCTCTGAAGTTAGTCGTAAAGTTGTTGCTACCTTGCGTTCCCTTTATCGTCTTAAAAATTTCCTACAAACCAAGCTAACGCTGGTTCATTCCCTTATTCTACCTATTATCGACTATGCCGATGTATGTTACCCAGATCTGTCAGAAAATCTTCTAAACAAGTTGGAGCGCCTTCTTAATAATTCCATAAGATTTATTTTTGGTTTACGTAAGTATGACCACATATCATCCTATCGTTCAAAGCTTAAATGGCTACCTATAAGGATTCTCTACAATTTTACTTGTACTTTATTCAATTTTAAACGATCCAAGGTCGCCCTCTTATCTTAAGGATAATTTTCATTTTTTTCATCCGATCGACGGTCGAACATCCCGACAGTCAAACCGTCTGAGGTTAAGGTTTCCACAGCATAAGTCAAATTTTTTTAGGTCGTCTTTTACGATACAAGCTATACAACTTTGGAACACCCTCCCCAACGATATTAAGAATGCCGCAAATAAAAAAGTCTTCAAAGTTCTTCTCCGAGAACATTACCTGAAGGAAACTACTAATTAACATTATTTTCCTTAATTTTTGTCTTTATTTCTTCTTTTTTACTTCAGATATTTATTTCATTATATATTATTCAAACATCATATTATATATATCATTCATTTGTATATTTATTTACGAAGTTTATAAGCATGTATATATATATATATATATATATATATATATATATATATATATATGTATGTATTATTGTATGTATATTTATACTATATGTGTATATATACTTAAATGTAATGTGTATGTATGTACTTTGCATATATGTATATTTTAATGTATGTATATATTTTAATGTAATTATTTACGTATAATGGTCGCACCTGCCAACAATTGTCCTTGGCACCCAGGGTTGACTGGCAGAGAATGCCACATGGCATTAAGTCCGCCCTATGTACCCCTTTAGCTTAAGGTGTTACGTTTAAGTTTTTAAATAAATAAATAAATAAATATTCAGCAGAGGAAGGTCCTATAGTGGGAATATTATTAATATAGTTGTGACCTTTGGTAGGCAAATTTATAACCGCAGTATTTTTATTACGTTATGATTTTATCAGGATAAATTTTCTGGCCATCTCCCGTTTCAAGTTCTTCCTGTCTCTTCACAACACCCACGAGATTTTGATACGCTGCGACTACACGCCAAACACTAACAAGTATTGAGCGCTAATACACCCATAATAAGATATTCGCACCTGTGAATTAGCATATCCTTGCATTTCTCTAGTCAGTTGTCTAAACTTACAGGATAAGACACAAAAGAGCGACCTATCCAGAACAATCACGTAGGTACATTTAGATTTCTACAGATCTTTGTGTTGTGTACAACGCCATCACGTGATTTATGTAGTTTAATATGACATTTTTTTAAGAGATCCTTACTTCAGAAATTGTTTTACTGTATTTAAAATAAACATTATCATTCTGCCTACCATACACAAAATTAAAAATGGTATTATTACCAGATGATTATTATTTAACTGTGACTTCTATAAATATAACGTCAAACCGTTGTGACATTCTTCCATCTCCGTCCTTATTTTGCTGATTGTTCACATCCACATGGAACACTTATTTCCCAACACCATTCAATGAACAGCCTTCGATATCGGCCTTCGTAATTAAAGAAGACGAATCACAATTACCGTAGTTTATAGATGCCTCTAATTATATGTATTTGATGTTTTCTATACATTCTGTGACGAAAGATGCCTCATTGGTATGGTCATTATTGGAATTAATATACCTACGTGTCAGTTCGAGAGGTTCCGTAATGACCGAAGCTGTATTTTTATACTGTTCGTGAGAACACGGCCAAATGATATGTCTCTGTACATTTTTACTCAATAGGTTAATATAGTTTTTGTATTATTGAAACGCAACGAGTAATTGATATCAGGGCTAATAAGTGTAATTATTGATAGGCTTAAAGATTTTTATTTGCTTTTAATGCATTGGTTATGCTGTTGTAACATTTTTTAATTACTTACTTAATACGTGGTGGAGCCATGCTGTAGTTATATTAGTAGTATAGTTGTAGCACGAAAGGGTCGGCTCGACCGGAGAAGGATCACGCTCTTACAGAATACCTGCGTAAAATAGTAGCTTAATGCTGCTGCTTCGTATGGTGAGTGTAGACAACCGGAGACTCTTTTTACCGGAAACGATGCATTCCATTTTAGTCCTCACGGGTGACAACGCATCTGCATTTTGATTTGTAATCGAGGATAGATGTAGATGTCTTTGGGCACCAACAGATGGACTGTGTGCTCGCATATATATATATATATATATATATATATATATATATATATATATATATATATATATATATATATATACATGTAGAATAGTTGTATATATATACAGCTTAGCGAGCTTTTATGGGTAACAGCATCCACTTACCATCAGGTGGACTGTGTACTCATTTGTGACACACTATTCCGGCAAGTCTCGAAACGTCTCAAATAGAATAGGCATTGTAGACTCATGTGTTTACAATCTAGGACCACTTATCACATGATGAGTTTGTTGATTGAAGTTTATTACGTATTATTGATAAAAAAAAACTGCGTTACTTATAAAAATTTAGCTAGCCAATTTATCACGTAAATTTCATTTTAATTTAAATTTATATTAAAAAACCAATTAATCCGCGTTGGCTACCCAGGCCTTGTTACGAGTAGATGAGATTCGACCTATGAACCGCTTCCGAGTCATACATAATGATTTTATTTGGCACAAAATTGTTTTTAACTGCATGTTGTAAACATCAATCAAAGTAGAAAGTTTAATTCGTCAGCTAATGCGTAATTCGATATAGCTTCATGAGTGCCTGGCCAATTAAATGCGAGGAATTTGTTACAAAAATAATCAAAAATAACGTAAGACGGCCATGTGAAAATTAATGTAGCAAATAAAGACTACTCAAGACTGCTTCGTTTGAATTATGTGGCCCCACGTTCAAGTCCCAGGTTGTGGACGAAATCAATTATTGGGGTTTTCTCTCGAGAAATAATAAATAGTAGCCCGGAGTCATAAAGTTGGCGGTATTTGTTTTAGAGACCGGAGACCCGTTTTACTGGAAACGAAGTATTCCATCTTAGTCCTCACGGGTGACAACGCATCTGCATTTTGATTCGTAATCGAGTATAGATGTAGACGTCTATGGGCCGCAGCAACTACGTTTGTCAGCCTATCCTATAAAAAAAATTCACCCAAGTGCTTTAGAAACACGTGAATATGAAAATGTAGGAATAAAGAGTGTACCTGGATTTGCGCACACACTCGTCAAATACATGCTCACGGATAATTCTAATAATTAATTAGATAATTCTTCAGTAGAAATGCGGTCCTTAAGGAGTGTGTTAGGGCTGAATCTGAATGACAGGGTGAAGAATTGTGTGATAAGAGAAGAGTGTGGTTTGCAAGATGATGTTGTGACCAGGATTAAGAAAGGAATGCTTCGGTGGTTTGGTCACGTGGAAAGAATGGATGAGGAAAGAGTGACAAAGAAAATTTATGTTGCAGAAGTGAATGGCAGAGTCGGAAAGGGACGTCCTAGGCGAAAATTTATCGACCAAATTGGCGATTTATTGAAAACGGGCCAAATTAGGAGTACCCTTAACCGACGAGCATGCATGCGTAGATGTATGGATGTGAAGGAGGCTAGAGATGTGTGTCAGGATCGTGCCAAATGGAAGTCTGTAGTCTCTGCCTACCCTTCTGGGTGACAGGCGTGAGTGTTTATGTTTTTTTTATGGATAATTCTACCCTATGCAAATAGCTGTTCACCGTTGAAACTGGTCGCCATTACGGAAATTTAGTCTGAAGGACGTTATTAGTCTAGGTTGGTGGATTCCCTGATGCTTCGCCAACGAAATTCAGGTTGTCAACCTCAGCTGGAAGATGCTGATGAAGGAAATCGAGGTTCTAAAGTAATATTATAATTAAATCAGTTATAAACCAGCTGTATCTGCTATGTAGATGATAGATGTACGGATTTATATATTTAGGAAGTTGTTATATATGTTGGAAGTTGTCATGTCCGTAAATAAAACTCTGCTACTAAACATAGGCCACTCCCATAGATTGCCACAAAGCACGCGTCTGAGCCACCTCCATCCATCGACACCTTGCGTGTTTCATTAGTAGCTTGCCGGCCACTGAAATGTTTCCTTACATCATCACAGGCTTGCTGGCTGGCAGTTAAGACGAAAACGCAAGGCAGTTCAGTTTACAGTCTTAAACTGACCTGCAATAAGAGTTGCGTTGGTCCACATACATACATCTTGTAAGTCGTCCAATGCTTCATGTTTCAGTACGAATTTATCATTTATAACAAATATTCAAGTTTATATATTCAAGCAATGTGCAATATAAGGATATCTTTAAAAAAAACTCGCCAATCAAGCACTTTTTTTGTAACATCTCTTCTATTTATCAATACGCGAGTGAAAATAAATCGCAACACTTAAAAAATTTACTGAAGTAATAATCATATACTTACACAGTGCCAAAAAAACATGTTTATATTAATTTCAGTCTGACGTAAAATATATTTATAAAATACCATATAAAACACAAGACTGAAGGTCGAATCGCTCATTAGTTTCACTGACGGCCACGGATAAATTATATCAAAGAGAAAATACAAATGTGAAGAACATAATACGGCCACGTGATATGGCCTTATAATATTCTGTCTTGCATCAATAAGATCAACTGTATGTAATCAATGCGTGAATAACTTACATTCCTTCTTTTTTTCATTCAGCCAGTAATGTATCTCCATCTAGGAGGTATTTTCTTATAATGAACTATTTATCGATCACCTATACTACTTTACAAGTACAGGTATTCATCATCAAAAATAACAAAAACTGTCATGCAACAATAAATTTCATAAAATAATTGTAATAACTAATGGCTATGTATAAATAGCTGTTCATTTCAAAATATTTAAAACAATACAAAATCTATCATAATAAACAAAACAATTTCCTCGTTATGAATTCGTCTTGACTTTTTTACTAACTATTGACTTGCAAAAATAATACTATAATCATGAAAAATAAGGAAATTTTAATATTTTTTCTGTGTTTATATCCGATATTATTACATAGTATGGCCTGTAAGAATACAAGTAAAAATCCGAACTTATACGTAATATGTTATGATTGCGTACAGTCTAAAAATACTTGCATCTACGAGTATAATCTGGAATAAAAATATATACCGTGTGGTGAAAGCGTTGCTAAATAATTTCTCTATATCATTTTAAGAGGCAAGAAAAGTGTTTACGATGCAATCAAGCAGCTTCTCAAACTGAAAATAAACGTGTCAAGCCAAATATTTAACATCGCATCACGGAGCAAACACGTATATGCTTGAGCCAACCATCAAACAAACATTGTAACTGATCAAACCTGCTTGATCAAGCAAAAATATACATGCTTGTTTCAAGCTGTTTAACCGTTTCGGAAGGACATAAGGAGAACGCACGGAACATCTTGTGGCCTTTGAGGGGACGGAATAATCATTTCGCTTTTTTATAGTGTGTTAGGGAGAATATTACTACTTTTTCTCTAAATACCATTTCCACCTATATGCAGTGCATTGACGAATATGATCCATCGAAATTTTAAAGACTGATAATGGGAAGCACGTTGTTAGTGGTTTATTACGCACATTTTTGTAAGAGTAAGAGTCATAAACGATCACATAGTCCACCTGATGGTACATCTATAGCTTGAAAATCAAAAGGCAATGTTTCTCCCGAGGACCAAGAAAAATGCCTCGCTGCCGGCAGATGAGACTCTGGTAATTCACACTTACCATTGCATAACGCTGGTATTCTGAGGTCCTTCCCCGGTTGAACTGCACCATTTATGCTGCAACCATAATACTGCGGGGCTCTACCACGTAAATATTGTGTGTTTACATATAGCTAAAAATTTCTTGCCAGCTGGCATATTCTCGGAAAGGCTTGTATTCAGATATATAACAGTATACTTAAAAATTTGATTAAAATAATTCCACGAGCATTAGCACCAATTGAACTTAACTGCAACCAAATTTCAACTGCCCGTGTAATAGCTGTACAGTGGTTTATTTAAATCGTACCAACAACTCTCGAAGTCTGAGCAGCAAAAACATTCAGCTGGTCGTCGTTAGGCGACCGGAGATGCATTTATTTATGAAATGTAAATTCATCTGATTGTAATAACAAAACCGCGAGCCACTGCTCTCTATATTAAGATGTAAGATTTGCATACTGAATACGATTGTTGCGCGACGTGTGACTGTGTGTAACGGATGGCTCTTGGTGGGTTTTATTTCTTTCATTGTCAAGTTGTTGCCTTACTTGGTACGTCGCTCAGCACTGGCCTTGACGGGCGATTGATTATATAACAACATCACAACGGCGACTGAATCGAATGTGAGGCCTGCGTAATTTTACACGCAAATTCTTAAATACTATAATATCTTCATCGCATGCATATTTTATTCAAAAAATATATTTTAAATATTAAAAGAAGTGGCGGATTACATTTTCACTACGCTCCAAGCTTACAAGGAAAAGTTTAGTAATGAAAAACAAATATGTGTATATATATATTTGGATAATACACTAGGTATTGGCTCTAATACTTGGATTGAGTTTTTTTTTTTTAAATAGAACTAGTTTTTACGGATTTTATTGCGTATATTAACTTATTTCATATTCCCGACGTTTCGTGCACTTTACAGCACCCATGGTGGGGACTGAAGTGTTCGACACGTCCCATTGTTATAATTAACCACGACTACCACCAGATTAAAATTATTAATTTTTGTTCCGATCAGTATGAACTTATAGTACGGTAATAAGCAGATGGTAGCACTCAGCTATCTTATCCACTGAATTTAGGATGATTATCGATTTTAATAGTCTCGCAAGTCACCCTTGGAAGAAATAGGTGTCTTTTAACGAGGATTTGTGGTCTATCAAATCTGATGTAGTGACGAGGGCGATCCTGTACGTGTTCACAGACGGCATACTTGAGTTTTTTTTCTTTTAAGTAAAGTCTACAACTTCACAATTATTCAACATCATATCATCATCGTAAATTTTACAAGATTTTAGATATTAAGCTTAAGCACTGATTATGCTGTGGTGTTTAAATGCCCATTAGAAAGCATTTCAATAATAAATAATAATTCACAAGCCTTTTCATATGCACCGTTGCGAAATTTATATTTTATTTATCTTGAAAGACAAGTGTGAATAATCTTTCAATCTTAGTCAGTGCGCTCTACAATTTTTGGCTACATCACCACTTACATGGAAAAGTAATCAAACACTGGCTTATATTAATTTAAGTAAAAAGGATGGTAAACTAATAGTTACGTGAGAAACTACATACTTTTATTTGGCTCCATCCTGACACAAATCTCCTCTTCTTTCACAACCATATATCTACGGAAACGAAGCATTCCATCACAGTCCTCAAGGGGTGACGATACATCTGTACTTTGATTTATAATCTAAGTTAGATGTAGATGTCTATGGACCATAGCATTTACTTGCCATCAGGTGGGCTGTGTGCTCGTTTGTCACCCTATCCTATAAAAAATAAATTTCCAATTTAGTCGATAAAATTTCATCTATAGCGCCCCTTGCCTACTTTGCCGCTATCATCTGTAGCATGAAAATTTGCTTTGTAACTCATTACGCCACTCATACATACTCATACATCTCATTTATTATTTCTACGTGTCCAAACCACCGAAGCATATCTTTTATAATCCTGTTATTATAGAAACTACTACCAAGGTATTATCTAGTATTACCCGATGTATAATGCCAAAATCATGTAGGTACTTATAATGTTTTTGATTGCGTAGATACTTCTGTTCTCAATATCTCAACTTCAGGAGGTGCTGACATTCAAATAAATCTGATCATTTAAATAATACTAGTTTTTATGGATTTTGTCGCGTATATTTAACTTTTTAAATACCCAACGTTTCGAGCACTTTACAGCACCCATGGTCACAGGCGGAAATGTGATCACTAAAAAAATCTTATGAAAGCAAATACCTATTTTAGTCAAGCAATCTGAGTAGTCCAAAAACTAACCGCTATCCGTTCAACTCTTTATCCACGCAAGGATATTTCATTGCCTTTTTATACGTTTTTTTTTTTTTGGTTTCATTTTGTTCGATTCGTGACGGACTGTAGGGACGGTACGCGTGCGGACGCTACGACGCGTGCGCTCCGTGCCCGAATTCTCAGAGCCAACACGACTGGATGAATGAACTCGCTCTTACGTTAATAACATCAGATATTACTATTACAAACTAACTTTAGGTGTTATAGTATATTGACGTAGTATTAGGAAAATCAATTATCTCAATTATCTCAAAACTTTGACAGAAATTACTTAATAGTACAGAACAACTTTACTTTTATCTAATCTCACATTAATTATTGTGACACCTTTATAAAAAACAGTTACCTTGACAATAGGATTTTTACGTGTATCGTTGAGGAGTTTTACATACATAAATTGCACTTGGACAAATATCCAAACACGTAATATAAATTTGTAGGCCATACTAATACTTGTTCTTTGGCGAAATCGAGCCCGCACCTTCGCAGTGAAACGCTAAGCGTTACTTAGCAGCCGATTCTGTTTATTTCATTCTCTAGATACAATCATCACCTTATTTCATACTGTAAGTGTTGTACGAAGCGACTATAGGAAACGCTACAAAATCTTAAGGTTTCCTATAGTTGGTGATGTCAAATACGTGGGGTTGGTTAGCGGCGGCAAAGTTGGAGATGTCTGGTATTGCGATCCATCTGCCAAGCGTAAAGATTGCACAATT
The DNA here is from genome assembly GCA_907164705.1 of Parnassius apollo. Lineage (NCBI taxonomy): Eukaryota > Metazoa > Arthropoda > Insecta > Lepidoptera > Papilionidae > Parnassius > Parnassius apollo. The sequence goes on from CAJQZP010000295.1 coordinate 9,232,733, forward strand.
GGCAAATCCTAACTACTATTTGACGCGCCTAAGAGTCGTGGGTTCAAATCCGCCATTCGACTATTCTCGTTAACCACTCCTAACACAAGTATTAGTTAGTGTAGTTAGCTTACCAGAAGTGGTTTAAGAGAAGTTACTAAAGTTACTAATAGCATTGCTAGAATTTTTCTAAAAAAAAATATAAAAAAATGGGAAAGGCCTATGTCCAGCGGTGGGCTGTTGTGGACAGATGGTGAAGATGAAGAATACTAAATATTTTTATTTTATTTGGGCAAAAATTATTTTAATATAAAAAATCGATTACCATTACAGCCTATTAAAGTTCACTGCTGAACACAGTAGGGAGGCATATGTTACCGCCTACTAGGGGGACATTTGCCATAGACAAAACCCTAAAAACCAAAATAATGTTAAAATTTTAAACAAAGGTATCTTTTTTATCGATCATCACAATAATCATGTATTCAGTGAATGATTATGTTGAGTTTGGTAAAAATTAATATTGCATGCATTATTTAATTAATAATTAAGTTGTAGACATTTTTAGTACACACGTATAATGTTAATTGATTAAATTTAATATTGTTTGTTACAATTAAGTTTTCCGACACAATATATATTGTTTTGGAATAAATTACTATGACTATGATTATGAATTTTTTAATTTTTAGTCGTCTAATAAAAAAGACGCTGTTGCCCATCTCCTGACTTGTTTCAGCCTCCTATGACACCCACCAGATGACAGAAGGTAGTGGATATTCCTTCACCGCCACTAACACGGTAAAACTTGACTATATTAGACTATATTGGAGTATTTATCAATGCGATTGTTGTTATTATTTACGTAAAACTTAAGCAAGTTTATCACTTCTTCAATTTTAAAGGTTACTGTGACTTTCAGGGTCATAATTATGACGATTATTCCTTTAAGTCGCTTTCAGAAATATGAGTAGTTCAATTTGGACTACCAAAAAGTTTTGTTGGTTTTTGTAAATTAAAGGGTCGCGGGTATATTTTTAATGTGTTAAATTTCATAAACAAATTTTACTTTCACGATTCTAATAACATAGTTTGACATTAATAAAATAGTAGAGTTCTCCCTTTCTTTATAAGGTTGGTAAAGGAATAGATCATTAACGCATCGCAAATCGTAAATTCATCAATCGTGAACTGCGATATGAAAATACTTACATTTGTAGGTACAGTGCGGAATCGATTACACTAATAAGTACTACTCCTATTAAAATCGAAGATTAGGGGAAAAATATTGCTTACATAAGCTATTAATTAGCGGTAAAGATATTGCAAGGAATAATATTTGAGATAATTTGAAAAGGATTATAAATCACCGTGTCCGTATATGTACTAATAAGGTTTAAGGTGTTATTCTATTTATCTTTATTTACCATTATCGAATATTTTCGTTTATACTTAGACAGGTATCGTCAGTAAGAAAGTGCACACTAAAATAATTTGAACTCTTCAAAAACTACAAATTAAATTAAATTTCATTATGACGAAATCTGTAAAACTAGCTGACGTGGGTAGCTCTTGTCCGTTCTGGTCATAGCAGTGACTTTTTTAATCAATGATAGACCTATTTTTGACCATAATAGTAATGATAGATTTAGGTTCCTATCACTGCCGTATAGTTAATACAAAAATTCAGGAAATTCTGGTCTATTTATATTTATATATTTATAGGTCTATTCTTTCATAAACGGACGTAGATAAAGAAATCCAAACCATCGCTTGACGCACCAAAACCCGTGTAGCGCAGTTGTTTGCACGGTTCTGAGGCACGTAATAAATTAGGGTAAACTTCAACCATACTTCGAGGCCAAGGTCGAGCCATTCGATGGCAAAATAGAGAAACAAATGGATCCAGCTCTTATGTATACTTTCGAAATGTAACCTGAAGAGCAGACAAACAACTTTGTACACTTGAGAGCCAATAAAAAAAGGTGATTTTTAGTTGGATTCTTTATTTGTAACTATGTTCAGTGTTTTACTTGTATTCACTGCATCCAATTAAACTTAATTTTTATTCGAAATAAGCAAAAAACTTGTTTGTATTCTATATACCATAGTACGTGGTAGAACTATGCTGCAGCTATATAGATGTAAAACGAATAGGTCGGCTCGACCGCGGAAGGACCACGCTCTCACAGAATACCAGCGTAAGATAACAACTTAATGCTGCTGTGTATCGTATGGTGACTGTAGAGAACCGTAGATTATTTTTACTGGAGACGAGGCATTCCATCTTAGTCCTCAGAGGTGACAACGCATAGCAGCATTTTGATTCTTAATTGATGATAGATATAGATGTCTATGGGTCACAGCATCCACTTACCATCAGGTGGACTGCGTGCTCGTTTGTCACCCTTATTCTATAAAATACATGAAATGCATTCATTTCACTAATTCCTCAGACGCTACACTTATTCTTGTGTAGCATCAGGTATAGATATTAAAAGGTCAAATCATCGAGAGCGTAAAAGTGAACTGACAAATTTAAGGTTTTTAAATTAAAAAATATGGCCAGCCAAGTCACGTTTCAACACGTATAAGTCACGAAATGTGACGTCAGTACACACCTATCGTACGGGCGATAGTGTTTTTTTTTTACAAATTTATCCTTCGTAACGGACACTTACGTTGTTTTTAATTGCTTAATAAAACACTCAATTTAACACTGAAATATTTTACTACCGTATATTTAATATTTTATAATTTACTAGCTGGTATCCAACATGTTACTGCCGCAAAAGAAATAATTGTGTAAATATTGTTCTTAATTTAAAAGACTTGAATTAAATCTAACTAAAAATATAAATTATCATACATCCTTCCCAGCGATTTACTTAACATTTGTGGTACTAATTGACAAAAGTATAATTAGTTTTGCATCTTTAATTGATTCATATTTTTAATTTCGAAAATAGAGAAAGAAATGAACTCGAAGTTGGTCGATGCTTCATGTTGCAAAATCATTGAATTTCAGTAAATTTCGTAGCTCCAAGACTGAGGGTGTGATTTGATAATAGTTTTTGTTTGTGAAGGAGTGCTTCCACGTACATCACGACTTAATAATTCTCTTCTCTAAATTGAAAACATTGAGCAAATTATGTCTTTAAACTTTTTATCATATACGTTCGTTTGAATTAGGGTTATAAATTAGGGTTCGTAAAAAAAAAGGCCTAATTTTTAACTTTTGATATTTTCTTAGAAGTACTTGTGTCATTCAATTAACTTAATTAAACTTTAAATCATTATTTGTAACAGCATAATTAGAGTAACAACTAAATTAAGTTGTTAAACTGCCTAAGAAACCATTGTAATGCAATATTCATGTTGACTGAATGATCTAAATTATCATTAATCAATTAAGATACGAATTCAGTCCGAACAATATGAGTTGTCAACGTCATTAGATAGTATTGCAAGAGTTGACATCTCACTAAGTTTTATCAACCCACCAGCATATGTTAAGCCACAGAACAAAGTTGAACTACAAGGAACTGGTAGATCAAAGAGTACTGATAAATACACAGAGGGACAAAGAAGAAATGGTCAACGTGACATGATGTTGAGTCACGGGCAGTCACGATATTTTCGAAGTGTTATCTTGGGTTAGAAAGTGGTTCATATAGTTCATTGTTCACTTCACCAGTGAGTTGTTCCTCCGACTGATGGATTCAGGTACAACTGCCGAGATAATAAGGTACGATTGATCGCCCGCCGCTGTCATACCTACTCAACTTTATAAAGTAATATTATTAACAGGTCCAAGTGACAGGCGGTTTTGCTATAACGAAATAGCTCAAAGTACTTATAAAAAGTTTATTAATAATTTTATTGCTTTTCTCGTTCCAAGATCAATTAGTGTTAACAATTATTGTTGACCCTTCTTCTAACCAAATCAAAATAAGTCTCAATTTACATTTTTTATCAAACTTATTTTATTAAAATATAATTCATACGACTATCATAATTACAAAATGTAATCAATTTTATTAACTTTTATAACAACTTAAAATTGAATATTAATCTTAATAATTTAAATGGTCATTATTTAATTTTTTAGTTTATTTACTTAGTTAGGTCGTATGTTTAATCACGAGTAACCCGCCCCGGTTTCGCCTAGGTAGGATTATTAGGATATAATGTGCGTCATATAGACTTAACATAAGGATCAAAGATCATGTACTTAATTAATTTTACAATTTCTTAAAAAAATCAAAATTTTCTGATAAAATATAGTATAGATCATTCTTAATATTGTTCTTTCTTTTTGTGAAGTTTCATTACTTTGATTTTTGTATAATTTTTGACTTTTTGATTAGCCGAACAGTCACACAGAAACACAGACAAAAATTTTACAAATGGTTATTCTTGTCATAATTAAAAATATTATCCCCAGAGCAAATAAATTTAATTATTAGATTATATAAATTGTATATGTATATATTTATACGGTGTCAATATTCTAAAAGCTTTCCGTTAGACCACAGGCTAATTTGGTGCCGTATGTTTGGGCGTAACGTTAATTCGTCCGATGCAGTAATCTAAAGCCTCATATCCGGTTAATCTATCGTCATTACATTTTGCTATGGCGGTGGGCGGAGACAAGTTGAAGTACTCGTTTCTAATTCTAGCTGATCGCAATAGTAATATGAAGATGTTTCATAATATCATGTCGTGCTAAAATATAATATATTGGCATGATACGTGGTTATTCAAGTGTATATTTATATATAAAAATATTAGTCTATTTAGATATTGCAGCAATATGATCAAATTCATTTAAGCAATGCGTTAAAATTGCTTTAATACTTATATAATAGTAATAAGCTACTCCTAACTTGAACCTTTTTCCTCACTCACAGAATACCAATAATTATTTTTGACTTTAATAAGATCTGTGATACAATTCATCACACAATATCAGCGTAAAATAGTAGCTTAATGGTGCTGTGTTTAGTATAGTGAGTGTAGATAACCGGTGACCCTTTTTACTGGAAACGAGGCATTCCATCTTAGTCCTTACGGGTGACAACGCATCTGCATTTTGATTTGTAATCGAGGATAGATGTAGATGTCTATGGGCCACAGCAATCACTTACCATCAGGTGGACTATTTGCTCGTTTATCACCCCATCCTATAAAAAGAACTATTAAGTATATAAGAACTTTATCGCAGCTTTATTATAAGTTTTGAAAATTTAAGTGGGAATGGTTGCTAATGAATTTTAAATCGTTATAGGTTCTAAATAGTCATTCAAATCATAAATGATTACATAAACCTAAGGTTATTTTTAAAGACCTATTTACTGATACCACACTTTTTATAGTATAAGGGTGAGAAACGAGCACACTGTTCACCTGATGTTAAGTCGATGCTGAGGACCATAAACATCTACATTTATGTTCAATTAAAAATGAAAATTCAGATGCGTTGCCAGCCCTGGGGACTGACATGGAATACCTCGTTTCCAGTAAAAAGGGTGTCCGGTTCTCTACACTCACCATACGAAACACAGCATCATTAGGATGCTATTTTACGCTGGTATTCTGTGAGAGCGTGGTCCTACCCCTATCGAGCCGACCCATTCGTGCTGCAACCACAATATAGCAGCATGTCTTTACCACGTAAAAACTTGACATTAAGCGTAGTGATTATATTCTCTTTACTTGACATATCTCGTCGATAAAAAATATAAATTTCTTTGCAACTTTCCGCTAAACATATAAAATGATGTGTCTTACCTGGATTGAAGCGCACCTCTCGCCCTCCCTCAATTGCATACACTAACTCCGTCACCACTAGACCAAGCACCACTACTCTCAACACCACTATTCCAGGCAAGACACACCATCGACGATAATACGACACGTGTTTCGCCTCTACACGAGGCATCCTCAGGTAATATAGACTCTACGGCGGCTGACCGCTAAGTGACTCTCACTCAGTGGTGACGGAGTTAGTGTATGCAATTGAGGGAGGGCGAGAGGTGCGCTTCAATCCAGGTAAGACACATCATTTTATATGTTTAGCGGAAAGTTGCAAAGAAATGTATATTTTTTATTATAATGGATTTCCGCAAAATATCTCGTCGACTTTAATTTTTTCCTATTTGCGATATGGCGTCTGGTTGTCGGACACAAGAATAAGACAAATCGATGTAAGAATCATCAAACTCGGTCCACGCGTTGGTCCCTTAGAGTGCCACAAAGGAACAAACATAGATACAAAGATTAATAAACACATTACCCTCCTTTGCGTTGCGCAGTGTGGTAAATACAACTTTGCAACTATTTTTCGTACGGCGAGTAAAGAGAACCAGAAACTTTTTTTATTAATAGTAATAAAGCATTCTTAGTCTTCAGCGACGACAACGATCAGAATCAAAATACAGATGATTTCGATTTTTAATCGAATATGGTGACATATTCGATTAACGCCAAAACACCAAACGAGCACACAGTCCACTTGATGGTAATCGGATACTGTGGCCCACAGAAATCTACATTTATCCTCCATTAAAAATCAAAATATAGATAATATTTTCACCCTTGAGGACTAAGTTGCAATGCCTCGTATATATCGCTATTTTGTGTAAACTACTCGTATTTAATGATGGCATGAGTTATTTTTCTGTTCTTCGAACATTATATATTTTTTATGATTTTTGTAATATTTCAGACAGCTTTAAGCCTTCTTTAAATCGGTATAAACCACGCCAACTGGTTAATATATTGGTTCACTTTTCTGTTTTTACTCTCATTTTAATTCTCGCCCCATTCGTTACTCTATATTTAAAAGCCGAATAAGTAGATACGTAATTTTCCGTATATTACTTACAAATACAAGTTTACTTATCGTAATCTTTTTTCATTGCAGTCGTTGGAAAACGACCAAAATGAAAATGACTGACCCGTAGGAATGAGGTTCATAGTGATTTCTCTACCAAATATTTTGTATATTATCAACCAACACTTGCCACACTTGAATAAAGTCATTGAACTTTCCCGTGTGGTAACAATTGATATTTTACAATTAAAAAAAAATCAGTCCTCTATTCCTGCTTGCAGATATAATCTCGCATCATTTGAATATACGTTACTAAGTAGATTAAACTTTTTGCGTAACCACATTGCACTCTGGTATAGTGCTCATTCGGTCGTATTTATAGTTTTACGAGTGTGTCTAGTATTTGTAACTTATTCATATACTGAAAGTCCTTTCTTTTCCCCCTCCTTGATATTTTTAATTATGGATTCCTTAAATAATTTATTATTGCGGTAATTATTATATGCTTCAAAGGAATGCTTGCTGGATACTTTGTACTTTAAAGTACCCATCGGCAGCTACGTACTTAAAAAACTGGTGATGTAATGTGAATATTGATAATATAATTCAATTAAATTCGAAAGATCCGCGAACTATGAATTAAGAGAAATCGCTCATATGTCTCATATCCTTATTTTAAGTAAATGGTAATAAATTCTGAAAAAGTTTATAAAATCAAAGATTAAGTGATAAAGTATTTATGATAAGAATCGACAACAGTACTCTAGATTAATTGTTAATAAGGATTTATTTATTTATTTGCTTTTTCAGGGAAACATACAGTACAATAAAAAATACATTATAAAACATATAAAAGTAATCCTAAAACCAATGAAGTTTCCACAGATATCTAAAACATATTAAAAGCTTGCAACCACAATATGTTTAAAGATTGAAAAAAAAAACTAAATTGTATTCTATAATTAAACATTAAGTACTAAGCATAAAATAAAAGTAATACAATACACACAACCTATAGTGAAGCTACCTAAGGATATTTTTTCTCAATTTTGACAAGTAATTCAAACATAAGTTGTTGTAGAATTCTTTACTGTTCATGTATGTACAATTTTTATTTTAATACTAGCTGGCTCGCCATACAATGTACTGTCCTTTCCGGTAGATGTCGCAATAAGCTACACTCCACACTAATTGCACTTCCGAAATAACTACGGACTTTTTTAAATAAGTGTTAGTATAAAATGTATAAACAACTCGACCTATACTCGCCCCCTATCGGGTCTAGATTTAGTATTATTTTGCACTAACCCAAAGTACATTGTGAATGTAAATCATTTTGGTCTTTAAATAATTATATAATGTGTCAAGAACTTGCACCATGCTGATCCTAGTATAGCTATGAATAACTGTCTCAAAGAAACAAATATATTACGTAAATATAACCAGACGCACCACTATATTTTATTTCACAATAAGTCACAAGCACATTTGTAAGCCTACCTGATGATAGGTGGATATTGCAGCCAGTGTAAATCTGCATACAACTTCAATTTAAAACAATCCATACTTGAGACATCAGTCTCACTTTTGAATTCAGCAAACCACCTAAAATTGTTGCGCGTGATGGAGCTGAGTCCCCTAATACTGATTGTAACCGTTGTAAACTTAATTGTTCGGTTAAACCAAATTTAAAATCATAATAAATCATAATAAATCAGGTATACCTCAATCTCTGAAAACTAAAGTGTACAACCAGTGCTTCTTGCCAGTGATGACTTACGGATCAGAGACGTGGTCCTTCACTGCTGGCCGTATGAGGACGCTCAAGGTCGCTCAGCAAGCTATGGAGAGGGCTATGCTCGGAGTTTCTCTGCGTGATAGACTCAGAAATGAGGATATCCGCAGTAAAACCAGAGTGACCGACATAGCCCAACGGATTAGTAAGCTGAAGTGGCAATGGGCCGGCCATATAGCTCGAAGAACCGATAACCGATGGGGAAGAAAGGTTCTCGAGTGGCAGCCTCGTACCGGTAGGCGTAGTGTAGGGCGACCCCCCACTAGATGGAGTGACGACCTGATGAGATATGCAGGAAGTCGATGGATGCAGGTGGCTCAGGACCGTGCTTTGTGGCATTACTTGGGGAGGCCTATGTTCAGCAGTGGACTTGTGAAGGGCTGTGATGATGATGATGATGATGATGAATAAATCATAGCGCGCAAATATTCACGGTTAAGATCCAACGCTTTAAATGAAAAGCGCGGGAAGCGTTGCAGGAAAATTAATAGAACTTTGTTTTTTTTTTTAAATATTGAGCAATTGGCTTATGGAGTTCTATTTTTAAATAAATTTGCTTTTTAGAAACATATAACACGGGTGCGTTCCATTTTTAAATTTCGAGCATCTCAAAACTTATTGAGTACGTACTATTCAGTCACCACAAACACGGGCGTTAATTAACAGAGTGCACCGCGTGTGTGAAAGTTAACACTTGAAAAAGTTAGAGAAAAGTTTAATAATGTTATATTGTGGTCTGTAACACGTTGTATATAGTTAATAAATCTATACTATGAATACGAAAGTGTACAATACAATAAAATAAATCGTCCAAGGCCGAATAAATCCGGATCGAAGATCGCTTCTCGAGCGGTGAGCGGTTGAACTGTGAACTATGGTGTCGAACTTATCTATCTATTGTTGTTAAAACTTTAAAGAATGTCAATCCGCCACGCCTGCAACGCCTTTTAAATTAAGTAAGAGAACCAAACATTCAAGGAAAATCAGGATAATAAAATCAACCACTTAGCCACTTTGTTTAACCTCGATTCCATTTTATGTGAAAATGGATTGTTGATATCGGTATAACACGTAATGTAACATCACTAAAATAAATCATAATATTTATAGTTTGTGATTACTCTTTTATTGATCAAAAAACTAATTATTTCGGTAAGAAACTAATAAATATAACACTAAGGAATGAGGAACTAAAGAGCAACCTAATGAGCCATTGTTAACTTAACTTTTCAGTCCTCCTTGTTGCTTTCTGTTATCCTGACCGAGAGTGATAAGTAATTTCGCAGTCTATCTGATAGCAAGTAGTCAAGGCACCCATAGGCACTTATAGTAAATTTTTAGCAAGATTTGAACAGATGAAAAAAAACTTTTGGTAAATCCAAATGTGCATGTCTTAAGCGCTGTTGATATACATAATTTTTTTTAAGTATTTTAAATACACAGAAGTTTTCACAGATAACCTTAGATAACATTCCATGGCTTCTCACATAATAGATGAAGATATTAAAAAATAGATTGAGTTTAACAATTGATATTTCCAAAGGTTATCGTGTTTACCCTTCTATGCGTACTTGACGTACACCATAAGCCACTAAACCACTTAAATGTAAAAAATCTATTAATTGATTTAATAAAAATAAGTTAAACAATCATTTATTTTTCTGACAATTTATATTATTTTATTTATATTTATTATATGTTCAATACGATTGTTAGATACGATTTAATGCGACAAAACGTTGGATTCTAGCTTTTTAGACGCTAGTAGAACATACTTACGCGCTTTGCGCATAAGGCACACAATACAAAGCGTATTAAATTAATAATCTACTTATGTAACAGTAATAAATTTCAGTACACACAAAAATAGAAAGAGTACGTGCTGTACTTACTGTGTGCGAGCGAGCGTGTGTGCGTGTGTGTGAATGAGTGTGGTGTCACATTCATCACTATTTTATATAAAGGTTTATTGGGATCACATACAAACTTTAAATAATTGAATTCGAAGCCTTAAGTGAAATATCCTATGCTAATATTCGTATTGTTGGAAACCTTAGTCAATGCATTTGGTATCAGAGTTCCGTACAACCGTCAAAAGTTATAATAGAAATGCTTTTCAGTTCATGTCAAAGTTACGACCTTGAGTTGTCTGTTACGTCATATTCCACTTTTTGTATGATCAGAAATAAAATGTATGCATTAAATGTGACAGCCGTGAAGGAACATAAGTTATTTGCTCCAGTTACGGTGAAAGTAAAATTCTTGATTTAGGGCGTTTTGAAACATAAAGTAGATTTGTAATCGTTTGCATAGAATAAGATACTTCCTAATATTAATATTCACTTATGTAATTATGTAGTTACGTACGAAAATTAAAATACGATTATAATGCACTTATAACATTATTCATTTTATCGTCTTTATAGTCTATTAAATGGTGAACACAGGCCTTCCCTATAGGTTGCCTCGTAGGATTTTTCCATAGTTGTCACGTTTGGCTGACAGGTTCTTTTTTTAAATCCGGCCTAACGATGAGTCTAGTTTTTTATTATTTCGAGCTGTTCTTGCTGATGCCCTCAAAACGTATTATTCCTTTCTGTCGCCTATAACGACACCCACGAGATGATATGGGGTTGTAGATACTCGAAAGCCGCCGCTGGGTGGCCGTTACTGCCTAAAAGACCGTTATTGTAGGTACCAACTTCCGCTGTGTTCTGATTTGAAGAGTAAGAAAGCGATTCTAGGCTATGAGAGTTTAGTACAAGCTACACAAATCCGTACCCTTCTCTGACTGAAGTTCACCTATTACAGATTTTTAATATCCTCATAGTTTAACGTAATTAGCCAGTACCTTATTTTAGTTTAACATTCGTGAAGTGATAGTTAATAATTAGTGATACTAATTCTAATTTGCAATTATAGTCATTTTATACCTATGTCCCTAGGTAGTCCTCGTCCGCGGTCACTACGTCTCCTACCTGCCGCTTTGCAGCCGTAACGAGCCGGTATTCCTTGCGGTGTGCACACCGCTCGCTATGCCCGAAACACGTGAATGCGTCGTGCATGGAGCAACCAACGTCTTTACCACCGTACACGCAATGGACATGAAAATTCTTCACATAGATATCAAGTAAGTTTAAAGATATATTATCTTTACAAAATAGGCATGTAACGTAGTGTTCAGTCGCTCAAGTGGACCAACCTCTATTCGATCATCAGAGTTAATAGCAACGGTAGGTGATCTGCGTGTCTAAGGAATAAAGTATGTTAAAGATATGGGCCTTATAAAAGGGGTCTGTTATCACATACAGGAGCTTGGTGAACTTACTGTTCCATAACTCTCAATAGAGGCCTGTGTAAAGCAGCGCGAAGTAGGTATATAGGCTGTAATTTTAGTTTTAATTTATTTTATATTGCAGACGTAGTTACGAGATGGTGATGATGGCTCAATGACATGGATAAAATAGGTCATGGTTACTGTCCATTGCACAAATATTGTAGTTGCTAGGGGAACTAAGCTCAAAATTGTTGACGAGTGTAAAATAGTCCGACTAACTAAGTTCAACTTTGACGGAGAGATCAATCGACGGATTCAACTCGGATGGGCAGCGTTCGGAAGATTACGACACATCTTCTCTAGATTATACAACCAATACTTGGTGCCAGTGATGACCTATGGATATAGACGTGGTTCTTTACTTCTGGCTGTATGAGGAAGCTCAAAGTCGCTCAAGGCGAAGTAAAGGGCGTCTCGATAGAGTGACGACCTGGTAAGACATGCAGGAAGTCCATGGATGCAGGTGGCTCAGGACTGTGCTTTGTGGCATTCCTTGGGGGAGGCCTATGTTCAGCAGTGGACTTGTGAAGGGCTGTAATGATGATAATGATGGTAAAGTGATGCTAAGAGACAACTACCCAGTCCCAAAGTCGTGAAAGCCCAGGAGTAAGACGTATGCTAGATATAACTTTACGCTAACTTAAAAACTAGAACCAGTTAGTATCAACCTCCGGGAGGTTGATACTAACTGGTTCAATTTCATATATTGTTCATATATACGTCTTGTTGTTATGCTTACAAAACCGGATTGTAGGATAATTACACTACCATACACTCAGGTGGACCGTACGCTCGTTTGCCTACTTTTATATAAAATGGATATTAAGTCATTAATTTATTTTTTAACCGACTTAGAAAAGGAAGAGGATCTAAATTCATGTGCACGTTTCTTTTTTTGTTTAAATGTTACTCGATATCTTCGCCGACTGTGAACTGATTTTAAACATTACTTTTTATTTAAGAGAATATAGCTCAGGGTCAAATAAAATATTGGAAATACGTGTGGTAAAGTTTAAAAATACCCGTAGTATAAAGCTTTTGATCTAATTATTAACATGACATTCAAGCTTTTGACAGCCTTTAGCCCTGGAAATAGGGTCAATATTTACGTCGTAGAGCTATACTGCAGATATATTATGGCTGTATAACGAATGGTCGGCACGGCACGTGGTAAAACCACGCTCTCACAGAATACCAGCGTAAAATAGCCGCTTAATGCTGTTGTGTTTCGTATGGTGAGTGAGAAAACCGGAGATTCTTTTCACTGGATACGAGCATTCGATCTTATTCCTCAGGGGTGATGAAGCATCTTCTACATGTTGATTCTTAATCGAGGATAAATGTAGACAGTATCCATTTACAATCAGGTGGAATATGTGTTCGTACAGTAATTCGTAAATAAATATAAATTAAAAAAATAAATGTAAATATCGCAATAGAGAAACGTTGGGATTTTTAATATATTACTAGCTGTGTCCGCGATCTTGCACGCATAGTTTTAGTAATTTATTATTATACTTCGCTATTTGAATAGAATAGAATCATTTTTATTCAATATAGATTATATGTAATACTTATTGAAAGTCATCATCATCATCATCATCATCATTACAGCCCTTCACAAGTCCACTGCTGAACATAGGCCTCCCCCAAGTAATGCCACAAAGCACGGTCCTGAGCCACCTGCAGCCATCGACTTCCTGCATGTCTTACCAGGTCGTCACTCCATCTAGTGGGGGGTCGCCCTACAATAAGCCTACCGGTACGAGGCTGCCACTCGAGAACCTTTCTTCCCCATCGGTTATCGGTTCTTCGAGCTATATGGCCGTCCTATTGCCACTTCAGCTTACTAATCCGTTGGGCTATATCGGTCACTCTAGTTTTACTGCGGATATCCTCATTTCTGAGTCTATCACGCAGAGAAACTTCGAGCATAGCCATCTCCATAGCTCGCTGAGCGACCTTGAGTGTCCTCATACGGCCAGCAGTGAAGGACCACGTCTCTGATCCGTAAGTCATCACTGGCAACACGCACTGGTTGTACACTTTAGTTTTCAGAGATTGAGGTATACCTGACGAGAAGATGTGTCGTAATTTCCCGAACGCTGCCCAGCCGAGTTGAATCCGTCGATTGACCTCTCGGTCAACGTTGGACTTACTTAGTCGGACTATTTGTCCCAGGTAAACGTACTCGTCAACAACTTCGAGCATAGTGCTCCCCACAACTACCGGCATAGGTGTGACATGGACATTGAACATAATCTTTGTTTTGTCCATGTTCATCTTAAGACCTATCCGTTGGGAGACACCATTGAGGTCATTGAGCATAGTGCTAAGGTCCTCCAGTGATTCTGCCATAAGGACTATATCGTCGGCAAATCGAAGATGAGTGATGTACTCGCCATTGATGTTAATACCGTATCCTTTCCAGTCCAGTAGCTTGAAAACGTCTTCCAACGCAGCTGTGAAGAGTTTCGGGGATATAACGTCACCCTGTCTTACACCTCTCTGCAGTTGGATAGGTTTCGAACTCTGGTTCTGTACTCGGATAGCCATCGTAGCCCTACTGTACAAATACTTCAGCACTTCGATATACCGACAGTCAACTTGGCACCGCTGAAGGGACTGTAGCACCGCCCAAATTTCGACGTAATCAAAGGCTTTCTCATAGTCCACATACGCCAGGCAAAGTGGTAGATTGTACTCTTCGGTCTTCTGTACAATCTGCCGCAGGGTATGTATGTGGTCTATGGTACTGAAGCCTTTTCGGAAACCGGCTTGTTCGGGAGGCTGGAAGTCGTCGAGTCTGCGTGCGAGACTATTCGTAATGACTCTCGAAAACAGCACGTATACGCGGCTCAGAAGGAAAATCGGTCTGTAGTTCTTCAAGAGAGCGTTGTCGCCTTTCTTAAAGAACAAGACCACCGCACTTCTGCTCCACGCCTCCGGAGTATTGCCACCAAGGAGGACGGAATTGAAGAGCTTCTGAAGGACTTCAAGTACCGGTGTTCCACCCGCTTTCAGAAGCTCCGCTGTAATTCCATCCTCGCCTGGGGCCCTGCCGTTTTTAAGGTGCTGGAGAGCCATTCTAATCTCGCTCAGACTGACGTCCGGGATATCATCGGAATAGTGTAGGATAAGACTTGCTCTTAGATCGTTACTCACACTTGCGTGTGGCTCCAACGATGATGTGTACAGCTGCCCATAGAACCTCTCAATCTCAAAAGTCATTGCTTACTTTTATCACTGGTTCGGAAAAAAGTGGTTTGACCTAGAAAGAACCAGCAAGAAACCCAGCGGAATTTTTTTTTTGAATAAAATTTTGTTCACAATTTCATGGGTTTTACATTTATTGCGCGGCACTCTTATTTTTCTAAAAGCTATACGCCAGTGAAAGTCCCGTCAAAATCGGTCCTGACGTTTCTGAGATAAAAAACAGACAAAAATTTTAAAATTGTTTTTTGTCATGAGTACCGTTTATACTTTCATGGTAAAAATAAATATCATAGTAAAATCTGTTAATTTGACATTACAAACAGACACTACAATTTGATTTATTTGTATAGATAAATAATATAAAAATTGTTTATATGACTGAAGGGGCTTAATACAAATGTCTAAATTCTATTAATTTAAAAAAATCAGAACACTATATCACGAAGGAATCGTTGTCTCTTTTTTCCATCAACTACATCTTCAAGAGAACAGTATCAAACTAGTTTAAATCCAATACGTTGAATAATGTTACGGTCGCGGTGCGGAAAAGTATTACGACCATAAATCCTTTATCCAATCAGCTGCATGAGATTTCTCTCAATACTTCCTTCAACAGCACTAGTTCAAGGCTCGAAACAATGTACAACACGGTATTACCGATGCGTATCTGTCACAGAGGGCTCCCGTCCATCAATGGCTTGCAGATGTATGACAACGTCTCTATTGAAATCGTTTCATATTCATGCAACACGTCACCGCCTGCGCTCAATGGCACGAAATAATACAAGGAGTGGAAATAATATGCGATGGTACGCAGCGGTTCGATGTTTGTCACTTGTTGGAGGCGCCTATCCATTATTCGCCGCGAACGTCAATGCAATGTTTGCCAGTACTGTACAGTAATTACATTACAACTGATAATTCAAGCTGTATTAAGTTAAATTAATTTAATACTTCGCGTCATACCAACAAAGAAAGAAAGACGTAGTGTGCGTACATTTAACCAAGCCAAAACCATGGTCAACTTATTGTAAAAATACACTCACATACACATAAGCGTCTAAATAAATTGTAATCAACAACATGGTTTTACATACATGTGTAAATCAGGACCAGATTTACTCACAGCCTAACTAGGTTGGAGACTAGGGCGCAAGGTTCGAGGGCGCTGAGCTTGCCTTATGTACAGAATAAAATTTGGTACAATACTCTCAATAAATAATAAAATAAGTGCTGCAAGTATTTTACTTGTTGCTCTTTCTTTATTTTTGGTACAAAACAAACAAAAAATAAATTATAAAATTAAGACTGAATTATTTAGTATCTTTTGTTTTTCTTTGATGTGATTCAAAGACTTTAAACTGCTCAATGCTCTCTTCTCTACCTCTTATTTTATTAAGGTGTTTTGCCAAGACTGTCCAAGGGAACTTCTGTCAGCCATCTGTACCATCTCTGCACAGGGAATAGGACTACCTGATCTATACCGCAAAGGACAAAATCGATCTATTAGTTTCTGTTTTTAAGTCCAACGCGACTCTTGATGACCGGGTGATGGTCGGCGGTGTGGTACGCGGTGTAATTGCTCCATGCTGGATGTGCGGATTACACAGCGCTCAGTGTGCAAATCATTCCCCTCCCTGAACGTCAAGAAGTCGAGTAGGCCTGATGGAGTCCTTTCTGTAGTGCTGAGGACGAGCTCTACGGAGTTATCATCGGTTCCAACGCGTCTCTTCCGTTAGTTCTATTTCCTAGGCGTAATCCTAAATTTATGGAAGACAGATTAAGTGTACTCGATCCCTAAAAAGTCCAACTACAGACTTACCGCCATACCCTCCTTGTATTTAAAAATGATAGAATTCATTATAAACTGCCAGCTCATAAACTACCTTGAATACCACCAGCTGATTAGTGACAGTATTGGCGGTCACTCTATGTTTTATATACATAGAATATATTTCTTTATCATACTACTTTTTATCATATATACATTCTGTAAATTTCACAGTATGCAAGCAACCTGATTTCGTTTCCGACACCAATTATAGTGATTCACGCGTACTTGGCGGTGATGGAAAACTTTGTGAGGAATCCTGCTGAAGTTTTTTTTGCAATATGGATTATAGGTGATACTTATTGAAAGTCACGCTTTTCTTTAATTTTCTAAGGGTTGAAAAGAAAACCTCTATCTTGGGAAGAACCAGAAAATACCAAGCGATTGAGTAAAATGAAAATAAATAAGGTATAGGAGAAACAAAATATTTCGACGATATGTGCAAACTACCAATATGCGCTTTTCTTTTTTTTATTTATTAGCCCGTAATTTTCCACTGCTAGGCATTGTCCTCTACCGTTATAGAGAAGAGAGTTAGAATTACAATAGTCACGCTTAGCAGACGAATTCACGTCTCAATACCAGACGTTTTGCAACTTGACGCTGCTGTCCTGCAACGGCCTGAACAAGGACTTTTGCGTTGTAGGAGTAGCAGTTTTCCCATAGCACGTGGGTGTAATAAGAGTAGTAATAATGTCCTCCAGACCGAATTTCGGTCACGGCGGCAAGCCTCAACGGAGACTAGCCATCGGCGCTGGACAGGATTATAGTGCCCAAGTGTATGCGCAAGCACAGTTGCACTCCCTATTCCCTCACTAATAATAATATAATCCGATGGGATGGTAAGCCGACATGACCGGGGAGAAATCAGGTGCAGGACTAACGGCATTACGTGCTTTCCGGGGGTGACACACCGCCAACTTCCTGACTCCGGGCAGCTATTGAGGATTTCTTGATAGAAAAACTCAATAATTGATTATTTTGGCCCGACCCGGGATTCGAATCCAGGACCTAATGATCAGCAATCGCACTACTACAACCACTGGACCAACGAGACAGTCAATATAACTGAATAAGAGTAGTAGTGTCATATATATGGATATTCATCATATGCTCTTACGACATCCAGACGACGAAATGTGGTCTTGGATTCTCTTTCGCCGCCAACACACGCCTCTTCACTGAATGACAATAAAAAGAGACAAGTATACAGATAATTAATACCCAATTTAAGTAAGCGGCAATCAAAGATTATAAAAGGTCGTAAAAATATATGGTAATTAAATACAGTTTTATATTACATATAATAAATACTAGAGTTTCATAAAAAAGGTAGTTGGCAAAAAATTTCCTAGTGTACACAAAGGAACACATGAATAATTTCACTTAGATCGCTTGTATTGACGCGTTAATATTAACCGGTCACCTGCTCGGAAGCGCGCGGCCTTTGCATACAATGACTGACTTACTAGTACATGCTCCTGTGCGACACGGTATAAACAGGACGTACACAACATTGTTCATGTCTCTTGTTTAGATTTTATTAAAGTCAAAGAAAGAAACATAATGTCCAGATTAAATGTGCATTGTGCTAAAATAGTTTAGAACTAACTATATTTAACTAATTTTACTAAAATTTAAGATCTTTTATTACTGTTACGAGCTTGAGGTTCGTGACAATAAAAATTGCCGATAGAATTACCTAAATTAACACTTTAATTCACTTTATACTAATTAAAGTTAAAAACACTAATAATTAATCACACTGATTCACTTTATTCCGCTCCGAAGCTTCGCTTGTCTCGCCGAATCCAATACTTCCCGATCGCATCTTGCAGCGCCTATTTATATAAATTAGCAGCTAAATATCCAGAATATTCAAGTAAACACGCGCAAGGTACCGAGAGTTCGTGTTTCGACTTCAAGAAGTTTAGTTCTTTGGTTCAACACTAGATGGCGCTAGTGCCGTCGACTTTGGCGCGTAACACTGCCCCCTCCTAAGATATGCTCGTCCCGAGCATTATCGGACACATAATAACGCGCCAAGCGATCCACATGGACAATCTTAGGAGTCCCCTTTGCGCCTTTCTGTAACGGCTCCGCAATGTCAACGGATGTCCTATCCCGTGGTGCACCAACATTGTACAATTTCGATGCTCCTCTACTCCGTGTGAGGTCCCCTCACAGCCGCACAACTTGTACATTTACGACACCAATCCTCGACATCGTCACGATAATGGACACAGTAAAACTTTTCTCGAACCTTCAGTAAAGTTCGTTTAACTCCCAGATGGACTCTTGAACGACCATTATGGCACAGCTGTAGAACATTCGGCACTTTAGCTTTAGGGACAACCATTTGCAAACGACAGCTGTCTCCTCGACCATTGTCCC
The DNA here is from genome assembly GCA_907164705.1 of Parnassius apollo. NCBI lineage: Eukaryota > Metazoa > Arthropoda > Insecta > Lepidoptera > Papilionidae > Parnassius > Parnassius apollo. Next base: position 9,252,123 of record CAJQZP010000295.1, read on the forward strand.
ATTTACGGCACAGGACTCCATCCTGAAGCAGCAAGCTGTCCCATTGGGCCCAATAACTTTTCGTGGTTGAACTCATCGCTGAGACGTCCCTCCACTTAGGCTTGGTAGCACGGGCTTTCATCCATCCCAGAATCGGCTTGATGTCCGGATCTTCCTGCTGTGCATGTCGTAGGCTGTCCTTCCACCCGTTGCTATAACACGCTTACACTATAACACGCGCAAGGTACCGAGAGTTCGTGTTTCAACTTCAAGAAGTTTAGTTCTTCGGTTCGAGACTAGATGGCGCTAGTGCCGTCGACTTGAGCGCGTAACATTACCTATCAGGTTATTAGTTCATAAATATTTACATATGTGGTAAAGCCACGCTGCAGCTACATTATGGTTGTAGCACGAATGCGTCGGCTTGCACGGGGAAGGACCCCGCTCTCACAAAATACCAGCGTAATATTGCTGTATTTCGTATGGTGAGTGTAGAGATCCGGAGATCTTTTTTACTGGAAACGAGGCGTTCTATCTTAGTCCTCAGGGGAGACAACACAACTGCATTTTGATTCTTAATCGAGAATAAATATAGATGTCTATGAGCCACAGCATCCACTTACCATCACGTGAACTGTGTGCTTGTTTGTCACCCAATGCTATAAAAAAGTCTAAAGCTTTAACGATTTGGACAGTTGGACGAAAAAGAAAGTACACAATACTTAAAAGGTGGACGGTCTTCTATTGCTAAAAGCGATTGCTTTCATAATGATTTCTTACATTTACGCGAACACTACACATTAAATAAAACTGAAAAACTGAAACAATTAAACGTCAAACATTTCAGTCCCGTGACTTTGGATGCTGTAAAACACGCGAAACATCGGGAATTAAAAATAAGTTAATTAAACGCGATAAAAATACGTATAAATAGTTTTATTCGATTGCTTTCAGATAATGTAGTCAAGTTTCGAACATAACTTTTTCATAAATTACTTTAACAAATCGCCTGTTTTGCTTACGACTGTTTTATGGCTTGGAATCTATTTTGGAGTTAAGGTAAATTAGTCAATTCAATTATGCATATAAAAATCTTATTACATGCTTAATCTTTTGTATTAACTTTATATTTATTTATGTCAATAGTTTAATAGTTAAAGCACATTTTAGTTACTGAGCTTCAAGTTCAGAGAAATCTCGTTTTAAAAAACTAACTGACGTTACTAGATATCTTTTATTTTTATTCAATATTATTTCTTTTCATCTTATTTTTATCTCTAAAGAACTGAACACAATAAAGAATGATTTTGTGCACTTTAATGTCTATGATTTGCCGGGAATTAACGAATTTGCTAAACTTTTTGAAATACTTAGTAGTGAATAGTTCACTTCCGATAAGAGTTCACTGTGATGATTAATTTTAGATTTGTGAATTTCAAATGTCACACCACTGAACACAAAATATAAGAACCCGTTTATATGTAGCAACTGCACTCGATCTTAAATTGTTTACTTATTGCGAATTCCGAGACGAGTATAAGTCACTTAAGCTAGCATAGCTAAAAAAATACATACAGTCCCACTTTATTTTATAGATGCATTTTTTTTTTCAAAATCAAGACACTATTTATTAACAGTTACAAATATCTTGTAAATATTTTAGAATGTTCTTAGTAGAAAGATTTTATAGGTTTTAGGGACGTTATTAACATGTTAATTTTGTAACCACTAATCAGCAAGAAGTAGTGATCGCTCTATTAGAACATCGCTTTTTAGCCTATCGCCGTTCTAGATGTTTTGATTATCTAATTTTGAATATAAAAGAATATATATATATATATATATATATATATATATATATATATATATATATATATATATATTATACATGCTAGAGCCTCGCTGCAGCTATATTATGGTTGTAGCATTAATGGGTTGGCTCGAACCGGGTAGTACCACACTCTCACAGAATACCAGCGTAAAATAGCAACTTAATGCTACTGTGTTCCATATGGTGAGTGTAGAAAACCGGAGACCAAGATAGACTAAGATAGTCCTCAGGAATGACAACACATTTGCATTTTGATTCTTAATCGAGGATAAATGTAGATGTCTATCAGCTACAGCATCCACTTACCATCAGGTGAACTGTGTGCTCGTTTGTCACCATAATTCTATTTCTCTTCCAAAAAAAAAATATTTTGGCATCTGATATATTCCACAAGAATTGCTAGCAATTGCCCAATTTAAATTTATACCGGCCACGGGACACAATGAGATGATTAATTCTGTTATCGAGCGACCACACAAATGTTTTAATGATTACTTATTAACATTATAAACGCCGCTTAACAACATTCAGAAATATCACGGACATAACAACAGTCATACCCAGTCATACCCTATTGCATCTGGTCGTCATAAACATACATTGTGCTGTCTCAAATACACATTATGCGACTTCCAATAAACCTAGGCGCCGAAGCAATACGTTTCCAAGACAATATTGTACGTGTGTTTGTTGAAACGACTTCTATAAATCTTTCAGTTATCCACTATATTAAAGCAAATGTCTAAATATGTCGATGGAATGAAATTATCTATAATATCTAAGAATTTTCAGGTGTATTTATATAAATTTCGTTACAGATTCATGTTTATTTATTTATTCCTAATTGAACATCTTAATTACAAGGATTGCAAAGTGCGGACTCAATGCTTTTTGGCATTCTCTCCCAGTAAACCCCCATGTTCTATCGAGTTTTCCCCTGTTTATTAGTGACATTCTGTTGCCTAATTAAGTGGGCGTATTTTGAACTGCGAGCGGTCGACAAATTTTTCTTTATTTGTGGTGTATCATATGCTTTATTCTGATGTAATAATTTTTATACTACACTAGGAAAACATACACATATAGTGATTACTTGTGCAATTGAACGAACGCATCATTTTCGGAGTCAATAAATCACCGTCCGGTTTTTTGTATAGACTTGTTTTTGTTTTATTTTAACAATAATTTATTTCTTTGTATATTTTTTTTGTTTATTAATAGCAATATTTAATTTTGTTGTGAAGTATTTATTCGTGCTTTAAACCGCTCCACTACCAGTAAAATATAATGACAAAGGAGTTTTTTTAATACTTTATAGTGATATTTTTTAATAAAAAATATGTCACCTAGTATATCCTGTGTACCTACAAATACTCGTCTTCACAAGACGAAAATTTTATTACCAGTCCACAGAAATTTAGTTTTACAAGTTTAATTATTCAAAGACACTCTTTAAGATTTTAAATAATGTTAGAAGCTTTTGCAAGTTTATCTTATGCAATTATATGTTATACAAAACATCGCATTCAGAACCAATAACTGAATATGCTTGCTGATATTAAAAAAAGATACAATAATAAATCACACTCAAACAGCAAAAACTTGTCGACACGGTATCCTCATACAACCAATTATCGTTTTCTTGCGTAATGGATTCAAATATAATCGCAATATGCCCTTTGTGAAGCATAGAAACTGACGAACATAAATCTTTGCGTATAATTAATGCCGCAGCATATAAACTTTAGCATTCGTTTGTTCGGTACATGTATGTTTCTGTTGATTATCATGGTAGTGCATTACATGTTTATTTGCTATTTTTAAATGTCGTACATATATCTCTGATTGAAGTGGCAGCCTAGTCTAGGATAAAATATTAGTAGGTATTTAATAAGTTTTATTGTAACTCCATTTTATTCAGAGTATTTCGATTTAATATGGTAAGATTACCTGTGTTTCTTTTTTTTAAATAATGAACAGTGACAGAGGAGGATGCGTCCCAACGACATAGTTTTTCGCTTAAAAATTATAATTTTTGATCCGATCTACGCAGAATGAGCTTATAGGATCCCAACCAACCACTATATATATATATATATATATATATATATATATATATATATATATATATATATATATATATAATATATATATACATATATATATGTGTGTGTGTGTGAGTGTGTGTGTGACATTACACTTTAAAAGTTGTCATCATATAAACAGGGTCACGAGTACTTTTGGAACAAACTAACAAGCCAAAACCCATTGTTATTCGCTTTGCGACTCTTAACGTCAGCTACATTCATAAAAATGTTTATATGGTTTCAAAAAAAATTATAAGTCCTGATACCGAAAAAGTACGTTTCGATTTCAGATTGGATTAGATCACAGCAGGCTCTATAACTTGGCTGATCTATAATTGTGCTGTCATCCCGTAAATTCCGATAATTAATAGATATTTACTGTTGCAAAGAATAGGTGGATATGTCAAATAATAATCGTTATTTTTCATCTACTAGCTCAACTCCTTGATTTGAGAGACCCCTAACAGCATATTGTTCATGAGAATACTTAGATGTTTTACTTTATTGTAAAAGATATTATCATATTAAGAAGAAACATCAGACGAAATTTCTCAAATCAATTATTGGAAGTAATTTATTAATACCCTATAATAATATACGTTACACGTACATTACACACCTACTTTATACAAATACTTTATTTAGTAGGAAATTATTGATAGACGATGATTTGTAACAAAAATATCGAATTAAAAATTCTAAACATTAATACTCGTATTAGTATATATTTGGAGATCGTCGACGTATGAAAATTGTTTAAAATATAATAAAAATATGAAAATTACGATAAATAGTGGAAATAACACGCCGATACAAAATCATAAACGCAGAAACGAAACTTCTAGGCAGGAGCCCTACAACCTTGTAGTACCACTTGTAAACTCCATTATATTAATCAAAATTTTATTAGAAAAGGCAATAGAATGTCAAAACTACAATGTAACCTTAATTTAATGAATATTATAAACAATAAGGAAACTCAATCAATAATGCAATCACCGCATCGTGCAACATTGTGTGAAAGATAATTTCGCAGAAATGATCGTACGTTGAAGTTGTGACTATATTCAAATATTTCATTAAACTTGTAAAGATGTTTTTAAGACGCTCAACATAAAATGTAAAGATGCTGAACAGCAGAAAACTGTAAAGAGATATCTTTTGTCTTTAACTGCTTGCAACAATAAAACTTGTAATAATTGGACATGGGATTCATCTTAGAGAAACGGTTTGGCAAATGTTAAAACATATTTTAGGAAACAGTTCTTAAATCACATGCATCATTTTTGATGATCTGTTTTCATTTAAATAAAACTACGGATGTTATCGCGTATAATATACGGAATGTTATACGCTGGTCTGGCTATCATATTCTGTTTTCAAGTAGTAGATTTAAATTATTTTAATCAGAGGAAATATGTTTCTATGTAGACTGAGGATTGTCGTATATATATTAACTTTAAATCTGTGTTACACACTGTGCCAAATTTGATGTTCTTAAGATTTTTAACTTATATTCGATTGAGGTTATATTGGTAAATAATGATTGACCCACTGATTTACGAGAGCTGGTTGTAAATCTGAAAAGCAGGTATTCTTTAAACAAAAGCTCTGGTTATAAGTTCTAACTTTTTACGTAAAACGTTAAGAGAACTGTAAGTACATGTGAGTGTCCAAAAATAAACGGGATCTTACTCTTAAGCCAGCTAGTTGGAAGATGAAAACGAGTTGCAACATAACATCCCGGCTGATAACAGTTCTACATAGGCTACCTCAAAGTTGTGATCCCAGTGTTAGTTTTTTTAAATTCATCATCATCATCATCATTACAGCCCTTCACAAGTCCACTGCTGAACATAGACCTCTTCCAAGTAACGCCACACGGTCCTGAGCCACCTGCAGCTGACTTCCTGCATGTCTTACAAGTTTGTCACTCCATCTAGTAGGGGGTCGCCCTACACTACGCCTACCGGTACGAGGCTGCCACTCGAGAATCTTTCTTCCCCATCGGTTATCGGTTCTTCGAGCTATATGGCCGGCCCATTGCCACTTCAGCTTACTAATCCGTTGGGCTATGTCGGTCACTCTGGTTTTACTGCGGATATCCTCATTTCTGAGTCTATCACGCAGAGAAACTCCGAGCATAGCCCTCTCCGATCATAGCTCGCTGAGCAACCTTGATCGTCCTCATACGGCCAGCGGTGAAGGACCACGTCTTTGATCCGTAAGTCATCACTGGCAACACGCACTGGTTGTACACTTTAGTTTTCAGAGATTGAGGTATACCTGACGAGAAGATGTGTCGTAATTTCCCGAACGCTGCCCAGCCGAGTTGAATCCGTCGATTGACCTCTCGGTCAACTCTCGGTTGGACTTACCTAGTCGGATTATTTGTCCCAGGTAAACGTACTCGTCAACGACTTCGAGCATAGTGCTCCCAACAACTACCGGCATAGGTGTGACATGGACATTAAACATGATCTTTGTTTTGTTCATGTTCATCTTAAGACCTATCCGTTGGGAGACACCATTGAGGTCATTGAGCATAGTGCTAAGGTCCTCCAGCGATTCTGCCATAAGGACTATATCGTCGGCAAATCGAAGGTGAGTGATGTACTCGCCATTGATGTTAATACCGTATCCTTTATAGCCATCGTAGCCCTACTGTACAAACACTTCAGCACTTCGATATACGCACAGTCAACTTGGCACCGCTGAAGGGACTGTAGCACCGCCCAAATTACGCCAGGCAAAGTGGCAGATTGTACTCTTCGGTCTTCTGTACAATCTGCCGCAGGGTATGTATGTGGTCTATGGTACTGAAGCCTTTTCGGAAACCGGCTTGTTCGGGAGGCTGGAAGTCGTCGAGTCTGCGTGCGAGACGATTCGTAATGACTCTCGAAAACAGCACGTAGACGCGGCTAAGAAGGGAAATCGGTTTGTAGTTCTTCAAGAGAGCGTTGTCGCCTTTCTTAAAGAATAAGCTCCACGCCTCCGGAGTAGTGCCACCATGGAGGACGGAATTGAAGAGCTTCTGAAGGGCTTCAAGTACCGGTGTTCCACCCGCTTTCAGAAGCTCCGCTGTAATTCCATCCTCGCCTGGGGCCCTGCCGTTTTTAAGGTGCTGGAGAGCCATTCTAATCTCGCTCAGACTGACGTCCGGGATATCATCGGACATATCATTTTTAAATTCAGGCTGCCTGGAAACTGGGATAGACAATTGTGTTTGTTCAACGCCAGCCCGTAGCACCCCACTACTACACATGCACAAAGGCACAAAGGACACCCGAGGCACAAAGGAATGTTCTAGTTTGTACCCCGGGTAGGAGACATAAGAAGAGTATCAGCCGGAGGGGACACCTGCGTCTCGGCCAGAAAGAGCAGAGCCGGTTTCGCCGTCTCCAGATAGTAGTGGACGGTGATTAGGTTCGAGTGAAGTCCCCTGATATTGCAGAAATTCACGGATATTGCAGAAATTAATGGATATTGCAGAAATTCACGGATATTGCAGAAATTCACGGATATTGCAGAAATTCACGGGCCTTTCCAGTTATAAGGACGTTTTTCCTTAATTTTGTAGAACAAAGTGGTGATTGCGATAGGCTTTTTTTTAATTCGATACCATCGATGGCTAAAGTGTAAACTAAGAGTACTATTTACACATTTTATAATTAACATAAATTATTTTCTTGTTCAGAAAAATTAAATAAATTAATACATTACAAAATTCTTCTATAATATCTTAAAAATACAAACTTTAAAGTTAGTTTAGACAATATAAATCATTATTCAATGATAAATCTTTACTACAGACAAATCAATAAACGAATATGTAATTAAAAAACTTTCAACCTTGCTTTGTTACATTAGTTACCTGGACATTCGATTAAAAGAAACGATAAATGTAATTAAAGTGAACTTGGCACGGCTAAGCAAATATCTGATGGGGTCAATTCAATGATCAATCAAGTATTGGGCCTTGTTGCTGCGACATAAAAAGTTTTGAAATAGAAGCAAATGGTGAGGATCAGTTCGGATTATTTCCAAATTGAAATCTTAGAATAAGTCGATATTATTCGATATTTGAGCCGACTGCCCAGTAAATATTAACTTCCTTGTATTTAACTTGTAAATATTTCGAAGTCCCGCGAAATCCGACAACACGCCAACAACTGAGGTAGCGCGGCAGATATTTTATAACCTAACCTAATAACCGGAAGCCTATGCCGCATAAATATGTTTTCTTGAACTATCGGAGATAAATTTTATGCCGCCAATACCAATACGACATTCGAAAACACTTTTTGATAAACTTTACTTTTTAAGTTGGTTACTTTACTTACTTTCCATATGCTACGATTGTCCCTCACCACAGAAATAATAATAATAAGTCAATATTATATTCGATTTCTGTGTCCCTTACCATCAAGTATACTGTAAGCTCGTTTGTTAAATATTATAGTAAAAAATCGATGCTGAATATTATAATAAAAATATTATTACTTAATCGAATGCGGATGATACTAAATGACGCAATGTGCCGCAAAATATAAGTCATTTAGCTGTGGACCTAGGGTGGACCAGACCTTAGGATGTTTATTTTATGCTGTTATAGTACCTGCTGTTATAGTAGTAGTAGTAGTAGTAATACGAGAAGAATAGTGAGTTTTTTGATTTTATCATTAATAGTATTACTATGTGTCGCAATTTCCCGAAAGCTGCCCAGACGAGTTGAATCCGCCGACGTCTCGGTCGAAGTTGGATTTACCTAGTAGGACTATTTGTTCCAATTAAACATACTCGTCAACAACTTCAAGTTTAGTACTCCGTACAACCATCGGCATAGGTGTGACGTGGACATTACACATGATCTTTAATTTGTCCATGTTCATCTTAAGACCTGTCCGCTAGGAGGCACTATTGAGGTCATTGAGTATAATGCTAAGGCCCTCCAGTGATTCTGCCATAAGGACTATATCGAAGGTGAGTGAAATACTCACCATTGATGTTAATACCGCATGCTTTTCAGTCCAGTAGCATAAAAACGTCATCCAATGCAGCGGTGAAGAGTTGTGCTGTGAGAATGATGCTGAGATGAGCTGAAGAGATGTGCTCAGATAGCCATCGTGGCCCTACTGTACACGCTTCAGCACTTCGATATACGAAAATTCGACTTGGCGCCGCTGAAATGACTGTAGCTCCACCTAAATTATGATGGAATCAAAGACTTTCTCATAGGCCACACACGCAAGGTAAAGTGGCAGATTGTATTCTTCTGCCTTCAGTTCCATTTTACCGAATTGTGTGGATATGGTATATTGTACTAAAAGCCTTTTCGGAAACTGGCTTCTTCGGGAGGCTGAAAGTCGTTGAGTCTACTTGAAACAATTCGTAATAACTTTCTAAAATAGCACGTACAAGCGTATCAGAAGGGAAATCGGTCTGTTGTAGTTCTTTAAGAGAGCGTTGTTGCCTTTCGTGAAGAACGAAACCACCGCACTTCTGCTCCACACCTCCGGGGTAGGCTCATCATGGAAGACGGAAGTAAAGAGCTTCTGAAGGACTTCAAGTACCGGTTTTCCACCCGCTTTCAGGGTTGTTTCGCCTGGGGACTTGCCGTTTTTTACGGGGAGAGCCTTTAATCGTCCGGAATATCATCGGAATAGTGTCGGATGACTTGCCTTGTCTTGTAACCTCAAAACTCGAAAACTAGATTATACAACGAGTGATGACTTATGGATCTGAGACATGGGAAGGCACTGCTGGCCGGATGAGGACCCTCAAAGTCGCTCAGCGAGCTGTGGAGAGGGTTATGCTCGGGGTTTCTCTGCGTGATAAACTTATAAATGACAATAGAACCAGAGTGACCGACATAGCTCAACGGATTACTAAGCTGAGGTGGCAATGGCCCGGCAATATAGCTCAAAGAACCGACAACCGATTAGGAAAGAAGGTTCTCGAGTAGCAGCCTCGTACAAGTAGGCAAGGCGCAAGTGTAGGGTGACCACCACTACATGTATTCACGACCTGGTAAGACATGGAGGAAGTCGATGGATGCATGTATCTCAAGACCGTTCCTTGTGGCATTCGTTGGGGGGAGACCTATGTTCTGCAGTGGACTTCTGAAGAACTATAATGATGATATCAAGTGATCACAAATAAACCTGAGAACATGATTTAAGCAAAAAACCCTATTTTACTAGGTGGTAGCCTACGTACGCCTCTCCCGCCTGTAAGTTATGGGTAAATATCAACCTCTCACCTATTTTTTCCGTTAAATGGCAGTGTTTGCAGTGATTTTTTTGGTTTATGTACTTATTATTTATTTTGTATTAATTTTTATATTATCCATTTATATTATTATTTGGAACAAAAGTACTGTTTTCGTAGTTACAAACCACACATGTCTTTTGTTCTCATGCAATTCTGTCCATTCAATTTTTTTCCGTAAGAAATCGCTTTTATTGTCAAGATAGCTTATTTTATTACTATTCTTTTTAAGCTATTTTTTGTGCTTATTTATATTTTTTGGCGTACAAAAAGATGATCAATCTATCTATCTACAATATAGACACGTTGTTACTACTGAGGACTAAGATAGAATGCCTTCTCACCGGTAAAAAGGGTCTCCGATTCTCTACACTCATCATACACCACACCAAAAACACGCTCTCACAGAATAAAAGCGTAAAATAGCAGCTTAACGCTACCGTGTTTCGTATGGTAAAAAAAAGTATAGAAAACCGGAAACCAAAATGAGGAATTCTACCTTATAATAAAGATATTAATAGTTGTTTTGCAACCATCCGCTCAATTAAATGATGTGTGTTACCTAGTTTGAAGAGCACCTCCCGCCCTCCCTCCATTGCGTGCACTACTCCCGTCACCACTAATCCCAGTACCACTACTCCCAACATAGTGGTGTTCTACTTCTTCTTCTAACACCACTATTCTATGAAAGACACACCATCGACGATAATACGACACGTGTTTCGCCTCTACACGAGGCATCTTCAGGTGATGTAGACTCTACGGCGGCTGAGCGCTTAGCGGTCTAATTCTATCAATCATTGCGCCTTAGTCCTCACGGGTGACATTACATCTGCATTTTGATTCGTAATCGAGGATAGATGTAGATGTCTATAATTCACAGCAACCACTCAGCATCAGGTGGACTGTGTGCTCGTTTATCACCTCTATCCTATAAAAAAATCGGAAAAAAAATAAAAAATAGTAACTTAATACTTTATTTTCTTTCTGTCTAGTAGCGAGTGGCATCTTGGATGGGACAGAAGCTCGCTACACGGCGTCAGCTGGTATCATCTTCTGCATCCTGACTGTTGCAAGGAAGCTCAAAGTAAACATCGATTAAGTAAGTTTATCAGTTTTTCTGCGACTGTGATAATCATAAATATGTAATTTCAATAAAGTTATGAAGTTCCAACGATGATGTTTATGACGATGCGACGTTATCGCAGAAAAATAGTATGGAATGCGTCACAGCATTTAACAGTATAGGCTTTCTAAGCCGAGACACATAAGAGGATGCTGCTGTTATGCGGTAAAACAGTACTTTTATATTTCTTAATTTATTTGTTTAAACTTCGTTGTATAAAAATGTACACAGGCGGACTTTACGGCTTAAGCAGTTTTATTGCATGTTGTGAATGTAGTCAACAGACTGAATATTTTATCATTATAGATAACGGCTTCGTCCACTTGCTATATCGTAGTTCGATCGTAAAATTTGTCGTAATCTGCCAGAATTATTTCATACGTCTCCATTTTAAATTAATTTATAACTATGACTTCTGTTAACTTTGTAAAAAATACTAAATATACTAAAGCCGCGGTCATTTATATAATATATAAATTAGGTACAACCTTAATATGGCAGATAAATTATCGGTTAAATCAAGAAATGTCTAGACGGATCACGATTCGCCAAATTCTAGCCACCAATACAATCGCACTACGATACATCAATTTGCCTTCGACATTTTCCGTTTGTAAGCAGACGTCGCCGCTTGAGGTTGACAAATCTTACAACCTGCCGACTACATTTATGACAGTATCTTATTCTCAAATTTAAAAAAAACACCAAAGGAACAATTTAAGATATATATATATATATATATATATATATTCAATATTGTGCAGAATAACTATTAATATAGTTTAAAAATGCCTCGAATTCATACGTCGTATGACCAAATAGAATTACGAGTTGCAATGATAAATCGTTTTCGCCGACGCGTAATATGAGCCAAGCCGTCAGCCTGAACCGCTTCCTCCGAGCCTTAATAGATTTCTGCATAAACGCTATTTATCCGTAAGCTATGATTTATATGGCCGATGCTTAAGTGTCCTGAATATTTGATGATTATTAATGGACGTGCCTGTCAATGTATTATAGCTATGTTGTCATTATAGTGCTATACTATGTTAAGTAAAAGGGAATAAAATACATACAGTAATATTTATTATCAGTTATCTTGGGAAGAATATTTATCAAAGGAAGCTTTAGGTAAGGTTACCATTATAGAAACTAATAAAAAATTATCTGGATTACTTCATAGAAGGAATAATTTCTATAGTTGGCACGTTTGGTATGCGAGTTGCAAACCGCTGCCTTTTTTATTATTTTAAGTTGTTAACAGGTAGATGCTCCTGCTCGATCTCATCTTCCTGATTCCCCTGCCGGACGACACCCACGGGATAACACGAGGAAGCGGATTCTCTTATACCTTCACTCCACGGGGATATATGAATAAATTTTATTTTATTTTAGGAAATGATCGACTATGTAGAAAGTTCGTAGGGATTTTCCGTCAGGAGTTGTACTTCGATTTGAAGAGTAAGAGAGCCAGTATTAAGTATTACAAATTGTAAGACGTTTCATCTTATCCTGCATGACAACGCATCTGTAGACTTTTCGTTTGAAGTTAGTTGCAGGTTAAGTTGCTAACCACTTACCATCGGGTGTACTGTTAGCAAGTTAACCACTTTTTTAGTGAAAATAACAATTTCTTTTTGCCATCCATATTAAAAATGTTTACCACACTTGTTCAAATAAATCCATCTTTAATAACCAAACAAGTTTGGTTTGGCTTAAATATAATGTTATTTTGACGACATCGTTACGCAGTGGCTTAGCAATGAGTGGCTGCGCTGAGGGATGCGGGTTTGAATTCCGCACGGAACAAATATTTGTATGTCCTACAAATAATTGTTCCGGGTCTAGAAGTTTGTCCTTGTGTAATTTATGTATATAAACTACCTCCACGATACAGGAGAAAATCCTACTGCGGGTGTAACTTATATTTTTAGAAGCAAAAAAAATTTACCATAAGCAAGTGCAAATATAACACTAACAATAACTATACATCGATTATTAGGAGAATTTTTAAAACATGTCTAATGCTTTTGCTAAGGTCACTGCACACAAACCCGTCCTTGTCATCGCCGATTACTATATCATTTGAATGATGCCTCAAATAATTTGTGTCGGACTGTACGCTGCAAAGTCGCGTACCTACACTGCGTTTGTTACAGCTTACAGCCAAGAGTTTGCTGCGAATCACCAAGCAATTTGATATTGTGTATTGCACTCTATGCACACAAAATAAGACTAAATATTCTTTCTTGAAATACAATATTTATATTTGTTAAAATGTAATGAAGGTTAATGCCGGTTATTTGTGCAATCTTGAATGTTAGTTTTAGTGGAAGAGATTGACGACTGCTATGATTGTAGACGGCTTTATAACTGCAGGTGTTTTTATGCGAAAGCTTGTTTGTTTGAATGTTCTGTTGGTGTTTGAATACAACCGCATTATCTAGCACTTACCTACATTGCTCTGTAATGAGGATAATGATCGGTAGGTACACTGGCGCATGAGATTTGTAGATATTTTATCCGACTGCGACTTCGCCTTAAAACCTTCGCCACCACAAGTCCACTGCTGAACATAAAGCTCGCCATAGATTGTGTCAATGGGCGAAATATTTGGCATAGTAGCGGTCAAGTGGTCAAGTGATTTCTAAAGAGGCAGGGAAAGCATCGAAGATAATCCCCGGCCGGTTGGGCCATTCATAGCGGCCACAGAGTAAAATGTGAAAATTATTGAAAAACGTATTAGAAGATCCACGAGTAAGAATGAAGATGTTAGGAGAAATGACTAACCTTATATTTTATACGTGGTAGAGCCATGCTGCAGTTATATTAGTAGTATAGTTGTAGCACGAATGGGTGGGCTCGACCGGGGAAGGACCACGCTCTCACAGAATACCAGCGTGAAATAGTAGCTTAATTAATGCTGCTGTATTTCGTATGGTGAGTGTAGAGAACCGGAGACCCTTTTTACTGGAAACGAGGCATTCCATCTTAGTCCTCACGGGTGACAACGCATCTGCATTTTGATTCGTAATCGAGGATAGATGTAGATGTCTATGGGCCACAGCAACCACTTACCATCAGGTGGACTGTGTGCTCGTTTGTCACCCTATCCTATAAAAAAAAAAACCTATCCGTAGGTGGGGACTGTTGTGTATTGCATGACTATCCCAACCTCACAAAAGTCAGTGCAAGATGCCACGAATGCTCACTGCGCTTCAAAAGCAGGCGCGTGTTGACTGTTGTAGGGAGTTTTTAGAGCCTCCCCACCTCCCTTGGCTGATGGGTATCCTAATTTATCAAGAAAAGTTGCTGCTTATCTCCTGTTTTACTTCACTCTGTCGCCTGCCATGGGATGGTGTGACGGTATGAAATAATTTGTTTTGGTCTAATAAGTATAATAAGTGTGTGTATATGTATGTATTAGGGTGGAACGAAAAAAAAATGAGAATTTTATTTTGGAATAGTTGTATTATGTTGCCTAATGATATTAGTTAGCTCCATTTAAAATATAAATATTATCAGACAGCGGTAAAATCCCCCGCCAAGACACCAAACATTTACAAAAATTATAATTTAGGGGCTATTTACACAGCCTACAAAATAGTACAGAATTCATTACAATTCGTTTATTTTATTCAAAAACATATTCAAATATAGTAGTTAACAAACTGTTGCAATTAAACATTTCATTATTTTAATATAATTTGGCGCTGGGACAAAGAAGAAAAGTGCGGGACGAAGCGGGGGGGGGGGGGGGCACGTGACAATCTACGAATTGCAGTGTTTTGTTTAAACTAGTGTCGATAATTGTCTCAAGGTGAAAGGTCGCGCGTCAATTTTTTTCACGAGTACTTATTAATTTACATTTTTAAGTGTATTAACATGACTTTTACGAGACAAAAGTTAAAATGTCCAATATTTGGTGAAAGTGCAGAGTTGAAAGAGAATATTCTTCTTAAGTATGAAAATATGATGAAATTCTATGAATGAGTACAAGACTTAAAAGTAAGAAATAACACAAGAAAATAACCTACGTTTTTGGAAATTGCCGAAATAGTTGCAACGAAAATCGAAGAATTGTGGATAAAATCTTCTATTCTAATTATCACACACAAGTTTTACAGGTAATAAAAAGTTAAAAATGTTATAATTTGAAAAAGTCTTTGAAGAAACTTAAGGAAGAAAATTTAGAAGAGTTTAGAGTACAAAGTAGAAAGCTTTTTAACATAGCTGCATGTAAATGTAAAAAATATATAAGCTGTACTTGTGTAAGAGAAAAAAAAGTACCAAAAGGGGAATAAATATTTTTAGAAGACCAACGCTCTAACAGACTAATGGTTCCAGGAAGAACGGATCTTGTCCAGAGTAAAAAATTGCAGAATAGAAGATTACGTGCTCCTAAGCATGAAATCAGGCATAATTCAAATATAAGAATTAAAGAAATTCCTTCTTTTTAGAGTTTTCGAGTTTAGAGTACAAAGTAGAAAGCTTTTTTAACATAGCAGCATGTAAATGTAAAAAAATATATAAGCTGTACTTGTGTGAGAGAAAAAAAGTACCAAAAGAGGAACAAATATTTTTAGAAGACTAACGCTCTAACAGAATAATGGTTCTAGGAAGAACGGATCTTGTCCAGAGTAAAAAATTGCAGAATAGAAGATTACGTGCTCTTAAGCATGAAATCAGGCATAATTCAAATATAAGAATAAGAATAAAAAATAAAGAAATTCCTTCTACTTCGTATCGGCTAAATAGATCTGAAGTTTTTTCTAATGTCGACCTTCCTTCTTGCTCGTCGGCCGCAGATGGTATTGACACCACTCAAACAGTGGATCAAAAGCCTATAAAGCTCACAGATGCCAGTCTTCATAGTTTGATGACTGTATGCGATAGGTACGGAGTATCAGACAGAGCCGCACCGGCTATCGTATCATCTGTTCTATGTTCTGCTTCTGATGCCGACTCTGAGGCACAGTCTACTAACGTTGTGGACAGGATGAAACTAAGAAGAATAAGACAGAAAGTACGCGAGCAAATTTTAACAGAAGAAAGAGTTAAAGAAATTCCTGCATTATATTTCGATGGAAGAAAAGACAAGACGGCTAAAACTGTATTAAAAGGATCAAAGAGGTTTAGAGTGATTGTACAAGAGGAACATATTTCGATTATAAAAGAACCAGGTTCTGTTTACGTTGGGTATGTTGTTCCAGCATCGGGCAGTGCAAGACATATTGAAAGAGCTATCTACAGCTTTTCGACGATTGAAAAGATATCACTAGAGAGTATAATGGCAGTTGGCTGTGATGGAACAAACACAAATACAGGAAAAGTGGGAGGCGTGATTCTTCTTTTGGAAAATAGACTATCTCGACCATTGCAATGGATAATTTGTCTCTTACACGCCAATGAGTTGCCATTGAGGCATTTGTTTACCTATTTGGATGGCCCTACTTCAGGACCTAAATCATTTGCAGGGCAAATTGGTAAAGCATTAGAGACATGCGAGACGTTGTTGGCCCACTTTGAGAAGATAGACAATATTTACTAGAAATTATTACTGCTGTTATAAGTGGATCCTGCTCTCCCGATTTATTAAACAGTAAGCCCAAGAGCTAATCGCATACTGCGTTTATATATTTCTACTGAAAATACACAAGAAAATCTTGTAATTTTAGCTACGTTTGTCGTAAAATCATACGCCCCTATCTGGTGTGCTATCAAAACACATTCATACTCCAAAGATGGTTCAAAACATTTATGGAAGCTCATTAACAGCACTAGGTATTTGTCCAGCGAGTTGTTAGCAATAGTGGACCCAGTTTTAATTCGAAGCAGTTACTTTGCTCATCCCGAAAACATGTTGTTAAGCATGATAACAGATTCACGGAAGCATATTAGAGAACTCGCTGCAAGACGCATTTTAAAAGCTCGTCAAGCTAATAAAAATTCTGTTCCGCGCATGTTTGAGGTACCAAAAGTGAACCTTAATTCACATTGTTACATAGACTTGATTAATTGGCAACAAAATATATACGAACCGCCAATACTAAAGAATATTTCTGATGAGCAGTTGCAAGATTTCATTGAAAATGGAGGAGATGCAGTTTTGGGGGTTATGGGACTGCCTTGCCACACCCAGGCGTTGTGGAAAGATCAGTCAACGTTGTGACAGAAGCAGCTCTAAGTGTATGCGAAAAGAAAAAAAGAGAGGGGTTCATAAAATCTAAATTAGCATCTCGAAAAGTCATGCCAAAGTTTGAGACGAAAAAGGATTTCTGCTTTAAAAAATAACATTATTCATAGAGACATAACATGTGTTTTGAATATGAATCATTCAAAATAAACTATTTATTAATGAAAATAATCTTTATTTTATTATTTCCATGCATAACATATAACATTTACTTCTAATTTTGTATGTAGGGTGGGTGTAGAGTTTTTATATTAAGGTATATTATTTACAAATACATAAAGCAACTTTTACATGGTATTCCAAAAAGATTCTAGAAAAAAAATTTCATACTAAAGTGTTCCACCCTAGTATGTATGTCCTCTGTATGCTCTCTGGTAACTCCAAACACGTGTTTGCAACAAATTAAATGTCATTCGATTTGTTATAATTGCCCAAGGAAAATAAAATATTAATTTAATGACTGATAATGATTTCAGTATGAATACGGCAGATACTGTCAAAAAGTTGCGATCTAGAAAAGTTTGTTTATGCTTGTTTCACAAGAAAAGAGTTAAATAAGTTAATTCGAAATATTATACAGGGCTATTTTTCAAAGAGTATTTTTCAAATTTTAAACAAAATTTCGTATATCTCAATAATGATATACCGTTATTGCAGTTTATTAAAACTACGATTGAATGAAACTTCTATTTTTATTTGAAATTATCACAAATTAAATGTAATTTATAGCCAACAACGTTTGTGCCTACCGATCGACCCTTACGAATGTAAAATCATTTAAAATAAATGCATTAACACGCATTTTGAATTCAAACGATAAAATTAACAGATTAAGATTTTTTTAAATAATTTTTCTTCACCATTTACATATTTTACTTATTCTTCTCTGCAAATTTGGTCGATTATTGCAATAACCTTGTATATTAACGAAGGTATAATCACGCTTATGAGCAAAAATGTATTGACGTACTAATTCCTCATGTTATAACATTGTTGCCAGTATAATATACAAATATGACTTACTTTTTCATCGCCGAACATCATCTGTCTCCTTACGTTGCTCGCCACCTTCATCCTGCAGAGGAACACTGTCTTCTTTGTCAGAAGGTGTTCGTGAAAGCCTATATTACATAATCTAAACCTTCTCTGCAAAGGAGACGGTCCGAAATAGTATGAAGCGTAGGCCTACGCGCCTGGTTTTGTACAAGTAGGGAAATAAATTAAAATAATATATTATACTACTTTGGTCATTCAAATCCACAAATTTGCCTTTATTTCAGCGGTATTAATACTTTATTTTTAACAAAAACTGCAACACTAATGGCGAATTGATGTTGTTTTGACGTTAGCTGTCAACTGTCATGAGGTTATTGATCAATTTATTGACAGATATTTGAATTCTGAAATGCTGTGTTATTCTTATCATTGATATCCTATCAGATAGATTTTATATATACAACTAGCTTGCCAGGCAGACGTTGTTCTGCCTTTTTCGACGACCCTTTGTCATGTCCTATTAAAAATCTTTAAATTCGCAAAAAAAAATTGTGGGTCACTCATGGGCAAAACAACTATCCTATCTCTCAAGCTGGACCAAACTGGACACGGTGTGCAAATTTGATTGAAATCGGTTAAGCAGTGTAGGAGTCCATCGCGGACAAACAACGTGACACCTAATTTTAATATATTAAGATAGTTAAAATGTCTCGAAACTTGAGGATGTGCTATTTTGGTTTTGTTAACAAGTGACGTTCTTGTTGACATTTGCATATCAATATCAAAGCAATCCAGGAGCTCGAAATAAACAAAAAAATATCACACTACCTACATAATTTCCGACTCAAGTCACTTCTGACATGAGATTTTACATGTAATTTTATAACTGGAAGGGCACCATCTTGTAAAATCATCAAAAATTGGGATTGCATTTTTATTTTTAGCAAGTTATTTAGTTTGATTTATTCTCTTATTTTATTTTTAATGAAATCCCTTAATTTTTCGTTTTTTTACGGTATAGTTTACATATACTGGGCCTAAAATGGACCGTCTCCTTTGGCTGGTTATTGCAAAATAACCCTGTACATAATTTGCATATAAAATACACGTCATAATAGTGACCCGCCCCGGCCTCACTTGGATTGGATCCATTAATGCGGTGTTATTTATATGTAAGATAGTCATCCATTATTACCAATTATTTTAAATATATTTGACATTCTCAAAAAATTCAAGTTTTTGGGATAAAATATAGCCTTGATTACTTAGATAAGTCGAAAATAGAGGCAAAACTTTTAAATTTTTATTGCAGATAACAAACCACCTCAGTTCAATAAAAGGCAAATACTTATTTCATTATTACATATTACAATTTTATTTATTTGTGAAGATAATTACATCACTGCATGCGAATTCCTTGTTTATAGTAATAATAAACTTCTCAGCGGCTTATTTAATACACCAAAATCCATTTAATAACACCACTTTAAACTTGTTTCGAAGCACTTGCTTACTTAAGGTCCTAGAACCGCGCGAAATAGTCATTATTAATTTTATTGTTTGTGTTTATTGTTGTTAACCTTTCACATTATAAATTTATATAGTGAAGGACATTCAGATCGAATTTCGGTCACAGCAGCCGGTCTGAGACTAGCCATCTAAGTAGACTTGAAGAAGACTTGACGGTTCAGGCCTGTACATCCTTTGGCGCGCGTCTACGGGTGCCCCTACAGGTCCCATAGCGGTAATGCCGAAACAGACCGACTCTTCGACCACGTCCAAATGGCTACAGATTCCTTGCTATAGCAGATCCCCTCCGCAGAGATCGTGATCCACGGCGACTTTAACGCCCATCACGCCGAATGGCTTGGTTCACGTTTAACCGATCATGCGGGGAGACCTGTTCATGATTTTGCCTTGGAGTATGGTCTGACACAACTGGTTACTTCGCCTACGCGGATTTCAGATGTAGAGGATCACGCACCTTCCCTGTTGGACCTTCTGCTGACCTCTCCCTCAGATTTCCGCCGACGCCCCTTTAGGCTCCTCGGACCATTGTCTTTTCCGGAGTGTGGTGCCACTCACGCTGAAATAGCAGTTGCATTCTGCAGGCTGCCGCCGTGTTTGGCACTATATGTCAGCCGATTGGGATGGGATGCGGTCTTTCTTTGCATCCTACCCTTGTACCCTTGTCACGGGATGTAAACAACAGCGCTCTAAAAAAGAAGTATAATTCCACCTCTAGTCCTTCAAAAGAGTCATTGCCAAGGCAAAGTCAGAGCACATAGGCAAAATTGGCGAGAAACTAGTTCGCCTTCCTTCTGGAACCCGTGCATTCTGGTCTCTCGCCAAGGCTGTCCAGGAGAATTTCTGTCAGCCATCTCTTCCATTCTCTGCACAGGGAGGGCGACTCACTGGCCCATACCGCAAAGGAGAAAGGCGATCTTCTAGGCTCTTTCTTTGCATCCAACTCGACTCTCGATGTCGGGGGGAGTACGCCGCCGACCATCCCGCGGTGTGAGTGCTCCATGCCGGAAGTGCAGTTCACACAACGGTCGGTTCGCAAAGCACTCCTCTCCCTTGGACATCCACAAGTCGAGTGGGCCTGACGGAATCCCTCCAATTGTGCTGTGGACGTGAGCTCCAGAGATGGCATCTGTTTTAACGCGTCTTTTACGGTACTCCTACTCCCTAGGCATAGTCCCAAAATCAAGGAAGACGGCTTTCGTCCACCCGATCCCTAAAAAAGGCGACCGCTCAGACCCGTCCAACTACCGGCCTATCACCATCACCTCCTTGTTCTCCAAAACAATGGAGTCCATTGTAAACTGCTAGCTCATGAGATTACCTTGAGGATCACCAGCTAATTAGTGACCGCCAATACGGTTTTCGCCGTCGTCGGTCAGCTGGTGATCTTCTGGTCTACCTAACTCACAGATGGGCGGATGCAGTAGAGTCCAAGGGGGAGGCATTGGCCATTAATTTGGACATTGCGAAGGCCTTCGATGGAGTTTGGCACAAAGCGCTTCTTTCGAAGCTCCCTTCCTATGGGCTTCCCGAGAAATTGTGCGATTGGATCACCAGCTTTCTTGCAGATCGGAGCATCAAGGTCGTTGTAGACGGTGCAAGCTCCGATTGCAAGCCTATTAATGCTGGTGTTCCACAAGGCTGCGTGTTATCGCCAACGCTGTTTCTTCTGCATATCAATGATATGTTTCAAACCCGTAGCATTCATTGCTATGCAGTTGATAGCACTGGTGATGCTCTTTACACCGGCCGAGCCAATATTTCTCGGGAAAACGTCTTCGAGTGCCGGGACAAACTTGTGTCTGAAGTCGAGTCTTTGCTGAACGGATTCTCGGATTGGGGGCGATTAAATCTAGTCCAGCTTAACCCCCAGAAGACAAAAGTTTGCGCGTTAACCGCTAAAAATAACCCCTTTATCGTATCTCCTCAGTTTCAAGGCACTCCCCTTGTTGCCTCAGCCAGTATCGGCATCCTCGGCGTCGACATATCGAGTGACGTGCAGTTTCGTGGTCACTTGGAAGAGAAGGCCAAATTGGCCTCTAAAAAGCTTGGCGTACTCAGCAGAGCGGGACAGTATTTCATGCCGGCACACCGCCTGCAACTTTACAAGGCGCAGGTTCGGCCGCACATGGAATACTGTTCCCATCTCTGGGCTGGGGCTCCTCAGTACTAGCTCCTTCCACTTGAACGCATCCAGCGCAGAGCGGCTGGAATCATCGACTTCCGAGTGCTTTCCGATCGGCTCGATTCACTGGCACTGCGAAGAGATGTTGCATCTCTTTGCATTTTCTTTCGCATATACCATGGAGAGTGCTCTGAGGAATTGTTCGGATTAAGCCCAGCCGCCAAATTTCATGAACGCACTACGCGGCAAACGTCCCGATACCATCCACACCATCTGGATGCTTGGCGGTCCACCAATGTACGTTTCAGAAGGAGTGTTCTTCCGCGTGTTGTACGCGGAATAGTTTATCACCTCTCTGTGGAATAGTTTACCACCGGCGATTTTTCCGGACCGATACGACCTGGGGACCTTCAAGAAAAGAGCTTACTCCTTTCTAAAGGGCCGGCAACGCACCTGCAATTCCCCTGGTGTTGAGGGTGATCATGGGCGGCGGTAGTCACTTAACATCAGGTGAGCCGCATGCTCGTTTGCCCCCTCTTCTATAAAAAAAAAGTTGAACATGAATTCACGAGTGTGTGCGCAGCGCAAACACAGGTGCACCTCTCTATTCCCTTACTCTCACAGTGTGATGGGATAGCAATCTGATGCGATCAGAAAAATATTAGGCGCAAAAACAATGGCTTTGCGTACTTTGCGAGAACGGGCGAAAACACCGCCAACTTCCTGATTCCGAGGTGCTACTGAGAATATCTTGACCGAAAAGTCCAATAACTTATTTTGGCCCGACCCGGGATTCAAACCCCACATGTGCAGTCACATTAGCAGTCGCACTTTCGACCACTAGACGAAGTACCACTAGAGGGAAGTAATAACAATATCACGTAATAGCGGATGAGGAAATCTACGTTTCGTTCTGACGTCATAAGCGGTGACAATGAGTAATGTCAACACCTGTGATTGATGGACTTATCATCATCTATTGTAAACCAGATGTGAAATACACAGACCTGCGACGGCGAGGTCCGAGACTTCTGGTGCCGTGATAACTAATTCGACTGCCAAACTTATGGGTTATGGAAAATTCTTACAACAATGAGAGAGACACACATATCCCAGAATTACCTGTTATGAGCTGATGATGATATGCTGAGCTGATAATAATAATTTTATACGTGGTAGAGCCACGCTGCAGCTATATTATGGCTGTAGCACGAATGGGTCGGCTCGACCGGGGTAGGACCACGCTTGCACAGTATACCAGCGTAAAATAGCAGCTTAATACTGCTGTGTTTTTATGGTGAGTGTAGAGATCCGGAGACCCTTTTTACTGGAATCGAGGCGCTCCATCTTACGAGTAGTAATCAGGGGTGACAACTCATCTGCGTTTTGATTCTTAATCGAGGATAAATGTAAATGTCTATGGGCCACAGCCTCCAGTAACCATCAGGTGGACTGTGTCCTCGTTTGTCACTCTTATTCTATAAAAAAATGGTAATAATGATTTTGATACGAACACTATCTGTTAAGATTTTTTTCTCACAAATTGACCTGAATTACTTAATTTAGAATTATGCTAGAAACTGTCACTGATACTAAGGCACCTCAATCAAATCAACAGCTTCTCACACTACGTTAGTTTATTCAATGGAAGCTCTTGTTTTCGATAAAGCCTAATTTCTATTTATTTGTACATTTTCAAACTTGAAGAAACTGCTTGTAATTTAGTTTAGCTTTTTTTTTTTAATTTTTTTGTAATTTAAATTTAGCTTAAGCCAAAATATTTGCGTAAATGCTCAAATTGTTTATATTTATCAGAAGGCGTTTTGCAGAAAAGAGTTCATCGCCATAGTCCAGTGCGTGTTGGCAAACATCGTTTTGTTCTCGGGTTCTTACCTAAACATGGAAACCATAGTATATTTTAAAAAATTGGTACTATCCCCCTTTTTTAATATTCTATTCTTTAAAATACTTAGATCGTAAATTACTTCGTTTCCACTTTTTTTATTACGTTTTCCCTTTCTTGTCTAATAAATGATTTTTCTTTACATAGCACGTAACATTGTGTCATGTCTTAAACAGACTAGTCTTATGATTTTAATCAATTTACGAATCACGTTTACGACCTTTCCTTACCTCCTCGTAAGCAGAACATCCTAATGCCTTCGCCATAAAAGCGAAAGTGTTTCAGTTTTGAGTTTACCTCATTCAGTTTTTGTGAAGTGCCAAGTCACGATCTTACTTAAATAGCTGTTTTTAGATTGTATTCATCTTGCCACATATAAATAAAGTTTAAAATAGTTTACAATTACACTTTTACAATTACATGTAAAACATACGTGTAATAGTATTGCAAACTATTACGGCTACAAATATCTTATATTTTCACTTTTACTTTATATATTTTTATATTTAATTATAATTAATATATAATATAGATGTATAATTATATTTCTTCTTCTTCCTCTGTCCTTAAATAGTCCAAAACCGAATCTGTCGAAAACGCCACACTTGCGTTTTGTGTACTCGGTCTCCCACTTTGACACTGCTCACCTTTGTCACTCTGTATAATATTATATTATCTGTGTATAATTATAAATCAAACATAAATCAATGGATGGTAGAATACTTTTTCGGTACATATACACTCATATATCTAAGGTCTTGATCCAGTTAAAAATCACTCATCACAAAACACAACGCGGGTAAGCTCTGCTCTGAATGCCACGTTTCCAACAAAAAAGGGTCTCCGTATCTCTACACTCACCATACGATGTTTTGTATGGCGCAGCAGTATTAGGCTTCTATTTGACGCTGGTATTCTGTGAAAGCGTGGTTCTTCCCCGGTCGAGCCGACCCATTCGTGCAACAACCATAATATAGCTGCAGCGTGGCTCTACCACGTATAATGGTAGAGTCAGCCGCGCTGCCCCAATATGTGTTGGCGAACTTCACATGTCTTTAAATTTATTTTAAGCTCTTAACTTTAAGTTCTTTTTAACTTTTATGCTGGTATTACATGACAGCGTGGTCCTTCCCCGGCCAAGCCGACCCATTTTTGATGCAACCATAATATAACTGCAGCGTGGCTTTACCACGTTAGTAGATATTAAAAAGCAAAATTTGATTACAGTGTCACGATTTGATACAAGTGTAGTGTCGGTGAAATAACAGTTAGTCGGTCTAGTCTCAGTCCAGACTCCTTTTATATCTAGGATTAAAAAAGGAGTATTTTTGGGCGTATAACCTGAACCTCTTCATAGTGCGGCGGCAAAACAGGCTTCTGTTGGGAAAACTCGCTGTATAGTAGATCTCATCTTTTCCCTCGGGCCAGATGAAGGTTAAGAGTGAGTCCATTTCTAATAAAAAAATTGCACGAGAAAGCTATTGCATGGCATTTTTTATCAACTTATGCAATTATAATATTTATTTATTTTATTTATGCAGTCGAAGTCATTAAATCAAGCTCGGCGATGTGATAACGCATATGTAGTGCAGCACCACCTTGCTTTATTCATAGTTCGCTTCAGATACCTAAAAAGTACGCCAGGCCGAAAAGTTATGCAACTCTAATGTTTCAAAATATTACCCAATGGTCTGATGCAGATTGGCGAACCACTGACAAGTCAATTAAAAAATATACGTTTTTTTTTTCAAATGTATAATCGCTTCTTTTGTGTAGCCGTCGTCAATCATTTATTATCTTAACTTTTGCTGACATGTCTCGATTATGATTAAATCGCACACGTAAAAGAAGCGTTCACACGCCGGCGTTACGCGTCCAACTTTCTCTTCTACGTGAGGGGATGTCTTCAGCGATATAGTTAGTAATAAAACTAGTACTTTTCACACTACATATACCAGGTTATCACAGTTCGATCGTTACGCGACTCTTTTAGCATGGTTTTAACTATGTATAATATGGCTTCTGTGACTAATTTACGGACAACGTGTCGTCGTGCAAATATTAAAAATGACATTTTAAGTATGGTTTTTAAGACGACTCCATAGCGCAGTGGCTTAGCAATGAGTGGTTGCGCTGGGGGTCGCGGGTTCGAATCCCGCACGAAACAAGTATTTGTATGGCCTACAAATAGTTGTTCCAGGTCTGGATGTTTGTCCTTGTGCAATTTATGTTTGTAAACTGCCCCCACGATACAAGAGAAAATCTTAGTATGTAACGTTTTTTAAAGAAGATTAAAGAAGAAGATTTCCGTGTGTGCACATCTACGTATGTATCTATATATGTATATTCGGATTCAATTTTCGCCCCGTGTATCTCGAGAACAAAGAGAGATATTCACATGGGACCAGTTTCATTTAACGCGTAATTATGTAACTTAGACCTCATTAAATTTTGAGCAAAACCGGTCAACTCGTTTTTTGTGCTGAATGAAAAATTGTATAAAATATTAAAACATATGATATTTTTTTATTCTTTCCACTGGGAAGTTAGTCGTGTAGACCTTTCGGGTCGCACCTAGACCGCTTTTTCTTAAAATATAAGTTATAGTATACGATTTTTGTCGCTGTCCTCTTCCTAGTTTTGGTGACCATATTATCCTCGTGTACCTTATTTTATAAAGTTGGTTTATGTTATAAATACGAAAAAATAACAAAGGTTAGATTCTAATTGGTAACATACACTGCTCATATGTGAAATAAATTCCTCTTTCACATATAATAAGTAGAAAATCTTACAAAAAAACAGGTTTAAACGCAATTGCCCGCAATATGGGTAATACCGCTCAGGCTTAGAGGCAATAAAGATCATACTTATTTGTTTTCTTCAAACAAATCAAGTGATATAAATTTTCAATGATCAAATGAATTATAAGAGATCCACCATAAACAACTCAATCATAAGCTAAATCGTGAATAAGCGCGATTATTCTTTATTGGATATAATAACTATGACTAATCATCGGAGCACCGGGCACATGAATCAATAAAAGATCCTTCTGGAGAATCCCATCTAGAGGACATTGCATTGCACCACAGTGCGCAGCGATTCCATATTTAATTATATCGTCAAACACTTTTGCAAAGACTGCATTTGTTATCGTTTTCACCGACCTCGTCCATTTCGTCATCATAGTCATCGTTATAAAGAACTTTATTTTCGTCGTCTTCAGTCTTTGAGATGAGTTTTTAAGATTTTCCCTTCGTTTTCGTCGAGTTTTCTAGACATATCTGTTAAACAAGTATAAAATATCACTAAGGGGTAATGGCGTTCACTTAAGTGCCGTAACCCTGAACTATCGTTTTATATCAGAGTTAAAAATAAAAAATATACAGATACAACTGTTTAAAAGAGCACAATTTTCTTTTGGAATCGACTACTACCAGCGATTTTTCTAAACCGATGTGACTTAGGGACCTTCAAGAAAAGAGCCTACATTTTTTTAAAAGGCCAGCACCGCACCTGTGATTACCCTGGTGCTGCAGTTTTTCATGGGTGGCGGCTGACACTAAACACCAGGTGAGCCGCATGCTCATTTCTTGCTCTTCTATAAAAAATTGTTACCAGAGTGACCATTACGACCAGAAGAATATCAAGGGGAACAGAAACAAAAGATCTGGTAACATGGTGACCTGTTTTTTTAAGGACATATTATAGATACCCACTATTGCATGATTTTCATCGAAAGTGGGTACAAGTGCCTATAGAATGAACTCCTTACAATTAATTAGGTATACAAGGCTGGATGCTTGTTTACCACTACCTATAAATAAAAAATACAACAAGCAGCATTTACACTAACCTGAACTATTAAAATCATCATTATAAACCGACCAAATTGAACATTCAACTGTCAACTTTCCAATTCCGCGATTCAACTAAGTGGGTAGATAATCTTATTAGCATTTAATTCCATTCTTTACCCGCTGACTGTCGCACTGGATTTATTGAGTAGCGTGATCAGATACAGAAGTGTTTCGTGGGAATGTCAACAATTATTAGCATTAGATAAGGCTAAAATTATTTTGTTTGTTAATTTATTAACGCCTACAAATAAACGCGGTTAAGCTTTCAACGTAAATCGACTAAAATTTGAATGTAATTATGCGTAAACACACCTACGTAGGTACGTTTTTTTATAGAATAAGGGTGGCAAACGAACACACAGTCGACCTGATGGTAAGTGGATGCTGGGCCCATAGACATCTACATTTAACCTTGATTAAGTATCAAAATGCATATGCGCTGTCACCCCTGAAGACTAAGATGGAATGCCTCGATTCCACTAAAACGGGTCTCCGGTTCTTTACACTCACCATACGAAACACAGCAGCATTAAGCTGCTATTTTACTCTGGTATTCTGAGAGAGCGTGGTACTTCCCCAATCGAGCTGATATACTATCATGCTACAACCATAATATAGCTGCAGCATGACTCTACCACGTATAAAACATACTCATACATATTATATAACATATACACTCAATACGCAATGATAAGTAGGAATGTACACTTTTTTATTGTACTGTGGAATACGAAAATAATTTCGGTACGAGGGAACAAGTTAGACGTCCAAGTATGAATAGCCGTAGCGAGATCTATTTCAGCAAACTATTCTACTTCATTCATTTTATTTCATTTAAAGCACAAAAAACGATTACAAAATTAGGCTTAAAGTTTAAATAACAATGTATAAATAACACGAGTAATTAATATAACCAGCACCATTATCCACAAAGTAATACGACATGACATATAGAGAAATAAATAATTATAACATGAAACAAAAAGTAAAAACTGACTTAAAATTGCTAAAAACGAAGTTGTTTATTTGCAAACCTTAGGGGTGGAATTTTTTCACCAAAGTTATATGGGACCACAATCAAAATCGGTCCTTATCTGCGAAGATATCATATGAATTTCCTTAAACAATAGTCCAATATTAAACTTTTCCACCGACTATTTTCATACCGTTCGGGCCGGAACTTTTTCCTTCAAAATTTAATGGGACCACCCCGGAGGTAAAGCCTGTTTAATAAAAAAAGAATTATTAAAAGCGGTTGACAATCTGCGAAGATATCGCGTAACATACATACAAAAAACATACCTCCTCCTTTTTGAAATCGGTTCAAAAAAGGAATACAATAATATTTACGGCTGTCTTGTTAAATATTTTTAATTCTATTGAATTTCCAAAAACCTGTCTATCACATTTTTTCATATTTTAACACGTTTTAATTAAGTCACTTTCTTGTTTGTCTGTAGTTCTGAGTGGAATTAAGTAATTGATTTTAATCTAACTTCCCGATGAGCTGGAAACTTGAAATTTTGAATGTAGCTCAAACTCAGAGACAATACAAGTGTGGCCGTAGTAGGAAAAGGGGAGATCTCCCGCCAGGCAAGGTGTTCTGCCTGGGGAGCGGCCGACACTCCATGTGATAGTTCGGAGATGTTCTATATATACCGTTTATGATTCGGAATGTTGATGGCGTGATTTAGGCTTCGGTGTATTTCGCTTGTGGCGCGACGACGGCGCCGCCACATCACCCCCCTGCTCAGACCGGAGGTCGATAGTGCAGTCTCGTTGTCGACGAATGTGCAAGTGCCAGGAGATTTGCCTTGTAGTCTGCGGTGAGTCGAGAAGAAGGCAAGTAATCTGCGAGAGTGCCGTGAAGCAGAGGCGAGCAGTAAGGCTCAGAGCCGTGCCGAACACTGTATAGCGCAGAGAGTAGCTTGAAGGAACAGGAAGCATTATTATTCCAGTGCTGCGGTGAACCTTGTGAAGCTAGATGGCTTGCAGGATATGAAGACTGCAGTTGATATCTGCTCGGGAGCGAATGGGTGGGATATTCTATGACGATGATGAAGCTTGAAGTTTCTGAAGGTTGTTTGGTTGCGTGTTCAGATCACGTCGGATGGTCACCACTGTGGTCGTGGAAGAAAAGGGGAGATCTCCCGCCGGGCAAGGTGTTCTGCCCGGGGAGCGGCCAACACTCCGTGTGATAGTTCGGAGATGTTCTATATATACTGTTTATGATTCGGAATGTTGATAGCGTGATTTAGGCTTCGGTGTATTTCGCTTGTGGCGCGACGACAGCGCCGCCACACAAGAATATGATAAAAAGCCTGATATTTTTTGTAATTAACTTGTTTAAATGTGTCTGTGTAATCTGAATAATTCCTGTTGATGTATATTGTCATAATGCGCTTTAAAGAGGCGTGTGCGTCTGCATTGGTTTTACTTAACACTATCCCTGTCCGCGGAATAGACCCGATCATAGATATGTATAAAAAAGAAGTATATTTCTATGGACCCGATAGTTAAACAATCTAAATAATAATAATAATAATAATTGGAAGTGAATGGCTACGTCACCACCGTTTGAATATGGTTATTAAGACCAACAACTATCGGAGATACATCCTAAAGGATGGCACCGTCGACGTCTGTCGAGCTTGTCGCCATCCCGGGGAGTCACTTAGGCATGTCATCTCCGGTTGTTCGGCGCTTTCTAACTCTGAGTACTTGCACAGGCACAACCTAGTAGCCAGAATTCTACACCAGGCGCTCGCTCTGAAATACGGTCTCGTGGACCGGAAATTGCCGTATTACAAGTACTTGCCGGAAGCCGTGCTCGAAAATGACCGCGCCAGGCTCTACTGGGACCGGGCCATCATCACAGACAGGACTATTCTTGCGAATAAGCCTGATATTGTGCTGATGGACCGGGCACAGTCAAGGATATTTTTGGTCGACATTACCATTCCGTATGACGAGAACCTCGTGAAAGCCGAAACAGACAAGCAAACAAAATATCTGGACCTGGCTCACGAGGTGACCGACATGTGGGGTGGTCTGCCGACCGAAATTATTCCTGTAGTCGTCTCTGCAAACGGGCTAATCCCAGTCAGCCTCTCGGGTCATCTGAGGCGACTGGGACTCCGTGACGGACCGCTCCGGGCTCAAATGCAGAAGGCGGTGGTCCTCGATACCGCCCGCATCGTCCGCCGGTTTCTTTCCCTTTCCCCCTAACCCTCGGCCGTTTGGTCTCCCCTGCCGAGGGCTTCCATCTGGTTGGGCTTTTATTTATTTATGTACTTTTTATATTTATTTTATTTTATTGATATTTATGTATATTTATCTTTTCATTCTCATTTATAATTATATATTTATAGAACCCAACCAGATGAGAAAACTATACAGATACCCCACAATAATAATAAGCCCCCTAAACAACCACACGTCCTGATTGACCATCTAATCACGTGGGGGGCGGACACACGAATGAGAAATTACTGGCGTGGCTAACGTGGCTCTGGAAACCCATAAATAAAATGGAGACTCGTTCTAAAAGTAAACGTATAGGGCCGCTACCCGGGGGGCGATCGCCGGGGTGCACCTGGAGCTGACGCTGGGTGTCACAGCATGCGATCCGTCAGCGGTGAGGAGTTGAACAGGCGGGCTCCCACCCACAAAGATACGACGGACAGGACAGACACCCCTGTAGAACCATATAGTCCAAGCACAGTATCATACACACCCTCGAGGCCAACATCACCATCCATACCATCGTCACCAACACCTCCATCACCCCCTATTACTAGTTTAAATACAGTTCCACCTACTCCGACCTTGAGTGCTGCGCGGGAGGTATCTACCTTCTTACCCGTGTCTATCAAGGCTGGAAAAGCAAGAGTTCGAATGAAATGGAGTAAAGAAGTAAATCTATTTATCATGAGAACTTATCTATACATTACTAAATTAGAGACCGATATGACCACGTACAGACAACAATTACACGCACATTTCACTCGACAATATCCAGAAATTACTGTTTCAGAACAAAGAATCTCAGACCAAAGAAGAACCATAGTTAGGAATAAACTTCTATCCCAAGAAGTTATAGATCAATTAAAAGAAGAAGTACGAACACAATTAATTCAAGAAGAAGCGACTTACAGCTATGTAGAAACTAATATCACACAAAACACAAGTGAAAATGATCGCCAAGTACAACCACAATTGCTCAGTCAATCACAACTCATTTATACACAATCTCAGCCATGCGACCATTCACAAATATCACACACATCCACACAAACCGAAACCGTAATCCTAACGCTAGAAAATGATATTGAGACCATAGTTGTCCCAGATCAACACTTAACAACAGATACATATATCCAAGAAATCAATGAGAAATTTAGAACAACAATAACGTTATACTCTGGGATGGATCCCGCAGCGCGACCAAGATTACCTAAACTTAAGTACACACCTAACCTGTTTCGACTGGTTAATTTATTTAATGAAACTATACTCACACAATATATATCTGATGACACACAACTTATAGACATACATTTACTTATATACTGCACAGCGATAGTAATATCCGAAGAATTGAACTTTAAAATCACAGACAATGCAAGAACTACAAGAACAAGACAAAATACAGAACCAGCATGGCAACAGAGACTAGAAAAAGACATTGAAAAATTAAGAGCAAACATGGGTAGACTCACTCAGTATATTAACGGTTGTAGATCTAATAAACTAGTCAAAAAAGTAGAGGTCATATTTAGGAATAATGCTACGCATACCAGACACGAAAAAAGTAACACAAGACCTGAAGAATTTTTAGACACGTTAAAACAAAAATTAGCACTTAAAGTTCATAGGCTCAAAAGGTATAAAAAAGCACAACAGCGCAAAAAAGATAACGTCAGATTTGTCATAAACGAAAAATTGTTTTATAGAAACTTACACAAACCACAAACAGACATAATCGATGAACGTAACACACATACACCTAACCTACCTACAAAAGAACAACTAGAAGCATATTGGGCGAGTATTTGGGAAGAGCAAAAACAACATAACGACAAAGCATCTTGGATAATTGAAGAGGAAGCAAAATGGAGAGATATTGACGAAATGGAATTCGAAGAGGTAACAGAGTTAGACATAACACTCATTACAGCTAGGTTACATAATTGGAAATCACCTGGTATAGACAAAATTCATAATTTTTGGTACAAAAAAATTAACGTCTCTACACAAACCTTTAGCAAGAAATTTAACAGATATAATAACAGGACAACAGAACACTCCCGAATTTATTGCAACAGGAATTACTTATATGCTACCTAAAACAAAAAATTCACCTCAGCCTTCCCAATACCGACCAATTACATGCCTACCCACAATTTACAAAATATTGACATCTGCTATCACAAAGAAAATTCAGTCGCACATTGAACACCACAATATAATAGCAGAAGAACAGAAAGGATGTAGACAGGGCCACATGGGATGTAAAGAACAGCTGATAATTGATTCCACTATTCATAAACACGCCACCTCTAAAAATAGAAATTTACATTGCACCTATATTGATTATAAAAAAAGCGTTTGACAGTGTTCCTCATTCATGGTTATTAAAAATATTAGAAATTTATAGAATAAATCCGAAAATAATCGATTTCTTACGCCGAATAATGTTACAATGGAAAACAACACTACAAATAAATTGTAACCAAAATACTGTCACCACGCGACAAATCTCAATCACAAAAGGCATCTACCAAGGTGACTCCCTGAGCCCACTGTGGTTCTGTCTCGCCCTAAACCCTCTGTCTCATTTGCTGCAGAGCTGCGGGGCCGGATATTGCCTCAAACTTAATACAGACGAAACAACAATATCGCATCTTATATACATGGACGACATCAAATTATATGCAAAAACAGACAAGGATATGAAGAAATTAATAGATATAACAACAGAATTCAGTAGCGATATTAATATGCATTTTGGTTAAGATAAATGTAAAACACTTCACATTGTAAGAGGCAAAGTAAGGCCCGGCGACTATGTGGTAAATGAAACGGAGGCTATTACAGCAATGGAATCGACTGACTTATACAAATATTTAGGGTATGTCCAACTTAAAAGTCTTGACCACGTACGAATTAAAAATTCTCTCACTACGGAATACAAGAGAAGACTTAACGCCGTTTGTAAAACTCAACTTTCAAGTAAACATCTCATCAAAGCCATTAACATCTATGCCATCCCCATATTAACGTACTCATTCGGAGTTATAAAATGGTCCAAAACTGATGCAGAACAATTAGAGCGAACTACACGTACAACACTCACGAAACACAATAACCTACACCCTAAATCAGCCATAGAGAGACTAACAATAAAACGAGAACATGGAGGGAGAGGCCTAATGGATATCCAGCACCTATGGCGGAAACAAGTTAGTCGATTAAAATCATTCTTCTATACAAAATCCCATACTAGCAATATTCATAAAGCCATCGTAACGAATGATATTAACTACACTCCACTTAACTTAAGCAATCAGATTGAATCCCAAAACACTACTAGTGATAACCCACAGACACACAAAATTGACGAATGGAAGAAGAAAGTTCTCCACGGTCGGCACCCTCATGACTTAGAGCAATCCCACATAAATAAGTTAGCTTCAAATAAGTGGCTGAAAATAGGCAACTTATTTCCAGAAACAGAAGGATTTATAATAGCTATTCAAGACCAGATCATAAACACAAAAAATTACAGAAAATATATAATTAAAGATCCTACAGTAAATAATGACAAATGTCGCAAATGCCACACACATCCAGAAACCATTCAACACATCACAGGCGCATGCACAACTCTCACACAGACTGACTACACTCACAGACACAATCAGGTGGCCAATGTCATTCATCAAAAACTAGCACTCAAACACGCACTCATTCCAGATGCCAACACTCCGTACTACAATTATACACCAAAACATACTCTAGAAAACACCACACATAAACTTTTTTACGACCGCGGCATTCTCACCGATAGGACAATCCACTATAACCGACCAGATATAATTCTACAAGATAAAATAAATAATATTACTTACCTGATAGACATTGCAGTCCCCAACACACACAACTTGCAGAAGACGATAACTGAAAAAATTTGTAAGTACGCAGAACTTAAAGATGAAGTGACTAGAATCTGGCAACAAGAAAAAAGTATATGTGGTCCCTATAGTCCTCTCCACAACAGGTGTCATCCCAAATCATCTCCTCCGTAGCTTAAAATTATTACAACTAAAAGAAACTCTATATATTACACTTCAAAAAGCAGCTATATTAAATACATGCAGAATAGTTAGGAAATTCATGCAGATAGAAGAAAATGAAATAGGACCTCATCAAATCACATGAACTACACTACACACCACACGCTGCATTTGCTTTGGCTTCGGCCCGTAAATGTAGTTGAAATCCAGCCTAGAGCTGAGAAGTGAAAACACTTACCGTAAATAATAATAATTTTTATTGACACAATGTAAGGATTACATTATCTATCTTTAAGACATTTGAACAAATGGTATGAGTTATAACTTATCTATACAATTTTATACACTAGCGTCTAAACTAGGCCGAGCCTGTATCTTAGACACTAGTCAATATATATAATAAATATGATATATAAATGTTCAAATATGATTCATGGCACAAGGAAAGGGTTAATTTAGGAACCAACTATTTTTGTGTGTAAACGTTGAGATAGGCAACAAAATTTTCCTGATACAACAACTTAAATTATTAAAATACTACAATTCCTAACCCAACTAATCTAATCTAATCGTGGCAAATATCTCTTTTAAGTGGCAATCTATGGTGGCTGGTATCTGGCGATGTTGTTTGTATTGTTTAACATTGGACTTTAATAGGCTGTAAGAGATAGTATGGGAATAAATATGATATATAAATAATAATTTAGCTATGAAAAATTTGATGCACCTAAGTTTAATGAACCGCATTAAGCTACACGTAGTTCATCATGTAGTGGATCATCATGGTGGTGGCGCAAAAAAATCCACCACACCACGCCGTACCATCCCTTGGGTGTCGTAAGAGGCAACAGAAGGAAATCAAACAGAAAATAGACAGTAGAATCTTTTTAGAAAAAGGAGCAATCGTGCATACGGATTACCTGATGGTAAGTGATCACTGCCGCCCATAAACATCTGCAACACCAGAGGAATTAAAAATGCGTTGCCGGTGTTTCAGAAAAAATTAGGCTCTTTTCTTGATTATATCTTGAGAATGAAAGGATGCCGTATGTTGGCTGGTACTTCACTTAATTTATTTACGAGATTGGAGATCATATTCCTCCAACGAACGCGGGCCATGCGACTCATGCTGTGGGATAATGACAGAAACAAAAAAAAACTTTATTACTATTTACTGTGAACTGTCTAGAGTACCTAGAGACTGAGTCTAAGTCATTAAAATAGGAATAGCTAATAGAAACAGAACTATCATAAATTAAACGCAATAAATGTTGGTGATCGAAGGTCCTTTAATGTTACCCACACGGATGTACTACCGGATGACGGCGTTCGATTAAACTGCATATTTTAAAAGAGACCTATACCAAATCGATATTAATTATAACAACAGATTAAAACGTTGATTTATTTAAGTCACTAGATAATTTGCCTTTGTGGATTTGCAGAGATATAGGAAGGCTTAGACCGTGTAGCTGAAGAATATCCGCTACCCCATATCGTCCCGTGGGTGTCCTAAGAGGGAAACTGAGACAGGAGATGGGCACCAGCGTCTTTCTAATAATCACTACAAAAATAAACAAAACTGCAGGTTACTGCCACGGTGGAAACTAAAACAAATTTTCCTCGTTTACATTTTGAGAAGTGACAAGTGCGAGTGGCAAGTGCAACTGACAAATGACAAGTGCTTAGTGCGTGTGAACAGGCAGAAGTGTTAAGGGGAAATATAATCTCAAATGGCTTAGCAAGATCCTTCGTTATACCGAAAATATTGCAGCATTAATTTTGAAATAAATATATGGTAAAGTTGAGGATTAATGTTAAGGATTATGTGAGACGAAAACACGATTTCGTAAAATTTTCTCGATGGAAAAAAAAAATCCAAAGTTACCTCCAAAATAAACAATAAACCGCTGTTATTCATAAAATACTTTAAATAAGATCATGAAACTGTGCATACTAACTGAACTAACTATAAAGCAGTGCTTATGTTATTTATTTTTTTTAAAATACCATTATTTTCACTGTATAAAGAAATTAACCTAAACTATCGGCCTCTTGAAGCGTGATTCCAGCCGCACGGTCACTTCGCTTCGGCCTTTGAACGGGGAGGTTATTGCTTACGATCAGAATATACATTACGCAACAGGACGACGTAAAATTAAAATGGGAAATAACCGTAATAAAAATAGGAAGCGACTGGCTTGGCGTTAAGAAACAGGCATAAATATGATAAACCTAATGAAATAAGTGTCTAACGACCTTTCTCCTTACAGTATTAGTGATTACAAACATGTCGGTACATAGCATACGACGCGCGGGCAAGTGGGTAGAAATTAGAATTTGAGCTGACTTACTCTATCCCCTTAAGTGGGAATAAAATGCGCACTAAGCACTTGTCATTTGTAACGTGTCAGTTGTTACTCGCACTTGTCACTTCTCAAAATGTAAACCGGGCCTAAGACCTATCTAAATCAATAAATATATAAGAGCAATTACAGAAACTTTATTCCTTTTTTAGCTTCGACAGGTATAATATTCAATCATATAAAGATATCGGATTGTAAATAATTAGGCCAGATAAAAAGGGTCGCGTAGAAACACTAGCAATCATTAAAGCTAACTCCGCTTGATATCCCGTTTATAGCTTATTTGCTTTTGTAATTTATCGATCGCGAGATAAAATAATAGTCGTAATAAAATTTCTTATAGCATGTTCGTTTCTAGTTAAACTTTGAACTTAAATAAATTAACACCGCGGTTTTACGTTGCTTAATTAAATCCTTGAAACAAGTAGTTAAATGAAACTAATTGTTACGGATTTTATCGCGTTTAATTTCTTTTTAATTACCGACGTTTCGAGTACTTTGCAGCACCCATGGTCACAGAGTGGACTGAGATTATTGACATCCTGATGTAAGCTATAGAGTTATTAGAGTTAACCCAGAATAACTTCAGCTTTTTAATTATTGCTTTTGGTCCGATCTACGCTGAATAAACTTATTATGTCTTGAAGTCTTGCAGTGGTATAGTGGCAGTAACCCCCCTCCCCCTTCCCGTTAGTTTATTTTCATTTATTTATGAGTTTCATTTAATGTGTAGTGTTCGCGTAAATATAAGAAATCAACACGTAGTTAAATTTAAGTTATGGTGCTGCTTAAATATTATCATGGTCTGAACAAGTAATTTAAAAAGCATATTTTACGGTTAAACTTACAACGTAGCACAAAATATAGTATGTCAAGTAAATTATTCCTAGTACGATACTGCCACTCGAGAACCATTCTTTCCTATGAATAGTCAGTTCTCAGAGATAAAATTATGGCCAGCCCATCGCTACTTCAGTCTGCTGATCTAGTCGGTTTACTCAGTTGTTCCACCTATTAAAGTTATATAGCATATCATTCTTGTTATGCAAAGACATCCAAATTATTCTAGCGATTATTATCCAACAAACTGACAGTCCGACAGACATGAATAGCATTCCATATATGGAAGGGCAAGATTTACTCTCCCATCATTCGTCCAACCTATTCTTGACGCATGTAAATTACTATAACAACGCCACTGTCAAACTTAACACCCATTACAACAAAAGTGCATTGAAATAGAAACTGTAAAATCCATCCTCTAAAGTTTATTTCGATGTTCATCCAAAGATAATTTGTGACATATTAGAGTTAAACAGGTACTTAGTTAGACCGCGAATGTTTAGCTTATGCTCGATAATCTGAACATTAACAATGGTCTAATTTTAGATCCACTTAATTATTACAATTCACGCTCAATTACGGCTGAATTTGTGATTGCTTGTTTGTTGGGTATCATATTGGGTGATTGTTTTTATAAATGTATCAATATAAATTTTGTCGAATAATTATTCACTTGATAATTAAAACTTTGCATATTTTCTTCTGATTTAAACATTTATGTTTGTTTGTTCGTATCTGATCTGATGTGCTGCCATACCCTTCATGAGATTGTGCTAATTTTTTTTCTACTTATTGCTTGCATTTGCGCGAAGGTTACAGGCATAGTACAGTTAACTTATAGTAGGTGGCGCGCGTATTGTACTGAAAAAATTATTAGAATATTATAATATTATATCATTCACTTTCATACGTGGTAGAGCCATGCTGCAGATATATTATGGTTGTATCATTTATAGGTCGGCTCGACCGGAGAAGGACCACGCACTCACAGAATACTAGCGTAAAATAGCAGCTTAATGCTGCTGTGTTTCGTATGGTGAGTGTACAGAACTGGAGAACCATTTTGCTGGAAATGAGGCATTCCATTTTAGTCCTCAGGGGTGACAACGCATCTGCATTTTGATTCTTAATCGAGGTTAAATGTAGATGTCTATGGGCCACAGCATCCACTTACCATCAGGTGGTCTGTGGGCTCGTTTGTCAACCTTATTCTATAAAAAGATATTTCTTCAGCAGCAGTAACGCGCCGGGTATCAGCTAGTTATGTATAAACATCGATCACTAGTTTTTTATTAGTGATCGATGCGTATAAAAGATACTTCACTCACTTGTAAACTGCGTGCTTGGAATTAAAATTTGAATCCAGCATTGCACTACCGTAGGCTGATGTTGATTTTAACGTATTTAATAATTTTACTAAGTATAATTTCGTAAGGTCGAAAGTGGATCAAAGGACAACTTATAATTAAACTATCTCTTCACACAGTAACGCAGTCTGAGCAAGAACGGTCCTGCATAGCCCTGTTACGGCTTCAGCGTCGCTGCGGACAGTTCCTCTGGGTACATACGGTTTTGCAGCTAAAAGACAACCTGGAGAACTCACAGAGGCCGGTTATCGTCTGCACTAACCAAGTTTTGAGGTAAGTATAAATAACCTTTTTCATTTTTATATTTTATTTTAGAATATAATAGAATTATTTTTATTTTCTCATCACAAACAGGTACAGAATTATTGATGACAAACATATTAAAATTGAAAGAAAAGCAATTACTATTGAATCAATTTACTTTTATATTTTAATCTTTATTTCATTCCTATATAAAAAGGGTACATAGAGCGAGTCGACCTAACCCGAGTGATAGTGACGTAACAGCATTTATCATACCGTTTCTTCTCGTAGGTGTCGTCAGAGGAGTGTAGGGGGAAGAACAATAAGATCTCGTTGATTAAAATTTCCCGAAAGGAGTTTCTGATTTTAACCGTTGACAGATACTTACAAAGTTGTTAAAATCGACGGCTTCGTGGCGAATTGCCTTCTTATAATTGTTTTAAGTCTCGATGCTTGTCCTTGTGAAATTTACGTATTTAAACTGCTGCCACGATACAGGGCAAAATCCTAGCGTGGAGGTAGGGTTGCCACCCATACTACAATATATAGTATCGTACTATATTTCAGTCAGTTAGTACAACTATATACAAAATGTAACAAAAACCTTTTTTTTTTTTGCATGGGGAAATGCCTACGCATACCCGCCTCGCGGGGGGCAAGGACGGGTTATGTCGGACTCGCACCGACTAAAACCCCATGGTGTTCCACCTTTGTCGCATATTGGCAGGGCTACGGGAACGCTTTCGCACCCATCCGCAGCCCTACTAGCGCCTGCCGCCCCATGGCAGCACCTCCTCGGGAGAGGAAAATTCCTCCCCGTTCTCCTTCCCAGGTAAGGCGCACCAGAACACATGGCGCGCCTTCCTCCACGGCCTCCAACTACGTCTGTGCAACAGACGCCCCCGCGTCCGATGCACAAAGGCCATGGGGCCAGGAAAAACGAGCACTTAGAAGTACTAGCCTTCCCGACCCCAGCGGCGGATCTGGTCTATGGCTCCGCCGCCAACCAAGATTCGGCTGCGGAGGGTATGCATGCCCAATGCATGTTGGCGAACTTCACATGTCTTCGAAATATTTTTTTCTTATTTCTCTGACATGCAGGTTTCCTCACGATGTTTTCTTCATCGCCGAGCACGTAGTAAATCAGCATTTAAAGTTGCAATTAACAATTTCATTGGTGCCGGCGGGTATCGAACCCAGTTTGCTCGCGTACTGTTAAATTTACAACGAGCGCTAACCATATAACTATAGGATAGCTAGTGGTTAATAAATATGTTAAAAATTCATTTGAAAAGAAGAAAGAAAATTAAAATTTTAACTTGACACGCTAACTGCATGCATCCCCAGTAAACTACAGCAGTATGGTGAACATGTCGACATCGTGGGGAAACTGCCCCACGATGTTTTCCTTCACCGCCGAGCACGTGATAAATCAGCAATTAAAATTGCAATTAATAATTTCATTGGTGCCGGCGAGGATCGAACCCGGTTTGCTCGCGTGTTGTGAAATTTACAGCGAGCGCTAACCATCTGAGCTACCACGGCTGTTGATCTAAATTAATCTAATATAATAAATTATATAATAAATCTAAATGTATAAATAAATAAATAATAAATAAATAACTTTACTTGACACTTCTGTTTCATTACAACATCATTGAACCCTGACTCCCAAACTAGGATACCTTTATTTCAGGAGTCAGTTCCTTCCCATTCAATAACTCTTTGTGTTGAAAGTATATTAGCAAATATTACTATATATTTAATTCTTAGATTTAACACTATATACGTATGTGTATGTGTGTATATATATATTTTCACAATCTTTTTGCGTCACGATTCTGCACAATATCAAATCTTCAAATAGTAAATCCAAAGAATTCAAGAATATTTCAATCGATGGTAAAATAATCACTTCAATTATTCCAAAAAGCGTAGCAAAATCAAAACGTCAATATAAGTACTATGCAATATTCGCGGGTAAAATAACTTTATCATGGCGGCCATGCGCCGATGCAACGCAATTACTGTACGGACTAACTTTACAATATTACGATGCGTTCAGGATAGGCTGAGGTTACATACAGTACTAGAATTTTATGGAATAGTCTCATCATTTAAGACGAGAAAAGTAGAAGTGATTGCTGTTGCACGTTAGCATGTGTGGTTTGGAAACATGTTAGATTTTCAATCAGTCAATTCAGATAAGTTCCAAGTCTTATTTATGTTTTTATAATAAACTTGCTACGAATATTATATTCGGCCACACGCCGTAAATCGAATATTCTGCGGGTTTCCTGGCAGAATAGCCGAATATTAAGCAAACGTACGTTTAACGTAGTGTTTCTTCAGAGCGTCTATTCTCTGAAACTCGGATTGTCTTCATAATACTTCTTAAAATGTTAATTTATGAACACTGTAATTAAAATATTATATATTGTCTTCTAGAAGAAAAGGAGCAAACTACTGTAAGATTCAACAGCACAAAAGGTGTTGCTAGGGC
This sequence comes from Parnassius apollo, assembly GCA_907164705.1. Taxonomy (NCBI): domain Eukaryota; kingdom Metazoa; phylum Arthropoda; class Insecta; order Lepidoptera; family Papilionidae; genus Parnassius; species Parnassius apollo. The sequence continues at coordinate 9,294,646 of CAJQZP010000295.1, forward strand.
ATTGTAAACCATTGTGAAATAGATAGGCTTTTATGTTAAAGACCTAGTAATAAAATAAAATAGGAAATACTACCGATACAAGTAAAGTACATAATTTTGGAATTTTCAGTATGTATAGAATTGACAGATGACCAATGAATGAATGATCATTGATCATCTTAATTACTTTTATAGTGCATAAATCGTCTCTAATAAATCGTTGGTGTCATTTATTTAAAAATATGAATGCAGAGTTTAACAATTGATACGGGTCAGTAAATACCACAGGCTATGGATTACGAGTATATCCTTCATACTTGTCCGACGTTGAAACATGAGGAAGCGCAAAATTTCCGAACATTATAAAGTTCGATCAACAAAATACTTGTGTAGTTTATATATTTGAATAAAGCAAAAATGATATTTGTGGACATAAAATACAAATTAATGTAACATATATCAAAAATATAAGGGCATGTAAACCAAGCTTAAGATTTACGATATTGAACGTCAACTCGGCGAATAACCCACAGAACCTATCATGATTACGACCTTAATACTTACATGCTACGCGAACAAATAATTACGAATTTGCACATAATTGGGCATCATTCTCTACGCAATTTTATTTGTTGGACGATAAGAAAATTAAAGAGTAATAATATTATATGAATATAAAGATATAAAGAGTGATATACATATTTTGCTATGTTGTCAGATAATTTTTGTAACCGTTTGACTTCTAATGACAATAAACTGTTTTCAGCATTCAGCAGCAGAATTATTTTTCCAAAAGTAAACAAAACTGTAAAGGAAATCATTATTAAAAGACATCATAAAATTTAAAGTGTATAATGTAAAGTGAGCCGTGGTAGCTCAGATGGTTAGTGCTCGCTGTACATTCCTAAGTACGCGAGCAAACCGGGTTCGGTCTCAGCCGGTACCAATAAAATTGTGATTTGCAATTTTAAGTGCTGATTTAATACGTGCTCGACGGTGATCGACGGGAAACATCATGAGGAAACCTGCATGTCTGTGAAGTTCGCCAACACGCATTGGGGCAGCGCGGCGGACAGTTCCTTGCCCTAAAACCCTCTCAGAAATGAGTGGAGACCTGTACCCAGAGTGGGACGTATATAGGCTGTAACTTTAACTTTTTAACTTTTAATGTAAAGTTCACCATTTATCCGTTTTAATACATACGTCATCGAAGGGAAAATTATGAAAAAGAGAAAGCAAGCTACCCTAATGCGTGTTGGCGAACTCAACAGACATGCAGGTTTCCTCACGATGTTTTCCTTCACCGTCAAGCACGTGGTAAATCAGCACTTAAAATTTCAAATCACAATTTTATTGGTGCCGGCGGGATCGAGCCCGGTTTGCTCGCGTACTTAGAAATGTACAGCGAGCACTAACCATCTGAACTACCACGGCTCACTTTACATTACACACTTTAAATTTTATCGCGTACGTTTTCTATGAAACAATATTTCCAAAATTGCACGTCCCGCTCCGTCCGGAATAAAACACGTTACGTATGCAGCGACCTTAAGGGGAAATATAATGTAAAATGGCTTAGCAAGATCCTTCGTTATGCCGAAAATATTGCAGCATTAATTTTGAAATAAATATATGGCAAAGTTGAGGATTAATGTTAATGATTATGTTAGACGAAAACACGATTTCGTAAAATTTTCTCGATAGAAAAAAAATTCAAAGTTACCTCCAAAATAAACAATAAACCGCTGTTATTCATAAAATACTTTAAATAAGATCATGAAACTTTGCATACTAACTGAACTAACTATAAAGCAGTGCTTATGTTATTTACTTTTTTTAAAATACCATTATTTTCACTGTAAAAAGAAATTACCTAAACTATCGGCGTCTTCAAGCTTGATTCCTGTCGCACCGTTAGTATCGCTTAGGCTTTTGAAGGGAGAAGTTGTGTCGCTTACGATCAGAATACACATTACGCAACAGTACGACGTAAAATTAAAATGGGAAATAACCGTGATAAAAATAAGAAGCGACTGGCTTGGCGTTAAAAAACAGGCATAAATATGATAAACCTAATGAAATAAGTGTCTAACGACCTTTCTACTTACAGTATTAGTGATTACAAACATATCGGTACATAGCATACGACGCGCGGGGAAGTGGGGGCGAAATTAGAATTTGAGCTGACTTACTCTATCCTCTTAAGTCTTCTTGGCACTGAAAACGGTTTTTAACTCGAGCTGAAAGGTTTGGAAACTTTGGATTAGAGTACGAGGGGGACCGAGCTTTGATTTCATTAGGCGAGACAGTAGTTCAGTGTGCCTCTAGCCATTCGGCGATCGCTGTTAGTTTTCACCCTTGCGATCCGATACCTAACGGCGTCAAGCCATCATTTCTGGGTCTGCGACGTAGTCTTTTTCCTACTACAACGGTATCAAAGTATCCAGGACGTGTCCCTACCATCTTAACCGACATTCCTGTAGCTTATCCGCCGCGTCACGTGCTCCGGTACTGTCCCAGATGTAATTTATACATTATATGACCTAAAAGAATTTAAACAAAAGATGTTAACAAACAAACCGCTATTATTTTATATGTTTCTTAATAATTCATAAACAATAACTTCTAATCCTGATAGCTATGAGGAATATTTTAAAAAACACAATACTAAGTGGCCGTTCCACCAACTAATTGGCTTTAAAGCTGCTCTATTAAGTCGAGCGATAGTTCCAACCGGCACGGTGCGGCGGACTTTGAAAAATTGCTGCCATAACTTAACGCAGTCACTTACAGACTTCCCTATTGAGATATCAATACTAGATGACGTCCTACGACTTACGCCTCTCGTAAACATGACCCGTACCATCGTTTATGTACTTGCGTCATGTAAATATTTATTTATAGATTGTATCTATTTTACTTTTGAACTGAAAATAATACTTGGAATTATCTAATGTTGTCTTCATGAACAACTATAATGGATTATAACAACACTTCTAATAAATCCACAAAGATAAACCTTAACAAATCTAATAGTTGTTAAAAACATGCAATGTCTAGTTTACGTCTTAATTGTTGTAGAGGTACATTTTACAGCGATCAATAACTAAGCTGGAAAACTAACACGAATAACCAAATTTACTTAATTAATGGTTGAAGGGCGAATGGGTGGGCCCGACCGGGGTAGCACCACACGCTCACAGAATACCAGCGTAAAATAGCAGCTTAATCCGCCTGTGTTTCATATGGTGAGTGTAGAGAACTAGAGACACCTTCTGGAAACGAGGCATTCCCATCTTAGTCCTCAAGTGTGACCATACATCTGCATTTTGATTCCTAATCAAAGGTAAATGTAGATGTGTATGGGCCACAGCAACTACTTACCATCAGGTGAACTCTGTGCACGTTTGTCATCCTTATTCTATAAAAAATATTTAAATGGAACATTATTTTTGCAACTTTGGTATTTAATTCAGAATCCTATTTATTATACTGAATGAAAAGGCTTGAAATATAAAAATATAAGGAAACCCGCTATTTAAGAATTTTTGAAACTGATACAAAATATTTAACAGAAAGTTATCATAAATGTTATGAGCATTAAAAACATTTTAGACATAAAAGTAACTTTAACAACTGTGGTCATCAAATTTTTAGACTTTGAGTAGGATTTCGTTATTAGAATTTGTTAAAAACATTGAATTGTTAGAAAGTTGACTACAAATGTACTAGCATTATGTATGAGAATTTCAAACGATACTACGAACGATACACATATTTATGACCCTACACGATATTCGCAACATCACTATTTCACAGGCGAAATTGGATCGCGTTCCCATGGTACAGGTTCACAGCGAATAAATATTGTAAGGGTAGTGATTTATTAAGTCGGAGAGCGGCGCGCAGGCCGATCGGGCGGCCGATGTTGCTATCGGGATGGCTTGAAATATGCCCTCAGAGGGCTATTGTTGTGATGTGAGAAACTGTGCTTAACAAGCAACAAGCGCCGTGGTTGATCGATGGCGCCGTTCGTCGGTTACCCGCGCTCGTATTTTGCGCCGCGAATATGGTAAAATTTGTTAATTCCTTGAAGTTATGTGAAAGATATCTTTGTTGAAAATTGTAAAAGTTTTGTTATTTAAAATGTTCGTTGAAAGTTTTAACCCGTTGTCATGCATTAATACGTTGGAAACGATGCATAGAAAATAAGTAAATTCTGTGTTATTTGAATTTTCCTTAATAAGAAATTTAAAAACATAATATTATCATTACGGCGCATCACAAGTCAACTGCTGTACACCCCTGAGGACAGCCACAAAATGCAATCCTAACCACCTACATCTATAATTTCGCTGTAGAGGCATTTCCATAACGGAGTGAAGTATCGCATCTCGTTGTATGGATCATCACGGACAATACAAATTGTACCCTACTGTTTACTAATTTTATTAACTAGTACGCTAGGTATCTTGTTATTAAATGAAGAGATATTCTATATAAGACAAATAAACGTACTGTATCTAATCCATAAGAAACTCATAGCATAAAAGTTTTTAGTTGTATATAAAAGTATATTTTATAGAAGTTGTTCAACAGATATTCATTTCAAAAATTATTCTTCTTTAACATCACCTTGTCGAAAGTTCACCGCTGATGGGACAATGTTATCGTTGATTGTTATTTGCGATAAATTATTCCTTTTTGTAAATTTCAACGATTTTCTATTAATTTCTAATGCGCAATTTTCCGTCTGATTATAATTAGCTATCTTATGAGTTGGAACAAGCAAGACATGTATGTACAATATTCTATAGTTAAACTATTTGTAATCAGTCACACCTACTTGATTTAATTCATTAAAATTGTTTGCTATTAACCGCCAAAGTTACTGTTCAACCGACAACTTAGTAATAACGCCAGTATGCAAAACAAGGAGCTATGACTAAGGGACAGCCAAATTAAACGCGGTCGGCGCTACGAGATATATCTTAATTAATAATAATGCGCGACTAGGTGACAGGACAGCTGACCCTTGCCAATCTGTGGTCATGAGGGTGCGAGGCTGGGCATAGCTTTTAACTTGTGTGGGATTGGTTAAAGTCATAAACGTTTAACGATTTGATAATTATTTAAAATTTACAAAGCAATACTTATAATACAAGAATATTTTTCTTCTTTCGAGTGTAACTTTATATATGTAATGTTCAGTGGTAGTAAAACTTACAGTAATATAATAATAATAATCATCAATACAATATTTCTCAAGTCCACTGCTGAAAATAGGTTTCTTCCAAGGATTTTGTATTTTTATAGGAAATTCAATAACAAATAAATAAATAAATAATTGCTACAAAACACGGTCCTGAGCCACCAGCATCGTTCGACTTCCTGTATGCCTTACCAGGTCGTCTATCTAGAGGGGAGCCGACCTACACATCGCTTATATAACATATAAAACATATATGTTAAATATGAAGCAAAAAATTACTTATTTAAACTTTATTATATTTTTTTAAATATATAGCCATACAATATTTATTGTCATTATAAAAAAAAACTAAATAACTTTATCATACATTTCTACTCTCCGCGGTATAGTGAATATTTCCTGGCTTATTAATAATTGGCCTTTGAACTAAAAAGATCCAGCCTTCTTATCACCAGCGGCAACGAGAAGTCGCCGATACAGTCCATTTAGGCACTTCATCTCACGGAACGTTATTGTATTAAATTATTAAAAATTATTAATATTCACCGTTTAATCTATACATAACCTACGTTACCTTTCACATAAATAAATATATAATCATTAAAATAAATAAGTAATTAAAATTACAAAACTCTAAAAAGTATCTTCTTCTTATCGATACTTCTTCACAGATATTTTCTACAATTTAAAAGAATTGTTGGCTCTCACTTAAATTCCGCTATAATTTAAAATTAAAATAAATATATTTATAATGGTTATTTAACGTTTAGCATCGCATTCCTTTTATCAATATGCCGCTCCACGTTTACAACTTGGGCAGCCATTTTACGAGCTTTATAGTCCAGAGCACACAAGCTCGCCAGCATTGTCCGCAAGATTGCGTCATTTGTCACGTTGCACTGATGCCTTGCGCAATCTACTCATGTTACTTTGTGCTTTTCACTGACGAACGTTGCTTTTATAACGACGCGGACTTATATGAACAACGAATTTGAATGGTATCCTGAGTGTTGCCGTGTCGCTGTCATGAGACAACTTTAGAGCGGTTATAAACTGGTATTTCATTCATTATTACACTTTGAATAATATTATTTTATGCTACACAAGTCTTATACACCTTGTACAAGATAATATACGATATACAAAGAGATTTTTAGTACTACGAATGTCTGTGTAAAGCTTTATGAAACTATAAATAAAATACCACCTTACTTAATATTTTAGACAAGAGGAATATAAATACTTACACCGTAATTATTTCATTAAAAAAAGCAACCTTTGCCGCTTAAGACACGGCTCCGGTACGGTTTGGATGTGAATATAATAAAACAGAAAACACGGAGGTTTGGTTCAGGTGCGGCTACGACTGTAAACCGGATCTTACTAAATGTCTAATGTCACATTTTGTAACACCGATAACCGAAATAAATCATATTCACTAAGTAATGAAATGCAAACCGTTTCAGAAGTCTAATATTTTTTTATTAATGTTCATTATATAAAACATTAATTAAATATATACGTCAAATATAGTGCCTCAAATATTTATTAAATATTTATTTAAAGACTAAATAAGAAGAAGTGAATAGAGATTATTGTAGACAACATTATAAGTATTTTGTACAAATTTTAGGAAAACTTACAGGTAACTACAAACTTTTGAACAACAAATACATTCTATATTTAAATATTCCATATGAAGCATAGACGAAAACTAAATTATGTACATAACAGATGTTTGGAAGAATAACATAAAGTAATAGCAATAACATATGTATGTATTTAGTAAAAAAGGGAGTAGTGAAAAACTTAATAGAATGAATTTTACAGAGGGAGTTGCAAGTCTTGGAGGCAATTGCCTACATTTCCTTTTTGATAAATCGATAACGTTTTCACCCCCTTAAAACTTGCGAAATGAGACAATCTTCGAAATATTTATTTTCTTATTTCTCAGACATGCAGGTTTCCTCACGATGTTTTCTTCACCGCCGAGCACGTGGTAAATCAGCAAATCATTAACAATCTCATTGGTGCCGGCGGGTATCGAACCCAGTTTGCTCGCGTACTGTTAAATTTACAGCGAGCGCTAAAAATATAGCTAAAGGATAGCTAGTGGTTAATAAATATGTTAAAAATATAACTATAGGATAGCTAGTGGTTAATAAATATGTTAAAAATTCATTTGAAAAGAGGAAAGAAAATTAATATTTTAACTTGACACGCTAACTGCATCCCCAGTAAACTACAGCAGTATGGTGGACATGTCGGCCGCCTACGTCACGTCGCCTCGTGATTTATGTGTTCAAAGTATACAGACGCACAAATTGGCGAAGCTTGTTGAGACGGATATAGAACACAACAAATCATAACATTGAAGCAATCTGGCTATGCTGGACCTTTATGTTATTTAATATATTGAAAAATTAATTTTTAATTTCCGAAAAATTAATTTTTAATTTATTAGATTTTGTTAAATGTATTAATTAACAATATTAATACTTTTTATAACCACAATCCTACAAATTAAAATCAATGCGCACCCACACAAATCCTCCCAGGGCCCGGCCCACCCAAAACACAAAGCTACTATTTGACCTTCTGTAACTCCTCCAACTCACAGCTCACCACGAATACTACTTATTTAATAATAACTCTATTTCGAAAAACAGAATGGGGGGTAGCAGTGCCTACACTCAGGTTTGTTTTTTCTATCCTATTACGTATCAAAAATCTGTATAGAAAACGGTAAACTAGCATTGTCGCTTAAATGCCAATAGGTAACGAACTGTCTCCAACTGCCTTTTGCAGAACAAAGAGCTTTGCTTATCGCTTAGATGAAATGTGTCCGCTAATTAACAACACTAATCGTCGTCCCGTTGAGTTACACCTCGCTCGAACTATGAAATGAGTGAGCTGGAAACGGGAACTTTAGATCAACTCTCTGATTAGTACGCAGTTGGACCAAAATGTTAAAAGTACAAATTAGAAGCTGTAAATTGTTTAAAATCGAAAACAATTCATTTGTTTTACATCTAAAATACATGCCGCGTTAAAATGGTTGAAACCGTGATATAGTTATATCCATAAAGATATTGCTATATACCGTAATATAGTTATATGACAGCGGTTAATAAATCTTAGCTAGGAATATTTGCTTATATATGGAATGGGGTAACAAACGAGCACGCAGTCCACCTAATAGTAAGTGGATGCTGTGACCCATAGACATCTACATTTATCTTCGATTAAGAATCAAAATGCAGATGCGTTCTCAGCCCTGAGGACTACTATACCCATCATATGAAACATAGCAATAGCAGCATTAAACTGCTATTTTACGCTGGTATATTATGGGAGTGTGTTCCTTCCCCGGTCGAGTCGACCCATTCCTGCTACAACCACATACGAGTACAGCTACAGCAGGCTCTATCACGTACAGAACAAAGATACGAGCACGATCTAATAATATAACTATCTTGCTAGACTAATCTAGCGAAATAAGTTAGACGTGTAGACGAAATGTTCATGTTATTTGAAGGAAACAGATTGCAACTGTTGTGTAATTAATGCAACAACGAAAACACATTCAGGACCAAGGAAATAAATCTGAGAAAAAATAAAAAAGAGACCTCGCAACAAATTTCACGACATTGTCATTGGGTCTTCAGTTCCTGTTTTTTGACAGTAGGTTAAGGTTTAGTTGGTGGATAAAACCGAGTGATGTGAAATATAATATTGAAGGAACTATTTTTTTAATTTAAAAAAAAAATCAAAAAATATAAATTAAAGTGACATTGTAGTTAAAACTACTTTTGCCTGACTTTCGTTGTGAAAAATGGTTTTTACCAGTTATGAATTTTGACTGTACATAAATTAATTTTCCTAAATTAGTTTAGTAAGATAGTTATATATCCAGAGCGTATATATGTCAAGACCCATAGACATCTACATAGTACATACATATATCCTCGATTAAGAATCAAAACGCAGATGCATTGTCACCCCAGAGGACCAAGATGGAATGCCTCGTATCCAGTAAAAAAGGGTCACCGGATCTCTACACTCCACTATACGGAACACAGCAGTATTAAGCTGCTATTTTACGCTAGTATTCTGTGAGAGCGTGGTCGACCTATCAAAAGCCCGCTGCTGAAATAGGCCACACCATCGATTGTTTCATAGATATATTTGCAACCGCAGATTTTTTTTATTATTTTAAGTAATTATCAGGAAGATTCTGCTGCCCATCTTCTGTATCATTATACGTGGTAGAGCCACGCTGCAGCCAGTACGAGTGGAGGGGAGACCACGCTCTCAGATTACCAGTACTGCTGTGTTTCGTGTGATGAGTGAATGGAGACTTTTCAGTTCACTGTTTACTGGAAACGTGGTATTCCATCTTAGTCTTTAGGGGTGATAGCACATCTGCATTTTATCTAAATCGAGGATAAATATACTCGTAGGTGTCTATGGGCCACAGTATCCACTTACCATCAAGTGGACTGTGTGCTCGTTTGTCACCCTTATTCTATTTAAAGAAGGTGGTAATCTCTGTTAAAAATATTTAATATTTAAAATGACCAAGTTTAAGGGGTCGACGACGCTCGTAGGTCAAGTCCATTATGCAGAACATGTGCCGCTGTGTAAACACGAGACGCCTTATCCGCATGCCCTTTCGAGGCCCAGCTATCAGCTCTTTGCCAATGCGAATGCAAAACGATTTGTCGCCGTCCAACACGTACCTATCTAAATGTTAATGTTAGTACATTCACGTGGTCCTTAAACCCTAAAATGAAAGTTATTTAGAAAGTTTCAGTATATCGTTTTATTTCGCATGCCTCATAAGTATCTACGGTTTATAACTCTTAGGTTTAATATCAAGGTCTTGTGTTTCACCCAAACTTGATTACCACAACTAAAAATAAAAGAGAAGATAAAGAAAAGTTTAACAATGCTGTCTTCATTTGAAATGAATAACACAGGCAATTTAAACGGTCTATTCTCCTATTTTTACAAATCCCAGGAAATATAAAAGGTCCATCTATTAGTTTTTTTTTTTTTTCATTAAAAAAGGACGGAGTTTTTATAATAACCTTGGGCATACGGTGATAGCTGCCAGTCTGTTACTAAAATGATTTTCATAACGGATTATGCAACTTAATTAATTTAAAATGTCACTTTTAAATTAAAACGTCCCAATGCAATAGGTTTCTTGCTGGTTCTTACGTATTTTATACCTACTTGTGTATAAAAATATTATTCCGGTGCATACTACTTGAATGTTTTTTTCTTACTTATTGTAAGAATTAATAGATTACTAATTACAAAGACGTCTTGCGAAATTAACATTCGACAGTTGAAGGGCCGACGTTTAAACATTGGAAAATAAAGTTTAAATTACTTAACAACAATAAGTTTTAATATGTTTTTGAAATAAATACCTACTAGCAAAGCTAGTCACGTTATTAATATTCTTTTTAACCGATCCCAGTAAGCTTAAAATGCATGTGTTAGGGGTGGTGGTTCACAACAGTAGTCGAATGGCGGATTCGAACCCATGACCTTTTGAGTTTGCTGTTCGTACCCTGCCATTATGCTACTGTTTTGGCTTCAAATAAATAGGTATCATAAAACTCAAAAGCCCTATTTAACTTTGTTTTTCATATTATTATTTTTTTTTCACATTATTTTTTCTTTTTCACATTTTTAGTAATCCTTATCTTAGTAAAATAACTTTTTACGCTGACTGTATCTATTAAAGTCCACAGCTAAGTCCAACTATGTGACATTTCCCTGCGTCCACAAACTTAAAGGTTGCCTATTCAAACACAAACAAATCTAGAGAAAGGTTACTTTATGACCTGGTACAAATTGTATACCACTCTTAAACAATTGTTATTTTCGATAAAAATACTTACCTAATATCATTTACTGACCTTAATTCCAGTAGTGAGTAATAGGTACTTACTTTAACATGTTGTACATAGGTATAACATGTTAAAGTAATAAGAAGTATTTGTAGAAATATCTTATAGGCTTAAATATATCATCATCACCATCATCATCATCATTACAGCCCTTCACAAGTCCACTGCTGAACATAGGCCTCCCCCGAGGAATGCCACAAAGCACGGTCCCGAGCCACCTGAGTCCATCGACTTCCTGCATATCTTAACAGGTCGTCACTCCATCTAGTGGGGGTCGCTATCTAGTGGGCTTAAAAAAAATTCACCATATTCTGGATAGCGAACCGTTTGAAAAATAATAAACCTTAAAACAAAAGTGAACAATGTGTGTTGCCAGTGATGACATAATATGGAACTGAGACGTGGTTCATTTTTGTTCCTACTGGCCCTATGAGGAAACTTAGGGTGGCTCTGCGAGTTATAGAGAGTGCTATGTTCGGAATCTTTCTACGTGACAGAATTTGTAATGCAGATATCCGCAGCAGAACCAGAGTAACCGACAATGCCTCACGGATCATTAAACTGAAGTGGCAATGGACCAGTAATACCATCGAATAAAGAAACAACCGACGAGGAAAATAGGTTATATGATAGCAGTCTCGTACTGTAGGACAGCCCTACGCTAGATGGAGTGACGACTTGGACATACGGGTAGTCGATCGATGGAGGTGGCTCATTAACGAGTATTGTGACAAAACCTGGTGGAGGTTCATGTTCAGCAATGGACTTGTGAAGAGGATTTTGGGGGATGAAACTTAGAAGGCTTTACAATCGTCATCAGATTTGGTAAATTAACGATCCCAGTGCCGCCGGTCGTCTCACACCATACATTACTAATTGGATGACAATCCGGCAATCTGCCAAGGGCTTCGAGATTTTTCTGGCATAACAACTTCTACGTCAAACAGGTGCTGAACAAGTCTTTATTTTACCACCACACAATGACATAAAAGATTCCATATATTACCATACCAAAGTTACTAATCCACTCCCAATAACATTAAAAAACTCTTTACAAAAGCTAATTTCGCGCTTTGAAGTCAAGAACGGTTCAGAATAATAAAAAGTAAAAACAGAACTAATCTGAAAATAATAATTTCCACATAATAGCATACGAGGTCGGTGCAAAGACATAATGTATCGAAGTAGTCGGGTATTTAGGAACTGACTCCATATGGGTGCCTATTGGTGACCATAATGAAAGATGAAATCTTTTACTAATATATTTATTATAGCGGAACGTGCCATACAGTTGGCGGGCAACTAGTGACTGGTTGAAAAATCTTATTCACTACATAATATAGTTGCAATACAACATTGCGAAGTTTACATGTGTGTGCGCAGCACACCTACAATACTTCCCCCTTTTACAAAAAAATGAATACAAAAAACTTAAAACTATACAATGAATATAAACTTAAAACTAACAACAAAAACTTGCTAATGCGCTTGTGCGCAGGGCTGTACGGAGACCCCCGCGAAAGGGGTGGCGGCCGCGGCGGGCGCGGGCACATGCTGCAGACTGGTGCTAGAAGCACCTATCATCTGACCCATATTCTGGCCCGATATCGGAACGCCTGTCATTAACACCTGATGACGAAGCCAGCTTTTGAACTTCTTATTAAACTTTACCCAAATAGTGTACAGGATTATCGCCCCCATAAAACTGGCTATCACATATAACCATGTTTGAAAATTATCCACTTTATTCTCTACAGTATTTTGAGCCTGAGAAACAATAACTGGTTTTTCTTGAAAATTACCCATAGTAAAAATCGTAAAACTTATCGCGCTAATGCTATCGCAAAGGAAGTATTTCGAATGAAATTATATTAAATACATTACAACTAAACTAGCTACCTGGAACCTATATGAAAGTGCAGTATACGCAAAATACTGAACACGATACCTCTACAATTACATTCAACTTAAATAATGTAACTTGAATATCCTGAATGAAAATATTATGCACTTGACAATGCAAATAATACTTTCACATCCATAGTAACTAAACCTGATTATCATTTAGACATGTAATTGTATAATATATATTTTATATTAACACTAGCTTATAAATCGTGAAGGTAACTTAACAATCCGACCACTTCGCGTTGTTTTCACGGTTATCGGGTTGCTCGGGCCGGGTAACAACGACGTCAGCGGTGTGGACGGTGGTAACGGAAACCGTACATGCGCAGGTGCCACATCCGCTGCGTTGTCAGCGTTACTTTGGCGTGGCGTTGCTTCGTTACCATCACATTCCTTTAATACATATGCAGGCTTTAATCTGTCGATAGAAATATGTACCTGTCTATCGGGTAATTGAATTAGGTAAACTTTTGAGCCCCTTTTTATCACGCGGTATGGACCGTCGTAGGGTGGTTTCAAAGGTTTACGTATTGAATCGTCCCTAACAAAGACATATTCACAGTTACGTAAGTCCTTGTGCACAAAAAAACTATGACAGTTACGTGAATCGTCGGATGTAGGCTTATAACTACGAATAGTATCTCTAATCTTATCCACTAAACAATAATCATTGACGTTACGGTTGTTCGAAGAGCCGTCATAAAAGTCTCCCGGTAGACGTAAGTTTCGTCCGAACGTTAACTCGGCGGCGCTAACCCCTGAGTCACTGCGGGCGGCCGCGCGAAGCCCAAGTAATACTGTGGGTAGCTCTTCCACCCAGGACCCATGTGACAGGCGAGCTGAAAGTGCTGTTTTTAAAGAACGATGCCAACGTTCAACTGCGCCATTGCTTTGCGGATGATAAGGAGTAGTTCGAATTCTATTAACCCCCCAACATTTTTAACAGCTGGTTAAAAAGACTACTCTCAAACTGGCGACCTTGGTCGCTAGTTAACTTTATCGGGCAACCGTAACGACAAATCCAACCTTCATATAAATGTTTGGCAACAGTTTCTGCCGTAATGTCTCGTAACGGAAAAGCTTCAGGCCACCTGGTCCTCCTATCGATTATCGTGAGTAAGTATCTATAACCATCTGGTGAGATCTCAAGAGGGCCAACGATATCGACGTGCACATGCTCAAAACGCTCTACTTCCGGAAACTTAGTCAGATTCGATACCGTATGTCTGTTAACTTTAGAACGTTGACATTGTATGCACGTTTTTGCCCACAAAGAAACATCACGATTCATACTAGGCCAGAAATACTTTTTGGCTAACATCTTTCGCGTAGAACGAATTCCAGGATGGCTCAAATTATGTAAACTATCAAAAGCTAGGCGTCGAAACTTTTCCGGTAGGTAGGGACGAGCTGTATCAGTAGACATCTCACAAAAAATAGACTTATTTAACATAGGTATAACTAGTTCCTTTAACAAAATATTATCGGTATTTAAACCAGACATAACATTCATGATATAACTGTCGCTACGCTGCTCATTTGCAATGTCATCGAAATTCAACGCAGTTGGCATAGTCACGGCTTCGATGCGCGATAAGGTGTCAGCTACGATGTTATTCGTACCGGTTATATGTCTTATATTTGTAGTGAACTCACTTATGAAAGCTAAATGTCTCGTTCTCCGAGGCGTTTCGCTTTCATCGCGTCCTACCTTTTGAAATGCAAAAGTTAAAGGTTTATGGTCCGTATACACGGTTATTTCTTGCCCTTCAAATAATTTCCGAAAATGTTTTATAGCTAAGTATATAGCGAGCAACTCGCGATCGTATGTGCTATATCGCTGTTGGGTGGTGGTCAATTTTTTTGAGAAATAGCCCAATGGTTTCCAGCTATCTCCTTCCTTTTGTTGCAAGACTGCTCCCACGCATGTATTAGATGCATCAGTCATTAAAGCGAGTGCGGAACCCACTCTAGGGTACGTCAATGTAGCGGCCTGTGTGAGACCTGCCTTACATTGCGTAAATGCTTCGTTCGCACTATCCGTCCAGACGATGGGAGTCTTATCATTTTTCTTTGAGCTTTTAAGATATTTATTTAATTCTGTTAGATATAAAGTTGCGTTGGGAAGATGAGCTCGATAAAAATTGACCATACCGAGAAAACGTCTTAGTTCTGCGACAGTTTTCGGCTTCGAAAATTCCACAATTGCCTGAACCTTATCTTGCAACGGCCTGACGCCGTCGGTACTAATCTCGTGTCCTAAAAATTCTAGTTTAGTTTGTCCGAAACGACATTTTGCCAAATTAATTGAAATTCCATATTTATTAAGCCTTTTAAAAATAATTTCTAAATGTTGCCTGTGTTGAACTTCGTTGTCACTAGCTATAAGTAAGTCGTCTAAATAACAAAAAACAAAATCAAGACCTTGTAAAATGGAGTTCATAAAGCGCTGGAAGGTTTGTGCTGCTCCGCGCAAACCGAAGGTCATTCGAGGAAACTCGAAAAGTCCGAATGGTGTTATGATAGCGGTTTTCTCCACGTCACCTGGTGCGACAGGTATAAAATGATAACTTCTATTGATGTCTAATTTTGAAAATATCTTTTTATCCGGAAGAATAAAAGTAAAATCGTTCAAGCGAGGAATCGGGTATCTGTCGGGCTTTGTTATCGCATTCAGCTGGCGATAGTCCCCACAAGGTCTTATATCTCCATTCTTTTTAGGAACTACATGGAGCGGACTAGCCCACGCGCTCTTTGAAGGACGACAGATGCCCAGTTCTTGCATGATGCGAAATTCTTCTTTAACTTTTTTATACCTGTCAGGTGGCAACGGGCGCGCTTTCGCGTGCACGGGCGGGCCAGAGGTCTCGATATAGTGGACGACATCGTGTTTCGCAGTTTCTCGGAATGACGCTGGTTTAGTGATGTCCGGATACTTTAACAATAAATCCTGATATGGATGATTTACATCAATAGTTTTAACACTAGGTTGAGATACATTGACAACAGATGCCGAAACATTCAATTCTGTAGTTTTATCTATTAATTTACGCGCGTTTAAATCAACTAATAGTTTGTGGTACGCTAAAAAATCGGCGCCCAAAATTGGTTGTTTGACATCTGCTACAACGAATTCCCAACGATAAGGTCGGCGTAAGTTTAAGTTTAACACTATTGTCTTGGTACCGTAAGTTGCGATTTCATTGCCGTTAGCTGCGTATAATTTATATTCACTACACTGATTTAGACGATCTTTTCTCACGGCTGGTAAAACAGACACATTGGCACCGGTGTCAACTAAAAATCTAAGTCCGGAGTTACTGTCTGACACACACCAACGATTGAATGGAAAAACGGTACAGACCTGAAGACCCTCGGACTGTACCTCGCTGCTCAGTTTTCCGGCTCTGTTGTTTTCCACGCGCAAGGCTTCGTACACCTGTTGGCCTTTTCTCGGAACCTGTAATGGTAAAAGCATAAGTAGTTCTCCTTCCGGGGACGGCAGGGACTGCTACGGCGCCTGGACTGTGAACGACGCCGGTTGCGATCAGGGGCGCGGGACCGCGACCTCTGCTGCTCGATCCGGTCCACGGTAGCCTTTATTTTAGCCACCTCAGCTCTCAACAGGGCCAAGTCATAGGCGGTAGTAGTGCTGGCGCTGGCACGGTGTAAGTAGCGGTGGCGGCATAGGAAGGCCGCACAGCCTCCATGACGTTATCTGCAACTGCTGCTAGGTTGTCCAGGTCCTTGGAGTCGGACACAGTTAGCACGGCTCGGACTTGTGTCGGAAGACGACCCTGCCACAAGACGCGAAGGGTTTCATCAGGAACCTTGTCAGTAGCGAGCTCACGCATCCGCCGAAGCAGCTGAGATGGTTTCTGGTCGCCCAGCTCTAGCTCGCTCATAAGCTTCTCGATCTGCCTCGACATTGACTCCTCATAGATGTGGAGTAGCCGAGCTTTGAGTGCGTCGTACTTGTAGGTAGGAGGCGGGTTGAGTAATATGTCCGTCACTTGCGCGATAACCTCCTTACTTAGCTTAGACACGACCAGGTCAAACTTCGCCTCATCACTCAACCTCTGAGGTGCGAGGATAGCTTCCGTGCGTACGAACCATACGCGTGGCTGGTCCGTCCAAAAGTCTGCGAGGCGAGACTGTAGGGACACTGCATCTACACCTGGCGCCATAATGGGCGGTTGCGCGGGTGGCTGGATGTCTTGAACGGGTGGCACGTTAACAGGCGGCACGTTCTGTGACGTAGGCGGAAACGGCGCACTCATGTTACTATATCTATTGTCCACCGATCACAACCACGCGAATATTGCCCACTACTGCATTAACATCACATAGACCACTTCGGTCATCTTGATCACGTCGGGGTCACCAGTTTAGGAGCTGACTCCATATGGGTGCCTATTGGTGACCATAATGAAAGATGAAATCTTTTACTAATATATTTATTATAGCGGAACGTGCCATACAGTTGGCGGGCAACTAGTGACTGGTTGAAAAATCTTATTCACTACATAATATAGTTGCAATACAACATTGCGAAGTTTACATGTGTGTGCGCAGCACACCTACAGGTACAAGCAAGCTATTAACGTAGAATTAAACCCTGCCTTCAAAAGCTGTGTGTGGGAATTATTTCATTCTTTTTAATTTGTGATTTATTAACTTTAATTTTTTAACCTTTTGTAAACTAAGCAATATCGTAAGCTCAAGTAACAAATAGAATTTCATCTAAATAGTTACAATAATATAGTTACATAACAACTTAATCCACTATTTTCTCACCTAAGGGAGTAATTTAAGTTTGAAGAAAATTTCTCAAAATTGTAAGAAATTTTCCTCAAATTTAAATTGGACCTTGAGCTATACCTATACCACTTAAAAACTAAATCAGTTAAGACGTCTCCGGGTAATCGATAAACATACATAGCCCGCGTTGAATAGGAATACCAATAAAACCTAGACAAATTGTTTAATTAAATTTTATTAACACTAAAATAATTTCTATATACAGAAACCTAATACAAAATTGTAATGATTATTACAAAACCAGCACGAATCGTAAGACCACAATACAAATGCCCCCTCAAATTTAGTTAGAGTACCATTGCATTATAAATTGTAACACAATTTACACATGCAACGTACTTACATGGTCCTCAGACACTACTTAATATAAACATTAAACCTAACTGGTACCATTCTCCAACTCAACTAATGGGCAAAGCATGTAACATACTTTGAAATGTGTCGCGAATCTTTACAGCATAGGCTATTAATGTTAAAGTAATTTAGTTTAAGACAACTATCCGCCCATAACTTGCGATAATATGGGATTCCAAAAAAGTGCAATTCAAAAATACAATAAATGTTGATTATCTCTTAGATAAAATGCTTTTAAGTACTATTTTTACTTTTAACCCTTACTCCTTCTTTTCTAGAACTTTTAAAAGGGACTATACATCAACGCCATATACATACATAGGTATTACATATACAGACTTACGATCTTAGTAATCTCGATAAAAAGTAGATACCGCGTGCGTCACGCGACCAAGTGGCATTGACCTATGCGATATCTTCTAATAAAATATGGACTTAAAACCTCTTCTCTCTCATTCCGTCAAAGTCCACTGCTGTAAAGGATCCTCTCCTGTTGTAACATTTGTCTTAATCAAAGGCCTTGGCAGACGGATGAGTAATCGCAGTGCTAGACGTTGCGCACCTTTGAAGCTGCTTCCCGCCGCCAAAATCGGTACCTTTTTACGTCTGGCGAAATAAGATAGTTCTATGGAAGCCATGATGAAGCATTTTCCATAGTTGCCCCTTGAGACACTCACGGAATTAAATAGGGTGATTGATATTCTTACACCACCAACACAAGGCAACAGTAAAATTTGCAAGATAAATGTACATTATTTTGTGTTCATAAAAATATGAACGTAGCTCACAGTACTTAGACGAAATGAAAGACGTGCTCTTTCATTTCATAACACACGAGCAACCCAAATTGGATCCCCGCCTGCATCGCTAAATTCGTTGTCGTAATTTAAATTATTTATCTATGTTCTCGTGCTCGGGTGTTAAAGAAAGGTTACCATTCTTCTTCACTCAATAGAAATTTACATAAAAGTTTAAAAATATTTTTCGAGAATTTGCGAGATCCGCAAACCGAATCCCATTAGCACTCAACTCAACAAGCAATACCTACGTCGAACTTTCACTGCTCCTATAAGCCTTCCAGAAACACAAGGAAGCCTGCACTCAGTATTAAAGGATGTATATTTATAAGAGATAGAGCCACATTGCAACGTATTATTATGGCTGCATCACGAATAAGTTGACTCGAACGAGGAATAACCACGCCCGCACAGTATATCTCTGGGAAATAACAGCACAATGTTTCTGTTTCATATGGTGTAATATTCAAGGGTGACAACGCATTTGCATTTTCCTCACAGCATCCACTTACCATCGGATGGACTGCGTGCTCTTTTGTTACCCTTATTTCTAAAAATCTAAATCTAAAATATTATTTTTATTTCTTACCATTGTTTATTCAGTTGTTAAGCATTTTCTTTTGTCTACAGTGAGCAGGAAGCAGCGGTTATGAAGGCCAACCCATGGCTATATCACTATTACGCAGTTCAATCTAAGCTTCATTATGGACTGGCCTATGAAGCAGCTACTAGAATGTATGGACCACCACCGCCAGATATTCAGGTCTACCCACCTGCTATGCAGTACACCCAAGCGCCACCAGTCTGTATTAATGGCAATCAAGCTGTCATGATGAGTAATACTGGACTCCAGCCTCACATATCACATGTTCCACCACACTTAACACCAATCCATTATGCTTACGAAAGAACGGATAATGGACCTGTGGACTACTCCGTGTCATTGCAAGAAAACAGGTAAAAAGAGTTACTTTAACGTTTAATGCAATAACGGATATACCTAACTCAATAATATAGCTCCTCACTCTTTCAAAATTCGCCGTATAGAACTTTAACTTTCTATTTCAGATACCACAACATACGATTGGAAGATACCAGAATTCAGCCCAATGCCAAAAGGAAAGGAAAAAATTCTGATGATAAATCTAACATTCCTATTACTAACATATCACCTCGTTTCTCATCATCTACGGTTCATTCTGGAGGAGAAATGTTAATAGCAATATCGGCAGGGTCTATAACAAGTCGAAGGCCAGGATCGAAGAATTTTAACATTACAGAAACTGATATAGTTGATCAGTGGAACCCTAGTCCAACGTGGTCGGAGTCAGCATTGCAGAAAGTTCCAGACGTCTGTCATCAAGACCTTGGTCCATACGTTACAAGGACTCCACCCACACCATCTGGCACTCCATCTGCTTACACACAAAACTACAGTCATACGTTTGTCTTCGACTGGTCGCCTGAGCAATATGTTCCTCACACTAACAATAGATGTAGTACAATAACAACGGAAAGTTCCTATCAGCAGACGTGGAATAGAAGTCAAAGGACGACTTTTACCAACGCAGAGAGTTCTGTCGATGAGAACTGCAATCCTAATAGGTTAAGCTTACCAATGAGGGTCAGTAGTCCACCATCGGAATACAACACTAGCAGAGAAGGAGAGATTCTAAGAAGGCACATCGGTGAGTTAAATTAGTAGCGTTTAAGATTTTAGAGGTCAATAGCCAGTACCGATTAGAATTTATCATTTTAGAGATTATTTTTGCAAAAATATTCTTTTCCCTGGAAATAATATTATTATAAAACATTTTTAGACTTAAAATGTTAGTGCAATTGACGTAATGGTCCACTTGCTGGTAACTTCACACTGTAGGTGTCTACAATGTGTAATACCAGCACCTTGAACGGATGGTTTGATTGAATGGAAATGGACCATAGGTACCTACCTACTCGTTTGTCACCCGTAACTTGCTGGGCGAGGTTTCCATCAACGAGGAAGCTTTGAAGTAACATTTCGAAAATTCAGTATCTAATGAATTTTTTATTTTATGTGTATGTTATATTTAACATACTTCCAAAAGAAAATACTTTAAACTGTAGTAAAGTACATGTAACAAAAATGTTAATAAAACACTATTTTTTTTAAATCGTAATTTTTTCAAATAAATAGAACAAAAGTACAACGTTAGCGTTAGCGTTATTTTTAGTCAAACCATTATCATCAAAAAGCTCGTTCAAAACACCTAAATATCTTGATAACTGAAAAAATATAACTTGCATTTGACCGATATTGATTCTGTTCAAGTTATTCAGGGGAAAAGATGTTATTTCGACGTGGTAGAGCCATGCTGGAGCAATATCAGTAGTATAGTTGTAGCAGGAATGGGTCGGCTCTTTTATGAACTACAGACGCAGACGTCGCGCGTCAACACTCATGACCACATGACTACGTACATAATATAAACATATTTCATTGAAAAAATATACCAACTAACCATTGAGGCACATAGTAAAATTTAAAACATAAACATACATATAACATAACACAAACACTCACGCCTGTCACCCAGAGGGGTAGGCAGAGACTTCAATTTGGCACGATCCTGACATACCTCTCTCGCCTCCTCCACATCCATATACCTACGCATACATACTCATCGGCTAAGGGTACTCTTAATTTGGCCTATTTTCAATATATCGCCAATTTGGTCGATAAACTTTCGCCTAGAACACATCCCTTTCCGACTCTGCCGTTCACTTCTGCAACATAAATTTTGCTTTGTCACTCTTTCCTCATTCATTTTTTCTACATGACCAAACCGCCCAAGCATTCCTTTCTTAATTCTGATCACATCATCTTGCAAATCACACTCTTCTCTTATCATACAATTTGTCACCCTGTCACTCAGATTCAGCCCTAACATACTCCTTAACGACCGCATTTCTACACCGTTTATTCTACTCTCATGCTTCTTTTGCCACACCCAACTACCACTACCATACGTTAAAGTATAGGACTAACACAAAATTTTGAATTGCCATACATGCCTTTTTGACACATTCTGACTTTCCACAGTAGAGTGTAGAGCCCCATTTACTCTATTTTCTAAAATGTAATAAAGGTGTTAAATATTGTAGTATGTACCCTTATAATTCGAGATCACTACCAGCTCGACTGTCTTGTTGGTCTAGTGGTCGTGAACGCGATTTTTGATCACAAGATCTCGGGTTCGAATCCCGGATCGGGACAAAATCAGTTATTGAGTCTGTCTGTCGATAAATTATCAGTAGTAGCTCGGAGTCAAGAAGCTGGTGGTGTTCCATCCCCGTGCCTCAGAAAGCACATAAAGCTGTTGGACCTGCGCCTGATCTCTCTCTGGTCGTGCCTGATTACAGTCCCATCGGACTATGAGAGTGAGGGAATAGAGAGTGCACCTGTGCTTGCGCATACACTTGGGCACTATAAACCTGTCCTGCGCAGATGGCTAGTCTCCGTTGAGACTGGCCGCCGTGACGGAAATTCGGTCTGGAGGTCTTCATCATTTTTATTAAATAAGTAAATGTAAAGTATGAGATATTTTTTCGTGGGTTTCGTTGTAATATAACCATCCAATGAATGAATCTGTTACTTTCATACAATAAGTACCTATTTGTACCAGCTAGAATTCGAGTACCCAACTCAATAGTCTTGAATACGAAGAATCTAAAGTATAGACATCATATTAAAATGACGTTCTAACATTCCACCTGATGGTAAGTGACTATTGCAGCCTTTGGACACCTGCAACTAACTTCAAACAAAGAAACACTAGCCAAATGTGATTGTACATGGAACACAATGGTATGCATTATTAATTGGTGGCAGAAATTGGCTTTTAATAACAGGGTATTTTACCATTCAATTGTTGCAGATCGGCCACATCCAGATTCACCAGGTGCCAAAAAGCCTGCATTATAACTATAAGATAATTATAAAAATGTAATCATTAAAATTAGTTTAATATTTTGTTACCCTATTCCTATTTATAATTTTTGTAAGTATTTAGTAGTGCAAGCTCTGGAACTCTCCTGTGATCTGTTTGTATATGATAATATAGGTAATTTAGTTATGTAAATTTATATTATACATATTTTCAAATTTACAAATAGAAACTTGTACAAACTTATATGTTATTTAAAAGTAGGTGCTGATTAAAATATTAAATTATCGCATACAATGTGAATTTCTGTTAAATAGAATTAATTTTGTAACATTGTGGAAATATTTAAAAAATATTGTGTTATAAATTCTTTGATCAACAAAAATTTATAATAGTCTGTGATTTTAGAAATTTCATATTATAAACAATACATATTTATTTCCATTTGCAATTAAATCATAGATCTTGAGGTTATTCCAAGTTTTTATGCAATATCTAAGTTTTTATTTACACCTATATTTAGCCCACATGCACAAAATAGCAGAATAGAGTATGGTATATACATACATACATGTATAAATTCTCAAACCTGTCACACAGGGGGATGGCCAGAGACTTCTGACTTCCATTTAGCAAGAACCTGACACACCTCTCTTGATTCTTTTACATCCATATATCAATGCACACATGCTCATTGGTTAAAGACCTAATTTAGTCCATCTTCAATATACCTACCTAAACATCCCTATAGGGTGTCCCTTGTTGACATTGTAAAATGATGAAAATGATGTGAATGTCTTAATATGTTATTTATTTACTTTTGTCAACTAAACTGAAACAATAAAATTCTAATTATTAAGTATCTATTATATTAAATTGATTTTAAAATATGCACCCAGAGTGGGACAGTTGTATTTCCATTTTATTTTTTATTTATTGATAATAATTTTACAAAATTTAGATTGGTATTTTACGGTATAAACATAAACTATACAGCTTTACCATATACTAAATATATATATGTTATAAAATATCCTAGTCCAGTCTCTGCCTACCCCTCTAGGTGACTTAAGCAAGAGTTTATGTTTTATGTTTTAATATTTATCCTAATAATCAAGTATCTGAAAGAATATTTATGTAAATATTTAATAATTGTAATAATTACATGGTATGTGTTATGTTAGTATGTATGTAATAAATATCTGTGACTTATGTACAAACTATACATTAAGAAAAAGTCCGTCCATGTGTGGTGTTGAAGTAGATAAATTTATTTGCTTTATTGTTGATTGACTTTCAAAAAGTAAAGAATTCAAAACATATCTTTTATTGTTTTATTTTCCCTTACTCAATATAAAGTTAAAATGAAAGGCAGAATAGTTTCAACTTTTTAATTTCTAAAAAATTTAATAAAAATTATAAATTATTCATTCTTACATCTATACTTGCTAGACATGATAGGTTATGTTAAATTAATCAGGTCGTAAACGCATATTTCGTAAAAGGCAAAGATCTCTGGCAGTATCTCGTCTGCCATAAGGAATAGACAAATCATAAAGCCTTAAAATTAAGCCAATATTAAAACTGTCAGGAAGAGCCTTAATCAAAGTTGGAACAATTTCACTAGGCATCTTTTGTAATACAATTTGTGCTCTTTCATGGCCACATTGAACCATGTATACCAAAAATTGTAAAATGAAATAGGTCTGAGGTGTAATTTCACCATTTTTACCAGCCAATTGAGAAAATGACTTGTAAAGCAGTTCTAATGCAGATTGCAAAGGTTCTTTTAAAACTGCTCCTGAAACACTTTGTCCTTGAGAGTAGTACATGGAACTACTGTCAGAGGAATTATCATTTAATCGTCGAACTTTACTTGATGAGCACAAGGCATCCAAATCTTCATTATCATCATGTCGACGTTTTCTAGAGATTGTTGCTTTACTTGAATTGCTATATTCAAGTGCAGCATAAATGCAATATACTGACAGTTTGGCCAACACTGCACATTGAGGTTCAACTAATTCTTCACATAATTTAGCATTGTACAAATATTGAGGTAGCACATGTAACAGCAATGCCTCAGTACAACTTTCAATATCCAAATGACACATGGCAAGTACAATATCCACAGACCTGTCCAAGTCTTCCTGATAACGGAATTTAAGTGTTTCCTTTACTAGATTTGTGACAAACCAAACAGGTCCTGCTGTGTTTAGCAAGCTTTGAATGATATGTGTAGCATCTATATGTAAATATCCTCTAGACTTTATGTCTTCCCAAACTGATTGCAACTGCTCGAGAATTGGTTGACGTGAAATAATGCTATGTGAAAATGTTATAACTTTAGACTTCGGAACAGATGGTGGGTGAATGTCATATTGCATTTTTCGGATTATTTGGCACATTAATATAGCTCTCTCTTTAAAGTTGTCAATCTGTGCTAGTTCAACCTCTGTTGGTGGTGCCAAAAATTGTTGTACCATGTTTATTGGCTTCAAAAATGCATCCTGGTGTACAACATTGATATAGGAACACAACCAAACTGAGGCACAAACAGCTAATGATGCCATTTTTTGCCGCAATGAATCTAACATTCTTTTGACATCTGCAGATGAAATAGAACCATGTTCCCATGCAAATAATATCTCTTTAACAGCACCACTAACATTCATGCATAGATCATGAGGCTTTAAATTAGTATTCTTAAAATCAAAATCTGGAGCACTTAGATGGTGGATAAAAATATCCACAAGTTGTGGATCACATTTTTGGAGTATTTGGTCTGGTGATTTATGGACGCCTTTATGGACCATACAGTCACGAACCCATTGTTCAAAAAATGAATCACCATTATCATCTAAAACAGCCTCGATTCCATATTCTTGCACAATGAAGCAAAGGATTAAAAATGAAATATCAAAAATATAAACCTTTGATTGAGATGCTCCCTTTTCACTTGCAGCTAATAAAGCAAATTCATTGAATTTTATAAGTCTAGACACAAATAATTTAAGTTTACCTTCCACAGTTGCCACAGCCAAAATTGTGTCTAGTGTAGTGCCTCCAACAATTTGACATAACATTGCATATAAAGACTCTTGCGTTTTGTGAAAATCTCCACCCATTGTTTTCAAAATTCCAGCCAATGTAGGTTCCGCACGAGTCATGAATGATGGCACTGAACCTTGAAGACCAGTGGGTTCTAATTTCTGAAGTTTAATATCCTTGGTTTCTCGCTTTTGTTTGAAATATGACAAATGATTTTCAGACACTAAATTCAACTTTACTAAAGGTTCTAAAAGAGAAACAAGGCCATTACAAGAATTCTTAGTATCAACTACATCCAGTAGAGGTGTGCATTGCAATAACTTTTCAAAGGCTTCAACCACTTCCAAGGAGTATTCCCCGTCTTTGTTACTAGCTCCACACATGTTATGAATATAATTTATTACTTGAGGTACTTTTAGGAAGGTAAACGCAGCCCACAGTGCTTGCTTAGAAGCATCCTTACTCGAGTCATTTAAAGAAATAAAACATGCTCTTATAAGTTCACAGTATAACCTTGACAGTGTATAGCCTTTTATCCTCTGCACCATTAGCAATTGGCTAGAAAATTGTTGAATATCTGCACTTGGATTAGCTAAAACATTAATAGCAACAAGAGCTTGAAGGCAATGTGTAACAGATTCAGGTTTGCTATTAAGGGGAGCGATTTTGTCAATAGACATGTTACAAATCTTATGCAATGTCTCATGAATTGTAACAGGTGCTTTGAACTGTGTGTTCATCATCATAAAAGCTGTTATCTCCTGACATTTCTTTGTGACTTCATTATACTCCTCAGGATCATTTTGTTTTGCTAAATAAAACATTGCTAGCAAAAAGTCTGTATGAACAATCGAATTTAATAGTGATGTGGATTTTTCTAGTAATTCTTGACTTTGGATAGGGTTAGAAGATGGATATTTACTCAAGGAGTAATGATATACTTGAAGTAGCCACAAAATTATAGATGAAACAGCATATGCTAGAATTTCTTCCTCCATTTTTCCTCTACAAGTAACACTATCTAGGAAGCTCTCCAAAAACTCGAGGAGGCTTAAAATACAATGTGGTTTATGAAATGCATCAAACTTAGCAATTCTCTGTAAAACCGCGGCGTAGGATACTAAATGCGAAGCCAAAGAATGCTTAAGATATGATATTACCAGCTGATTAGCCCCACATCCAACCATGGCTTGTTGAAGTATGCAATCTGCTAAATTGTATAGATCGCCACTGACTCCCCTTGGTAAAATTGTTTTGATATTTATGCCCCACTGTATATCAGTCCATCTTTCTCTCCAAGCTTTTAGAATCAAAGCCTTTAGTGAGCTCGTTTTACTTGTAGTTTTTGAAGCATCCATTTTTGCATCAATTGTATGCGTCTAGTACCAAAACGTGTCAAAATACTGAAAACTTTATTCACTTTGCAAAAGTTAAGTTATTTCACATTGATGACATGGCACCATTTATTCACTTTTATTAATAACCCAACGTTAAATATCCAACATCATTAAAATAAACAAGAAATACAAGAAGGTTTGTACACTGTACAGCACAAGAGTAGAATCTGCAAGTTTTTAGAATGACAAACATGACAATCAATGACAATTGACAGCTACTTTTCTGCCATAAAACACTACTTTTCATGCAAACGCGTATATAACTAATTTTATATTTCGTATTTTTTATCATTACAAATGATTATAAAATCTAAACTTTCTAACATTCATTACTAAATTTCTCATATATTCATTGAATTGAAACTTTCAATACAAAAATATAATGTAATATAAACGAAATTATGTAACTATTACTTTATATTGTATCTAATGTAACATCGATATTGTAATTGGAACGCAACAAAAATATCTCCAAATCCAACCAACATCAAAAGTCAAAACCTCATGTCAACCTATTGTTTACAAACTGAAAACTGAAATTTTTATTAAAAGTTTTTTGACTGAAAACATAATGAGTTTTAGAAATTATAAAGAGAAAATCGACGAAGGTGATATTGTAATATTGTATTTAAGTAACAATCTTTACGCCCTCGATGTGAGACCTGAAATAAAAAATACAAAAGGTGACATGGTAGAAAATGTTTACCAAACACCTTTTGGAGCTTTGAAGGTTAGAAATCTTATTGGAGCTGATTATGGGAGCCGGGTAAGCATATTTTCTTAATAATAAGCAGAATAAAAGTTATATTTATCAAAAATAAAATGCATTTTAAATGTCTTACAATATGAATCCAGCAGAATTTGTGTTATATTTATTGTAAGTTGTTGTTAAAGTTTACTCCTTCAACCTAACTAAAATTTGTTAAACATACCGTGCGGCATTGGAATGACCTACCTTAAAAGTTAAGACAATCTACCAGCAAAACAAACCATTAAGACGAATGTTCGGGCCCATTTCCTAAATTTTATTAAAAACTGCTAAGCTCCATCATCATTGTAGTTCTCTCTTTTAGTTTATTTTGGATATTATGTAACTTATGTTACATTTTCTTATAATATTTATATATGTGACATGCTTATATGTATGTATTATATGTAAATACTATTGTGAGGTCCTGGGTTCGAATCCCGAGTCGGGCCATCAATCAATTATTGAGTTTTTTCTACGAAGAAATTCTCAGTAGCTGCCCGGAGTCAGGAAGTTAGCGGTGTCTCACCCCCGTGCCTCGGAAAGCACATAAAGCCGTTGGTCCTGCGCCCGATCTCCCTCCGCTCGTGTCGGTTTACTGACCCATCGGATTATGAGAGTGAGGGAATAGAGAGTGCATCTGTGCTTGCACATACACTTGAGCACTATAATCCTGTCCTGCGCCGATGGCTAGCCTCCATTAAGGCAGGCCGCCGTGACTGAAATTCGGTCTGGAGGACATTATTATTATATGTAAATACATAGTGTGATCAAAAAATAAGGTGAATTTTGATACTATGCACTTGTGCCTGCGCTTTTTCCAGTCATTAAAACAATTCTGAAATGAACTTTTGTGTATTGTCTTGAGCTCCTCCAGCGATGCAGCCTTAATCTCCTGAATCGTCACAAATCTTCATCCCTTCATGGGCCTTTTCAATTTTGGGAAGAAGCAAAAATCGCAGGGGGCCAAGTCTGGTGAATATGGTAGCTGAGGCCTGATGGTAGTATTGTTTTTGGCTAACAAACGACTCACTAGTAAAATGATGTGTGTGCAAGTGCATTATCATGGTGCAATCCATGAATTTTCTTTCCACACTTCTGGCCGTTTTTTTCTTATTGATTCACGCAAATACTGCATAACCTCAAGGTAAAACTCCTTGTTTGCCATACAATCTTGTGGTAGTAATTCTTTATGCATAATGCCAAGGTAATCAAAGAAAATTGTGAGCAAAACCTTTACATTCGAACAAATTTGGTGTGCCTTTTTTGGTCCTGGCTCTCCTCTTTGATTGGGCTTTGGTTTCGACGTCATAACCATATACCCATGATTCATCACCAGTCCTTTTGAGCAAATCAGAATCATTACCAACATCGTCCAACATAGGGCAATGTACTGCTTCTGATCAAAATTAAGCAATTTTGGAACAAACTTTGCTGACACAAGTGCCATACCCAAAACATACGTTAAAATTGACTGGCATGAGCCAAATTATATGTTAAGATCATCAGCTACTTCTCTAATCGTGATTCGACGATTTTTCAACACAATTTCTTACACTTTCTGAACATTTTCAACATGTTTTTGACATGCTGGGGCATCTGTAGCGAGGTTCATCTCATTGGAATAACTTACCACTTATAGATATTTTTTTGCTCAGAGTTGAATCATCTTACATCACTGTCCACATTTCAAGAGTTTTCGGAGCACTTAGTGGAGAGTTTACATTAATTTTTACACAAAATTAATGCAAACTCTCCATTATTTTCAACAACAATTTTATGCCTCTCACATAAAAACAATGCTAGCTATATAGTCAAAACGGTGAATATATGATTGTGACGAGTGTACCAACTCAAAAAAAAAGTATTTTGAAATTTCAGTGCACAGAGCTCATGAAATTCAAAAAGTCACCTTACTTTTTGATCACACCTCATATATTAACACTATTTCATTCTGTTGAGTTTTATTTAAATAAGTGTTTATAACTTTTTTTTTATATATTTTTTAAGTTCTTTGTAACTGCTTTCGTAGTGCTATGATTGACCTTTGTCTGGCAGAGAATGCTTTTAGCATTAAATCTGCCTTTTGATCCTATACTGTTTAATGGTTCAATAAAGATTTAATAAATAAAATAAATCATGCTATATTATATTATTATATGGTATTTATTCATACTTATTGGAAGTAATGAACTATTTTCTTATTTTTAATCTGTTTTCAAAAAATTAATTAATTTAATCACAGGTTGAACTATCCAAAGGCTGGGGTCATGTGTTACAACCAACTCCAGAACTGTGGTCTTTGACCTTACCCCATCGCACACAAATTATCTATACACCAGATATTAGTATGATATTATTGCAGTTGGACTTGATACCTGGCAGTGTTGTCGTTGAAGCTGGTAAATTCTTTATATTAAAAAATATTTTATAATATGTTTTAATTATGTAACCTTGCAGCTGCTGGCCGCATGAGGACGCTCAAAGTCGATCAGCAAGCTATGGAGAATGCTATGATTGGGTTTCTCTGCATGATAAACTTAGAAATGAGGATATCCACAGCAGAACCAAAGTGACTGACATACCCCAACGGATTAGTAAGCTGAAGTGGCAAAGGGCCGGCCAAATAGCTCGAAGAACCGACAACCGTTAGGGAAAAAAGGTTCTCGAGTGGCAGGCTCGTACCGGTAGGCGAAGTGTAGGTCGACCCCCCACTAGATGAAGTGATGACCTGGTAAGACATGCAGGAAGTCGAACAATGCAGGTGGCTCAGGACCGTGCTTTTTGGCATACCTTGGGGGAGGCCTATGTTCAGCAGTGGACTTGTGAAGAGCTGTAATGATGATAATGATGTAACCTTGTAGTGGCGGTGCAAAAATATCCATTACCAAACACACTACTGGATGATATCCAGTAAGTGACGTAAGAGGCTATAGAGGGAAACTGAAACAGGTGATGGGCAGCATTCCTGATAAAAACTCAAAATAATAAAAATATGTTTGTCAATCCTCCTGCATAGCATGACAACTATGTCGAAATGCCCACTATGAGGTAATCTATGGGGTAAGGCTATGTTAAGCAGTTGAATTTTTTATGCTGTGATGCACAGCAGTGGACTAGTGGTTGAATTATACAGGATGATTTTTTTACCGTCTGGAAAAAAATAGGATGTAACAAGTGAACGGAGTAGAAGCCTATGGCAATGATATTTTACAATTTATTTTTATTTTACATTAACATATTATGAAACGTATTATTTTGATTTCGATAGTTTTTAATTTATTTATTTATTTCATATCAGTAGTTTTTATTGATAGATCAATTTCATAATATTGTTACGAGCTTGAGGTTCGTGACAATAAAAACTGCCGATTGAATTACCAAAATTTACACTTTTGTTACTGAACACCGATTAAAACTTAAAACACTAATAATTAATCACACTGATTCACTTTATTTCGCTCCGAAACTGCCCCGATCGCGTATTGAACGGCCTTTAAATACACCTTTTTCACTGAAACATCCCCAGAATATTCCAGTGGATACGGGCGCCGACCGACCAGACGCAGAAAGTTCGAGTGTGGGGCTTCTAGAAAGCTTAATTCTTCTGTTCGATACTAGATGGCGCTGTTAGTCGAAAGTCAAGATTGACATTTTCTAAGAAGCCCTCCTCGTTCTCGTCCCCTATACTAGATGGCGCTAGTGCTGGGTACATGACGTCAACTGCCCCTCCTAAGACATGCTCGTCCCGAGCATTATCGGCCCCATAATAACGCGCCACCATCCACATGGACGATCTTAGGAGTCCCTCTTGCGCCTTTCTGTAACGGCTTCGCAATGTCAAGGGCTGTCCTATCCCATGGTGCACCAACATTGTAGAATTTCGATGCTCCTCTACTACGTATCTGAGGTCCCCTCACAGCCGCACAACTTGTACATGTGCGACATCAATCCTCGACATCGTCACGGTAATGTACCCAGTAAAACCGTTCTCGGATCTTCAGTAGAGTTTGTTTAACTCCCAGATGGACTCCTGAACAACCATTATGGTGCAGCTGTAGAACATTCGGCACTTGAGCTTTAGTGACAACCATTTGCAAACGACAGCTGTCTCCTCGACCATTGTCCCATTTACGGCACAGAAGTCCATCCTGAATCAGCAAGCTGTCCCATTGGGACCAATAGCTATTTCGTGGTCGAACTCATCGCTGAGACGTCGCTCCTCTAAGACTTGGTAGCACGGGCCTTCATCCACTCCAGAATCGGCTTGATGTCTGCATCTTCCTGCTGTGCATGTTGTAGGCTGTCCTTCCACTCGTTGCTGAGGTGGTCTGTCCTGAGCATCCTCACAGATACCACTTCCTTACTCTCTTGTCTAGTACAATGCTTGTAATCTTCAGGACAAGGTCTTCTTGACAATGCATCTGCGTTGCCATGAGATTTCCCGCTGCGATTTCTGATAGTAAAGTCGTATTCCTGCTGCTGCTGGGCGGTGATGTTAGCCGCACTTCCCTTCTGAGATCGTACACCTTCCCCTTTCTAGAGTTCGCTTAGGGCAGCTGGATCGAAGATGGCACATTCCCCCACAACCATAGCACCTAGGGCTGTATCCTTTATTGTGGTCGCGAACCGTAACTGCTGCAACCTCGCTAGCGAGAGAAGAACGATGATCCTGCCACCGCCAGGCGGTGCCGTTAGCTGCACTACCCTCTCGAGATCGATCAACTTCCCTTTCTACAGTTCGCTTAGGGCAGCCGGATCGAAGATGGCCCCTTTCCCCACAGCCATAGCACCTAGGTCTGTATCCTTTGTTGCGGTCGCGAACTGTAGCTGCTGCAACCTCCCTGACGCGATGGGAACGATGATCCTGCCGCACGGCTTCCCCCTGCAGTGCATGGGCCAAGGCGTCCTTAAGCGTCTCGTGGTGCCCAAGCCTCACAGCAGCTCTGACTTCCAGGTCACGGATGCCGGCGATGAATGTCTGCACCAGGTTCCCTTCAATGAGCGCAGGTACAGACCGGTATGCTTTTCGCACCAGCTTCTCCACCTCTAGAGCCCACTGTTGCAGGTTTTTGTTGTTGCGTTGCACGCTATCTTTACGCTGCGCACGAAAGATGTGTTCCAGGTGAGCGTTGCCATATCTCGCCTCCAATGCCTCAAGGAGCTGTTCATAAATCACTTCCTCACCGAGAGCTTCCAGAACAGTTAAGGCCTGGTCACGCAGGCCTAGCTCGAGAGCAGTCATGGCCTGACTTTTATTCCAGCCGTTAGCTTTCATGACAACCTCGAACTGGATTTTGTAGGCCGACCAGGAAGAAGTCCCGTCGAACGGTGGCACTTTGAACCCACGTAGCGAAGGTGTTGTAGCTACTACGGGAGCTGTGACTCCATCCCCCAGTTTGAGGTCGTCCAGCGTTTTCTTCACGTCAGCCATCACGTTGTCTACCCGATTGTTCACTTGGTCGATTCGGGTTTCAGATTTCTCGATTCGGGTTTCAGCTTCCGACAGGCGGTGTATCATGTTGAGCAACCTTATCCTTCACCTCCTTCATCTCCTTCCCGAAGGTAGCGTGAAGGTCCTTAACGAGGAGCATCTGCTCTTCCAATCGGCGTGCCTGTTCCGCCTGCTGGCGGGCCTGTGCCTCCTGCTGCTCTTTCAACCAACGGGCCTGTTCCTCCTGTCGACGGGCCTGTTCCTCCTGTCGACGGGCCTGTTCCTCCTGTCGGCGGGCCTGCTCCTGCAGTATCACCATCAGAGCACCTAAGTCAGGTGCTGCAGATGTAGGAGCTACTGACGGTTCTGCAGCCGGTAGCTGGCCCTCCGACGTCTGCGGCGTTGCACCACCAAATCTTCTTTGGTCCGTTTCCTGCTGGCGTTGACTTCGGGTACGGACACCCTCCGTTTCCTCCTTAGGTAAAATCGGCATAATTTTATCCCACTTCTGACACAAATTGTTACGAGCTTGAGGTTCGTGACAATAAAAACTGCCGATTGAATTACCAAAATTTACACTTTTATTACTGAACACCGACTTAAAACTTAAAACACTAATAATTAATCACACTAATTCACTTTATTTCGCTCCGAAGCTTCTCTTGTCTCGCCAAATTCAATACTGCCCCGATCGCGTATTGCAGAGCCTTTAAATACACTTTTTCACCGAAACATCCAGAATATTCCAGTGGATACGGGCGCCGACCGATCAGACGCAGAAAGTTCGAGTGTGGGGCTTCTAGAAAGCTTAATTCTTCTGTTCGATACTAGATGGCGCTGTTGGTCGAAATTCAAGATTGACATTTTCTAGGAATCCCTCCTCGCTCTCGTCCCCGACACTAGATGGCGCTAGTGCCGGGTACATGACGTCAACTTAGGCGCACAACAATATGTTAATATAAAATAAAAATAAAAATTGTAAAATATTAGATATCAGTGCCATAGGCTTCTAATCTGTTCACCCGTTACACTCTGGGTTTTTTCCAGAGGGTAAAAAATCACCCAGTATATTGTTATAATTATGTTGTTGAAGATGTATCTGCAATTTAACCCAATTCTTTGTGAATCATTAATATAAAACCTAAATATTTTTATACCTGGTTTGAAATATATTGCGTAGGTACTGGAAGCGGTTCACTCACTCATGCACTTATTCGTCGTGTGCGCCCACATGGTCATGTCTATACATTTGACTTTCATGAACACAGAGCAAAAATTGCTAGAGAAGAGTTTAAT
Source organism: Parnassius apollo (assembly GCA_907164705.1). Lineage (NCBI taxonomy): Eukaryota > Metazoa > Arthropoda > Insecta > Lepidoptera > Papilionidae > Parnassius > Parnassius apollo. Next base: position 9,329,496 of record CAJQZP010000295.1, read on the forward strand.
GAACATGGGCTAGCAGATTTTGTGACTGTAAGTATAAAAGAAACAAAAAAAAACGAAAAGTTGCTTGTAAGCATTTAAAAATATAATTAGCGACATTATACTCCTTTTCTACTTCCTTTTGTCGGTTAGACTTCATAAAAAGGAGGACATTCTCAATTTGTTAGCATATTCTTTTTTTATTGTGAACCAATTTGGATATCTCTTTTATTTTATATTAAGGCCGAATACGACGCGATTGACCTTGCTCTTTTCGCAGCAAACCATGCGCCGTCTATCGAACATCACGTGTGTTACCCGTACGCTTTGTTTATATAGACATGTATAATATAATCAAAGGCTTTGATTAAATTATATTTGACTGAGCTTACTCAGTATGCAGAGTAATGAACAACACAGAGAGAATTACTTACTTCTTAAATAAATCTTTCTTATTTATAATATTAGTTCCTATAGATATATAAATAATCTAAGAACAATATTAATATAATAGATAATTTAATAGATTATATATATATATATATTATAAATTCTGTACTTTATTCGTTATAAAATATTGTTCGAAAAGTTATGAGTTGATATCGATTTTTTTTCTTAATTCGTGCATCGTAGGTATGTAAAGAACCTGAAAATCATATAACTGAAAATGTTTGTTCTTGTGACTCTTACAAGATGCCGTAATGCAAATTGCATAAATAATAAAGAAACTAAAAAGTCGGTGATTGCCCCATAGTGGGGATAGGTACTGTGTATGTAAATTCTCACAAGACTACTCCGACTGGTCAATCACTTCACATCCGAAGTATTTCGGTTTTTCTTAATTATGTACTTACCCCATGCTTTCGGACAATACATTGACTATACATTATTTGCGGTCTCTGTGCTTGGACTACTCTGTACATTCTTTTCCGACTCGGTCTTGATATTTACATTTTTAGTGTTTCTCACTTGAAACTAGAAAAGTATAAATGATCAGTTTGGCTACTGTAAATGAGTAAAAATACAGCCTATTAGGCAGCCTGAAACAAAAAAATTACCTTACAAAAAAATATAAGTAACCTCAAAATACAATTTTCGAGCAGCGTTCATGCGATAAACTCTCTTTGTTTTACCACTTAGGTAACATTTATTTCTTTTCCTACCCATATTCACATTTATAGTTACTTAAACGCGTATAAAACACTAAATTAACGATTTTCGCTACAGACACAATGACTGTTGTCACCTTACGTCACACGTAGAAGCGCCTGGTAATTTATTACGGCAAACTTTTATCTGGCAATATACGATATTATTATTGGGTGTTTTTAATTAAAACGAATTATGTTAATAAATAATATTTTGTATCGAAAATAAAGACGGCAGGCACCTTCGGAATCACAATACAAACATTTTTACGTAAAAGATTTTTTCCTAAATTAAAATTCACAGAGTTTTGGAAGAACAATCATTTTTAAATATCATTTCTTAACATTTTTTTATTTGTTGGTATATTCATTTATTTTAAAATTTTAAAACTGCGGGAACCTTGTGAAGGAACCGAACAAACCTACAAAAAATGTTTTAACGCTTAGAATTACTTCAGGTCAAAGTTGTAGTTAAGAGAAATACATTAAATTTCGCCAGTTCTCTTCGTATTCGGCCTTAAATAGCTTATTTAAGGGTGGTCCTAAAAAAATTTGGATAGAAATTCCATCATTAAGGGTGGCCAATTAAGAGATAAAGTTTTAATGTAACTGTTGACTGATGACATGGATATTGTGATATTCCTAAGTTCACTGAAAACGAAATAAAAATTTAACTTCTAATAAAAATTAATCAAGTCGACTTCATAGGCACAAAAGTAATAATGTAGGTATTTGTACATTCTGTTATATTTACAAATGTAGTGATTTATATACTCTTTGATTAATAACGACTGCAACAACCGCCTCGTTGGTCTAGCAGTTTCATCATCATGACTATATGGTTTGAATCCTGACGGGCCAAAATCAGTTATTGTAGTTTTACTGTCAAGAAATTCTCAGTAGCAGAGCGAAGTCAGGAAGTTGGTGGTGTTTCACCCCCGTGCCTCGGGAAGCCGTGGATCTTGCGCCTGATCTCTCTCCAGTAGTGTCGGATTAATGACCAATCGGACTATGAGAGTCAGGGAATAAAGAGTGCACCTGCGCAAGTGTATACTCGGACACTATCTCCATTAAAATTGTTCGACGTGACGGAAATACGATTAAATAGGTTCCTTATATGCAGGAAGTCGATGGATGCAAGTGGCTCGGGATCGCGCTTTGTGGAATTCCTTGGGGGAGGCCTATATTCAGCAGTGGACTTGTCAAGGGCTATATGAAGAACCCGTATCATCATCACCATCAAATGATGTTGATTCGGGTTCTTTGATTTTAATAATAATTAACTTGTTAATAGGTATTCTCCTTCCACAAGCAATATTAATGCAGATATAGCTTCGTGATTGTAGTTACATCATTATTTTGGGCTAAGAATTTTAGAATGCAAAAATGTCGGCAACGTTAAGAAATTTATGTTGACAAGGCTTTTACAAGTACGTTGAATTGAAAGGATTGTTTTTTTTTTCTGGCAACCTTTCAAAATCAGTAATTCGATTCCTTTCAAGATAAAAATAACATTTAGAATGCATAATGTATATAAACCTGAACGACTCGAAAGCCTTTGAACGATATCGAAACTTTTTCCTCTCTGTGTATGTGTCTATTCACGCTTAGTATTCACGACTTTGTGTTGACAAAATTAAGTAATTTCCGAACTACATCTATTTATTTATTTTCTTGTAAATAAAAAAGTAATATCTCAAACAGGCTGTAAAGGTTAAAGGTATTAGTTGAAAAGAATATAGAGCAGAAAAGTCTTTCGCGCTGCTTCAATGCGAATTGGTGAAGTACACGTGTCCTTGATATTTCTTAGGCACACAACTTTCTCACAGTGTTTTCTTCACCGTCGAGAACGTGGTAAATCAGCACTTAAACTGCAATAAACAATTTTATTGACGGCGGCCGGCGATAAGCAGTAAGCACGAGCTTCGGTTACTTGCTACGACCGTCAGCGCCCCTACTCATTGCTAAGATACTGCGCCATGGAGCTGTCAATCTCTTGGCCGGTGTTAAAAAAATGCTTCTATATTTATAAATATAGTATTCCCGTTGATCACTCCAAATGAGCTTAAAATGTTTGGCTTAGGAATAGTTCTCGACAGTAGTCGAATGACAGATTATAACTCAGTGGCGAAGCCTCCATAGAAGCCGAAAAGCCGGGCTTTCCTTATCAAACTGAATCAATCAATACCATCAACTAATAAAATAACTCGTAAACTGATTCAAACTATTTAAAATTTCCCGCGCACTCCACTGTTCGACACAGGTTGACCGATGACCTCGAAAAATGAGTTTTAATAGAGCGATTAGTTATCTCCCACGCTCGCGTGGGCTTTTTACGGGGCTACTACGGAAATATTAATTGTATGTAGTTACGTATTTATGGTAGAAGTATGAAGTTCTGATGAATGATATCTTAGAAGAGTAATAATAATAATAAAACTATGAATAATATCTAATAGGAATATTATTCATAGTTCTATTATTATTATTAACACCTTCACGACTTACGTCGGTTTTAATAAATACCCCGTCCTGCAGCCCACAGGGAAAAAGGTATTTGTATATCCCCATTAATGTGTTTTAAATGAATATAATGTCGTAGTTTTGTATGGTACTTTTTCAATATTAAGATGTAATTTAATGAAAATTATTATGCAAATTAAAAGAGACATTCATTATTTGTGGTCGTTGTAGATGAGCCGGCATTGCTTGTAGGTAAATTCATACTCTGCAAAGCATCACCCATACCCGTCCCTTCCCGTTGATCGGCTGTAATATTTTCGGGTTCCCCGACTCTCGCCCGACTGTTCAGCAGAGAGCCACTGACGGTCCGTACGCTGTCACGTCCAGCGTCATCTCCAGACGTGCCCCGACACTCACCTTCTGGTAGCGGCCCTATAATAATACTACGTAATTGTCTCTCCATCTTTGAAGGTATCTAGAGCTCCGTTGGTCATTGGTTAAGTTATTCGTAATTAAAAGTCCAATGTTTGGCCCTTACGTGGCATAGATGGTCATGCGCGGACGTGGAGGTAGACTTGTGAGGGCCATAGTTCTATTATTATTATATAGTTATATATATCCTATTATATAATTATATAACATATATAACAGAAACCGAAAGAAACTCCTGTCTTTATCATTACTTGAAGTAGAAAAGCATCCAAATACAGTACAATATAAAACAATAGTAATGAAAACACAATTATAAGTACCTCTAATAGCTATCTTTTAAATTATAAACGTGTGTTCGCGTCAGGTGCGTCCGATAACGCGCGCGCCCTCGTTCAAGTGTAGACAACACTGAGTGTACAACGAAGTGCGGGGTGGGTGCGGTATTTGAAATGAGTGCGGGGAGGTGAGTGGCCGTTCTGTACGTAGTACTATTATGTAGGTATTCTGTGGGGAGGTAACGATAACGGTAATGAGGACCTGGGTATTTCGTAACGTAAGTCTACCCCGTAGAGTAGTGTAATATACCTATAATATTCAAAGAATGACAGCTTTGCAACGAAAGGACAAGGTTCGGGACTTCTGATGGTGTGATCGCCAATACGCCTGCTAAGAGTGACCGTAAAGGCAAATTCTCCTTGCAACAAGAGAGGCTCACGTCCAGCCGTGGACGTTAACGAGCTAATGGAGAAGAATACAATTAAATAATTTTATTCTAGACACAACATAGAGACGTGCTTGCTGAGGGCTTCGGTGAGGATCTTAAAGCAAAAGCTGACGCTGTATTTCTTGATTTGCCGAAGCCATGGGACGGTGTGACTCACGCTGTTGCTGCGATCAAGGAGCAGGGTAAGCTTTAAGTAATAATGGTATAAATAATATTATGTGTTGATGACTTAACGAAATATATTACCGTATTTGAATACATTATCATTTGATGTAGTGGCACTGTCACCGCGGTTTAATTACGCATACTGGCTACAAAAGGACTAAGTTATAGATAGCACTAGCGTAGTTTCAGAATAATTCTTAAGTTTGTGTTGTATATTTTTTATAGGATAGGGTGACAAACGAGCACACAGTCCACCTGATAATAAGTGGTTGCTGCGGCCCATAGACATCTACATCTATCCTCGATTACAAATCAAAATGCAGATGCGTTGTCACCCGTGAGGACTAAGAAGGAATGTCTCGTTTACAGTTAAAAGGGTCTCCGGTTCTCTACACTCACCTTACGAAACGCAGCAGCATTAAGCTATTATCTCACGCTGGTTTTCTGTGAGAGTGGTGTTCTTCCGCGATCGAGCCGACCCATTCGTGCTACAATTATACTACTAATATAATTGCAGCATGCTCTATATAACGATTAAAAAGAAACTTTCCTATAAAGGAACTAACCAGTAATGAAGTTTTATGGACTGATAAATAAAAAGAACTGTATTGTATTGTACACGCTCATTATTTTATAGGTGGTAGAGCCGTGCTGCAGCTATATTATGGTTGTAGCACGAATGGGTCGGGGAATGACCACGCTCTCACAGAATACCAGCGTAAAATAGCAGCTCTATGCCGCTGTGCTTCGCATGGTGAGCGTAGAGAACCGGAAACCCTTTATACAGGAAACGAGGCATTCCATCTTAGTTCTCAGGGGTAGCAACACATTTGCATTATGATACCCAATCGAGGATAAATGTACATGACATCAGGTGGACTGTGTGCTAGTTTGTCAACCTAATTCTATAAAAAAATGAATGATTGATACCCTTTAAGGCAGTATGAACACTAAATTGACAGGTGATCTGCCATTGACGACTAAATTGGAGCTAAAAGAAGGTTCTTTAGTCTCATAAAATTCATTAAAGAAATATATGCCTAGATGGAAATATATTCGTTTCGAATATGACAGAGATGAAATATTTGTAGCGACGCTGTAGTCGTTCCACAAGCAAAAGGAAGCGAAGCCTTAATCATGCTAGCAGAATTCAGAAGTAAAACAGCACTTATAGAATAGCTCCAAACTACCACTTGGAGCGTTGGCCGCTCCCCGGGTTGCACACTGCCCGGTTCACTCGGTCACTGTGACGTAGGCGCGGGACCCGAAGCTTGTTGTCTTGCAATACTTGCTTGACGTGCTGAAATCTGGCCGCCGAACTTCACTACGCCTACGTCACAGTGACCGAGTGAAGCCGGCCTTAGTCGAGCGTGTACCTGCTGTACTACCATATGTCAGAGGAGTCACAGACAAGGTTGGCTACATCTTGAAGCGAGCTTCTATTAAAACATACTACAAGCCGCCGAAGAAGATTAGTCAATTTTTACCATCCGTCAAGTGTAATATCCCTCTACAAGATGCAGGAGTATACAAGTTAGATTGTGAATGTGGTCTCTCTTACATAGGTCAAACAAAAAGATCCATAAAAACCCGCGTGAAAGAACATATAGCTGACGTGAAGCACCGACGCTCCGGGAAGTCTGGAGTCTGCGAACATGTTCAAGATCGTCCCCACCATTACATTCGTTTTGATAAACCACAAATTCTCGCAAAAGAACACAGATTCCTACCAAGGATGATACGCGAGGCTATTGAAATTAAAAAACATCCAAATTTCAATAGAGAAGATGGATGGGTGCTGCCACCTGCTTGGGATCCTATAATTAACAAAATTAAACCGAAACCTAAGCATACCGCTGCAAGACTTCATGATACTATAAGCTCGTTTTGCGTAAATCGGACCAAAAATTAATATTCAAAAACTGAAGGTAGCCGGACTAACTATGACATTGGGACGTCAAACATCTCAGTGCCCCCCCGTGACCATGGTTGCTGTAAAGCACCCGAAACGTCGGGAATTAAAAATAAGTAAAAGTAGTGGAATCATTTCTTTGACGAATAGATGTCATCATAAGGGAAGGCGTCTTCAATACAGTTTCTATAAAACAAGTAGAAAGTAAATACAAATTAAACTCAAAAATGCTTGTTTCTAAATGTCTTACGTGGTAGAGCCACGCTGCAGCTATATTATGATTGTAGCACGAATGGTCGACTCGACCGGGGAAGGACCACGATCTCACAGAATAGCAACTTAATACTGCTTTGTTTCGTATGGTGAATGTAGAGATTCGGAAGCCCTTTTTTACTGGAAACAAAGCATTCCATCTTAGTCGTTAGGGGTGACAACGCATCTGCATTTTTATTCTTAATCGAGGATAAATTTAGGTCTTTGGGCCACAGCATCCACTTACCATCATGTGGACTGTGTACTCGTTTGTCACCCTTATTATATAAAAGAAGTGAAAATATACTTTTAAGCTAATTGCAGTCAAACACTGTGCTTAGTTTGAAAATACATAAATATAATTCACAAAGAAAACAAGCAATAAGTTCATTATAAACTACAACAGTTAATAATTAAGATTTAACTTGAAATATGCGTAATTAAAACAAACACTCCAACCTGAAGTTACAAAAGTACCGACTGCCTTTATTAATAATTATTATATTGAATTTATTATCAACAGTTTGAATTAAATATGAACGTACAATGTAAATTTATTATAGCTAGTTATAATTTGCTGTGCATAATTTTGAGGAGAGGTAGGAATTTGCTAATAAATTCGTTCATTCGATAGTCTAATCACTCTAAGAAGAATATAAATTACGATTTTAGTAATTCTGAAACATAAAATAGCACTCCCGCTGCAAATAAAATTTACGTACATATTATAATTTAATTCTTAAACGAAGATCTTTATAAGAATAATTTTCGGTTTACGCTTCTTAAAATTTCCAGTAGTAGTAAATTGAATTAATTGCCTTAATACGTCCCACTGCAAGATTAAAGTTTTCTCCCAATTCTGTATTTGAAATAACAACCATTTAACATCAGGTGAATTGTGCTCGTTTCTAACTTTTATCCTATAAAAAAAATGTAAAAGCGTCTGCACCACGCCGCTCCACTACGAATGGCGTACTTTCATTCATATTATTTAATTCACACACAAGTCAGTTATACCGTCATCTTTTGGAGGCTATTGTCATTTGTGATGTGAAGTGAGCTTAGCTCAGCGGTCAGCCGCCGTAGAGTCTACATCACCTGAAGATGCCTCCTGTAGAGGCGAAACACGTGTCGTATTATCTTCGATGGTGTGTCTTCCTGGAATAGTGATGTTGGGAGTAGTGGTCCCGGGAGTAGTGGTGCTGGGACTAGTGGTGACGGGATTAGTGCACGCAATTGAGGGAGGGCGGGAGGTGTTCTTCAATCCGGGTAAGACACATCATTGTATTTAATTAAGCGGATGGTTGCGAATTAAATATTAATATCTTTATTATAATTAATTTTCGCTAAGTAACGCCTGACTCTGTCAATTACCAAATTTTCAAAAGGAAAGGCACGTGTGTGAGAGAAGTAATTACTTAATTTTTTTTTTATAAAAACTAACAGCGGATTTAAAAAATTAAAAAGAATAAAATTATCATATAATAACTTCTAAAGTTATATATAGTGTACAGAATATATAGTGACATAGTGTTTGGAAGATTTAAAACCTGTACTTCATCCTTTTCTGAACTCGGTTAAAAAAAAGTTTGAATCTGGAACATGTGAACCGTTACTAGTGCAATTACAGCCTATTAAAGTCCATTGCTGAACATATGTCTCCCCCATAGATTGACTCAAAGGGGGATTTGCCATAGTTGCCAGGCTTGGCAAGTGCGTTGGCAACCGCAGTTTTTTTAAGTCATTATTAGGAAGACGCTGCTGGCCATCTCCTAATTTGTTTTCCTCTGTGACCGTGTAGTGGCGGTGTATGAATATTCACTACTCCATATCATCCCGTGGGTGAACATGTGAACAATTCTTATAAAATCGAAACGTCATAGCTGTACATAGGTTGCATTAGCGTTTGTACTTTTACATTTTTATCATCATCGTTATCACCGAGAAAATAGTTTTTTTAATCTATTAACGATGAATACTGATAGTGATCTTAACGCTACCAATGTTCCCGTTAACCAGTTATCGAATTGTGAATTAGCACTAGAGTTGCCAGATGGTCGGGATTTGTCCGGATTCTCCCAACATTTCAAATCATCTCCAGACTCCCGACACAACTCAAAATCTGACAAATAGCTTCACACAAATTAACAAAAACAAAATTCAAAAGTTAACGTATGGAATTTGATTTAATAAAAGCTGAGTTATTAATTATACTGAACTTTGAAGTAAATTGTTTGAAATTAAAATCTTTTCTATATACTACTAAAGTATCCAATTTGGTATATTATAGTCTAATGACAAATACGTCTGGCAACCTAAAAATTAAGTGTACTTAAATTTGTTTTGCTTAAAGTATTTTTTGTGGCCTCTTAATTAAAAAATAAATGTTTTATTTTTAATATTTATTTCTAAACTCCACCCTTCTCCCCTGGCTTGTAAGGGCTGTGATGATGATGATGATGATGATGATTTATTTCTCCCAATAACTAGGCCCAAAATCCTGACATTTTCAAAATTTGTCCAGATATTTTGGTCTTTAGATCTGGCAAACCTAACTAGCACCCAGAAAGTTTGAATTTCCCTGATCGTACCATTAACCATTTGGCCACGGTCGCTTAGTTCAAAGCTCGATGAATATCATACACAAAGGAGTATTGTGGCTTCCATGCGCCTACTACAATTGTAACAAAGTATCGCTAAGCGTGGGCCTTCATAAGCTTAGTCGGTGTCAATTCGAGATTCGTATAGAAAACATCATATATTTGTGAGAGGCTTACACCATACGTTTGACTGAGCAAACTTTTTACAACGAACTATTTTACTATTTTACGCAGTAAAAGACGTCTAGCACCTTCAGCGGTGTTTCCCGTCGCCTATCTAATAATTTACGCCACTTACGAGGTGAAATAAGGTGTTGTATTTGCTTACGTCAAATTTCTCTATCAAACCAAATTTTTCTAATTACTTCTATATGTCAAATGATAACATCAAAAGTATTAATATACATGTCTATCTATATCTATATATAACACAAAAATGTTCGATCTGTGTCCGTTATAAACTTTTAAACCATCCAACCGATTTTGATGATATTTTTTGTGTCTTTGAGTAGGTCCTTAGATGGTTTATATTCACATTTCGACCCGGTAGATGGCGCTGTCGAGATCCAGAAATCACCCGTGTAAAGTCGGAGCGGATCGCTGGTTAAAATAAAAACAAAAATCAATCACATCTTCATTATTTTACAATACTAATTAGTAGGATAAAGCTCACTACTTACGCTAATTTACTTAAACGATATTCATTGCTGGAGTATATACTCTAAACTCATATATCAGTGTTAGTACGCCATACAAATTACAACTGTAAACCGTAGCAACAGTATCAAGATATCGCATCGATGATACGCAGCAGGAAACAACTCGGATCCTTATAAATCTAGCGAATCGATTGCAATCTGATTACTCGGTGTCGATTATTCCGATCGCTTAGTAAGTTATTCGATTCCATTCATTAAATTTACTTGTGCCGAACCAGATAACGAGTTCAGAATCGTAACATCGTTTTGAAAGTGGCATAACTCCTTATAATTTACAGGGCTGTCGACTAATCGGTATAGTGATTAAACTTCTACAGGTCTTTAAACCTACTACAAATATATATATATATATATATATATATATATATATATATATATATATATTTAAAGAATTTGGTCACGTATTCTGCTTGACAAACTCTTATTTGATATCCATTCCAAGGGGTTTATAAAGAAAATATACTTCTTCTATCTTTCACGTTAGGGTGGCGGCCATTTTGAATATATTACCTTATTAAATATACCAGCTTGTATTTTCACCATCACTTAAACTGTGTGCAAAATTTCAACTCAATCAGTTCCGTGGAACTGATTTAAATTTCAGTTTAAATATAATAATAAATTGTAAGATTTGGCCCACACATACTAACAGGTTAATTAAATAAAAACTTGTAAAATTTAACGATTGGAACTATTTACTTAAACGTATAACACTTTACCTCATTAGCATTACTTCATTATAAAATAGCAGTCCACTGTTGGGCATATGAAGAATTTCCTACAATTACCAACGTTTGCAATTCGATGGGAGATCACAACACCCTTATCGTATCTAACCGGAACCTCCTTCCGCCGGTCTAAATACTTTGTCCTCAAAATGATTGTACCGCCGTCTATACGAGACCAGAATGTTTATTATGTCGCCTCTTTCGCACCCACGGGATAGGATTGGGATGAAGGTCAACAATGGCGAAAATATTTGCTGAATCCGCTTATTTATAGACAACGAGCTAAGGACCCTGTGTTTGTCCACGTAAACTGAAATTGACAAACTTGCAATTTTTCAAATTAAATTTTCCTATTCGGTAATATTTTGCAGCTCCTTAGCGCAGTACTGCCCTAAAAACCTTCTCAGAAATAAAAGTTGATTTATAAGTACCTAAAAGAAGGCTTGTATCTAAAAGCATATGCAGATTCTAACGAACGGTGAAACTCAAAAGTTGTCGTTATTCAACTCTGTTCTAAACCAGTTTTAGTAGAGGCATTTTAAGATTAATGGGGCTTATATGTGGAAGAATCAAATATATAAGTGCTAACAGCAATGCCATACACTTTTTTGATATGCTCACACAAATAATAGCAATTGAAATTGTCCCGATATCATCCACACCATCTGGATGCTTGGCGGTCCACCACTGTACGTTACACAAGAAATTTTCTTCCGCGTACGACCTCTCTGTGGAATAGTTTACCACCGGCGATTTTTTCGGACCATTCGACCTGGGGACCTTCAAGAAAAGAGCTTACTCCTTTCTAAAGGGCCGGCAACGCACCTGCAATTCCCCTGGTGTTGCGGTTGATCATGGGCGGCGGTAGTCACTTAACATCAGGTGAGCCGCATGCTCGTTTGCCCTATCTTCTATAAAAAAGTAAAGAGAACCCTTAGCGTCTCTTGCCGTTCATTCCCTGTTGAGTTCAATTTTTATATCCGTGGTAGGCTCCTTTCCTGTAATCGCTAATTGCTAGTGAAAGCCAGCCCCAAATAAATTTGTCTAATTGTCATCATGTACCTATATATCGATGTAAGATATCCATCGCGAGCTAATCACGTTCAATCGCCAACAAACGACATATTAGCGGTCGTTTGTTATCCTTGAGAGTGCTCTCAGCTGCCCCATTGTTGCACGACATTGTGCTGTGAACATTCCGACGTTAAGGAATGGGAACGTAATGTCCATTATTAATAATGAATATTATATAAAATTGTTGACAACAGAAGAAATGGTTTTATTACGGCGAACTCGAAGGCGAAGAAAAAGTAATATCCTCCAGACCGAATTTCGGTCATGCAGTCACGCAGGACAGGATTATAGTGCCCGAGTGTCTAATCCTTTACTCTCATAGTCCGATGGAACGGACATGAACGGAGAGAGATCAGGATCAACTTAACGTGTTTCTGTGATGTGACACCGCCAGTAAAAATATATACTTACTCGTAGAATTAATATGTGAAGTTGAGTTAATGTTGAAAATTTCATATTTTTAATTTTTCTTAATTATTGTATAATTTACTTTTCAGAAGTAAATTGTGATGGTAAAAAGTTGCATGGACCTGTACACCTGAATGTACAAAATATACTTTTATGTTAAAAAAGCAAATTAATACAAAAAAAGATAGCAGATTTCTAAATGCGGCTCAGTGCTAATAGCCAAATGTCACGAACTTGTGTTCGTCTGATACATTTTTTGTATATGGAGGTTTAAAAAGATAATTTTTTCACTAGTGCTCATGAATGTTAATAGAGTAATATAATTATAGCTCTACACTACTCTACTTTGCTCTGTTACATGTGTAGTGTTGAGTTATAATATCCACTACCCCATATTATCCCAATGGTGTCGTTCTTACGACGACAGGGGGAAACAAATCAGAAGATAGGCAGCAGAGTCTTCCTAATAACGACTACAAAAAATCGGTTGCCAACCCGCTTGGTAAGCTTAGCAGCTATGGCAAATATCCTCCCTATGAGATGGGCCCTATTATAATAATAAATCTAAGAGGATTCTGTGTACATAATTCTATCCTATGATCAGCACTTCAGCAGCGGACTTTTGGCGGTGGAAGGAAAAGGGGGAGATCACCCACCGGGCAAGGTATTCAACCCGGGGAGCGCGGCCAACGCTCCGTGTGTGATCTCTGGTTTCGATGATGTTGGTGCTGCTGTTAGCCTATGCGGCTCTTACAGCTTCATAGGACTCATAGCTTTTAGCTCCGTGTGATAGTTCGGAGCTATTCTATAATATACTGTGTTTAATTCGGAACTATGATAGCGCGATTTAGGCTTCGATGAGTTTCGCTTGTGGCGCGACCATAGCGCCGCCACAGACTTTAACCCTTAATTGCGTAGTGTTGTATTAAAACCACATTAGTTTTTAGACATTCAGGAACAGCATACCTTACATGTATTTTTTTTTAATTTCAATGTGAAGTAATTTTATAATTAGTATAAATTTAAAAAATTATACTGGCAACCTCGATATTTGAAAAAAAGTTAACTTTTTTTTTCTGCATCTGTTACTTCGCGCGGCAAAAAAGTTGAAGCCCGCCAAGTAGATTTGTGTCATCGTAAAACAATTTTATTTGTGCAAGTAAGTGTTCAAATTTTTATTTATTCTATTGATTGTAACCTCGATTTTGTTATTATTTAGTGATTTTTTTAGTTTTATTATTTTAAAAGCAATTATTGAGCATTTTATTTATGTTGTTTACAAACAACATTGCGCACTTTTTATTAAATGTAATGTATGGTTGTTAATTGATTTTTTATGTTTTTATTTTAGTATGCGCCGCTTGAATGACGAGGATATACGGAACTATCTAGAAAATTTAGACGATTCTGAAGATGGTCTCGACGGCTCTGAATCGGAAAGTGACGAGGAAGACACCTATTACCAAGCGGCTCGGGAAGTTTTTCGCGACCTGGAGGGTTCAGATTGCGGAGAGCGTCACATAGGTGAGAACATTCAAAGTCCATCTTCTAACCAGCTCGATGATGATATGGATCATCGCTTTATTATGGAAACAGATCAACATTTACAAGAACCGACTTCATCTTCACATCGCCCTACAAGACTATAGACCTATAGACTAGTAACTTGTATGCCACGCAGAAGCAAGTTTCTAACCCAGTCAACATAGACGAGAATGAATTGAATAAGTTTATTGGAATTTTGATTGTTTCTTCTGTAATTCGTTTTCCTAATATTAGACTTTACTGGCATGACAAGTATGAATATGAGCTTATAAAAACGACGATGTCTCAGAAGCGATTTGAGAAAATAAGGTCCATTATACATTTCAACGACAAAGAGAAATGTTTGCCAAAAGGACATCCTGACCATGACCGAATCTATCTTATCAGACCACTTGTTGATGCACTAAATAATAGGTTTGCTACTGTACCAATCGAGCAACGTTTGTCGATTGATGAACAGATGTACGCCACGAAAATGAGCCACCATATAAAGCAATATTTGCCCAATAAGCCGCACAAATGGGGCTTCAAACTTTACCTGCTTTGCAGCCTTTATGGCTACGCTCATAAATTTGAAATTTACACAGGGAGTGGCAGTCAAACTACAGTGGCAGCTAATGAGCCTAATTTAGGAGAGTCAGGGAATACTGTGGTACGTCTAGCTCGCATGATACCTCGCAAAGCAAACCATATAGTCTACTTTGATAATTTTTATACCTCTCTGCCGCTTGTGAATTTCTTAGCTAAGGAAGGCATTTATTCATTGGGGACAGTGCGTGTCAACCGTCTACGCAATTGTAAGCTACCAGACAAAAAAGGCTATCATAAAAAAAGCATCCCAAGAGGATATTACGAAGAAAATGTGGCGAATGTGGATGGTGTTGATGTCAGCGCTGTAGTATGGAAAGACAATAAACCTGTGAATATCCTTTCCACCTACGTTGGTGCTGAACCAGCTACAACTGTGACACGTTATGATAAAGTGAAAAAAGAACGAGTTCCGATCTCTTGCCCAAAAGTGATCAAAGAATACAACGCACACATGGGAGGGGTTGATCTCTTAGATTCTTACATTGGACGTTATAAAAATGAGAAGTCGTCAGTGGACTATGCGCCTCTTTTGTCATTTGTTAGACGTGACAGTATTAAACTCTTGGCTTATTTATAAAAAAGTCCATACAGAGGACACAAAAGTGTTAAATTTGTCCAGATACAGGATGGAATTGGGTGAAACTTTATGTCGCATGGGGTTGCAGACTAACGGTACCAAACGGGGACGGCCAAGCAATTCATTGCAAAATGAAATTGAACAAAAAAGGCGTAAAGGTGCTACGCAACCAATACCTGCAAAGGATGTGAGATTAGACCAAGTTTCCCATTGGTCCGTATGGGTAGACAAGCAGCAACGGTGCAAATTTCCAAAATGTGGTGGATACACCTTCAAATTTTGTCAAAAATGTGGTGTTTTTTTGTGTGACACAAAAAAAAAATAATTGTTTCTATAAATACCATAATAATTAATTTTTATATTCAAATAAATTAGTTAAAATAAAACATATATTTCACTATACACTATACATACTTCAAAACACTTGGATAATGCGGAATGTTGTTTTAAAACAACGATATGTTTTTTGTAAAAATATCATAATATATAATAATGTGATTTTTTCAAATATTTTTCTGGAATGTTTAAGCTATTTCAAATCCGAAAATATTTTATTCTTTTTGAAATAAAAATTCGCGCAACGAAGCTGTAACGGTAATGTAATTATATAATTGAGAAACTATACTCGTGGGATAATGAAAATGATTTCTTATCAGTCTATCCTTTTTTCCTGAACCGTAAATTAGTTTCTAACTTATGTGTGTTGTAATACGGCATTAATTGCTATCGTTAGTAAAATGGCAATTACAGATTCGCACTGTTTTGACATTTGATTTACGCTTAACGAGGTTTACGATTTACTTGAGTATTACGATTTACTAAGTGTTACTTGAACAAAGGTGAAACATTCCTATCTGCAGATATAGACTTGTTGAACTATTATGTAATTTAAATCATCTTTTATATAAGTAACGGGGCTTATAAATATTTTTAGGCTATTACATTTTAAGTTAATGAATATATCTTTAAATTTTTATAGAGCTTTGTGTTTTGTCATTGCTTTCCCTATTGTGGATCTTTCCTTTTTTTATTTCTGCTATAAGCGTATAGTTATTAAAGATTATTTTTCTTATTTAAATTCATTTTTGTACATTTGAGGCTATATTATCCATCTCCTTTACGAATAAACTAGCTCGTATGGACCTGTAACTGGTACAGGTCTATACGAGCTGGTTCATTGCGGTGCTGACGGCAAGTAAAAATTTACACGGCCAGGGAGAATATCTCGTTTTTATATACGTAAGGCGATAAAGGGAATTAAACCAGGAGATGGGGAGCAGTGTTTTTTTTATAGGATAATGGTGACAAACGAGCACACAATCCACCTGATAGTAAGTGGTTGCTGCGGCCCACAGACATCTACGTCTGCTTCGATTACGAATCAAAATGCTCATGCATTGTCACCCGTGAGGAGTATGATGGAATGTATTGTTTCAACTAAAAAGGGTCTCCGGTTCCCTACATTCACCATACGAAAGACAGCAGCATTAAACTGCTATTTTACGCTAGTATTCTGTGAGAGCGTGCTCCTTCCCCGTTCGAGCCGACCCATTCGTGCTAAAACTATACTGCTTTTATAGCCTCAGCATGGCTCTACCACGTCTTCTTAAACATCAAGAAAAAAAAACCGCGCTTGCCATCCCGCCTGCCTGCAACTATGGCAAATCTACGCCCCCATAAATAGCCTCATGGGGATTCCATTTGTTTAGCAGCGGAATTTTGGTATGCTGAACGATGATATTGTAATAGTATTTAAAATAATTTGAAAATAATTGAAAACTTTTGTTTTATATTTTATAAATTATTTAACTATACTAATTGCTTATAAACAAAAACTTAATACTCGTATACGCATAAATAAATACAGGCGAAGCCATTATTTATTAATAATATATATTAATAAAATATACTTAAGAAACGTGTAGGAAACACATTTCTTAAGCCGTTGTACACTAAAATTACCAAAGTTATTACATGATCAATACCTGATATAATACTTAATCCTTCTGTTATAATATATTATTACCTAGCTTTAATAATACATCGCGTATACAAATACTATACTAGGATGGGTACTGACCGAGAAGGTAGAGATCGTTTCCCGCATACATAAAGGTATAGCGGGAAACGATCTCTTTTATGCCAGAAATATCCAAACGGGAAGGTGAAAGTGACTAAAAAGTCTATTATTGCAATTCAGTTAGTGAGTTCAATTCAGAGAGCGAGGCTTTTAAAATGCACTTTTTTAAAGTCAAATGCTACGAAATCTGTTCGACAAGTCATTACCGCGGGGAGACCTTGTGAGAAAAAGTGGCAAGAAATTCACAAGTAGACTATTTTGTCTCTGTATAGTTACAATTTAGCTTTATACAATATATACGTAACTAAAAATTCTAAGGAGATTCAATATGTCAACGCATTTTTACCATTTAAATAGTCGTCTGATTTAAGAGTACGCTTTGAATTTATGCAAAAGGCAAATCAGTAATATTATAGTGAATCTTGTTATAAATTGTTATACATGTACAAAAAAATGAGCCGCTAGTTTTATGGAGTCATTAGTGTACATTTGTAGTACGTGTTAAATAAAGAAGAGGAAAAGGTCTATACATTACGTGAGATTTTTAAGAGAGGGGGGAGGGGGTCGAGTCAAATCTCATCTAATCTTACGTTGGAGAGCCCTCTCTCCAACGAAAGATTAGGGGGGGGGGGACGGGGCAAATATCACGCAATTTTTTTTTCTGATCGAAACCAAAAAAACATTCTATTTTGGTCCATTTAATCCAGATTGTACATGCTTAAGATTTACGAGTAATCTTAAGCGTATATCGTAACACGTTTAACCACTACTGAAATGTCAGATTATTAAACCAATTAGGGCCGATTTCACCAAACTTAGATAAGTTTTATTCCAAGAGTAATGATATAAGTTATTCTAGGATATCAAATTTTACATTTCACCAACAATCTAACCCAAGAATAAATAGTTAACCAAGAGATAAGATTTATACTCCCGATTTTGAAGGAGTTATTCTTCGGTTAAAAATGGCCGACAGGCTGTGAGCTGTTAATTATTTGACATTTTTAATAGTCTGTCGCGTACGTCCAAGTTTCTTGTTCCTGAATTGCTGTTTGATTAATAAATTTTAGTTTAATTATTATTGAGAGTATATATAATGCAACGTTTGAGAAGAATGATTAACAATAGTGACAGTGATGATAGTGAAGATGAAACATATTATGTTGTAAAACGTCCAAAGTGGATAAAAGAAAGGAATAATTATTTTTATGACTATGATGACGAAGACTAAGATAAGATTTCGGTTATCTAAATCAGCAGCTCATAATATTTTGATCAAAATTGAAGATCATTTGGAATTTATTTCTGAGAGGTGAGTCTTTGTATCTATTTATACTGTTCGTAGGTACATAATACGGCAATGAATTACTCTAAAATAAAACTATTTTGGTTTACAGGAATCAATCAATTTCTTCGATTAATCAGCTTTTGGCAACACTAAGGTTTTATGCTACGAATAATTCACAATCAACGATCGGTGATTTTAGTGAGCTCAGCACACCTACAGCACACAGAATAATACATAGAGTTAGTGCTGCGATAGCGTCATTGAACCACGAGTACATAAAATTTCCGAATACTCAACAGGAAATTCGGCGAAATCAAAGGGAGTCTTTATACAATCATTCACTTGCTCATTCAAATAGTCTTCCACAGATAAGTAAAACCGTTATTCGAAAGAATAGTTAATCTGAGGCTAACTAATATGTTGTTTTGCATGGTGAAATGTACTGTAAGTTATCCGAGAGTAAAAGTACGGAATATCTTTATTCTCGGGTTAGTTAATCTTAGACAACGACGTCGTTGGTGAAATCGGCACTTAGTCAAACAAGTCAAGTAAAGTCAAGTAGTTAGATCAGAATGAAGTAGAAGGAGCAGATGATTTTACTGAAAATCATATGGACATGTTGGTTCCAATAGTCTCTCTTGAGACCGTGCATGATTCTCCACGGACTGAATTAGAGTAGATATTCTTTTTTTTTTTAATCACAGTAGTCATGATTTAAGTATTCTATTGTTAAATTTTTATTACACTTATAACTCTCAGCAATATTGATTACTGGTCTTAACTAGCCGTAAACAAAAGCACGAAGCAATTTTTTTTGTTTTTACAATAACAATCCAACGCGTTTACGTAAGAAACCCACGTGTGGAAAAATCTCACGTGATATTGGGGGATGGGGGAGAGGGTTGCATAAAATCTCACGACATCTCACCATGGGGGGAGGGAGGGACAGAAAATTAAAGAAAAACACCTCACGTAATTTATGGACGCCCCCAAAGAAGAAAACTGTAATCCTCGGCACAACGTTCTCAGTGGTGGAATGTGTAACATTACTAGTGTGCCCACCAAAGGTTCCACTTCACGTATTCACAAGTATTCACTTGCTAGACTATAGTCTATAGACTCTAGACTATAGTCTGTAGTCTCTATACTAGAGTCCAGTCAATTCAAATGCTTTTGAAGATTTGTATAAGTTATTTTTGTCGCCAAATAACAGTGCCCGCATTGCCGTATCCGGTCTGAAGTGCACATAGAGCCAGTATAATCACAGGCTGTTAGGCATCTTAACCATCAGAGATGATAACCTATCTGTAACATTGTTTGTTTGAAGTTGACTGCAGTTGTCCATTACTGCAGATTTATATAAAAAAAAAACTATTTGTTTTTTTTTCAAATAAAGTCTAATTTAACTTTAATATAGTAGTATGTATTTGCCATACTCGTATAGTGGCGGTGTAAAAGAATTCACGACATCATATCATTCCGTAGTTCGTATATCGTTATAGGCGACAAAGGGGAACTGAAATAGGAAATTGGAAGCATCATTTTTGTCCCCTATAACATTTCAATAATAATTAAAAAAAACTGTGGGTGCTAACGTATGAGGCAATCAATGGGACAGGCCTATGTGGAGCCGTGGTTTTTTGATATGATGTAATAATAATAATGTCCTCCAGACCGAATTTCGGCCACGGCGACCTGGCTCAGCGGAGGC
The DNA here is from genome assembly GCA_907164705.1 of Parnassius apollo. Lineage (NCBI taxonomy): Eukaryota > Metazoa > Arthropoda > Insecta > Lepidoptera > Papilionidae > Parnassius > Parnassius apollo. The sequence continues at coordinate 9,349,889 of CAJQZP010000295.1, forward strand.
TAGCCAACGGCGCAGAACGGGATTATAGTGCCCAAGCGTATGCTCAAGCACAGGTGCACTCTCTATTCCCTCACTCTCATAATCCGATGGGACGGTAAACCGACACGACCGGAGAGAGATCAGGCGCAGGACTAACGGCTTTACGTGCTTTCCGAGGCACGGGGGTGAGACACCGCCAACTTCCTGACTCCGGGCAGCTACTGAGAATTTCTTGACAGAAAAACTCAATAATTGATTTTTGGCCCGACCCGGGATTTGAACACAAGACCTCATGATCAGCAGTCGCACTACTACAACCGCTAAACTAACGAGGCAGTCCGATGATGTGATGTAGTGAATAAAGGAATGCATGAATTGTTACATTACAAACTAGATGGAGTGACGACCTGGTAAGACGTGCAGGAAGTTGATGGATGTAGGTGGCTCAAAACGTGCTTTGTGTCATTTCATGGGGGAGGCATATGTTCAGCAGTGGACTTGTGAAGGGCTGTAATAATGATGATGATGATGAAGTATATTATACTCTCGGTCAGTACCCACCTTTAGAAATAAACTTAATGTTGCTGACGTAATATACGTTGCGTAAATATTATATTTTGTGTCGTGGTGAAGACGTGGCTAATTATGTATACTTGAATTATTGTGGTCGTTGTTTCGTAATGCGCTGTTATTTAGAATTGAATAGTGGATGGCTGATGTAGTGGCTCTCGTTGAAGCGGACAATAATGTGTTTGTTGTCATTGAAATACGTAAGATGTAGAAATCTTAAGCTTTCAATTGGAGGTTGTAAAATTCCTATTTATAATGCGTAAATAGAGCCGTATTAGTTCACGGGCTAAGCACTTACCACAGTACGCGACCGAAACGAATTCGATCCCCGACAGGAATTAAAAAAAAATTAATTGCAACTTTAAGTGCTGATTTATCGCGTGCTTGGCTGTGAAGGAAATCATCGTGAGGAACCATGCATGTCTGAAGAACAAAAGGTTTCGAGAACTTGTAAAGCCCGCTAACAAACACAGGAGTACCGTGCTATACTAAACGCCCTGTAACCCTCTCAGAAATAAGGGAATGCCCAGCTGTACGACGTCTAGGTGTCTAGGGGTAGGGGTTCTATGTGTAAATAATACCTCTTATCTTTAAAAAAATTTACATATTTTTAGGAATGCTGGTCGAACTTGACTGGTAAAAATTCCGTAACCGTTATAGACACCGTTAAAGTCCACCGCTGAACATAGGCCTCCCCCATAGATTGCCTAATAGGGATCCCCCCTATTTTCCATAGTTGGCAAGCTTGGTTTGGCAACCGCAGCTTTTTTTTAAAGACGCTGCTGTGCATTTCCTGATTTGTTTCCCTCTGTCGCCTCTTACGACACCCACGGGATGATGATAGTAGATATTTTTACACCGCCCCTACATGGTAAGGCGAGAATTCATAATGCCAAAAATATAAGCATAGAGCCAATCACTCGTGCAAAGTACTAAAGTTACTCCTATGTGATTCTTATATCGCTTATGTGATAAAATCGTGTAAGACTTGGATGCAGTGTAAGAGAAAATAAAAGAAATAAAAAATAAATACCGTATGGAGATACAGCACTACTCGATAAAAGTATTATTTGTATGGCATCACTGATTCACAACAAACTGCCAGATGATGTTAGAAAGTTGCCTATCTCACGATTTAAGACGATATTACACAAATTTCTGATTAATAAATGTTATTATAATGTCGAAGAGTACCTAGAGGACAAAAGTAATATAATTTAATAGCAATAGTTTTAATTTAATTGTATCTTAATAATAATAATTTGAATTTAATTATAACTGAAAAATAGTAATTTATACATTTACCTAATATATGTAACACATTGTAACAATTTAATAAGATTAGTATATTAAATTATAATTTAACTTAAATTTTGTATGACAACATTTTGGATTTGATTATTCGTATTATCAAAAAAATTTCATTTCGAGTTTATATAACATCAAGGTATTTAGTATGACAACAATTAGCACTATAGACTCAACTATTGACAATATTTTTTTTTCTTATTCTTAATTTTATTTCAAAGCACCATTATTGAATTAGTAATGCGTAGACTATATTGTAAAGTATTTGCACACCTCATAAGGTACAGTGTACATATTCTAATTTTTTTTTGTAACAACTCTTATACCTGTATTATGCAAATAAATGAATTTGATTTGATTTGATTTGAGATCCGTGGACATTATAACGCATATAAATCTCAAAACCGTGCTCATGCACTATTATTGGCTTCAGTTACAATTCTAGAGCCAGACAAGTATCTAAGCACCTAAGCAGTTACCCTAATAACTATGTCAAATGTATGTACGTGTTTATCAAAGTGAAACTATTTACGTTGACGGACATAGAATTGAATTTTCCTATGAAAATTTACCACCTTTGGACTATTTTTAAGGCTGCAAAGAGCTGCCTGATGCTGGACGTAGATTTGCTTTAAATGGAACGATTACCGTTTTTACCACATTTTGTAGGTCGTTTTTTAAATCTCACATCAGACGCTCTCTATTTACCAATGTATATACCGGTATATTACATAAATATACTTACATTCACGCCGGTCACACAGAGGTGTAGTCAGCGACTACGGGCTTCCATTTGGCACGATCCTGACACCTCTCTCGCCTCCTTTCGTCCATTTACTTACACATACATGCTCGGTGATTAAGGGTACTATTAATTTGGTCCATCTTCTATTTATCGCCAATTGTGTCGATAAACTTCCGTCTAGAGCGTTCCTTGCCGGTTCTGCCGTTCACTTCTGCAACATAAATTTGTTTTACTTCTTATTCATTATTTCTACCAATGATCTAACCACCGAAGCATCCTTTGCTAATCCTGGTCACAACATCATCTTGCAAGACACAATTTTTTTTCTGAGCGCTAATGTTTACATATCGAGACGTTGATGCGTCAGCCTAGGCCTGGTAGCACTCCTGCTTATAGTGTGATGCTATTTTACAAGAGCGACTAAACCATGGCTAGGATACAGAGGATGGAATAAAAAGTTCCACACCCTGAAGTACCACATCGGTGACAGAAGCAGCAACAACGCTGGGATCGTCCGGCGATAAGCAAACCCAAGGGTAGGATGCAAAAACGACCGCAACCTATTGCAATCGGCCGATCTATAGTGCCAATGCAATCGCAGCGTTATTGTGAGTGGCACCACACTCCGGACAAGACAATGGTCCGATGAGCCTAGAGGCGTTGACAAAAACTATATGTCCGTCCGGATAAGAGTTCAGTAGAAAGTCCAACAGGAAGGGTTCCTGATCCTCCACATCTGAAATCTGCGTAAGCGAAGTAACCAGCTGTGTAAGAAGACCATATGCTAAGACAAAGTCATATACAGATCTCCCCGCATGATCGATTAAACGTGAACCGAGCCATTCTGGCCGTGGTAGGTGGTAGGTGGTAGGCCAAACGAGCCGGCGTGGTAGGCTTTAAAATCGCCAAGAATCACGATCTCTGCGTAATGGGATCGGCTGTAGCAAGGAATCTGATGATTTAATACTCAGAAACCCTTAGTGCTACAAATCTGTAATTTGGCATAGTTATAAATATTAATTACGCCTACAAAACTCTGAAATAAAATCATAAAAAACATTTATTTTATTTTTGGTAAATCCCATACAAGTCAATGGAGGACGATTTTACTAGTCTATTCCATCGTGTGGAATATTGTTGGATAAGTTCTTCAAAAACAGTGGGGGTATGGAACATATTTCGATTTAGTTTTCTATTTGTGAAATATTTAGCTTTAAAGTGATATTTTTCACTTTAGTCGTGGTTCCCCCCCCTGCCCCCCGCTACCAACTAAACCGCCGTTTTTGAAAATTTGAAAAGCATAGACGATAGTAGTATATATAATGAAGTTAAAATGAAAACTATCACAGCTAAGTAGAATTAAAAAGTTAAAGAATATGTACAGTCGACCATCTAATAATACGCACTTGAATTAGTAAAAATTTCGTTACAACTCCATAGAAAATCAAAAAGTAGCTGCATTATAATTTTGTAATGATATTGTAAACTGTAAGAAGTAAACATTTTATGAATTCATTCACATCAACATTCTTAATCTAGGATAAAAGTAGATGTCTATGGCCCACAACATCCACTTACCATCTGGTGATACCAGCACTGTGTGCTCGTTTGTCACCCTTATTTTATAAAATAAAAGAAAACTAACAATAAAATACCTATTCATTTTTGTGGGAAACCTTCGCAGGCACGCACTCAGCAACTTACCGATATTTTATTAGATGGATAGTATAGTATAGGAACGCATGCGACATAAAATTTTGCAAAATATCAACCAACCTCACATACCTAATTAAAATTAAATAGTTTTTGAAAATAAGTACCTTTTAACTTGCTGTATTTTTAACACTTTAGGGTGGTTTTCGTATATCAAGAATAACACACAGCGGTCATACGACGAACACAATGCCACTTTGATATGCTCGCTTTGATACAAGCGCGTCTAACAGGCACTTTTTGAGTTGCTTCACAATTCTATAGGCGTATTTATCACGTCCCGACCGTTGTCCAAATATGTCCTATTAATAAATGGTCAGCCTTTTTAGGGGTATATATGTTCTGTGGCCGAACCTGCATGGCCCGTGAGCCAACAATACTTTAAATAAATGGACTAAAAATGCCATTGTAATTTGTTTCTAGTAACTCAAATAACTGTGTCGCTTAATAAAGATTTTTTATCTGGGTGCACGGCAGTATACCAAGTCGAGCAAAAAAGCGGCACGGCCGTACCATACTTTTCTCGAAACAGTTCGGGCTATTTTCGACCCCCTATAACTTCGTTGTTGATAAAATTAGAAAACTAAATTTTCAGTAACCAAGCAGGAATCATATAATCACGGTATATTTCAAATTTCGTTCTGAATAACTAGTCACAGTTTCTTAATTTTCTCACTCACTGACTGACTGACCGATCATCAAAACCCTAAGGCACTTCTGCAAACATACAAGCTTCAAATTAAGAATACAATTAGTCTTTAGTGTATAAATCAAGGAAAAACTAAAGTACCTGTATATGTATAATATAATAGAATTATTGGTGTAGACTTCTTGAATACCAACAACGTACCTACGTTGTCAGTATTCAAGAAGTACAATGTCCGGTACATACTTTACAGGGAAAAAAGTAGGACTATCTAAAAAAAGAAATGAGATGCCATCAAAAATATAACCTGTAAAAAAACCAAGTCTCGCAACTCGGTTCTTCTACCGTAAAAAGTTGTGAGATCCATGTAATACCAAGTCGGTTAATTTATTCAGTCCCTACTTAAGGGTCCTTATGTCTTAAGTTATTACGTAATTAGCTAACCTAACAAATCTAATTGTGACCATATCAATATTAAAAATCTTTTATGTTTTAAATAAATAGATTGACTTGGCAATCGCACTTAACAATCTTATTTAATATAATATGTATTACTTGTGAGATCCATTGTGTTTTCATGCAATGGCCGAAGTCAATATATTTAAAACATAAAAGATTTTTAATGTTACATGGATATCACATCTTTTTATGGTAGAAGATCTGAGCCGCGAGACTTGTTTTTTTTTACAAGTTATATTTTTGATGGCTTTTTCATTTACGACAATATCAATGTTTAGTTTGGTTTTTCGTTCACTTCAATAGGTATATTCAAGGAATTCTCAGTAGTAACCCGGAGGCAGGAAGTTGGTGGTTTTTTACACCTAGTGTCTCGGAAAGCACGTGAAGCCGTTGGTCCTGCGCCTGACCTCTCCCCGGTTGTGTCGAATTGCCGTTCCATTCGGACTATGAGAGTGAGGTCATAGAAAAGCATATGTGCTTGTCCACTCTCGTACACTATAATTCTATCCAGTGCAAGTTAATGTTATCTGACGAGTCTGGCCGCCACGAACAAAATTCGGTCTTGAGGATATTATTATTAATTACGTTCCACTACTGGGCACAGGCTTTTTCAAATTACTAAGAAAGATATGGAGAAGAAAATCTCTCGCACAACTAAAACACTTAAAACTGCGATTTACGTTTTCAATGGTGGCATCAGAGACCGAACTCATTTACCAGACAGATCTTACCGATTTGTTAGGCAGTGTCGTTTACTAGTTCTACCGTAGTTAAGTTATTATGTGACTCGCCTCTTCTCACTTTAATAATACTTTAAACATATATTTTTAATTAAGTTGACGTTAAATTTCTAAATTAACCTCTGATATACTATATTATTATTATTATTGCGTTGTCACTATATTGGGTGATTTTTTTTACCGTCTAGAAAATAATAGGTTGTAACAGATAAACGGAATAAAAGCCTGTGGCACTGATATTTTACTTTTTTTTTACATTAACATGTTATGAAATTCATCTATCAATGAGTACAACTAATTTGACAAACGATCACACAGTCCATCTGATGGTAAGTGTATGCTGTGGCCCTTAGACATTTACATCCATCGTCGATTAAGAATCAAAGTGCAGATGCGTTGTCACCCGCGAGGACTGAGATGGAGTAACCACGTTACCAGTAAAGAGGGTATCCTGTTCTTTACACTTACCATACGAAACACAGCAGCATTAAGTTGCTATTTCACGCTGGTATTCTGTTATAGCGTAGTCCTACCGGCCAAGCCGACTATTCGTGCTACAACAACCATACTAATATAGATGCACTAATATACATGCGACTCTATCACGTATAAACGGAACAAAATTATAAAGCAAGGTTTAGACGAAGCCAGTAACGCTGGCGCCAGTCCACAGACAAACCAGCGCTGGCCTGCCCCGTGTTTAGATGAGGCCAAATAGATTCGATTCATTTCTGGATTATGCTTGTAAATCGTTGTATTAAATTAATGATTTTTTAAACTTTAACTGAAAAATAATGTTTATCATATACATACATCAAATATAGGAATTTGTACAATATCACTTGTTAAATTTTTATATTACAAATTATTTATTCTGGCGCGAGGGATGCGGGGCACGCGGTTAAAGGTCACTGAAAAACTGTTTGTACGAGGCCTATAACAAGTCAGCGCTGGCTTCATCTTAACCTTGCTGTAGTCCCATGTGTGTGACTTATAATAGCCACCTCATAACTTCATGTTTACTTAATCAATAGATATGTTTTTTCCACAAACATTGTGTCGTGAACATAAAAAAAATTATAATAAACTTAAGTGAAATCTACACAATTAATCGTCAACCCCAGTGTACGAATGGCTTCTCACCCTATTTCTGCCTTAAAATAGCAGTTCTTGAACTACTTTGTTCCAGACTGATTGAACATAGCAGTTTTAGCACTGCTATTGAAGGTACCACTAGTAGTAGTGGTAGTACCACTTACCATAAAGTGAACTGTAAGTTCTTTTGTCCCTTAATTTAAAATAAAATATAATAACTGTGACTACTGCAAAATATCCGAGCTTTGAGATCTTTTCCCACGAAACGAAAGACAAGCGCACACTGCATATAAATACGAAAATGTGAGTCACGGTCGCAACACGACAGATGCAAACAGTTTTAATAAGTGAGGACCTAGAAAACACTTAAGTTTGCGATAGTTCAGACACTAAAACACATCAGAGTACTTAGCCATAATCGCCGCATTAAGAACACTTACAAATGTCCGGCTGCACAACAAGACATATCAATGAAACTAAATACTCCACCACGGTGGTCTAACCTCAGAACAAACTAAAGTCTAATAGGACAGCTCCTTAGCTTGCCTGTCGCTGTTTGGACGTTATCTTTCGATGAAAAATAGCGCCCTTTGTGTTCCAGAAAGACCTAGAACCGCACGAGGGACGTCCTGTGTAAGCGAGTCTTTAAAAACCCTAAATTTATTTTAATTTGTTAAATTATTTTTATATTTTAACAGCACTTAGCTTAGTACGAGAGTGCCTGTGTACAAATTCAGATTTAAACCAAAGTTTGTGTGAAAAATTCGTACAAGTATGTGCATGCTTATAATTGCGTATGGGTGAAAAACCAATGTGAAAAAATAACTGTTACCCTTGTGCTTTTTAAAGCCATTTAAGCCGATGCCTATATCTACTAAAATTTCCTGTTTAAAAATATTAAAATACTTCGAATTCTAATACAGTATAATTGCTTCCATAAACATACAACTGTTACATCGTAAGCGCCTGCGCACGCGTACTGCTGTTCCCTCGATTTGTGTGTATCTCGTATTTTAACGAAGCATTAATTAGATTAGTACGCCAAGCACCAATTGATAAATGAGCAGTGGCGAACGATTGCAATTTAGTACAGAGAGCTTACAAATGATTAAAGGTAAATTGCTGTTAATAATTGATTTCGTTCTTGTATAATATGCGGCATACAAAAATTAAATCGGTGTATAATTACTGATGGACCTTTAACAATTGTAAGTGAAAATAGTGAACATTATTTTACCATGTTTCCAGTTTTTAGGTACGATTTAAGTTTCAAGTGTAGTCAAGGTTATCGAAAAGTTAACAGTGAGTGCTGGCACCGATGCTTGGTGATGAAAATAAATGTTAAGAGTGGTACTTAAAGGATTTAATGAAAATGTGGTAAAAGGATAATCATCATCATCATCAACCTCTTTAAGTCCACTGTTGGACATAAACCTCCCCAAGAATTTGCTATTTGGCCTGTATTACCACGCAGGACAAATTGCTTGGTGTATACTTATCAGTAACCTCGTTCGTGTAGTCGTGATAATCTTGTAAATCTGAAATTTTGGTACAGCGTTGTTGAATAAATTGTCTGGCATCAATCGATCGCCAGAGCCTCATTCGACAATCAACAGAAAACGGCATGCAATTAAAGCAGGCCTTTCTTGAAGTACAAGACCACCGCACTTCTGCTCTATTCCTCCGGAGTAGGCCCACCATGAGAAAAGAATTAAAGAGTTTCTGAAGGACTTTTTCACCCCCTTTTAGAAGTTCCACAGCAACCCCAGGTTTTTATTGTAATTTTGCTGTTATCAATAAATGCAGATGCGTTTTCATCACTAAGGACTAAGATGAAATGCCTCGTTACCAGCTCTTCTAGCTAGTCTTAGTTAAAAGAGACTCCAAATCTCTGAAGTTTTTGGAATGAATCTAGATTTTAAAAAATATGTCCATCTGGACTGTATGAAAGGATCTAACTCTGAAATTATTGAATTGATTGATTGTGCCTCGGTTCCGCAGAACATTTGTTTTATCTTTGTCAAAGTTTGTAAGTAATATATCGGTGAAGTACAAAGTAAACCAGTTCTTTTCGTTGACCTGCATTATTTGAACAACAACTGTATTTAAATAACTATTTACGCAATCGAAGGCACGCGATAAATAACCAACATGCCGCACCAAAAACGAGGTTACATTCGTAAATAAATAAATAATCTAACATTGCGTCCATTCGCCGACACGTTCAATTATAAAATGCCATAATTACTGATAAAGATCAAGGAACGGTGACGGCACTTCACCCGCGCACTCCTGAACTTGAATGGAACTCCCTAAGGCGTGATAACGATCTGATATCCTTGTTTTTTTTCAACTAGACGTAGCCATACATGAAATAGCTATGTGACATAACTTGTCGCCCCAGGCGCCACTAGCGAACACACCTCGACAAACTTTTATTTTCATTCGGTTCGGTCATGATTTTGACTTCTTTGCTTTTATCATCTTGCCTCTAAATTTATTTGGTAGCAGCAACATTAAATTTGTAATTACTTTTACAGTAATATCTTGTATTTGCTGTTAGTAATTACAATTGCAAATGAAATTGACGTTTATTTCAATGTTTTTAAAGAATATGCTCAAAGTAGAGGGTCTTAACATCTTATGCTGGTATACGTTGCACTACTAAATCAAATTGCAGTCAATTAAGATAAAGCTCCGAGAACGACAGCAATGGACAATGAGGCATAATATGACTAATCCAACGTTTTGTTTGCTTAACTATGTTACAACGTGGCGGTCCGTTACGAATCGAATTCTATTACCTATTAATAAATGTGCCTGATATATTCCTATCTGTCGAACACCACGATTATAGGGCATTCACGGTTTACATGTTTTGTTTCAAATAAAGTATTGTTAGTGGAGATTGTTAATGTTGTCAAGCGAACTTGAATAGAAAAATATGTATTTCTGAAAAATTATATCTATTTAGGGTGGTATATTAGGGTATTTTATCTATCTAGGGTGTATATATACGTGAAGGTAGTGACAAAGTTAAACGGTTGGTACTTAAGTACTCACCGTAATTCGCCAGTAACACGATTTCGATACCCTTCGGAACTTTTTAAATTTGTTAATCCTGGTAAAGACAAACATCCTGAGCAAACATGTTTATGAATTCTCCAACAAGCACTGAAATATTGTAACTAATGTTTCAGTGGTTTCTAAAAGATTATATGATTGACTGTATTGTTTTAAAACTTATGTTATGTAAAAAAATTAAAAATACTTTAAATTTATATTGTATTTTGTACTTTTTGGAAGATAACATTTTTATGTGGTAGAGCCATGCTGCAGTTATATTAGTAGTATAGGTGTAGCACGAAGCGGGGGTCGTGGTCCTTCCCCGGGCGGCTCGACCGGGGAAGGACCACGCTCTCACAGAATACCAGCGTCAAATAGTAGCTTAACGCTGCTGTGTTTCATATGGTGAGTGTAGAGACCGGAGACCCTTTTCACTGGAAACGAGGCATTCCATCTTAGTCCTCACGGGTGACAACGCATCTGCATTTTGATTCGTAATTGAAGATAGATGTAGATATCTATGGGCCTCAATAACTACTTACCATCAGGTGGACTGTGTGCTCGTTTGTCACCCTATCCTAAAAAAAAAACCATATATATCACATAGGCCGTTCCTAAGTTGTGATAATTTGTCATAATTACCATACTTGATCCTTATTCTGTCTACCTGCCAGAGCCCCAAACGAATCAATAGTTTGACTGATGTGACTTGTAGCTCATGGACACAATATTTTACCAAAAAAGGCCACAGGTTCGTCACCACTTCTGAGGACTGAGGTGTAATAGGCTAGGCAGCGTATAATTTTACTAGCTATCTTACACTTCTAACCAGAACACATCAGTTGGTGCATTGTTGCTTGACGGAAAAAAATATGCATTAGAGTGATACAAGTCCAGATAGAAACGTGTGAACTTCTAATGAATCATTTAATTTCGATTTTATGTCTTGGGTAATAAGCGTCAATTTGATTCAACATTGTTTTAGCATGGAGACACTTTAATTTTCAGTTCATTCCTCGAATCTAGCTATTGGCATTTTAATATTAAAATAATTAGTTAATGTGCAACAATTTATTGAACTAAATATCTGATCTAAATCTGACAGACATACCGACTTTATGTACCTAGAAATCAATACCAGCGATTCAATAATAGAACAACTGATTTAAGGAGACAGCTGAGTCGTTATCAATGATTTAAACCGTATATTGTTTTCATTAAAATTACTGTCATAATCATTGGAACATTACTGATAATTTTTTCTGGCCCAAAATAAATAACCTTTAGAAGAAGAATTTACGAAATGAAATAATACTAGTTTTTACGGATTTTATCGCGTATATTTACCTGTAAATACCCGACGTTTCGAGCGCTTTACAGCATCCATGGTGATGGGGGGGGGGCTGTAAAGCGACGATAAAATCTGTAAAAACTAATATTATTTCAATGTGTAGTGTTCGCGTAAATATAAGAAATTTACGAAATGGTATAATGAATTCTCTAACTCCGTTATAATACAGCACCTATTGTGAGGGTTTTCTGCTAAGAAGTAAGTAAGTAAGTAGCTCTGTGTTAACTGCTTTTTTCCGGTTAAAAGAGCGGGGGATGTTATCTAAGACCTCAGGTTTGATAACGCACCTGTATCCTTCGTTTAAGTTGGTTGTAAGTGTCCATGGGTTGAGTTGAAGTTGGTTGTAAGCAGTAAGTAGCCTCTGTTATTGTAGATTTTTATACATATTTGCTAAGCTTCATCGTAATCCGTAGTTTCAGCGTTCAGTGGTGATAAACATACATCTTCACAAACACACTTTTGCCTTTATAATATTAGTTTGACGTTTCTAGGTCGGCGTTTCGAAACGATGGAAAAACACATATCATCTATCTATATACCTATATAAAATATGTACATGCAAATGCACCAACGTAACCGTGAACACTACATATACTAAAATAGTATTTCACGCAGGTGTAACCATGGGGTGTAGCTAGTATTATAATTAAAAAGCGGTCTAGGTGCGACCCGAAAGGTCCACACGACTAACTTCCCAGTAGAAAGAATAAAAAATATCATATATTTCAAATTTCAATATTTTATAAATTTTTTCATTCAGCACAAAAAACGACTTGACCGATTTTGCTCAAAATTTAATGAGGTCTAACAATTACAATAACTTCACACTGGGGAGTTAAAAAACAGAAGAAGTGCAAGTAGGATTCACTCCCTGAGTGTTCCGTATGAACTTAGGGTATATCCGGGGAATTTGGCCATAGTCTTTTAAGAAGCCAGTGAAATTAAAACTACAAAGATTAAGTAAGAAAAATCAACTTTTAATTAAACTCTCGATATTAAGCTCTTAGAATATCACGTTAAAAGTATTCAACTTATATACATAATATATACATAATCAGTGTCATGATTTACTTTTTTTCCAAATTCCAGGTCCCCGGTATGAAAGCCTCGTTTCCAGTAAAAAGGGTCTCCGGTACTCTACACTCACCATACGAAACACAGCAACATTAAACTAATATTTTACGCTGGTATTCTGTGAGAGCGTGGTCTTTCCCCGGTCAAACCGACCCATTCGTGCTATAACTATACCACTAATATAACTGCGGCATGGCTCTATCACGTATATTTTGATATTTTAATAAGATGCATTTCATAATAATGTTCTCCACTGCCTACACAGTTGTCAACTTCTCTGTTTCCACCTTCTTCATCAGACAAGTCACATAATATTGGTTATTCCCCTTCATCACTGCTTTCAGATAACTTAATTATTTTGTTACATAGTTTAATATGTAATTAGTCTTTGCCATTATTTTACTCGTATCGTCTTTCTTTGCTCCTTAAAGAAACTATGTAGATAGTCATTTTATCTTCAAACAGCATCCATTTTTGCCATTGCCTTAAATGCCTTAAATGATTCTTCATTCTAGTTCCTTCGTGAGCTGACTGCTTTTCTTTTCCTACCAAGGATGATACGCGAGGCTATTGAAATTAAAAAACATCCAAATTTCAATAGAGAAGATGGATGGGTGCTGCCACCTGCTTGGGATCCTATAATTAACAAAATTAAACCCAAACCTAAGCATACCACTGCAAGACTTCATGATACTATAAGCTCGTTTTGCGTAAATCGGACCAAAAATTAATATTCAAAAACTGAAGGTAGCCGGACTACACTATGACATTGGGACGTCAAACATCTCAGTCCCCCCCCCCCCCGTGACCATGGTTGCTGTAAAGCACCCGAAACGTCGGGAATTAAAAATAAGTAAAAGTAGTGAAATAAACACGATAAAATCCGTAAATTTAGTTTTATTCAAAGCTTTTCTTTAGTTTTCGTTTGGCATCTAAAAATAAAATACAATAATTTATTACTAAAACATAATTAGCATAAATAACCATGCATAAAGAAAACATGGCACGTTATTATAATACAACTTTTAATATTACACATTACTTATGTATGGCCATCTCATAATGACCATGTATGGCCATTATGAGGACATTATTTGTAAAAAAGTATAAACATCCACGCGCTATTTTCCGGTTATATTAAAGTTTGGTTCATAAACTGAACAATAACTTAAAAAATACTTATTTTGTATGATTCCTTATTACCAAAACTATGTATCACAAACTCTTTGAAAACTTTAATCTCCATACAAATCAATATAAGTACATTTTACTTACTTTTTGTTTTTTTTTTTTGCCGGAGTTCTAGCGAAATGTCGTTCACATTCACTGCACGAATTGTACCTACTAACGAGAAAGTAGTGCACTTTAGGAAGCCCATCTATGATTTTTAAATGGTTTTTTAATAATTTTATAAATTTAATAAATAATAAAATCTTTCCCTTACGGCTATCTCTCCCGGACTTACCTTAGTTATGTATGTGAGTAGTTTTTCCATCCCGGAATTATAGGTAAGGTATGCACCGAGCATTCCTCTAACGGAACAGTTATATTGAAAGAATTAAAAATTTATATTTGTATTGTAAAAAAAAATGCTTCAAAGGAATAAATAACCTTAATATTTGATGTTACCTCTACACGTTCCTATGAATAAGGGTCCCGATTTTTCCTTTTGTGGTTCGGAACCCTAAAAAAGAACAAGCTGTCATATACATATTTTATAATCACCTAAAGTTTTCAATTATTTAGAACCGTATAGCTTCCAAACAGGGCAATCCGTTTTAAAATCAAAATTTTAGATAGTAATGAACATTTTAAAACTAACAAAAATGGTCAGTGCACCTGACTACCGCGTTGTTGATCCTAAATTGTAACACCAGCCACTACATGGCTTGTGCCATTATTGCTATGGCCATAAAAGTAAAACCTCAAATTTATTCCGTTTTTGGCATATTTTTAAATAGTTATGACCTTTTTAAAAACAGATTACATATAAAAGCATAGTCGTGGATCAAACGAAATTACTACTTTTATATCTTTAGGTTATATTTACAGCGAGCGTTAGCCATCTGAGCTACCACGGCGAGTAACCCGGGTTCGATCCCCGCCGGCAACAATGAAATTGTTAATTGCAATTTTAAGTGCTGATTTACCACGTGCTTGGCGGTGAAGGAAAACATCGTGAGGAAACCTGCATGTCTTAGGAATAAGAAAAGAAATATTTTCGAAGACATTTGAAGTTCGCCAACACTCATTGGGGCAGCGCGGCGGACAATTCCTTGCCCTAAAATCCTCTCAGAAATGAGGGTAGGCCTGTGCCCAGCAGTGGGACGTATATAGGCTGTAACTTTACTTTACTTTTATCTTTAGGTGGTGGGTGGGCAAATTTGATTAATACGGTTAAATACTATCGTCAGTGCCTACGTTGATTAACACTAGTGTTTTTTTTTAAATTGTATGCAATAAATTAATTATTCGAAATATTTAATATACGCAGTAAGAGAATCTCCTTTCTGCCCTTATCTCAGGTTATCAAAGGTCACAGTATATCTTCCTTTTCCTTTCTACACATAAGTCATCTTCCCACTCAGCTCTTTTTTAGGGTTCCGTACCCGAAGGGTAACTAACGGGAGCCTATTAGCCTACGCTCTCCGTCCGTCTGTCTGTCAGCTCATGATCCGTAATAGGTAGACAGTTGATATTTTCGTAAAATGTGTATTTTTGTTGCCGCCATAACACGAATAATAAAGATAAAAATAAATTAAAACTTGAAGAGGTTCCCCTACTAGAAACGTTTATTTTTGATTTTTTTTTTGCTCGATCTTAATATTGGCAACATGTAGACGCTTGAAATGCTCACAGAGTTTGTATTGTATTCTATAATAAAATAATAATATAAATAATTCTATAATAACATAATAATAAAATAAAATAATATTTAAAAATTAAAGGGTGCCCCATATAGGAGACGTGTATTTTTTTAAATATTAGTAATCTTATTAATTAACATTACTAATATTCCTTTTAACCACTCCTGGTAAGCTTGAAAATGCTTGCGTTAGGAGTGTTTCACGACAGTAGTCGAATGGCGGATTCAAACCCACGACCTTTTGAGTTCGCGATCCGCGCCCTGCCGTTAGGCTACTGTCGCTACTTTATTAGATCTTGTACGATGGTACGAAACCATTCAAACGCCATACCATGACCGAATCATCATGGTAGATTCTGAAAAAAACCTCAAAAATTCGTTTTTTTTATATTTATTAAAAAGTAGTTTTCTAATTTTCAAAAAGTAGTATTCTAATTTTCAAAAAGTAGTTTTCTAATTTTCAAAAAGTAGTTTTCTAATGTTCAAAAAGTAGTTTTGTTGGAATTACTTCGACACCATGTTGTTGTGTGTGTTGTTTTGATCAACTCTATAATCTTATCAGCTCATATCGTTAGCAGATATCGTTGTCAAATATAAATCTCGAAAAAGTGATTTTGAAAATAACTTGAAAACTTTCCCTGAAATCAATTTTTTTTATAACGGGCTTTTTTGTTAAGCCAAAAAAATTGCGTCGTTTGCTGTAAATCAAACCAAAATCGGTTGATTTGTTCCTGAAATATTCAATTTAGAAAAAAAAACGTGGTTTTCCAAAATTATGACGTTAATAAGTGGAATTTAGAACGATTTGATATTGAAATTAGCGGGACGTTCCTGGGATGGCCTGCAGGGTCAATCAATTTTTTATGCATACTATCTGTAACACAATCCATCCATCTTTTCTTAGAAAAGTGTGGTCAACACTTTTCTCTTATATAGACGATATGGTTTTCGTAGCAATAGAGAATAATAACATTTTAAATTCTACAATATTTTTCATAGAAATATCAACGTAATTCTATTTTATTTTTCTTCTTGTATTAGCTTTTCTCGTTCCTAATGTTCTCGCTAATTTGTCACTTGCGGGACAGTTATCGGTTTTATGTTATATTTACTATTCTAGAAACAGTATTTGACGTTTTGTTGTAATTCAGGATAATAATTTTAATTGGGTTGAATTCTTTAGATGTGATTAATCATTGCTGTAATTTTATAATGTAATATTTTAGCCAGTTATCTGTAATTAATTGCAATGTGGATCTACTTTCAGTGAATCAATATTATACTGTACATATTCATCAACTCAAAGAAGTAAAAATGACTTAAAATGACTGCATTATTCTGTTTTTTTTTTCACAGGATTAGTGTAGAGAATCACATAGTTTTTACTATTAACGAGATATTCCATCTTAATCCTCAAATGATATCGCATTCGCATTTTGATTATTATTAGATGATAGGTTTATGGGCCACGGCACCGACTTATTAGTGTGATCACTTGCTTCTATAAAAAAAAAACATAAAAAATATGGAAGCGTAACATCTTCTGTTGTCGAAAACCCGCTTGTCAAGCGTTGTGATTAAGATACCCATATCCATCTGTTAACTGTACTGGCGGATAAAGAAAAATATTCAAACTAAAAACATTCAGTTTTTTATAAACTACCTTAACTTCGTTCACCAACATTATTAGGTCATAGCTACGCTTGCCAACTGTTCGGATTTACGTTCCGGAACTTCGCATTTGAGACGCCCCGAGAAGTGCCCTTGCGGGACGACTAATGTCCCAAAAAGAATTGAACGATTTATTATGTCACTCTAATAATTATAATTATAAAAATGTTTAGTGTCCAAAAAGTAAAGTAAAAAAAGTAAAGTTACAGCCTATATACGTCCCACTGCTGGGCACAGGCCTCCCCTCATTTCTGAGAGGGTTTAAGGGCAAGGAAGTGTCCGCCGCGCTGCCCCAATGCATGTTGGCGAACTTCACATGTCTTCGAATAGTTTTTTTTCTTATTCCTCAGACATGCAGGTTTCCTCACGATGTTTTCCTTCACCGTCGAGCACGTGGTAAATCAGAACTTAAAATTGCAATTAACAATTTCATTGGTGCCGGCGGGGATCGAACCCGGATTACTCGCGTTCTGTTATATTTACAGCGAACGTTAACCATCTGAGCTACCACGGCTCCAGTCCAGTGTCCAAAAAGGCAAAATTATTAATTTTTGTTTGTAAATTATTTTTAAAGTTCTTGAAATAACTTTATAAAAGCTTTGTAGGTTCCTTTGTGCCCAAAAATGGTGGACACACAGTTCTTTTGCAAAACATACATTAATAACATACTACATTTTGTCAAAAACATGTATTTAAAGACACGGCGAGCATAAAACGGCCAATAAAAGCTTTGTTCTAAATATTATCTGTACCAGTGTGAACAAAATTATCGTAGGTCATATCAATATTGCTTCTTAACATTCGCATATAATGACACATTAGTGTCGTTTGACGTATGCTAAAGTACCGGATATAACATTACAAAATCGCACAAGTTACTTTTGCAGTGTTGGAAAGCCTAACAGTTGCAATTGAGTTCTAGAATTAGTTCTATACAAAAGCGAGGATTTTTCATAATTAACCCCTGTTTGGCACTCAATGGGCAGGTTTCAATAGAAGCCTCACGCCTGGCTTTAGTGATTTCGATAGTTAGATAATTGAATTCCTTAATTAAAATTTAATTACAGCAGCAATTATCGGGTTGGGTACTTTTTGTACCTTTTGTAAATTGTTTTTTTTTTCATAGAAAAAGGTTGACAAACGAGCACACAGTCCACCTGATGATAAATAAATGCTGTGGCCCATAGACGTCTATATTTATCCTCGATTAATAATCAAAACACAGATGCGTTGTCACCCCTGAGCGCCATTCCCTTTCCAACCAATTTTTACTCTTCCCCTTCAACCTTCTATAGCTGCAACGTGGCTCTTCCTCGTATTGGTGGGCTATATAAAGAGGAGATGCCGTAATTGTCATGACAGACAGATGGAATGCTAAATGCAGAACGGGTCGCGTCAAACCTTTGTCGCTACCGTTCGTCGTGGTACTAATTATTTGAATCTGTCATATAATATAAGAGATTGTTGCATCTTACCGCTTTTTTCCGAAACAGTGGTAATTAAAAAAAAAGTGATTTTCAATAAGTATTATTTTTAATCTATATTGAATAAAAAAGTTTCTATCTTCTTTATTCATTACAGGATTTAATTTATCTGTCTTCTTTATTCATTGTTGAATTTAATTTATTGACATCTTTCAACGAAAAATATTATGAATTGATTGATATTCTTGTTTTATATAGATTTAGTTTCCATAAGTATTAACTGCCTAGTTGGTCTAGTGGTTGTAGTAGTGCGACTGCTGATCATGAGGTCCTGGGTTCAAATCCCCAGTCGGGTTAAAAAATCAGTTATTGAATTTTCCTGTCAAGAAATTCTCAGTAGCTGCCCGGAGTAAGGAAGTTGGCGGTGTCACCCCCGTGCCTCGGAAAGCACGTAAAGCCGTTGGTCCTGCGCCTGATCTCTCTCCCGGTAGTGTCGGTTTACCGTCCCATCGGATTACGAGAGTGAGGGAATAGAGAGTGCACCTGTGCTTGAGCATACACTTGGGCACTATAATCCTGTCCTGCGCCGATGGCTAGCCTCCGTTGAGGCAGACCGCCGTGGCCTAAAAAATTCGGTCTGGAGGAGGACAAGTATTGTTGAAAGTATCTTTAAATTATACAATAAAATTAATGTCTTAATTTTCTATTACATATCTATGTGAAAATATTTCTACACCGGAAACGGCAGAATATTTAGGATCAAAATTATTTTGTAACAACTGTAGTACATATTCTAACAAATAAAGCATCTCATCTTATCTTATCTTACCTTATCAGAATATCAAAGATACACTGTGAAACATAGGTCTCCCCCATATGTTGCATAATAAAGGGGATATTTGCCATTGTTGCCACGCTTGGCAGACGAGTCGGAAACCACAGTTTTTTATTTGAAATGTTATCAGAAAGATAATGCAGTTCATCTCCTACTTCAATTCCCTCTGTCGCCTCGTACTGTGGCGACCTAAAACAAACCATTACTCCATGCCCTAAGATGATTAGTTAAATATAGGGTTTTAAAACGTAAATCGCTCTGGTTGCAATTTACATGTTATATTTTTGTTGAACGTGGTTGAACTATGTTGCAATTATATTCAGTTTGTAACGTCACAAATGGGAGGGCTCGGCCAGGGAAGGACCACGCTGTCACAGAACACCAGCGTAAAATAGTAGCTTAATGCACCTGGGTTTCGTATGGTGAGTGTAGAGAACCAGATACATTTTTTTTCCGGAGACGAGGCAATTAATCTTGGTAGAGCCATGCTACAACTTTATTCGTAATATAGTTGTAGCATTAATTGGTCGGCTCGACCGGAGAAGGACCGCGCTCTCACAGAGTACTAGTGTGAAATAGCAGTTTGACGCTGCTGTGTTTCGTAACGTGAAATATATATAAATAAATAGAGTAATGTATATAAATAGAGAACTGGAGACCCTTTTTACTGGAAATGTGGCATTTCATCTTAGTCCAACGCATAGTCTGCATTTTGATTCGTAACCGAATACAAAATTATTATAGTAAACTGTCTCCACAATACAAGCTAAACGACGAACGAATAGTTCTTTTAATAATAAAAAATAAGCAACACAGTTCAAGTTTGTTACTAAAGTGACCGCCCCAAGTATATTTTTCAGACGTCCGACTGCCAAATAAAATTAAACGAGTAGTCGACAACACATGTGTGGAATTCAACTCACGCATGTTTGTTTACGCCCGCTATTAATAACTGAGGTAGAATAAAATTAATATAGACATTAGAGCCGCCGCCTTTCTCTCTGTGACCCCTTACCTTGACTCGCCGCGCCTTGCGGTCCGCATACCGTGATACACGTCACTGCGCCTACGGGTCCTATATATTTGTTCTATATTTAATTGATTATCTAATTGTAATTATAATAAAGGATTTCCGCTCGTTATTGACTGTTGTTTTGCATTCTTAAATGACGTTTTCTTCTGAATCTAAATTCATTTATGTTTTAAAATGTATAACATTTTATTTTAAGTTTTCCGTGTCAAATTATTAAAATTAATCACTTATGGAATCATCTGAATTTGTCACCGTTTAACATATATGATTGAATTTAGCATCATCATCTATAGCTTAGCATCATCATCATCATCATCATGATCATAACAGCCCTTAACAAGCTCACTGACAAACAAAGGCCTCTTCCAAAGAATGCCAGAAAATACGGACCTGAGCCGTCGAGTCATATGTGTCTAAAATCCGATTTTTTTAAACATTCGTATCAGAGAAATGATATTTGAAACTCAAAAATATTCATTGAATTTATTTTTTGAATATAAATTGTAAGAGTTGTTACAATTTATATTCAAAAAATTTATTGGTTGTAATGTTACATAAAATTAGTAAATAAATCTAATTACGGACCAGTTTCAGACACATGATCTATATATGAAATGGCGAAAAAAATTCATCAAAATCAGTATGTGTAGTATGCCCTAGAAAAGAGAACGATTTATTATTCCTTACATAATGACATTCTAATACATCATATTTTGTACATAACACTTAGGTGCAACTATTGCATAATGACAAGAATGCTTAATTACACACAATTCTATTTCAAAGATCCATGATAGCTCAGGTGGTAAGCGTTCGCTGCACAGAACTATTACGATTTCTATAGTTCGCTGTAAATTTCACAGTACGTGAGTAACCCAGGTTTGATCCCCGCCGGCACCAATGAAATTGTCCGTTACCATTAAGCATTGAGAATGTTCACTGATGAAGGTTATAGTAGTATATTATAACTTTCATTTTTTTTACCGTTATCGAATATCGTTAACGAATTTTATCTTGTATCATGAAGACAGTTTACAAACATAAATTGAACAAGGACAAACACAGCCAAAACAATTATTTGTAAGGCTTTACAAATAATTATTCCGTGTAGGCTTCGAACCCGTTGCCCCCAGCGCTGCTAATCATTGCTAAGCCACCACGCCACGGAGCCGTTATGTTACGAGGGATTTGTCGTAAGCAGGCCGATTGGCGAGTGCAGGTATAAATGCAATATTTATTCCGCCTTCTATCGGAGGCCATAAGTTTTTTTTATAGGATAGGGTGACAAACGAGTACACAGTTCACCTGATGGTAAGTGGTTACTGTGGCCCATGGACATCTACATCTATCCTCGATTACGAATCAAAATGCAGATGGTTGTCACCGTGAGGACCAAGATGGAATGCCTCGTTTCCAATAAAAAGGGTCTCCGGTTCTCTACACTCACCATACGAAACAAAGCAGCATTAAGCTACTATTTGACGCTGGTATTCTGTGAGAGCGTGGTCCTTCCCCGGTCGAGCCGACCCATTCGTGCTACAACTATACTACTAATGTAACTGCAGCATGGCTCTACCACGTATAAACGTTTTTCTAAGCCTTTCCCACAGTCGTCTCTTACGACACACACGGGATGAGACGAGGTATAGATTTATTCGTGGTATAAAGCTGCACGTCAGCATATATTATGGCTTCAGCACTAATAGATTTATCTACCGAGGAAAGGATGTTTTCGTACGGCATTGACATTCCAACTTAGCCCATAGAGACAACTACGCGTCTGAATTTTGATTCTCAATTGAAGATGAATGTTCATGTCTATGGACCACAGCATCGATGTATATTATCCCATCAGAACCACTGTTTACTCCTCTGCCACCCCGACCACGGTTTATATCAAGATATGCAACCTGCAACCTATTGCAACTATGACAAGTATCCCACTTATGAGGGAAGACTATGTGCAAAGCGTTGAAAGGCTGTAATGATGATACCCTTTGCCTTAGTAATAATATGCCGTTGCGTGTAAAAAAATAACACCAGTTTACAATAGCGCTATCCCTAAAGTTGCATATTATTTAAGAGCTTGTAATAAATAAATAAAAAAAAAACACTTTATTAAACATCTTGTTTAACATAGTATAAACTTTCTTGCACACAAATCTACTAAGTTTTACCACAAAACATTAAAATTGCAAATTAAGCAATTATTTCATATAAATCTGCAGAACTATAACTCGTTCAAGTTGTAGATCTAAAAGACTGGGTTATTATGTCGTACATAAAGCATTTGTCAATCCTTCATTTAAGTCTCAAATCGCGTTTCCATCAATGAGAAGAAAATCGCAAAGTGCAAACGCTTACAAGTCTAAAGCACGGATGTAGCAATCCTTTTGAATCAGTGAATTGAATGAATTAGTTTTTAATCAAATTTCATTAGCGCGGCTATTTGCACGGAATGGAGTTTGGATCACGTGGAAATGATTTAGTTTCAATATTCGTACGTCGCCGCAAACGGGGCTGTCAGCTGCCGAGTAATTTATACCTATTGCTAGGTTGTTTATTATTTTGCTCCTTATGTAATAAACTCGGTTTGCATGGTAATTTATTTTACGACTCTGGCCGTTTTTATTCGAATTCGATTGGTCTATATGCGGAGTTTCAACGAGATACCTTGAGCAAAGTGTTTTGAATAACAAAGATTTTCGTTTTCGTCCCAAATTTCAAATTTTAATAAAATAGTATTATTGTTGAATGCTCTTTACATAACGTAGTTTGCTGTCCAATATATATATTTTATTTCTTATAATATTTAATAACTTAGCGGTCAGCCGCCGTAGAGTCTACTCACCTGAGGATGCCTCGTGTAGAGGCGAAACACATGTCGTATTATCGTCGATGGTGTGTCTTCCCTGGAATAGTGGTGCCGGGAGTAGTGGTGCTGGGATTAATGGTGACGGGATTGGTGCACGCAATTGAGTGAGGGTGGGAGGTTCTGTTCAATCCAGGTAAGACACATCATTGTATTTAATTATCGGATGGTTGCAAATTAATTAATATCTTTATTATTTAATTTCTTTGTAACCGCCTTCGTAGTTCTATCACTGGCCTAAGATTGACTGGCAAAGAATGTTTTTAGCAATAAGTCAGCCTTTTGATCCTGTACTGATGTAAGGTTCAATAAAGTTTAAATAAATAAATATGCAATTAAAAGAATTGTACATAATATGTATAACATTTATAAACGTGGATTTTGTACATTTAAAAGGAAGCGTAATGATTTATCAAGTATTAAAGCCTATTTTTCAATTTCTAAAGAGCTAAGTATTTAGTACCTAACTCCATTTCTTTCGGTTGTCAACAATTATCCTATAAAAGAAAGGTTATCAACCAGGAGCTTTAAGTCAACGACGTATAGGAGAGAAGTAGTAATAGTAGTAGACTAACTTCACTTACCAACTCTATATAAAAAAATCAACTAGATAAGTTGGTATTGCTGTTGGTAAGTATGCAATTTGGTAATTGTAATTTTGTTTTAAATTTATCACGTAAACTCGTAACTGAGAAATATTCCTTTTATATAAATTAGTTTGAGTCTAGTTTCTACACGGTCAAGACATTAATTATTCATGATGCAGTTATTTTAATAAACACGAAACTTAAAAACAAAAACATAAAACTTGAAACTAAATCGTACGATTTCAATTTTCGGACAGATTCACGACATTTCTAAACACAACAATATGCATTTAATATCAAACATAGTGTTGAAAAGAATGACAGACCTTTTTTACTCGTAACATTCCATCATAGTTCTCGTTAGTAATAATACATTTGCATTTTGATTCTTAATCAAGGAAGTTAACTGGGTGAATACAGCTTAAACTTAGTTCCTTCATGAGAAAATACCTACGCATACCTGCCTCACGGGACTCCATAAACACCTACATCTGTCCTTAATTAAGAATGTAAATGCAGATGCGTTCACCTTTGACCTCAGAGGACTAGACAGCGTGCCCCATTAAAACGTACTCCGGTTCTCTTCGCTCACATACATACATGCAATTTTACGTAAATATTCTGTGCGCGGGTAGTCCTTTCACGGTCAAGCCACCGCATTGTAGCTAGAGCTACATACGCTGCCTACCATAGAACCTATACGCTGTATACCATAATAACTTTTGCCTTGAAGAAAGGGTTGAAAGACAGACAACCTACAAGCAAGCAAATTACACACTTCCTTAGTTGTTTTGGTTACCATACGAAGGCCAAAACAAACACTTGTTCAAATGCATGAACTGTCGACCACGCCGAACGTCCGATTGTTCGATTTTGAAAGGGAGAGAAAGTAATTCAGTAATGTAATACCTGCGCACACTTCAAAATATAGAGCACTGTCATTTTCATGCGCAGGGCGGTTAACTTGCGCTTGTGCTGACAAAATTGCTTCAAAAATTTATATTATTTTAATTCTTAATTAGCCTTCTTGTAAATAATTTAAACTACACACATGGCTCATAAAGCGTAAGTAAACATCAGCTTTATAAAGCCCCTAAATTAATGTCTCGCATTAAAATCATTTATGTAGGCAATTAATACGCGTTGGAAGTTTTAAAACAATCTCCATTGAGCTCTGTCCCGGGGCGATCGACGGTGTTACACTCGGCAAATGGGCCGAGACACGCTATTCTAGCGTCGTGTATGAATTGGTCACTAGCCTCGTACGTAGCTATAATGGAATAACTGCAGTACGTCTGTTTGTATGTGTTTCAAAATTCACTATTGCTTCTTTGTATAACCATCACGCTTAACATAATTGATAGAATCAGGCGTTACTTTGCGGAAATCCATTATAATAAAGATATTAATAGTTACTTTGCAACCATCCGCTCAATAAAATAAATGATATGTCTTACGTCCAAATTAGGGACGTCTTAAAAAAAGGCCAGGTTAAGAGTACCCTAAACCGTAGAGCATGTATGAAGGGAATAATGAAAGTAGACGAAGCGAAACAAGTATGTAAGGATCGTAGCAAGTGGAAAGAAGTGGTCTCTGCCTACCCCTACGGGAAAGAGGCGTGATTATATGTATGTATGTATGTGTCTTACCTAGTTTGAAGAGCACCTCCCGCCCTCCTTTAATTGCGTGGACTAATCCCGTCACCACTAATCCAGTGGTGCTAGGATTAGTGGTGACGGGATTAGTGCAATTGATAAAGGGCGGGAGGTGCTCTTCAAACTGCGTAAGACACATCATTTTTGTTAATTGAGCGGATGGTTGCAAAGTAACTATTAATATCTTTATCATCACGTTTAAGCCTAGGGCTGCTAGATGGTCGGGATTCGTCTGGATTCTCACGACATTTTAAATAATCTCCAGACTCCTTACAAAACCAAAAATCTCCAGACAAACAGGACGCTCAAGGTCACTCAGCGAGCTGTGGAGAGGGCTATGCTCGGAGTTTCTCTGCGTGATAAACTTAGGAATGAGGATATCCGCAGTAGACCACTGTAAACTGCCAGCTCATGAGGTACCTTGAGGATCACGAGCTGATTAGTGACCGCCAATACGGGTTTCGCCGTGGTCGGTCAGCTGGTGATCTTCTGGTCTACCTAACTCACAGATGGACGGAGGCAGTAGAGTCCAAGAGGGAGGCATTGGCCGTTAGTTTGGACATTGCGAAGGCCTTTGATCGGGTTTGGCACAACGCGCTACTTTCGAAACTCCCTTCCTATGGGCTTCCCGAGAAATTGTACGATTGGATCACCAGCTTTCTTGCAGATCGAGCTTCAACGTTGTAGACGGTGCAAGCTCCGATTGCAAGCATATTAATGCTGGTGTTCCACAAGGCTGCGTGCTAACGCCAACGCTGTTTCTTCTGCATGTCAATGATATGTTACAAACCCGTAAACATTCATTGCTATGCAGATGACAGCACTGGTGATGCTCTTTACACCGGCCGAGCCAATATTTCTCGGGGAAACGTCTCCGAGTGCCGGGACAAACTTGTGTCTGAAGTCGAGTCTTTGCTGAACGGATTCTCGGATTGGGGGCGACTAAATCTAGTCCAGCTTAACCCCCAGAAGACGAAAGTTTGCGAGTTAACCGTATCGTATCTCCTCAGTTTCAAGGCACTCCCCTTGTTGCCTCAGCCAGTATCGGAATCCTCGGCGTCGACATATCGAGTGACGTGCAGTTTCGTGGTCACTTGGAAGAGAAGGCCAAATTGGCCTCTAAAAAGCTTGGCGTGCTCAGCAGAGCGGGACAGTATTTCATGCCGGCACACCGCCTGCAACTTTACAAGGCGCAGGTTCGGCCGCACATGGAATACTGTTCCCATCTCTAGGCTGGGGCTCCCCAGTACCAGCTCCTTCCACTTGACCGCATCCAGCGCAGAGCGGCTCGAATCGTCAACGACCGAGTGCTTTCCGATCGGCTCGATTCAAGAGATGTTGCATCTCTTTGCATTTTCTTTCGCATATACCATGGAGAGTGCTCTGAGGAATTGTTCGGATTAATCCCAGCCGCCAAATTTCGTGAACGCACTACGCACTTGGCGGTCCACCACTGTACGTTTCAAAAGGAGTTTTCTTCCGCGTACAACCTCTCTGTGGAATAGTTTACCGCCGGCGATTTTTCCGGACCGATACGACCTGGGGACCTTCAAGAAAAGAGCTTACTCCTTTCTAAAGGGCCGGCAACGCACCTGCAATTCCCCTGGTGTTGCGGTTGATCATGGGCGGCGGTAGTCACTTAACATCAGGTGAGCCGCATGCTCGTTTGCCCCCTCTACTATAAAAAAAAGAACCAGTGTGACCGACATAGCCCAACGGGTTAGTAAGTAAGTAAATTAAGTGTTTCTAAATTAGTTATGTGTCAACAATGTTAAGTCTTTTGTAGCCTATTAATTTAAATACTAAACTTTTTATTTTACGTTTTTATTTTAAAACTTATTCCTCCCAACAACAACCCCAACATCCAGACATTTAACAAATTTTGTCTAGATATTTTGATATTCCGAGAAGCCTATGGCACTAATGTTTTACAAAAAATAAAAACGAAATTTTGAATTAAGCGTTTGAAATTTTTTTGAACAATTACTTTGCCCTTTGCTTTGAGCCTGTGACCCTGCGAAGTGACAAGGTCGAAGAGAAATTTATTGTTTTATTGCCGTTCGTAAAGTAGGATGGATATAATTTGAATTTCGATTATTTTGAATTTAGTTATTTATTTAATTCAAAATTTTTTTTTGTTGTAACTTATCAGTGCCACAGGCTTCTACTCCGTTCACACGTTACACCCTATTATTTTCAGACGGTGAAAAGGTCATACAATATATTTACAATAAATTTGTTGTAAAGCCGGGACTCTCAACTAGTTGTATATAATTACGATTATTCTCGTAATAGTAGGCAGGCCTGTAATAACAGTGTTTCGAGTTAGAAATATTTAACACCGCGCTCTGCCAGCGAACAATTTTATAATTTAACATTGTTTACTTGTCATCTCACGATTGTTAGAGGAACAGAAAAGAAAGTGTGTAACTTGGGGGTATGGAAATAGTACTTTTTAAATAATATGACGTGATTTATTACTTAGCGAATGAATTGAAAGCGTTTAGTTAATTGTCTACAGATACAGTAGTGTATTTCATTGATATTGTAACTATAATTATTATTGTATGTTTATATGTATACCTACCGATTACTTGTAGCCTCATCTAAGTTTTTTTGAGTACGTTTTTAATCACATTCAAATAACGATGAAGCAAACATATTACTGAGGTTAGATAACTAACGGTAACTTTATCAAATTCATTTCTCAATTGTCGCCATTCTTTTTAATCATTCGATTATTAAAATCATATTATTAGTGGATATGGTGAATACGATTGTCACTAGTTGTTACAAAAGGGTAGAAGTCATCAAAATTTTTATAAAGTTCACCCACCCCTCTACGCTAGGAATTTCCCCTGTTTGCTCAGAAATTGCATGACATAATTCCTTTCCCTTCCTTCCACTATTGGACAACTGGACGCTTGATTAGTATACACCCCTTTGCTGTCGACATGCCACGGATTCGAACCAAACTACTTGCTTCGTTGTTCGTAATTGGTACAACAATGGAATGGAACAGTTTTCTATCGTTTGTCTATCCATTCGCTTACAATGCTCTTTGCTCACAAAGAGTGAGCAAGAGTATCTTAGTTAGTAGAACCTTTTCTGGCCAGGAGTTCATCTAGGTAGTTGCCACAATCTTTCCTATTTCTATCAACAAACGGCAGTGCGTGCACTTTTATGTTCCGATCCGAAGTGCAGAGAGCTAATATAATTACAAGCTAAAATTCATAACATTTTAACTTGGTATGCCTCGATACGCCTTTTTGCCGATACGATACCGATACCGATGCTCTTATAAAAATACCAGCGATACCGATACCGATACGCTTATGGAATTCAAAAATGAAGGTAAAATAAATAAAACACACGTCAGGTTCTTTTTTTATTAATGTAAAAAGAACAAATAACAGGACAAACTAAATAAACCGTTTAAAACTATACGAATGTTGAGATTAGTTAATAGTTTTAGTAATTAAAATTAAGATTGATGAGATTTTTGTTTAAAAAACAAAGTGCATATTCTTAAGTTTTGCGGAGAAAAGTGATTTCGCAAATCTGTTTCAATAAGACCTGCGCTGGAAAATAGTTTCTCAGATACGACAGAACTCATTTGGAAACTAGAGTGCTTCTGCGCCATTTTTCTCAAGTTTGGGTATAAGTCGTTATTGTGCTAGGAAACGAACGGATCTGCGTCTCTTGATATATTAGAAGACTTTAGGTAGCGAGATACTTTCTTCTTTGAGACAATTACAGCTCAGAGTAGACAAGGGAAACAAGAAAACAAAACACAGCACATAATAGTCAGTGCCTCGTTTGCAAGGGAATAGATTTTAAAGCGCGAAATTTTAAAAGTATCGTTGAATCGGCCATAAAAATCGCGGATGTCGATATATCGGCAAATTTCGTGTATCGCTGATATATCAGTATCGGTATCAGAATCGTATGCAACCCTAATTTTAACCCTCAGTTCAGTTGTGACGACGCATCTTTTTTTTTTTATAGGATAGGGTGACAAACGAGCACACAGTCCACCTGATGGTAAGTGGTTGCTGCGGCCCATAGACATCTACATCTATCTTCCATTACAAATCAAAATGCAGATGCGTTGTCACCCGTGAGGACTGAGATGGAATGCCTCATTTCCAGTAAAAAGGGTCTCCGGTTCTCTACACTCACCATACGAAATACAGCAGCATTAAGCTACTATTTCACGCTGGTATTCTATGAGAGCGTGGTCCTTCCCCGGTCGAGCCGACCCATTCGTGCTACAACTATACTACTAATATAATTGCAGCATGGCTCTACCACGTATATGCATCTGCTTCTTTGTTTAAGGTTGGTGGGTTGGTTGTTGCTGCGGCCATTGCCATCAAGTGGACTGTTAAAGAAGAGAATTAATATCTTTTTGTTAAGCTAA